>OW618043.2:14860321-16060321 GCA_939531255.2 Thera britannica | reverse complement strand
AAGCAGATCTTGTACTATGGTAACCAGATAGCAAATAGAATAATTAAATACTTTGTTTTTTTTTAATATATACAAAAAATACAATATAACACCCAGACAGAAAACAAACATCTACGTTCACCACACAAATATTTGTTCTCGGTGGGGATCGAACCCACGACCTACAGCGCAGAAGGCAGAGCTACTGCCAACTGAGCTGAGAGGCCAGTCAGTAAAGTCGTATAAAGCCCACGTCGCAGTCACAACGTGTAAGTTAAATAATGTTAAATAATATATATTTTAGTTTATACTATGGGCCCTGTATTTTTATGTACTTACTATGTTGCCTGAAATAAATTTATTTTATTTTATTTATTTAAAGTCATGGGTTCGTACAAATTTGGGGCTAGATAGTGTTGTGTGCATTGCCCTGAATATTTATTTATTTATTATTTATTGTATAAAATAAGGTAAAAAAAAATTGTGAGATTACCCAGCAGTCGAACCAAATTGAGTAAAAAATCTCCGAAGTACAGGCAAGTACCAAAACTGTTAAGTCTGTGGTACGCGTATATAGGCGGGCTTCGAACGAGATGAAAAATCACGGACTACTTTTTTTATTGCACGAGTCACCACTCCGGGGAGATGTGTAATTACAGAGAAAAGTGTTTTTATTAACATTAAACAGCGTCTTTGAGAAGAAACTGATAAGGGTTTTATAAAACAAAAAATATTCAGCGGGTAGAATTTTATTTGCGAGATAATTAAATATTTGCATATTATTTAATACATACTATTAAATTAATTATATTTTGATTTTTTGACATTTATACTTACACATGTTAAAAAATCCTTTGAAAAAGTCAATTTAATTTAAATGTAATGTATCAGCGATTACAACTTCCTTATTAATTGTTACTATAAGTGAATTGCTTTGTAAAATGTTACTTTTCCGAGTGTACAAATGTATCAAAATGGAATCAATGTTATTGAATTGAATTGACCTACAATATAGTATATAGTATAGCAAATTGTGCAATTTTCCGGGTTAACCCTTTACAGTGTACAGTTTGCACCCTGTATATTCACAGAAGCTTCCAACCAAAACACGAACCAGACCAAAGAAGAAAATAAATCACAAAACGCATTCACTTTGTGTCACCGACTGTATCAACTCAGTGGCTGGAAAGGCGGCGCGATAAACGCGTCCACTACCACATAAATTGATATTGACGATGACTGTACTTTGTCCGGAAAGTAATGTAGACAGTGCGGACCGCCCGGTTTCTTTCATTTATGAGGACTTTGAAAAAGCGATACGGAAGCTAAGGCTTTTCCACACGAGTATATCTACAAGCTTTGAACATTATAAGAAATATTTCTTGTGACTGATGAGAATTTCTTAAATGAAATTCAGTCGCATGGGTCGGTGTAATTATGAAATGCACTATGCACCTAGAAAGATATGTTTTCTTTTGTTGATCAGACATGCGCGTTTTTAGGTATAGAATATCACTAGCTACAGGCAGCGGTCAGCAAAAAAGGCTTTGATGAACGAACGTGTAAATTAAGTTCATTAATGCCCTTAGTTATGGCCAAGGCTTACACAGTAAGTTTGGCAAATAATGCGAGGAAATGTAATTTCATATTTCCTTTTCACCATGCTTAGTAATAAACTGATCAGATAATTTAAAAGAGTATGACGTCAGGACTAGTTTTTTTAAGCCAACTTAAACGTCTAAGGACTATTTTATTTAAGTTATCTAATATTTCTCAAACCTTTTTTTTCGCATGGAATTATGCGACTATATTTCTCAAACTCAATAGTTACTTATTATGATGAAAAATTGAGTTTACTCACTCGTATAAACCATGCTTTATTACCCTGTGCTCTGTCGTCGAGTTAATGTACTCAGCGGCCGTTTTCTTTTCTTTATCTAATGACTTCTTTCAATGTAATGACATTGACAAATGATGCTTGCCAAATATCATTAGTGGTAAATGAATTCCGATTTCAAAACAAAACATGAATCCTTTTGTTTTTGAGATTCGTTTTCTGACATTTTGGGAAGTCACATAGCTTTTTCATTTTAATTGTTTTTGTGGTGTTGTTTTGAGTTCTTCTGTGTCATTTCGGTGGTATTTTAACCAACATTACTGGAGGTCTTAGCTCAAAACGTGAGCAGTTGGAATGAAAGTGCAATAAGTGATAAGTACCCTGGTTTGAACAAAAGTTTATCCGATGGTTTTGAAGAAAACGCTGCCTATTATTTCAAAACCATTGACAGCTATTTTGCTAACTATTGACTCTTGACTAGGGTAAACCATACTATTCTTGGCACCCCCCGCTCCGGAGCAATTTTTTTTATGTTACAATAATTTATTTTGGTAGTACATTTAATTTTCTTAAAGGACATTCTAAGCATAAAATGAATGTTACCTTGAAACTCTTATTTCATGGGTTTTTATGCTAGAGTGCCAATCATTGGGACCCCCCCAATGATAGGAGGCCAAGAATAGTATGGTTTACCCTATAAGCAATTTTATTTATGTAATATATTCACTTGACATTGGCAAAATTGACCAAATGGACACATGCTCTATTTTCGTTGTTCATATTTTTCGTTAGTGGTACAAACCTAAATAGTGTCATTTAAGTACACGTAAAATTTTTCTATAAAAGTTGCTAAGTATTATAATATTGCTCCTGGTTTGAAAATAACTCTGATTTGCAACGATGACTGGTGCTCAAAGCCCTGAAAATCGATGGTGATACATCACTTATAGTTGAGATTTTTCGTCATCTCTCAAAAGTAAAGAGAGGGTCGATCCATCATATCCCCACAATACACAGTTTTTGCATTAATGCGGAGCAAAAATAATATTTTTTCACTCCCCGAGGCAAAGACTTGATAAGAATTTCATTATGCGAGGTATTTTGTCGATAGATGTTTATTTTAATGCTCTGTGAAATTATGCGATCGGAATTTCTCTATTTTGGAATACATTTGTAGTAGTAGAGCTCTTTGTGAAGGGCTCGTCCGGGGGGGACTACCACCATATTTCTGCCGAGAAGCATTGCTGTGTTTCGGTTTGAAGGGTGTGGGTACCGGTGAAACTACTGGCACGTGAGGCTGAATATCTGTATGCCTCAAGTTGATGGACGTGCGTGACCTACTAGGCAATGCTTTGTTACCACTTAACATCAGGTAGGCCATAATGCTTGTTCCATCAACTATAGTTGTATAAAAAACATTTCAGTCTTCTTGAACGCAGATGTTTGTTCTCTGTCTGGGTGTTATAACGTTTTCTAAGTATGACATGTTTTTTTAAAAAAGTAGGTATATGTATTATATCAGCTATCTGGTTCTCATAGTACAAGCTCTGCTTAGTTTGGGGCTAGATAGTATTGTGTGGATTGTCTATAATATTTATTTGTTTAATTAGTTACTTCCTGATACCAGATGAAACAGTCGGCAAAAGCAAGAACCTGTGTTTTTCAAATTGAAAATATGGTGAGCTGCTCTCACCCCAAAACCACGTCAAAGAGGAAACTAATTGTCCTATGTAGGTCTGCTGTTTTTTCTTCGTAATTCTTTGCGGATTGCAATTTTACGCGGCGTGAGCTCGAATATTAAAAATTAAACTTAATAAGCAAAGCCGGTTGCTCGCTTTGTAATGTAATGTTTTTATTACATTTTTATTACTTTTTATTACATGCGCTTCGGAGATTAAACTCCTGATTTTATTATACGCTACGTTGCTATGCAATTCGCTGAAATAAAATATTAGTTTTTGGTAGAAATCAAAACCGAGTGCAAAAAAACAGCCTCTTTTTGGAGCGCACCGATAATCCTTTCACCACACTGGTTCTACAGATCAAGTGACACGAAAAGACGAAGAAAGTAAAACTCAGCTCACTCAGCTTAATGCTGCTTCACCTCCAGCAAGGCGACGCGACGAGGGAGCACTGGTTTTCAGAAATTATATAGGTACTCGTACGTCACTAAAATCAAACTCACCTCGTTGATCTTTTTTTAAAACAACCCAACGTTTCTGATACTAAGCTTAAAAACTTTTTATATCCACTCGAAGACGTACATCCACGCTCACAAGTGCCAATATATTTTCATTTTCAAGTGTTCTCGACCAGTGGCGCCGCCTGCGTGTGACTGCCGGAGTTATCGCACTTACGACAAGTGCCCGATCTGTCCAGTTTATTGCGAAGAGAAAAATTACTTGGTCGCTTTTCGGTAAGCGTTGTGTTTATGAGTGTACGCAGCGTTTTGCTGTGAATGCTTTTTGGTATGGTTTTATTTAACAGGCGGAGTCTGATGGAATGACGTCACCCTATACTTAAATGTATTGCTCTAGCTAACAGCTTGCTTATGAAACATTATTTGACTGCCTTCCCAGCTCAGTTGGTAGTAGCTCTGCCTTCTGCGCTGGAGGGCGTGGGTTCGATCCCCACCGAGAACAAATATTTGTGTGGTGAACACAGATGTTTGTTCTCTGTCTGGGTGTTATATTGTATTCTATGTATGTATTTACAAAAAAAAAAAAATGTATTATATCAGCTACCTGGTTCCCATAGTACAAGCTCTGCTTAGTTTGGGGCTAGATAGTGATGTTTGGATTGTAGGCAATTTTTTTTTTATTATCTGTATACGAAACATGTGCACAAAAAGAGCCTCTTTGAGGCGCAATTGACATCCATTTGTTGCCTGTTCTTCTAGGCTTGGTCGCGTGGAACTGGCTCCTTGACTCACTTAGCTTTAAAAAGTTTCAAAGTGATCCTTGTCGACCCTTGTGACAATTAAATAAATATTTATCTGAATTTGAATTATCTGACCACCACAAACAATTGTTATTGGTGAACATAAATCATTTACATACAATAGAATCTAATCTAAGCAAACATAGAACGAACTACCATTGTATTTTCAAAACGAATGCAAAAATTACCTCGATTCGTTCTTTGCTTTTCATCTGGCGCTCCGTAATTCGAAAGACGTGTAAAAATGAAATTCAATGATTAACCGCCCCCGTTTTATTCATTTTTATTCATTCATTCTATATTCATCCCGACGCTGCCGAATGTATTCATGGAGTTCCCTTTACTCAGCTTCTGGTGCGTTCCCAAGTGCACCCAGCAAATATTATTTTCAGCTGACGTGGAAAGTGGCAACTTTCGGCCCGCTGCACGAACTGAAGTTACCCTTTCCGCCGTCATCGAGCAGAAAAATCGTTAACACACTACGGGAAGTAATATACTATTTCCTACGCAGTAAATATATTTTCACAAACTTCAACCTACACTACACTATGCCAAAAAGATTTACGCTCAAAACGTAATCTGGGTAATGGTTTAGCTTTATTCTTCTTTGTTTAGTTCGACTATGTGTTTGATTATCAGCAAGTCAGTGATAAGATTGCTGGGGAAATACCTCTTCTAAAGTTTTTTTAGGTTCGCATTGACCAACGTCAACGATGCGGGTTCTGGAACGCAGCATACTGTTCCGCACGCGCACGCAGTCTGACAGTTTGATACCTAGATACTGTTGTAGGTACTCATTTTTCACAACAGTGTGAAATAAGAAATTTTGGGATCGTTCGGGAATAAACCCTACTTTTTACCAATTTCGCCGACTTTCCCCGTGTTTTCACGCTCCTTTATAGAATTTTTCGGTCAGACGCGGCTAATCTGTTGATATTGATACAGCGACGGTTTATTTACGGTGTTTGACATCGCTTTCAGGGGATTTATTCAGGATTAACTGAAGATTTACGTACAAAGTTCACCTTATATCAGAGTTTTGTTATGTAGAATCAGATTCAAGAAAATACGTAGATGTAAGGTCATCCAGATAGATCTAAGAATTTTAAAATACTATATGGGTATAATAGGTTCTTGGACGGTGATCATGAATGAGAAGACAAAGAGTGACCCAGCCGTTTAAAAAAAACATAAACCTCAGCTAAAATTAAAAGCCATTAATTTTTTTATAGCTATGATGAACGTTGTGTTTTTTCAGTCGATAATCCTATCACATTTCAGTTATGGGGACTTGAGAACGAACGTTTAACATTTACAAAACGTCGGAATAGTTTTAAAATATGTCCCAAATGCTCAGATTCTACTAAACTGCGGAGTCCAGCTCGCTAAGCATGTTCGAATTAAATTCAGTCCGTGCTCTTCCCGCGGGCTTTCACTATGGAGGCATTTACACTGGACTTGAAAATTCCATAAAATGTATATCAGCTGTTGGACTACTAGGGAGTTCGTCATTCAGATCAATTTAAGAATGGTAGCTCGTGTTGTTGGGCTCACTGTTTTTCATGTTATTCCAGCCCGTTTTGTATGGAGACACGATTCCCCTCCTTTGTCGGAGAGAACCCTCATAACTTCATGCAAACCCATTGGAATAAAAGAAGAATAACAGGGAAATTTAACGTACCTACTACGTTATTGAAACGTCGTTCATTCTTTTTATGTAATATGACAATAAATTTTGAAACCATGCAAGAGTGAATCCAAACAGAAGGATAAATCTATAGCCTCAGTGTCCAGACTTGGAATCCCCAAGCCACTGCACGAAGTTCAATTGAATCGTGACAGAAACTTGAAGCCTTAGGGTCCAGAATTATGTGAACACGCGGTTGCATGGCTCAACTTTGCAGTGTTGCAGCATTGCCAGCTGTAGACTGCAATCAATGGTTTGTATCACAGATGTTGGTGAAGCTTGTGGCAGAGATGGTTCCAAAATATGCCAGGAGTTTTCATGAGACAGCCACACAGCACCATGCTTTTTCTTAAGGGTTATTATGTTTCAGTTTCAAGGGTGTGGGTGCTGGGTAAATTAATTTGAAGGGCTCCTTTGGGGAAGTACAACCACTATGCCTTTTTTTGCCGTGAACTTGCCTAGCTGTGCTTCAGTTTGAAGGTTGTGGGTGTCTGTGCAATTATTAGCACGTGAGGATGAACATCTGTATGCCTCAAGTAGATGGATGCAAAGCAGTAGGGCACGTTCCTGACGTGCGTGACTTACGAAACAATGCTCTATAACTTTTGAAATTTAATCATGGTAAATATCCCGTTGTTTCATAAAAACAATGCTTTGTCATATGCGATGGTTACCACTTAAGATCAGGAGGACCATATGCTTGTTCCTTCAGCAAGTTGTATTTAAAAAACATGGGGCTTATCATCTGTATGTCTCAAGTTGATGGACGCAGGGCAATGTATTGCAGGGTACGTTCCTATCGTGTCTGACGTGTGAGCTTATTCTTAGCTTTAGTGGAGTGATGGTTTCACAAACATCAGGTGGAGCGTCTTACACCTCTGCGTACTTCTACGTCTTCTGCTTCGTGGTCGCCATTCAAGAACCTGATTCCCCAGTAATCTTTGCCACTTTAACTTGGCTGATTCTGCGTGCAAGCGAGCGATCCGACTTAAAGAAATAAACATCGAAAACCATAAAGTGGTGGAATCAAGTGATTACTGAATTGATTCTCTTGTAGACATTGCGTCGTTTCATCTATTCACTTATTCACTCGATTCAAAACTTCATCGGCACGAAACAAATCCGTTGTGCAAACTGCAAGAAGAGCGAAATAGTGTGAAAATGTAAAGAAACGGCAAAAAAATGGGTGCAGATAGAGTTGTCAGCTGTCCGGCTATAGTTTAATATGCCTGGGTTCCAAACCAAACCGAACCATGGTGCTAATAGTGCAGGACCCTCGATGAGCAGAGCAGGTAGCCGGTGGGCTACATCAGCACGTTGTATAAAAAAAAGTCGACGCTTATTGGTCAAATGGGCAACCAGAGAACGGTCCACTTGATTGGATCGGGAAATGGTCACTGTAGCCTATGAAAAGAAATCAAAGGTTGATCTTCATTTGTAAAAGAAAAAAAAAATAGAGTCATGACTTTAATTGCCTCACATTGTACAATGTACAATACATATACCCTTAAGTCTCTTGGTATTAACTACTAGAGTTTTTTTTTAAATGTTTCAAACCTTGAGCACATCTAAGCGTAATGAATATTCACTGCGTTTCACTGATCGCCACCGCAGAACGCTTAGATATGCACAAGGTTTAAGCGATGTAGCCAGAAGTATACGGATTTTTTTAAGAGCTCATGGTATTTCGGGGTTGCATTCGAATAAAGTTAACAACTTTGTGACCCAAAAGCTGGTGCATTATCATTGCTATTCAGCGTGGCAATGCCGGCAGCGTCTTGGGGATGCTTCCGTCTGGCACTGATTTGGATCAGTTGAGCTATCTCTAGACCGTTTGTAACGGTCTGCTGATAGCTCAACTGTTTCTTGTGTATTTTGTAAATATTTGTTTAATTGTAAGTTTCTTTGTGTAGCAAAATATAAGATGAACTTGAAAGTCCGGTTTTTCTTTTCGCCAGTTTCCCCACTCTACTCCCAGTGAATCCCCAGTGAGTCCAACTGCGACGGAATGAAAATTGGATTTGGCTCTGATTGGATTTTTATTTACTTAAGACAAGAAAAATTCTCTCGGAGAGGGCACAGCGACGTCTTTATAAATGATTTAGAGACGTCTTCTCTGACTGATTAACGAATAGGCTTTCGAGAGAAAATTGTTAGTCTTGGCAGTGAAATAAGAAAAATGTGTGGTACTTTTTTTTCCCAATAACTATAAAGATGAAAGAAAGAAAATAAATTTATTTGACTCAAAGACATACACGTGACAAATACATTAAAAAACCTACACAGAACGGACAGCTGAAGGCAAACAAATAATGTAGGTACAACACCTACCAAAACCAAAGGAACTGGTCCTGAAATGTCTTAACTGGTCCTTTTTGCTGCCTGAAATGGCAGTTTTCAGTCGGAGCCTTGAAAAACGGTGACAAATTGGATGATTTCAAAAAAAAGAGTGGTTAGGTATCTAGGTGAGCGCGCTACACCGTCGACCACATCAAAATTTAACATCAGGTGGGATTGTTGATCAAGCGTTACCCCATAAATTGTATGAAAAAAAACAAATCTTAGTTTTTTAATCCAAATATAAATAATTTTGTATGTTTTTGCTTATTATGTCTTCCTGCTTTCAAGTAAAAAAGTTGTACCTATGAGCTGAGACGCAGTCTCTTTATGATTCCTCATTTTTGCCTCGTTTACATCTACGCAACATTTCTGTTTAAAATCCATTACTTGCTGAAAGAACGTTAAAAATCAATTTGAGCTGCAAATGCGCGGAATGATACCACATTTCAATAACAATGCTGACTGTCCTTCAATAACGATAGATGAAAGTCCGACTCGACATAGATCAGAGAATTGCTGGATTGGACTTTCAAATCAAAATAAAATCAAATAATAATGTTACGAGCGGGGTCCTGAACAATAAAAGTCAGTTTTTACACAATTAACACTTTTCAATACTTTTAGAAAATAATAAAACACTAATCCACTCTTCGAAATTATCACTAATGTAGCTTAAAGTAAACAGTCCTTTAGTCCGAACGGTCCCATAGTTATTATTCAAGCACGTCCACGCCCCGAACTCTCTAGAATGAGTTTGATTTGAATGAACTTTTATTTCACCTGGTTTAATTTATTTACTTACTTATGTATATGTAGTATAGGTAAAAGGTAGGAACCACCTTTAGGAGGCAAAAAAAAAATGGTAGACTTTAACAGCTTTCAAGCAGCTAGTTGCATAATAAAAACTTAACTTTTATATTCGTGTTCCTATCCACCGGCAGCGTCTTAGCACCGCACCCCCAAGCCAGCGGAATGGGAATCCATTATGGGTTATTTATGGAGTGGCTCCCAAAAATATTTATCTGTGTCGATAATGCGACGCGCCTCAGGAAATGAAAAGACCAGCTACCCTGAAATATTGGGAATAAATAATAAACCAATGTGGTGTTTTGGATAGTGTTTTTCTGGTGATTCGATATTTTTTCAGGCAAATAAATAAATACAAATCGTAGTAGGCAACAAATAATGCACATTGGCTAATTTCGGCTTCATAGAGCGTATAGTACCTAGGGCAAACTGGAAGACAAAACATTAGGTCGCCCGCCCACGATATGGACCGACGATATTGTTAAGATCGCGGGAAGTCGATGGATGGAAAGGGCTCAGAATGGTTCTTCCTGGAAATATGTAGGGGAGGCGTATGTCCAGCAGTACAATTCTCAGGCTGATGATGATGATGATGAGAGCGTAGTGTGCGTCAGAAAGAGATAACGCTCTACGAAAGCAGAAAAGCCGATATTTAATACCTACAACCGTACCGATCTTCTAGTTTTAGTTGGTTGGAATGATAATAGGTATTAACCTAGGTAGGTCAGAATAAAAATGAACTACTTTTCATATAGGAAGTTAAACGGAGTCACAATGCCCCATATCAAGGAAAAACAATTCAAAGACCTCTCTATCCGCCGACTTCCTGTCATCTTTACAGCATCAAACTACTGGTAGATGCCAGTAAATAAATATATTTATGAATATATAACAGAGCAGAAGTTAATAGTATACCACGATTCAGATACATTGCGCACGTGAGATAAGAAGTTCATTTCCCCCGCCAATTCTGCGCGCCGCACAACGGATATTATGGAAATGCATGCTGCCATAGCACGCCAGATTATTCAATAGAATACTATTATTATACCTATTTTATTCGCCTCTCATCGCCCATAGACGGTAAAATTAATTTGTTTGGATCGTACCACCTTAAGGGTTACACAAACTTAAGTACTAGGAGGACTTAATGCTAACAGCATTTTCTACCAGTCTTCCTGGGCGTGCAAAAAGATGGTGTGGCGTTTTTGAATAAAGAAATATGTAGTTGACTCTACTAAGTATTAAAACATAATTTCAATTGCATAATAAAATAAATACTTACTATATATACATACATAAAACATTCATAATATCACGCCTCATTCCCAAGGGGGTAGGCAGAGATCACAAATTTCCACTTGCTACGATCTTGACACACCTCTGTCAATTCATTGACTCGCATAACATTCATCATACATGCTTGTCGGTTTAGGGTACTCCTAACCTGGTCTTTCTCTAAAACGTCTGCGATCTGATCGAGATACATGCACCTAGGTCTTCTTTCTTCTTATAAGGGTTAATCTGTCATACATATATACATCCATTATTATTATTATTATTCTGACATACTGATTTATTTTAATTTAACTTTTATTTTCAACTTTTTGTGAGCAACTTTTTTTACATAACCTATGATCTAATTGTACCATACTTCTTGCAAATAAATATATTACATCTCATTTCATTTCCAGGTCTTCCAGGGCTTCCTCCCTGGACCCAAAAGAGCACAGCCTCCCATCCCCGTAGAGGTCTCTCTTCGGGAACAAGTGAACTGGTCACCAGGTCCACCCGAAGACTAAGCTTGTGATGGGAGAAGCACCATGATATCAGGTCACGTGCGCAAATCGCCGCACCCTATCCTGGCCTGCCCAATCTCATTTAAACTGCAGATTTCTCGCTAACGTCTTAAACGTTGGTCTGAGCTTGTTTAATCTATGGGTTATAATAAGCCTCGGTAACTCCCATTTGTTCTATAGGACTGTGGGCGTCATAAACTTTTAAATTCTTTTTTATCCTTCTAGTTCCATGGTAGAACTAATAAAATGAAAACTGGCTGGATTTGTTCTATAGTATAGAATTGTAAGGCTATTTGCTATTTGCACTTCAATTTTATTAAAGGTTTTAGAAGAAGCCAAATTTATCCAAAAAGCCTATTAGTTTACTAAATCGCTCCACGTTACAGCGGCGATTTAAATAGCTATTTAAAGGCACCACTTAATTTTCCGTATATACGGTAATATCTCATTCCCGATGTTCGGGATGTACGGAAAATTTAGTGGAGCGGAATTCTTATTCATAAAGAAGGTAATCAGAAGTCCTTGTTGAAAATGAAGTTTTCATCGTGAAGGAAATAAGAAAAAGCATCCGATTATTTTGCAGAAAAAATTAACTGAGAGTTTTTATTGCGAAAAAAGAGAGGTAATGACTCAATTAACACAGAAGACAAAGTATTATGCTTGATAAGTCGTTGGTAGAAACGACGTTATTGAAATAAATAAATTAACTTTCAATAGATAAGGTTCAATTAAAATTTTCGGGAATATTGCGAATAAGTTCCAGTTAGTTTTATTCATTAGTTCTTCGAGTTATTTATTTATATTATCACCTGTTTAGTTATACAGTCGCTGTAGCTGAAATAGGCCAGGACGTCATCATCATCATCATAAGCGTATATAAGATGATTGAGGGATCATTGATAATGCCTGACACTTTTTAACGGCTCGCTAAAAGTCTTTTATCTTTGTCTCTTTCATGGTCACAAATAGAGATGGCAATAGACTTGCCTGCTAATCGATTGACTGTACAGGACCACTATGTATATGAGTGTTATTGAATAAGGCACACCAGCTAGCAGCATTGGGTAAAAATTGGCCGTGTACTCTCTAAATTGGGAACGAAGACGAGACGGATGGCTGCGAATATTTTACGCTGATTATGTGGTAGTAGATGTAATTTAGTAGTAGATTGATAAGCAAGGAACTAAAATGACTAATTATATACGAGGTAGTTATACCGAGTTTTAATTGGTTTGGCCAATAAAATAATTCGTTGAAAAAAAATCTAATGACTTCGCGCCAATGTCTATTTTTATTTCTTATGTAGCCGCAACGCATTGGATGCATTCTACCGATTCTACCAAAGAGATCGCTGATTTTAGTTCCATTTTCAAATATAAACCGTTGTTCTTTTTTTATGAAACGTTAGAGTCTTTATTCATAGTTATTCTACTTACGGCTAAGGAATTTTTCGTTTTTGTAGGATCATTATTCAATATGTAGGTAAAAATTAAAATTAAAAAGTTTTTCCCATAAAGGAAGAAATTTTACTTTGTTTCTTTAGTAAATACACACAGCCATATAACACCCAGACAGAGAACAAACATCTACGTTCACCAAACAAATATTTGTTCTCTCCTAATGGCCACAGCGACCACATGCTTGTCGCAGGCTTTAGTTTAGCGAACTTAATTGTGTAACAACAGCGCAGTAACTAAATTAAGGCCCGTCCACATGATGGGCCATCACTTGGAGTGCCTGCGACATCGGACAGCTAAGTGGTCTGTAATCGAGTTTGTGTGTACACGTCATTTAATAGAGTCCGTCTTGTTATTAAGAGTTAAGGTGCTACATATTAAATTAGATTAAATAGCGTACTATAAATTTTATTACGAATATACCCAACCCGTACAGCTACGATGGATTTTATTATTAGAGTGACATTAGGCACACTTAAGGCCTGCGCACACCTACACACAGAAAAAAATGGGTCAACAAAGTCACAATAAATGCATTGTCAGAAATTTTGCTGTCGGAGCAACTAAATACTCTGTTACTTTAGCAGAAAGAGCTTTGTTGAGTTTAGCAACTTTTTTATTGTCCGCTGATTTTCCTTCGTATAATGTGCAAGGAACAATATAACTTTGTCCTTACATCAAAGTTAATAAAAAAGTTGAGTATATAACAATAAAACGTTTTAGATGTGTCAATGTGAACATTGTTGATAAATCTAACAAAGTAACTATAGTCGTAGCATTTAACTACCATCTGACATGCAATAGATACGTTGCTGTAGTGAAAATAGAACGTTGCTAGCGTGTCAATGTGAACATTGGTAAAAAACGGAGCAAAGTAACTATAGTTATGGCATTTGAGTACTTTTTGTCATACAATAAGTATGTTGCTGAGGTGAAAATGAAACTGGCATGTGTGTCAATGCGAACATTTTTAATAAATCTAACAAAAGACCTATAGTCGTAGCATTTGACTACTCAAGCTCATGCATATTATTTATTGCAATTATTATGTTACATGGTGAAGTTTTAAAGCTAAAAAGGGTGAATACATAATAGGCCCTTAAGTTTAGGGCATAGCAATATTTGGAGTAGAAGTGGGCCAGTGTTATACAATAAATATATTGATGTGATGACAATGGAACGTTGCAAATGTGTAAATGTAAACATTGTAAATAAATTTAGCAAAATAACTAAGGAGTAAAGTTCAACAACGTTTTGTCATGCAATAAGCGAGTCGTTGTGGTGACAATAGAACGTTGCTAGTGTATCAATGTGAACATTGTAAAACAACTTAGCAAAATAACTAGAGTCGTAGTATTCAACTACCTTTTGTCATACAATAAATATGTCGCTGAGGTGACAATGGAACGTTGCAAGTGTGTCAATGTGAACATTGTTAGTAAAATAAACTAACAAAAAAGCTGCTTACTAAATTTAGAACTAGATGGCGTGACTAAAATTGTAACGATCCTAGAACGCGCTGACGAAAACGCACGGCGTTTCCTTATATTGTAGAAGTGGTTTTATGAAATTGTATTCAACGGATTAATGAATCCGTTGAAGATTTGATATGACTGGAAGTTGATTCGATGAATGCATCGGATCAACTTCGGTATTATCAAATCTTCTTTTTTTACCCCACACACTTGGGGTCTTTCGTACCTACTAGTTGTACATTTTTAGTCCTTCGATTTCGAAATTAGTTCCGCTGACAAAATATACATTGTTGTAGTATCAAAACACGCCTTATTGATAAAATAGAAACATTGTTGCAATGACATTTAATTCTTAACAATAGAAACATTGTTGCAATGACAATTTACTTCTTGACAATAGAAATATTGTTGTACTGACAACTTGATCCATGACAATAAAAACATTGACGCACGGACTATACACCATTGTGGGCTCTCCCCTGTTAAAGTTTTATTGTTGGAACCAACAATATTTTTTTCTGAGTGTAGTTCGCTGGCGGTAGCGATCAGTGAAACGCTGTCAAATATTCGCTGTCAAATCTCAAATCTGACGGCGATATTTGACAGCGTTTCACTGATCGCTACCGCCAGCGAACTATAGGTGTGTTCGGGCCATTATAACACACTTACATATTAAGATATACAATAGCATAGCACCATTTAAATTGTACACCTGTTACATAATGTCTTTAGCTTTCAGTTAACTTTAACTTTACACAGTTCGAAAATATGTGTCAAGTGCACGAAAGGAGCCTCTTCGAGGCGCACTTAAAATCCTTTCACCACACTTGGTTCGAAAGAATCAGTGACACGATAAGAAGAAGAAGTTAACTTTAAGCAAAGGTCGTCTGGAAGAAATCGCTTAGAGTGATATGACCACCCATTGCAGGAAAATATGCTCTTTTTCTTTAATGTAGGTACTTGTTTTTAAGTCACTGTCAAGTGTCCGACACCTCTTCGGCAAAAATCGTCAAACTTCGACCTTCGAGCAAGAGTCGGGGTAGGGGGGGAGGGAGGTAATCGTTCAAGTTCTCATTTTTGTCGGGATTCCCAGAGTACTACGATGTTTTTTTAAGTAATGTACCTGACGCGTGTAATAAGTTATTCAAGAAAAAAAATCGTCTAAGAGGCTTATTTATTTTTAAGTATGTGATAGCTATAAAACTCGGAGTAGTTAATCGACTGTCAGCAGCATTCATATCGCGTTTTTAATTGCAACCAAAATTAACGTTTAATTCTCGAATTAAATCGTTGATTCTGATTGGTTTTAACTCTGACAACAGATTCGAATAATTGATGCATGCAGTAATCTCGGCTGGTGTGAATAGTGATACAGTCGCGAGCACAAGCGTTAGGGAAATATTTGGTCACAAAACACAAACATTTTATGCACGCAGACCTCTTTGTTTTTCACCTGTCAAGGTTGGCTGGTAGAAAATGCTGTCTAGCATTTGTCTCTCTTAATGTAACATTTTTATTTGGTGCAATAAAGAATTAAATAAATAAACATTATTCCACGGAATAACGAAAATTGAGATGTTATCTATAGGCGTGGTACGAAAACAGCTATGGCCGAACCAGTTTCAATGATAGATATATAGATAGAAGATAGAAAATACTTATTGAATACCACATAAAAGTAACAAAGGAATACAGAAAAACATTAAAGTGAAATTCAATGGGCGGTCGGTTATTACTAAAAGCGATCTCTTCCAGACAACCTTGGGAAGGACTGGATTTGAAAATAACAATAGAGGTGTACGATGGTGTAGAAAAACAATGAGAATTATACTTATTAATGCTTTAAATCTAGGTTTTTCTTCTTGTTAGAGATAATGGTTTGGGCATACGGCAAGGTGGAGCGACGATTTGCGAAATGTAGCTGACCAGCACCGGAGGAGAAGAGCCGAAGACCGGGCTCAGTGGCACGTCTTGGGAGAGATTTACGTCCAGCAGCGGACTGATATAGGTTGACGATGATGATGGTTTTGTAAAAGTTTCTCATTTCATAAGGACTTGTGTACGGTAAAATAAAACAATTTACTGTAAATTGTATTTTCGAGTACCATTCGCGATTGCGTTAAATAATAAATAAGCCAGCTGTCAACACTGTCGCGCAATAAAGATAGTGTTGTCGATTGTTGACATCTGTAATTGTTATTAATTGTGTTTGAGACTGTACGGTCAGCAATGACAGTAAGTTTTTCTGGTCACTAACGATCATAATTTTTCTTAAAAAAAAATACAAATAAAATAAAACTTCGTTTCAGTACGGTACTGATAATTGTTTTTTTTTGTTTTTGTCTCGTTTCTATGTAAAGACCGCTAGTTATGATACTCGCAAAACAAACAATAATCTAAATATATCAAACTCTTACGTTACTGACTGACTGACAATCAACGCACAGCCTAAACCGTAAGTCCTAGAAGCATGAAACTTGGAGGGTATGTTCGTTTTATAGCATAGTGGTGCACTAAGAAAGGAAATCGGAAAATTATTTCCCTAAGCGGAGAAAAAGAGGAAAAGCTTTTAAAAATCAACGGGGCGTAACAGCTAGGGGGCGAGAGAAGCCGTGGGCGGCCGCTAGTTATAAATAAAAGGAAAAAACATACAACAAAAAAACAACACACACAAAACACAAACAAAAAACTAACAAAAAAATAGTTCACTATTGAAATTTTTTTTACTCAATTTAAAGATTCACTTGAGCCTCTTCCAACCAAATATGCCTCTTCTCTGAAAATTCGTAGATTTTGTAATTAAAAAACTGAAATCGTAAATCAACTTTTGTTGTTGACTGTACGTACTGTTCGATTCGGTGCATGGCTGGATGGAGATATTTCAAACGACTGTTTTGTGCTTTTCCAATGATATCTGTAGTGGAATGTGGGGATTTACTTTGTTTACTATTCGTAGGCATTTTCCTAGCCGCTTTATTCATTAATTCAGATAACAGACGCGTACTTTATTTTTTTTTCCTTTTTAGTAAAAAAAAAATGAAAAAAAGTTTATTGAATTAACACAAATACAGAAAAAGACAAACTAGAACCTTAAATACGAACTAAAAAATGGGGAAACATGTATTGCATTGCGTTTCATAATTATGTTTGTAATTAGGAGATTATTTCCAGTCTATTTTTTCCGCTACAGTCACGCGCGTTTATTTTATTCCAGTAAGATAACATGGTACTTGGATATGTCAAATTAAACAACATGATAATAAAAAAATAACTATTACTTAAAATATCAAAGAAAATAATTATCATAGTACAAAATATTGTTAGCCATACATTTATGGCGTGTTTAAATCATCAGCGAGTCCTTCGTCAAGAGTAATTCCCTAACTCTAACACTAAAACAGACATGACTTTAATTTCTCAGAGCATGTAACAATTTATTATAAATACAAAAATTATAGACACTATCTAGCCCCAAACTAAGCAGATCTTGTACAACGGGAACCATATAGCAGATATAATACTTATAATATTTTTTTTAAGTGAATACATTCTTATACAGCATAACACATACACATAAGAAACTATTTCCTACTTCGGTTAGTCTGTCTACACCTTGTTTTTCCAGAACAAGAACGTTCAAGTCTAAGCTATTGAAGAGTATGCATTATAACATGCACATTAATAATTTCACTGGCAACACTACACGTGGTTTCCCCGACTCATGGGTAAAGTTAGATTGCACATTGTGCTGTGCCCGTCACATTTCACCTTTTGTTCTGGAACTTTGTTAATGTACTGTTCTACTTTAATTATGGCTATGCTTTGTTGGTTTTGAGCATGACTGTACCTGAGTCGATATTCAATCGTAAAGTGCATGATTGCATTATGTAATAATATGGTTTTTCATAGTTTATTTTAGTACCTTTAAATCCTCTCCCAGGCACTGTAGCGTCCCGTTAGAGGCATGAGTAATCTCCAGTTACCCCTGTTCTATATAAATTATGAGCTCTATCTGGCTCTGTCTCTGGTTCTAGTTTTGAGTCTGTGGGAGTGTTGACTAAATAAATCCTACGTCAAAACGTCACACACACAGTATAATGCACTGCTGAGCACACAGACTCAAAACCAAAGTCAGAGACAGAGCCAGGACATGCAAAGCTCATGGTAGGCCTACTGAATCGGACCCGCAGGTCTGGTCTGATCGGGGGGTCTGTTACCTGCACTGTGAGGGTCTAGAGAGGGAAGGTACCCTAGTATTCAGGGTGCCTTCAGATGACGAGGAAAGGGCCTCAGCCCTTCCTTAAGATGGGTCCGCAAGGATAAGCGCTGACGGGGTTGTGGAACGAACGAAGCCATGATCTCGTCCACCCAGCGCAAATGTAGAGGAACACCCCAAGGGTTTTAGTCAGTAGCAAGAGCCTGACATAACCCACTAGTTCCCCCGGCTAGTGGGTCCATAAAGGATTTCCCCGGGCATAAAAAAAGCCTACTGAATCGGATCAACAAAGAGAGAGCCAACTGAGTTCCGAGCCCAATTATCCCTACTTACCCTTTACACACGCACTTTTCACCAGATAATAACATCAATTACGAACAATTTCGCCTTATTTCTACTTCTCGCGAAACGAAGGCTGTAATGAGCGAACTAATGACGTAATTCTATCGCCGAGGAAAATCGGAGAAGCTAGAATGTGGGAGGAAATCTTATTTCTGATAAATTATGTCTGTAAGTCGGTATTTCTTCCCTATCGTGTCCCTGATTCTTACAAACCAAGTGTGGTGAAAGGATTTTGATTGCGCCTCAAAGAGGCTCTTTTCGTGCACTTGACACATATTTTCAAACTTTTTACGTTATACGATATACCGGTTTCCTCGCGATCTTTTCCTTCATCGTTTGAGAGCACTGGCATAGTTCATTTTTTGGGCGGAATAACTTATTGGTAGGTACACGACTGGATTTGATGCCTGAGAAAATCTGAAATTACAGCAATCTTATTTTCTTTTACCTTATAAAAACTGATTGCACAAAGAAAAAATATAATTCAAAAGTATCTAAAGATTTTACTTTCAATGCAATAATAAAAACAAAAGTATCTGTAACCCTTTCGAAGAGAATATCTTCAAAGCGAGTTACCAATTAGTAACCGAGCCGCTCGGAATCGGGTTCCGCACAAATAAGCGAAAAACATCTAAGTATAGCGGTTTAGGGTTCCTTCGCTCCTCTGTAATTGCTGCGCTCAAGGCGGTATTGGCAAAGAGTAGACTTTGAATGGACAGAAGGTCGGAACGATTGTTTTTACCTACAGTGCATATGTATAAAGTATTTTATGAATAAAATTGAGATCAACCTACCGATTGTTGAGTTGAAAAAACATACTGCTGTAGGCCTACCACAAGCTCTGTCTGGCTCTGTCTCTGGTTCTGGTTTTGAGTCTGTGTGAGTGTTGACTAAATAAATACTACGTCAAAACGTCACACACACTGTATAATGCACTGGTGTGCACTCACACGGACTCAAGACCAGAACCAGAGACAGAGCCAGACAGAGCTCATAATAAGCCTACAGATTGTTGAGTTGAAAAAAAAACATACTTCTGGATAAATCTACAATTAATGCGTCTGAAAATCTTGATTTTTAAGTTATTTAGTCAATGGTACCTTCTCAAAAACAACCAAATCTATACTTATATTATAAAGAGGAAAGATTTGTATTTTTGTGTGTATGTTTGTAACGAATTTACTCAAAAAATTCTGTGCCGATTTCAAAATTCTTTCACTATTGTAAAGCTATATTTATGTGTTTAAAAAATAAATGTCCACCCGTGAGAAGCCGGGACAGGCCGCTAGTCTAATATCATCATCATCATTATCAGCCTGAAGAAGTCCACTGCTGGACATAGGCCTCCCCTACACGTTTCCAGGAAGAACGATTCTGAGCCCTTTCCATCCATCGACTTCCCGCGATCTTAACAATGTCGTGTAGTCTAATATAATACGAGTAAATGGAAGAAAAGAGAACAAACATCTGTGTTTATCACACAAATGTTTCAAATCAAATCAAAATATATTTCCGCGCTGTTCGTACAATTCCTAATTTGTACAACAATATCGAACAAAATAAATCAATCAAACTGTTTGTCTAACAATAGTTTAACAAACAACATCTAATTTTAAAGCAATCATACCCTTGAGTACCATAAAGTAATGCAGTACCTATTTATCTAGATTTCTATAGAAATTCTATAGAATTGTGGTTCTAGCATTTTGAATACTTTTTATTTACATGGTATAGATTGTCCTTGGGCTACAATCTCACCTGATGGTAAGCGACGAACTCAAATGAAGATGTGAGAGAATTCTGTTCAAAAACAAAACATATTTACTGAGTAGGTTTCTAGTTTTAAGTTAATATTTCTCTCTTCTCTTGCCATAAAGCACTACCACCGACTCCACATAACACAATCGAAACTGGAAGAAAAAAACTAATTAGCATTAAGTTCACCTATGTACTGTTTTATTGTGCAATAAAGTATTTTCTAATCTAATATTTTTATAAAAAACTTTAAAACTAGTGCGGCACCAACAGCGGGGCTAGGCCCAAGCTACCGGTGGTCAAGGCTGCTGACTGAGGAACTTCCGTACAATGCGTGCCGTGTCCAGGATCACCGCCTTCTGCATCTGACCTTTGAACCAACCTTCCAGGGAGAGCCTCTTATTGTTATTATTATTACATAATAACAAAACGAAACATCTTCACGACTTGAATTCCAGACACGGTCGATATTCTCTCATCCCTTATTTAATGCAACATCATAAAAATTTAACAATGTTTACGAAAATAAAATTCAAACTAACAGGCAAGTTCCAGCGACAAACCATTTACCGCCCGCCCAGCTAGGCGGGAGACGACCGGATGTGACGTCACGATGCACTCCCCACCGGAAGGGGCTAAAAGCCTCCAAGTGCATTTGTCTAACAGTCTCGCCCGAGGAAATCGATTGACGTGCCGGGACTCTCAATAAGTGGTTACCGGTTGTATTGAATTTTAAAATGGTTGCACCGGAAACTAGTTTATTGGATCTTTTTAACCCTTGACCAAAAATAGAGGGTGCTATAAAGTTAAATAACAATAAATAAATATTGTGGACAATTCACGCAACACTATCCAGCCCCAAACTAAGCAGATCTTGTACTATGGGAACAAGATTAATACTTGAATATTTTTTTTTTGTAATTACTATGGGATTATATATTTGTACTATGGGAACAAGATTAATACTTGAATAATTTTTTTTTGTAATTACTCAGAATACATATATAACACCCAGACAGAGAACAAATTATATCAATGTTCACCACGCAAATATTTGTTCTCGATGGGGATCGTTGTTGCCTTGTGCACATCTAAGGGGGGATTTAACCATAAAACGCGTTTAACTAAACTCGTTTATATGTAAACGCGTTCATAAGCGTTCTGCAGTGGTGAAACGATGTCATATAATGACAACGATATTTGATAGTTTTGCGTTGATTGGCACTGATCGCCACCGCAGAACGCCGTAGCCGTATGTGATGATATGATATAGCCGTACCTTTCGGATAAGTATGCAGTTATTGTTTTCTTATAAATCGAGGGCATGACTCCTTTCACGACTTTTCCTTTACTCTCGTGGTTCAGGGGGCTAATTCTCGGGCCGATCTCGATCATTTTGAAATTTTATTTTATTGCTTCTTTTCGAAGGGGGAATGGATAATCCTTGAGTAATTCATAAACGACCTCTTCGAAAAATCCTCGACAGCTACGATATACGGAAAACGTACAAAAAGTGCGGGGTTGTGAAAAGAAGCAATAAAATAAAATTTCAAAATGATCGAGATCGGCCCGAGAATTAACCCCCAGGACTTGGCCATCACCGCCCTTCTCAAAAAACCACCCTGTATCTTTGCCATTTGTGTTGTAAATTATATGTATTCGTAATATATCAATCGGAAATTTAATATCCTCAATGTTTTTATAGTCTGTTGGTTAAGGTTGGTTATATTGTTTCCGAATTGTGTGTTTCTTTAATAAAACTCGTCCCTTCGTTTTAATAATCCACCAGTTTTGTACGGCCGAGAGGGTTTCGATGACAATTTTATTATTGCGGATGCTCAGAATAATATAATTATTTATTATTATTTTTTTTTTTATTTATTATTTTTTATTATTTTTTTTTTTATTTATTTTATTATCATGGCTTTACATAGCTATAAGACAAGTATATTTTACTAACTTTTGTTAATTGTTTTTAATTTAAACAAATATTCTAGAGTATATTTGTGTGTGTTTGCATGTTGGCAATAAATAAATCTATAACTAAGTTAATTTGGTAAAATTAACTTGTCAAGGTTTCAGCTGAGCCCTTAACAAATTAGTTTAACCATTTAATTAATATTCTTTGGAAAATAGAAACGACTACAAAGATTTCTACCAAAAATGGTTAGAAACATCTAAGAACAATCCACTCTTCTAATAAAAATAAATAAATTGGGTGTTGACAATCAAACAATAAAGAAAAAAATCCAAACAGGCGTTAAAACCCTCTTTATACATAATGATAGCGTTAATTTAAAAAGTGCTAAGAACCGTCTTTTTATTGAGGGTTCAAAAATACTACTGGAGTCGAGGCTCCAAATACCAAGACTATATACAGGTGCTCTCTATAATATAGGAGTACCTAGAGAAGAATAACAAAGAAACTGCTTACGCTTCAACAAGGACACTACAACAAGGTCACCCTTGTTTCATTACTCCAAGACCGCGAGTTTTATACCAGTAGTTACATCCGCATCAAACAATAAAACCCCAATCCCGCTTCCGAAAAACTTCACTTTTTATCTTTTCAACGCAGTTCAGTTAAACAATTGGTGTTTTTTTATTGTTTTTTGTTTATTTTTGCATAAAAACACGCTGTTTTCGGCGGACGCAGTGGTGCGCGAGTGACGCCCGTCGCTTCCACTTTATGTATTGATTTTTAATATTCGGCAGTTGTTAGACCGAAACGATTTTGGGAAAGTTGAGTATAGTAATTACCAATTTTATGAGTTCAATCGATGTCGAGTGAAAATAGTAACCTAAACTAAACTCACCTAGCTTTAGGAGGTTCAAAGTGATTCTTGTAATACAACTGAAGAAATACATTTTTGAATTGGATCAGTTGAGCTAATTGGCAATTTTTGATCATCCGCACTTGATGAGCGGGCTGGTTTTTCCGCAAGTAGGCCGCTGTCGGGCCCTTTTTGCGTGACCCTTGACACGTGTTGCTCGAACTTTTTTAGGTTCTACGACACGTCGGTTTCCTCACGATGTTTTCGTTCACCGTTTGAGAGTACTTGCATAGTGCACATAATTTTTTCGACAGAAAAACTCATTGGTACACGACTGGATTTGATCCCACGACTGGATTTGATCGGAAGGCGGGGCCGCTACCACATAGACCACCAGTGCTTTTTATCAGTTGAGCTATCACTAGATCGTTTTTTAACGGTCTGCAAATAGCTCAGCTGTTTCTTGTGTACATTTTATAAATATTTGTATTTTGTAACTTGCTTTGTTTTTCCGGCTCATTAGTTAATATTATTAACTAATGAGCCGGAACGCACAAAACTACCCACTATGATTTTACTATTAGATTATTTTTTAACACTATGTACACTTGAAATTGATGACCTATCTTTACGCTGAAAGGCACACTACTTTACTTATTTAGCAAAGTTTTCTCTGTAAGTGAATTTTTAATTCGATTTTTATTAACTAGTGTTAAATTAAAAACCGTCTGGTTAGTTTATTTTTAGTATTCTATTTCAAATGATTATTCATTTACACCAGTCCAGTGCACCAGACAAGGTAATTACGTGGTAACTGATGGGCGCATTGCGTGCCCACGAATGTATGCGATAAGATTTCTCCAACTACACTTGTAAGGTTAGAATAGCATGAGATTCAATAAAATA
This sequence comes from Thera britannica, assembly GCA_939531255.2. Lineage (NCBI taxonomy): Eukaryota > Metazoa > Arthropoda > Insecta > Lepidoptera > Geometridae > Thera > Thera britannica. The sequence continues at coordinate 16,036,007 of OW618043.2, read as the reverse complement.
CGGTTAAGTGCTTGATTTGCTTTGTTTTTGAATAAGTGGTTAGTGGCCTGAGATGAGGGGGCGAGCTGGATTCATAGGAGCAGGACTGGCAACTTAAAGCAGAAGATCGTAGTGACTGCCGAAAATGGGGGAAGGCCTTTGCCCAACAGTGGGACACTACGGGCTAGTAGTAATAGTAATAGTAAGTGATTAGTGGAGTTAAGACTGTTAGTGGCACTTAGCACCAATAAAGTCCAAGTTGTGAGTGCTCACCAGTGTATTATACTATGTGTGTGTCGTTTCGACGTAGGATTTATTTAGTCAACACTCACACAGCCTCAAAACCAGAGCCAGAGACAGAGCCAGACAGAGCTTGGGGTAGGGTCTCTGTCTAATAAAAAATTAAATTCCACAAATCCAGTTACTCCAAGTCACAAGTAGCAATCTCTCTAACAAAAATCATCCCACGTTTACAGAGCATAAAAAATTCAGAGATGACAAACGACCGGCCGCGGCCGACAAGTGGCCGACATTCGTCTCGGCCACCCCTGGAATTTGTAAAATACCCCTATGAAAGTCACGGCTTCTGCAGACAGGCGTACTTTCTCATCTCGTACCTTTTTAATGCGTAAACAGCATGAGGTTTATGTTTGCGAGTCTCTGATGATGGATTGCTCTATGAAATAACGGTGTATTTGAAGTAAAATGTTTTGTCTATTACTTTTTCAAATATCTTGGCTTGGATTGTTTTTCTAGCATTTTCAAGAGTAAATCTGTACGTGAACTTTGATAGCGTTACATTGATAGCCATTGTAGGTAATTTAGTTGTGCGCAAGGCTTCCAAAGTAATCAAATTCAGCAAAATTGATAAATACCAACAGATTAATATCTCTCAGACATCTGATTTGCAACTAGCAACTAAACCAATTATTATTTGTTGAAGCGGCGACAGGTATCCAAGTTTGAGACGCATAATTAAATTAGGTATTCAAGACTAACTCCTTTGAGCACTCAGACAATGCCACGTAGGTACAGTCTTGAATTAATATAGGTATTGTGTAGTTTGCAGTCGCTTCATCGGGATTTCGATGGGTTGGACGGGTGTCTTAATTATTGTTATTATTATGAGCCTGAGGTGTCCCACTGCAGGGCAAAGGCCTCCCTTCCTGGAGAGAACCAGTCGTCTCTAATTAGTGCCACTTTGGACCATTCTTTAAGATTTCATTTTTTAAGATTTCTTTTAGATTTCATTTGGGTGTCTTAAGGCGTCTAATAATAATCTCATCTCATAATAATCTCATCATTCATCATCATTATTAGCTTATGCGCTGATTCCCTTTTTGTCTAGCTGTAACACGCACACCATTTCATTTTTTTTTTTAGTTTATTATTGTCGTTTTAATTTTTAGTTTTAATTACTTACGCTTTGATTTTATATTTTTCTTGTAATTCCTGATTTCGTGTGTGTTTTCTAGGCAAATAAATTCTTTATCTATCTATCTATCTATCATTATCAGCCTGAAGAAGTGCACTGCTGTGGACATAGCCTCCTTCCCTTTCACATTTCCAGGAAGAACGATTTTCTTTCCATCCATCGACTTCCCGCGATCTTAACAATGTCGTCGGTTAATCTGGTAGGTGGGCGCCCTACGTTTCGTCTTCCGGTTCGTGGCCATTCGAGAACATTCATTTCCCAACGGTGGTCGGTTCTTCGAGCTATATGACCTGCCCATTGCCACTTTAACTTTCTAAGAACATGGTGTATGTGGAAAGATAAATAAATGAAACTAAAACTTACTAATTCTATGTCGGTGACCTTGATTCTTCTACGGATATCCTCGTTTCTGTCATGCAGTGAAACTCCCAGCATAGATCTCTTCATAGCTCGTTGCGCAACTTAGAGCTTTAATAGTTAGCTAATAAATCTAATTGGTGAGATTCAGAGGTCCTCATCTAGGAATTAGTTCAATGTTAACAAGGTTCCATTGGAAAAATGGAGAAAAGGAGGATAAGTTACTTGAGCCAGTAAAAAAAAGGTCGCTGTCATGTCGTATAAGGAAGTCAAGGAGGTCGCATTCGAAAGACTCAATTGGAGAAAACTGCATAAAAACCCCAACAAGAGCTAAGCTCTTAAATTTAAGAAGAAACGATTCCATCATCTTCATCAGCCTAGGAAGCCCACTGGACATAGGCATCCCTCATACATGAATATGAGAGAGTTCCAGGTATACAAGCGTCTAGTTCTACTTTGCATAAATATATGCTTGGATATATCTACTTAAGATGAGGTAACTTTTTATTTGACCCAAAAGACAAAAATACAGCACAACTTATCAAGAAACAGGCAACAGAAAAAGAGGAACATCGAATATAGATGATAAAAACATTGAACACATATACACAATGGGTGTTATTAATAATCCTGGCGCAACGCTGGAGTAGTTATATCGTGTTTTGTCACATTTGTTCGAGTTGACAATTGCATGTCAATGCAAGAGACAAAACACGGATCAACTAGTCCAACGCTACGCTAGGATTATTAATAAGACCCAATATGTTTGGATGTTTAGATGTTTGTAACTCAAACCTGCCACTAGCCTGATTTAGATTCTGTCACGTTTCATAACAGCCACCGCTTTTTAGAGACCATAGGTTCAAATACTCGTAAATATGTTTCCCAACAGATCCGAATCACAAATTCGTCATCGAGCCGAATGGATTCACAGCCGGTCTACACCCAGCTTTATAATTAAATTGAAAACAACACGCGCTGACTGAATGGAGCTTTTTGATACAGACTTTTCAATGGGTGGGTTCTTTTTATTGGCAGTTTTTTTATTGCAATTAAATGAACAGTTTTGTATATTGGCAGAGCAGTACATTTTTTTTTTTTTTTTTTAAATCTGTTTTCTTTAAAATCGGTTTACTGACGATATTAGTTGAACGTGACAACGTCATACAGCTGTCCACGCGGATGCATCGCTCACTCAAGTACGAGAGAGACAGATGTCGAACGCTGCCGAACGCGGAGGCCGATTGTGCCTCTTTGTCGCTTGTTCCGCGCTCTCGCTTGCACTTCAAGCCTTAAATGGAACGCTTCAGAGCGAGGTAACGCCGCATGCTTCATGTTTTTTTGTGCATGCAGCCGGCTCCATCGAATTATAAGACGTTGTCACGACAAAAATACATAATCTTATTATTATAAATAGCACTAATGAAACCACTAAGGTTTGTGGGGTAATGCTACTAGAGAGTCAAAAGTCGATAGCTTTTAAATAAGTACAGAAAATTTCTAATAAACAGAAACAAGGTAAGTGCATGTAAGTAATATTTCGTTATTGGTAGCTTTCTATATTAGTTAAGAAGTGAGTATAGGTAAATACCAATAGGTAGGTACACCTTTAGGTACAGGTATGGACATCAGGCAGTGCTTAATATAATCATGTGTGCAGGGAGCCAGACCTAAAGTTCGGGAGAACTAACTCGGGCGCTGCTTGCAACTCAGACATGCTACGTGGAGGATCTAGGTCTATCTGCGAGCAGTAAGCACTAGAAGTGGTCACTAAAGCCTTGCGTAAATCTAGGCGATCTGCGAAGGTGATAGCGATGGCGATCAGTTTCACCATAGAGTTTTGGATACATCCACACATCCATCTCCATCATCCAGATCGCCACCGCAGGTGATCTAGATGTGTACAAGGCTTCAGGACACTCAAACTATTATTCTCACTTGAAAAGTTTGTTTGAGCTAAGTATTACTAAAATGAAAAAAAATATTAAAAAATATACTGGAACAAATAGAAAAACGATGCTAGAGATGCCTGTGGATAAGTTTAAGCAAACCTGTGTTACTCTTATAAGTTATCGCATAACTTTTCAATTTATGAACCGATTCGATTTTTTTGATCTGAAAGGTATCCTCCAGGTTGGTCCCATAGAATTTTATCAAAATTGGTTCTGCAGTTTGGCCATGAAGTCGGTTTCTCAAGTTTTTTAAACATCACTTGTTATTTAATTTATAGATTGATACAAAATCAGCTTGTTTCATGCAAATCGTTTAAAAATCTATCCTTTCCATAATCCTTAGATCAGGTCTAAGCATTGCCTGAACCCAGTTCAATAGGAATCGCCGAAACTCGCGAGACGTGTGACAGAACTTCCGGATACAGATACAAATTGGATCCGAATAGGAACTTTGCGCGGACCCTGTCTGACAGTTGGAAAGTTGTACAGTAAACCTAGGTTGGACTTAAGGCTTAGTAGGCCTTCCACAAGCTATGTCAGTTTCTTTAAAATATACTAGCAGCCCGTCCCATCTTCGCACGGGGTAGACAATATTGTTGTACATTATTTTGTTCTATCGCTAATAGTTTCGGCAGCGCATTCGAAGAAAGACATTTAGAGACTCATTTTTCTACATCTTCGGTTACATTGTTCAAATTTTACCAAGGATCCCTATTTTTTTTCAAAATGAAATGTAGCCTATGTCAAATTGGAAGAATGTAGCATTCTATTGGTGAAAGAATTTTTTAAATCGGCCCAGTACTTTTTGAGCCTATTCATTACAAACATACAAAAATAGGTACAAATCTTTCCTCTTTATAATATTAGTATAGATAACACCCAGACCGAGAACAAACATCGGCAGAAATCGAACCCACGGCCTACAGCGCAGAAGGAAAATAACTGAGCCGTGACGACTGTCATACATTTGTCGTAAAAAAATTGAGAGGACAATAATAAAAGCTTTGAGAGAAATAAAATGTTGCGTAATGAGGCTCGTAAGCCGTAGCAAAATATTGTAAGCAGTAGGCCTACCATAAGCTTTGTCTGGCTCTGTCTCTGGTTTTGAGTCTGTGTGAGTGCTCATAATCATTTATTCACAGGAATGTATAATGTACAATAGTAATTAAATTAAAAATATAAATATTTGAGGTCCATTCAGAGAGAGGCTCACCAGTGTATTATACTGTGTGTGACATTTTGACGTAGGATTTATTTAGTCAACACTCACACAGATTCAAGGCCAGTGCGTCGATTCCAGTAACACGGCTCGATTGAGTGATCGCTGAATCCGCGTTCCATTTTCAAATTTTTCAAAAAAAAAATTACAACTCACATCGATTTACGCGATCGCTTGAGTGATTTGTGTTGTTGGAATTGACGCCCTGATTCAGGGACAGAGCCAGACAGGGCTTGTGGTAGGCTTACATAATGAGAAAAACGTTTACCCATGACGAATGCGTACAACATGCAACCCGCCATTATTCAAAATGTAGCCAACTACTCCAGACCCCTAACATTGCAAACAAGCGTACAAATTTGTTAATAAAAGCTGAGGAAGAAAAGGTCTTGTTAAACTGGATCATCTGGTAAGAATCGTTGTACATCATTTTGAAAGAATTATGTAGTTTCCGTAATGCTAACGAGCTTGATATACTGTGATACTAAATGGTAAAAATCTAGGAAACCACTGCCTTGTAAAAAAATATAGACGTAGATACTTGTGTCAAGCTTTTTAGGGTTCTGTAGCCTAATGGCAAAAACGGAACCTTTATAGATTCGTCATGTCTGTATGTCTGTCTGTCCGTCCGTATGTCACAGCCATTTTTCTCTGAAACTGTAAAAGCTAGGCTGATGGAACTTGATGAGGAGATGTATGCTGTGAACCGCATTAAGACAATAAATTTTGGGGCTCCCCATACTTGAAACTGAAATTCTCTGACTCTGATTTTCTGACATGCTTCTTCTTCGGGATAATCTACTTTAACTTGTTACCCCGCTCATGATAACCCAATTAAGTTACTAAGCTAATTGGTAGAAGTAAACAGAGGAATTCGGAATTCGTCTCAAAAGCAAATTATGCAAACTCTACCCGCATTATTCTCGTTTTCGACAATATATTTACCATTTGAAAACAGAGTTGTAACGGAATAAATGGTTGTCGCGGCACGTCCGCTTGGTTCGCACTCAACTCACGAACTGATTTGAATTTGGAATTTTGTTCGCTTGGCTGACGGCGTTGGAGGTATTAAGCTTTTTGGATTTTTATAAAAATGTATTGAATTTATTTGCTTTTTACGCGTTTTATTGATTTTATTCTGTATTTTCTTAAGACGATATTGCGTTTGGCGTTGAGTTCCTACAGAAGTAGTCCTCGTTTCCTCTCTGGATAATGAAACCCAAGAAAATATTTTTAAACTATACAATTTTTAAGCAATTTTCCAATAGTTTTTTTACATACCGTGGTATTTTGCGTTTTTATCCAAAAGCAGACTATTATAAGAACTAGGAACTTTCAAAAATTTTACCGTCGTCCGTAAAACTATTTTGTTTTCAGTCAAATCACAAGAATCTTTATAAATAGTTTTCTATTGTGTCACTGCAAGCGTTCCTGCTGTTGTCCAAGAGTTCTCTAATCTCTCCCATCTGTGTACCCACTTACTAACGTACAACAGATTTACTTCTGGAATGTAAATGTACCTCTGACTACCCTGAATTAAGCTACCAAACAAGTCTTTGAAATACAGAAATAAAACTGAAGGATTCTCAACCTTAGTACCCTCAAAATACGGTGCCGTTTAACTTGAAGGGCTTAAAGTAAATCGTCTAACGAAGTCAGTAAACCGACTTGTTTCCGGTTTTTATTTTTACGTTTGCCGTTTGACTTGTGGAGATTTTGTGATTAAGTTTAATTCGCTTTGGCGGGAATTTGGTATTTAAATTTCTGTTTATTTATCTCGCCTCAAACGGGAGAATGGTAAAGTGCAAATGAAGAGGAACTTACTAAAGCTACTTTCACAGAAAGTTTAGTCTCGGTTCGATGACATTAAATTCATGATTTTGAAACCGGTTTTCTAGGTTGCCATTCTTTGCAATCGATTAAGTGAAACATATAATATGCCTGTAATATATAGCCTTAAAAAAATACTTAAAACAGAACCTTTTAGTAAGTATAAACAATTCAGTGCAAATAAAATGTATACAAATAACAATTCGACCTAATATTTCATTTTCATAAAATAATTCAACCAAAACACCGCAAACATTAAAATTCGACTCGTAAATCACAAAACGAGAATAAAGTTCACCAGAGTCACAGATTATAAATAGTCACTACGCCCAAGCTAATAAAAATATGACAAAATTACGCCACGGTGCGCGGTCGAGCCAATGTTTTTCAAACTTAATCCCTAACTTCGCTGCGCTATCCCGTAGTTTTTATTAAGTTACAGTGAAACAAACTAGTGGGGAATTTTTCGAAGTTTCACGGCGACACGGGCCGCGGGCTGGATGCTTTCACCTTAACAAGAAGTCGACTTCAATTCAATTAGTGGGGAAAGTTGAACCTAGACGGCTAAATTAGGCCATGTTTTGATCCTGGAGCTATAACTTCCCAAATGAGCGTGCTTTGGGCTGGCTTGGTAAAATACTGCAGGTGTTGCGTTTTGATTACATTTTTACTAAGGCCAAAAGAAACCTTGCAAAAACTATCGAGGTAAAAGCATTGATTTTTAGAATATGCCTATGCCTATTCCAGATTTTTATTAGTAAACGAACTGGAACTCTCTTATCTGCTAACAAAAGGCTCAGCTATTCCTACTTCTATCCTCTCTAATATTTCACGGATTATTTTACAAACTCCAATAAAATCTGATATGAAAGTACCAAAATCAAGCGTCAAATTTTCAATGAACGGCTCTTTAAGCCCCCCTGGGATTGAAACCAGTACTTTTATCTCTATTCGCAGCTTCCTACCGATGCTTCAAAGAGGATGAATACATCAAATGGGTTCAAGGCTTTAATCGCTGGAAACCGACGTTCCCGAGGGTAGAAACGGTAGAGACCTTTGATACCGCACGCTTGTTACAAATAGTCGACGGATATTCAGACGGGTGATCTAGTATCACGATGCATCGTATAAAGTTTGTTTTGATGCATAAAAATTCGAAAAGAAAACTTGGCGCCCCAACATGGACTTGCCCCGTGTTGGGCGCCAATTAAAATGTCAGAGTTAAGTTAGTTTTATGTTCAATGAAATTTGAGTGGTATGGGAACTATTGGACGTGTCTCTTCTTTGTAAATTAATATTTAATCCGATTTTATAATGGTAAATCGTACGAATAGATAAACTCCTTGAAAATATAAAAATACAGATTTTTTGTGTTTAAATCCTTTATAATAAACATGTCATATCTAAATTCAACCTATCTGCAAAATGCCATCACGTTCACAATACAAGCAGTCCCACGTTGGGCGCCAAAAATGTCTTGGCGGCACAAATTGGCGCCCAAAGCGTCTCGCCTTGAAATTGACAGCGCCACCTTTCGTCTGCACGAGAAAATGTGCAGCGGGACGACGCTCCGTGACTAAAATACGGGATAAGAAGACGCGTCACCTTGCTAACAAAATATACTCGTACAATTCAATTCAACAAGCGTTTTGTGTCAAGCTATTTTGCATGCAAATACACTGCCTTTGATATATTTTTTGCTTCTTGTACATACAAGTTTAGCTACCAACTCCGGTGACAAGCAATATTGCTGTACATTAGTAGAAAGTGCGGATAAACTCTTAGGGTGTTATTAATAATCCTGGCGGAACGCTGGAGTAGTTAAATTGTGTTTTGTTACATTTGTTCGAGTTGACAATTGCATGTCAATGCAAGAGACAAAACACGGATTAACTAGTCCAACGCTACGCTAGGATTATTAATAACACCCTTAGGAATTTGTGATCTGGGAGTGTACCCCGCAAAATTATAAACTAAATTTCGTGTCGATATTTCAAGTTCCATTGCTCGGGAACGGGCTACAGTTCCGCAGCCGAGTTCGCACTGTCGTTTATACCACGCAATGTTACTCAAAATGAAACTGGTTATTGTGGTGGTTACTGGGTGGTGAGTACAAGCAAAATTCACTGAACTTGAGTACGTAGTATTATAGTTCATTCATCTCACGAAGATGCGTCCGGTGAAGTCAAGTTTCAATGTGATACTACTGAATAAATATTTTTTTGATTTGAAGTTTATGCGGTTGGCTTAAGGTTCAAAATGTGGTAACCACTTGCGCGAGATTTATTATCCGTAGACGAGAATAACAATGAACATTTATTTTATTTCAAGATGCTTATTATGATCAAGAGATCTAGTCAACCGTGCCTGGGAGTACATATATATATTTATATAAATAAACAAAAAAAATAGCAAGCTCTGGGAGGCCCTTGAAGATTATTTTATGAAGTCTTCAACAAATATTTATCGTCAACTGATGTCATATCAGCTGACGATATTACACCAGATGATGATATGCGCCTACTAATGTAGGTGCAATTAGAAAAGGTATTTCAACAAAACCAAGTGTCTCCTATGTTCCAAATAGTAAATTAATAAGATGGCTAAAACTAATAGATTTAAACCAATATTGATTTATTTATATTCAACATAGTCTTTGCGTAGACAGGTTGGCAGGTCCTAATACAACAATAATAATAAGGCGCATTTCAAAGGTTTAATGAAGAACATAGAATAGTTATAATTCGAGTTAAAGTTAGAAAAAATTAGGATACTCCACTTTAGCTAACAAATAAACTTAGTTTTTTTCTCAAGTTCACTATTCTTCCACAATACATCTTAGATTTTAGGTTATGAAATAACTTGCCAAGTGCAAATTTTCTGAAGCATAAAGTTGAATAACACTTAGAACTCCATGCATTAAGTATGATTTACTTTTCACACATTCTTTAGGAGTGGAGAAAAAACTTCGACCTACTTTTACGTAATAAACTTAAGCTGGAGTGCTTTTGACTTCCAATTCAAAGGAAGGTTATGTAACGTAACGACCTATACAAGGTGTATCTAAATATGTGTACTATGCGAAGGTGGGGGGTTTCAGACCACAATGGTGATCAGTTGTGGGGGGGAGAAAATTAAAAATTCCTATTTTCAGTTTCCCATACAAAAATATTTAATTTCATAATGCCTAAATAAATTGACAACCCTATCCTTGTAACCCCTTGACCCCGTGACCTACTACCTCTGTAGGTCTATTACTACTACCTACTACCTCTGTAGCTGAGTTTAGGGTTGTCACTTTGTATAAAGTCAGCTGTTCATGTTGAAACTTCGTTGCAGTTTTTTTCAGAGATACCAATCGAAGTTCGAAAAGTCGTTGAACAAAAGTTGTTCCCCGGGGGGTGGAAATTCACCCCCCTTCGGGATAGTACACATATTTTGATACACGTTGTATACCTTTGTGTTATGTATATATTGTATATAACTAATGTATTATGACTCAAGAGGCAAAAAATCACGATTCTTATTCTTAAGATTTGTCGTGCACGCATGCGTCAGGGCTAAGCCCCGCCTATGTGTGAAGGAGACAGGTATATAAATCAGGGCTCTGTCAAAAAATCTGATTTGGAACAGGATTGATTTCAGATAAACTGGATAGGTAAGTAATCAGAATAAAAGGTTTGGTTCGTGCATTGGTTCTAGCGTAAGTAGTATTTTAGATGCAACCAGCATCTAAAAACTTAGTTTGTCAAAAGATGAAATTTAAATTTCTCTTCTTTTAGTAGTACTTAGTAGAGCTCTTTTTAAAGGACTCGCTCAAGGATACTACCACCATGCCTATTTCTGCCGTGAAGCAGCATTGCTGTGTTTCAGTTTGAAGGGTGTGGGTGCCAGTGAAATTAAAGGCACGTGAGGCTGAACATCTGTATGCCTCAAGTTGATGGACGCAAGGCAGTGCATCGTAGGGAACGTTCCTGACGTGCGTGACCTACGAGGCAATGCTTTGTTATAGGCTATGGTTACCACTTAACATGAGGTGGGCCATGTGATTGTTCCACCAGATAGTTGAATAAAAAAATAAATATGTAACACAAAGATCACTTTAAAGCTAGATTAGCCTTAGTGCTAGTTCCACGCGAGGTACTATTTGGTCGATAGCATAATTTAAATAAAAATAAAAACCATTGAAGCAAAAAACTTTAGATGGAAACCTCAAACTATAAAATGTTAAAATAAATACTGACCTAGTTCTGAAAAAGTCACCAGTTTCAGTCAGTACACATCTAAAGCTACAGTTCTCGTAGCACGTAGCAGTTGCTACGAAAACCGTAGACATTAAAGTTTCAAAAGATTTGTAAAAACTAGCAGCCATACTTATAAGCACAATTTAAATTTAAACATTGCTTAAAGTTAGCCCTGTCACTGTTTGTCATTGCTCAGTGGTAAGAGATAGCAATAGTTTAAGCACTGTTTATCTTTTGACATATTTTTAAAAGTAAGGCCATAAATCTATTCGGAGGGGCACCTAAGTCTTAAAAAGTTACCACCTTTTATTACTATCTAGTATTCACTAGTAGTTTTGGGTGAGTCTTACAAGTAATTTTTTTTAATACAACTCGCTGATTCAACAACCATAATGCCCCCTCGATGTTAAGCCTCGATGATGCCTCATAGGTCACGCACGTCAGGAACGTGCCCTACGATGATCTGTTCTCCGTCCATCTACTTGAGGAGTAAAGATATTCAGCCTCACGTGACAGAATTTGAGGCCATTGTCAAATTTTAAATCAACGAATGTCACAAAATTGTAGCCGATTAGCAATCCGAGGTACTCGATTGAATTCAAACCCGCGACCTTAGAATCGGAAGGCAGGCTTACTACCACTGAGCCACCTGTGCACTCACTCACACGTACTTAATAAACTAATTATGTCTAGAAACATGACCCAAGAGTATTAAATGCATACTATCTTCACTTGGTTAATTATTATTTATGACGCAAGGGGTAAAATGATAGCTCCCGCAAAGATAAGCCTTGCGCACACTTAAGCGTTCTGCGGTGGCGTAGTGGTTCAACTAGGAGGGCTAGATGTAGCAGTGCCCCGGGGTCTCCAAGCTGAGGGGACCCCTCGGACTCTGAATAACAAACTATATGAATTGAACTAGTGAAAATTTTTCAAACATTCTGATTATAAAATGAACCTGATTCCAGTAACGTAACTAATGGCAGGTTATTTAAAAAAAATACAGGGGAATCTCCAACATACGCACCAAACAATTTTAAATAGTTTAGTCGGGGCTTTCAGTTACCTAGCTACGTCACTAGGGCGATGAGTGAAATGCTGTCAAATATCGCTGTCATATTTGACAGCGTTTCACTGATCGCCCACGCAGAACGCTTAGATGTGCGCAAGGCTTTAAGCTAATTGGTATTTGATGACTTCACCACAAGATTTCATATTTCAGGGTCATTTCGTTACAAGCTTTTATAGTACACCTACCATGATCTCATTTCGAGTGCAAAACTGGGTTCGTAGTCAAAATAGTCAAAATGTTAACTTATTTGGAACTGCATTTCAATGTTACTTACTTTACGATCTCTCTGAAAGCTCTGCGAAAACTTTTACAAACCCACAGACCCACATTTCCCGGTATCTTTCATTAGTTTTCCAGTTTTTTCTTCTCTCGTCAAACTTCAATTCATTACATGAAAGTAAACAAAGTTCGTGTTTTTAATTAAAGATATTCAGACCGCCCCTGAAGCTTCAACTCAGTGAGACGTGGTTGGCTTATTTTTTTTTCGGCACAGTCATTCCCGCCTCTGTGGCCCTCCCAAACAAACAGCCGTCTACTTTGAAAACATTTTCTCTGATTTCCAAAACCCAACGTTACACCACTGCCAAATAACTTATTATTATTTAGCAAATTAAAGCGACTTACGACGTTTTACGTTTCGCGTGAAGACTTTCAGTTCATTTCGTGAAAGCAGAGACAGAGTTTGAAGGAATAGCTTCAGTTGACCGCGAGCTTTTGGCGCGGATGGTCGTGTACGGGAAGAGTTTTCGCCGTTGTATTTCAGACTCGGAAAAGTTTTGCGTAGCGTAATAGATTATACATATCTGTGCTTTTTTAGTGTTTTTCTAATGCAGTTATGAAGCAGCAAAGCTGAGTTAGGAGGTATGTTGGTGTAAAATAAGATTGGACCCCGTTACTAGGTTAATAAGTACTTCTGAATGCAGACAGACATTCCCTAAGGAACACTCTACCTGCATTTCGTGGTTGTGAGTTAAGCATTCGTTCGCATTGTGGAATACTTGATATGAATATTGCATATTTAGACTAAGCTAGATGTTGCAAGACTTTATAAGAAATTTTGAGATTTAAAGTATTCCTTCTTTGAATCAAAGAGTAGTTCAAATATAATGTTTTTTATGATAATTTAGTTTTTTATTCGTATTTTTTTTTTTTCAAATAGGACATAAAAAAGGTAATAAATAGCCACAATTACCCGTTTAATCCATATTATTATGGTAACAATCGTATTAATATAAAAAGTGATATTTATTGCTTTTTTATTTTTTTATCACGGAACATAAAATATGTATTTTCCACATCTAAATAATTCAAATCGAAAAAACTTACGCCAGTAAAACATGATTATTTACGAGTAAATATGTACGAGTAAATATTGGTGGACATTGGTGACCCCTTTTTTTAATAAATTTATAAAAATTGCATATTTTTTTATCGTGAAATTTATTAACGTGGTGGATTTTATATAATACTAGCAGCTGCCTGCGGCTTCACTCGCCCCGTTCCCGTTACTTATTCGGAATAAAAAGTATTCTACGCCTGTTTCCTGGTTTTTATTGATAGGACTGTCTAGTAACTAGAGCATTCTATGTGAGTGTTGTCTTTTTTGAAATACCCACAGAAGAACAAAAAGAAAAAACACCCTAAAAAATTAAATATCAAAAATGACCTTATTTTTATTCATTTTGCAAGGCAGACAGACACTTAAGCCGGAATATTCTCAAGTTAAACTAACAAGTTGAGACGCGACACCCCTCCAAGTACAAACTTTGACTTCCAAGCTCATTCTATGTGAGAAGCTGTGAACGTTTTAATGAAACCACATTTTCTTACTTACATTTTATGCACGTCTTGGTTTTCTTAAAGAGTTTTTTCGAAACTTAGATGTTTTTATGTAATAGAATGGAGGTGTTTTCTAGGTAAATATGCTTGAGCGTTGATATTATTATTTGGGGGATTGTGGATTTCTGTTACTATCAAATATTTGTTGCGATCAAATAAATCATACTAACAAGGAATGGTGTTCACATTTTTGCCATCATTTTTCGAGTGCTATCTGTTGATATAATGCACTAGTTTTTCAAATTAAATAAATTGGGCACATTGCCTGCGGTCGGTGATCTGAACTCTGTTTTCTACCTGTAATACCTACAGGTGGAAAACAGAGATCGTTATAAAATTTTCTAGTTTCTTATAAAATGTTTTTTTTTATTTTTATTAAATAAATAAATATTATAGACAATTCACACAACACTATCTAGCCCCAAACTAAGCAGAGCTTGTACTATGGGAACCAGATAGCTGATATAATTCACTATTTCATGTTTATTACGTCAATATTGTATCTTGTTGCAATCGTTCCTTGTCAAAGATGGGTTTTGTTTCTGTTTTTTGTTGCAATCGAATTCAAAATTCAGTCAAAACACAGATGCGATTAAATTTTGATTGCAACAAAACGCAATCACGCCACTGAAGGCCAACATACGTAATAACCAGATTCAAATTTTAACATCATTATTTTTTAGCAGAAACGGAGTTTCTTATAATATTGTACACTTTCTGTAAAAATGTATTATTTCTCTGTAAGTGAACTCTGTTCTTGAGAAAATAAATATCTTTAAACCGATATCGTCATAAAGTTTAGTTGTTAAGATACAAATAACCTTGATTGAGAATATTGTCAGATAAAAACGTTTGTTGCCATGATATTGCGTTCAATTGGTCTACAATACATACATAAAATAACGCCATATTCTCATGAGGTTAGGCCGAGATCAAGGATTTCCATTTGTCAACTTTTAAACTGAAAAAAGCAGTTGCGTAGTTATTACACATTTTGATTCTTGACTTTGAATTTTGTAAACCGAGCTTATAGCATTCAGTAGGCCTACCATGAGCTCTGGCTGGCTCTGTCTCTGGTTCTGGTTTTGAGTCTTTGTTAGTGATGACTAAATAAATCGTTCGTCAAAACGTCACACACACAGTATAATGCACTGGCGAGCACTCACACAGACTAGGGACAGAGCCAAACAGAGCTCATGGTAGGCCTACAGCTACAGAGTTTTAGTATTTTCAGTTGACAAGGAACTACTATTATTTTAGCTCGGTTTAAGTCCGACAGGAACCTCATATTGGTTATGTTATGTTTGCCTGTATATCCTGACGCAAAGCCGTATTACGACCAGCGTACAGAGCACCCGTGGACAGCACGGTGGAAGATTTTAAAATCATTGTATTTTATATTCTATATAATTGAAATAAAGTTTATAGTAGGTTTCGGTTGACAGGCCTGCCGGCTGAAATGCTATTTTATTTCTACATTGGTTTTATTGACTAATTTAAATAATATCAAAGGTTGCCAATTGCAGACGATAGATTTATTTTTACAATTTGTAGGCTGTCTGTATATTCAATCTGTAGGTATTATACTTTTACATTTGACATAACATTTAATTAACGTTATAATTTATTGTATTTAATTCGTGTTTGTTTTTACTTCGTGAACATTATAAACTAGTGGCCGCCCGCGGCTTCGCTCGCCCGTTCCCGTAACACCCCGTTCCCGTTACTTTTTCGGGATAAAAAGTATCCTATGTCCTTCTCCTGGTTCTAAGCTACCTCCCAACCAAAATTTTCAGCCAAATCGGTTCAGGCGTTCTTGAGTTATAAGTGGAGTAACTAACACGACTTTCTTTTATATACATACTAGCTGCCTGTCCCGGCTTCGCACGGGTGGACATTTATTTTTTAAACACATAAATATAGCCTATGTTACTCAAGGTGAACCTACGTCCAGCAGTGGACTGATATCAATTGATGATGATGATGAAAGAACATTCTATAACGTTTAGGAGCACTATTTTCTAGAACATTTTGTCCAAATCTAGAATTCAGAACCGTTTGCATGGGTATATTTGAGTATTCTAGATAATTCTGGATAACTAACGTTTGGATGCATTCTGGATGCTAGCCGAATAATTTCAGTCTTCGAATTAAATTTGATCATTCCAGAACCTCAAAGACATTCTAGAGCGTTCGTTCCTCGTCAAAGTCGAAAATTTTCCGAAAAATCCCTAAGCGATAGAAAGGGATAGACATAGATTTCGAAACTTTTGCCTTTTATAAATAAATAACACCAAAATATTGAATATAAACTATCCTATATTTTAAGTCCGACCATATTAAAGGCAGTTGCAAAATTTTATCGAAATCCGTTCAGTAGTTTCGGAGTTTATCGCGTTCCAAATTGTGACACGAAAGATTTATATATATAGATAGATTTATGTCAAAAAAAGACGAAAAAAGTATTGAAATTGCATTGCATTGAAGCTTGACCGCAATCTCACCTGATGTTAAATGATGATGCGGTCGACGGTGTAGCTATGGTCGGTGTCACAACACACACACACACACATACACCCTCACAGATACACCGTCACATAGGACGTTGTATAATATGTTCGATCAGTAACGTAATTGAAGTGGGGTAGGAGAATTAAAAATACATAATAAAAGCAGGATAAAAACTGAGATCTAAAATTATTATTTTATTAACATAAAGTAAAGCTCAGTAATTCTACACACTTATCAACTTAAGGCCGAAATCGCATATATTTTCTTGTATATAGATTGCAGTGAAAAGTTGCGCTTGTAGGAGGAATAACTCTTGGGTGAAAACCGGGAAATTGGAGCCGAGTCGAGCGAATCCTGTTATCACATCGGGATCTGAAACATTCCACATAATAATATTCTTTTACCTTTTTAGTAATTGCGTCATCCAAACAGTTTAGTCAGCTTATTCTACAAAAATAGACATGGTCAATACATGCAGAGCTGACCAAGCCACGAATTTATTTAGAAAAAAATCCTACACATTACAGAAAACCGAAACAGCCGTATTTAGTAGTAGTTCGTTATTAGATTATCGCCTCAGATTTTCTTGTAAAAACATCTTTTTTTGAGGATTGCTAAGGCTCAATTTACACCGCCGCGGAATGGAACGAATGCGACTTTTTTGTATACAGCATTATAAACTTTATATCAAATTAAATACGCGCCAAAAAATTGGACGCGCGTGTTCCGCATTTTTGATAATTTGGCTCGTATTTAATTTGTGTGTTATGCAATTGATATAAAGTGCATTATGCTATGTACAATTATGTCGCTTCCGATCCATTCCGCGGCGGTATAAATTGAGCCTATTACATTGAGCAAATACCCGTAATTTGCAGTAGTTGCTATTCTATACAATGACAGATTCCAAGCCTATCCGCGCTGATAAAAAACGACTGGTTCCCTGTAAGTATTTGCGTTACGAAAAATTCTAAAATACTCCGTTGAAATAGCTTAAGTTTCATAAATTGTCCCGAAGTTATGAACCGACTGGGATTTGAATCCACCAGCTTGATACGGGAATGCGCTGAAGAACTGCGTCATAGTAAAAATAGCTTAACACGTTAGCTGCGGCACCAATTTTTGCATACTTTCCGTTCCTGCGGCACGAGGTATAATCGGCCCGTACCGTGACCAGACGTTAGGGCGACACGCGGTCTATTAGACCCCACCTCCTTTTACAGACTAAAATCCATTTTCTGGCGCGAAATCAAAGATAAATGAGAATTTTGGTCCTTATTGATATAGACAGTGAATTGATGAACCCTAATCCACCGTCGCCCCGGGATCTGATGGCTAGTTTAGGAATTATTAGCAAAACGAAATATGGGATCTTATACACCTCGTAACGCACTGAAATAGGGCAAATTTTCGCTGCGATTAGTGATGGGAAAAATAATATCGACGTTTTTAAACTGTCTTAACTACGCAACGACTTGACCGATTTTGATCAATTATATCTCATTAGATCGTTTTAAGGGCAAAACCTGGCAAAACAACACAAAGCTATCAAAGGATACATTTTTTTTTAAATAATCTAAATTGTGCTTGAAGGCGCCATAAAGAAAAAAAAACCGGCCAAGTGCTAGTCAGACTCGCGCACGAAGCGTTCCATTCTATACCATTAAGAGGCACCTATTACAGACTTATTATTGGAAAATAATGGATTACGGTTTATGCATAAGGTTTATCTTTCTATTTGTATATGAAAATCTTAATGCGGTTCACCGAATAGAAAAAAAAGGCAACCAGAAGTAGAAAAGAAACTGTCCTATTTATTCCAATCGACGTGATGCACAACACTGGTCGCGGGAAGCTCGCGTTGAGTGCGGTACGAGGTCAGGGGGGATATGGGACGTTTTAGCCTCGTTCCGCACTGCATTAAAATTATATTAATTCAGTGCGGCACGAGGCCTAAGACATCCGGTACCAAGGTAGGTACACCACCGAGTCCATGAACCATTAGTGATCTCAAATATATATTTATCTCTTTCCTACACTGGACCAAACCAAAGCTATGCCATTCGCACGACAGAGAAATTCACTTTTTTGCTTGCCGCACCACAGAGAAGTTGCATAAGGGGTGATTTAGGCCTCGCTTCGCACTTAACGTGTTAAGGGGGTACGATTTCCATACAAACTTAATTTACACAACTATATAATAAGGCGAATAAAGTATTAATGTACACTGAAATAGCTGTAATAGGCTTTTACAGTGGTCCTTATTACCGGCTAGTTATATAAAGTTGGAGCGTCAGCCGTTGGTCGTGGGTCGTGGCAGTCGGGGCTTCAGAAAAAGAATTATCAGACTTTTACGTCTATTTTGAAACAGTGATGTACAAAATTGACTCTATGCTAAAAGCTAGTACCCGTTAGAAAGAATGACGAAAAAATTACTTTTTTGGTTTTTTATTAATACTTCTGTTATCCTACAGTTTTCTCCAACTTTATATAACTGGCCGGCAATAAAGACCACTGTAAAATTCTATTACAGCTATTTCAGTGTACATTTATACTTTGTTTGCCCATAGTTGTGTAAATTTAGTTTGTATCGGAATCGAACAACCTTAAGTGATTTTGTTACCTGTGCTACTAGCAACTCCAGGCCCAAAAAAGAAGAGTGGTATGGCATCATCTATATCAGCATGTATTTCCGCCAGATCCAATCGAAGGTGGGGAATCTTCGGTATCACAGCCGTGAATGTTCCTGAATCTTTAAAGTAAAATAATAACATTAAATTAAAAGCGGCCAAGTGCGAGTTGGACTTGCCCATGAAAGGTTCCGTAGCAGCAAGTAACATAATATAACTTAATAGTAGTTGATTGTGTAAATGAAAGGTAAATTGCGGTTTAAGATTTATGACGTATTAAAAAAAACTACTTTCTAGATCTCGTTCAAACCAATTTTCGGTGAAAGTTTGCATGGTAATGTACAACTTGTTTTTTTTTTAGTTTTATCATTCTCTTATCTAACAAGGAGAAGTTATACATTTTACCACTTTGGAAGTGTCTAGCGTAGTCTAGTGTAGCGAAGACAGAGTGGAGAAAAAAAAAATATTAAAAACCTCAATATCATTTTTGAAGATCTATCTATAGATACTTACCCCACGCCCACACGTATGGGTTTGAAGAATTTTTTTTTAGTTTCAGTTCTAAGCAAGTTTAGAAAACTCCCAAAATTTTTTGCATTATCTCATGCGGTTCACATAATACATCTGCTTAAAAAGTTTCAACATCTACTTACCAAGGTTCCTATAGTCTCGGTAAAAGTGGCTGTGACACACGGACGAACAGACAGACAGACAGACATGACGAATCCCTTATGGTTCCGTTTTTTGCCATTTGGCTACGGAACCCTAAAGATGGCATGGTAATCTTTGACTGGCTTCTGAATCTATGCATGGTGTTCAAATAAAGTACTTACTGTATTCAATGCTAGTGTAATCGTTCAAAACAATAGACTCCTTAGCTGTTCGTTTGTATCTGAAGTAGTTCCTCGGTGATGTTTCGTTCAGCTTCGTGAAGTCAAACGCGATGACCAGGTTCTTCGTGTCTTTGTTGATGCTGGAACAATCATAATCATCATCATCATCAGCCTGAAAGAGTCCACTGGTGGGGTAGGTATCTGGCGCAGCGCATTAGCATTGCTTATTCAACGTGGCAATGCCGCCAGCATCATGGGGACGCTTCCGTCTGGCACTGATTTGGATCAGTGACTGGAATCTCTAGACCGTTTGCAGATAGCTCAACTGTTTCTTGTGTATTTTGTTGTTGTTTGTTGTTTTTTGTGTAATTAGATGTATTGATTGTAAGTTTCACTAAGTATATAAAATAAAATACAAATAACGGGAAATAGCGAGACGAAATCGATGCCTTTGAAAAGAAATGGTGGGAAAAGGTTCGTTCTAAAAAGTAAAAATGGCAGTCTTTGAGGAGACTGACTAGCAGTAGAACGAAAAAAGCAGCCAAGTGCGAGTCGGACTCGCCCATGAAGGGTTCCGTAGCATGACGAACTACAAGAACCTTTATATTATGTTACTTGATGTAACATAATAAGGTTCTTGTAGTTCGTCGAAAGGTAAATTGCGGTTTACGGTTTATGACGTATAAAAAAAAAACTACTGACTAGATCTCGTTCAAACCAAAAATCGTTGGAAGTTTACATAATAATGTACGACATATATTTTTTTTAGTATTATCATTCTCTTACTTTAGAAGTTAGAGGGGGGGGGACCAACTTTTTTCCACTTTGGAAGTGTCTCTCGCGCAAACTATTCAGTTTATAAAAAAACGATATTAGAAACCTCAACATCATTTTTGAAGACCTATTCATAGATACCCCACACGTATGGGTTCGATGAAAAAAAAAATTTTGAGTTTCAGTTTCAAGTATGGGGACCCCCGAAATTTATAGTTTTTTTTTTATTTTTATGTTAAAATTTTAATGCGGTTCACAGAATACATCTACTCGCCAAGTTTCATCAGTCTAGCTCTTACGGTTTCG
The DNA here is from genome assembly GCA_939531255.2 of Thera britannica. Taxonomy (NCBI): domain Eukaryota; kingdom Metazoa; phylum Arthropoda; class Insecta; order Lepidoptera; family Geometridae; genus Thera; species Thera britannica. The sequence continues at coordinate 16,015,026 of OW618043.2, read as the reverse complement.
GAGAAAAATGGCTGTGACATACGGACGGACAGACAGACAGACAGACAGACAGACAGACAGACAGACAGACAGACAGACAGACATGACGAATCTATAAGGGTTCCGTTTTTGCCATTTGGCTACGGAACCCTAAAAAGGGTTAAATCTATGAAATAACAAGAAAGAAAAATTCCTTGACAAATGATATTAGCAATCGTTATCATTACGAACTAGCCTATTCTTCTAGGCTTGGCATCATAAACTGCGTTTAGCCTGAGTTCAGTTTATAGACAGTTTAAACAGGGGTTTGCGTCGTCATCATCCACAGCCTGACTTCACCCATTGCTGGGTATAGGCCTCTCTCTATATGTGCCACTGTTAACGGTCTTGTGCTAATCTCATCCAGTAGTCCTACCACCAGCTCTGTCTGGCTCTGTCTCTAGTTTTGAGTCTGTGTGAGTGCTCACCAGTGTATTATACTGGTTGTGCGAAGTTTCATGAGAAAGAGGTGTGTCAGGATCGTAGCAAGTGGAAATCTGTGATCTCTGCCTACCCCCATGGGAATGAGGCGTGATTTTATGTATGTATGTGAAGTTTCAACGTAGGGTTTATTTAGTCAACACCCACTCAGATTTAAACCAGAGCCAGAAAGAGCTTGTGGTAGGCCTACAGCTCTTGCCCGCGATGTTTGCTAAATCGCGTTTTCAACTTCAATGAAAATGTCACTCACTAAAATTCGGTGATTTGAATACTGCTCAGTCCTGTAACCCGAAGCCTGGTCTTGATCATGGTCACATTGGCGAATGGCATGTACACAGTGTTCCTCTTCAAGTAAAGAGGGTCTGGGATGGGACCGTAAGCAGGCTTGCATTTTGAGTTTTGAGCGAAGTACTTGCGAATACATTGTCTATCGTCAAGGGCACAAGGACGAATAAGTTGGTCTTCACGATCGTTTCTACCTGTAACAAACCATATTAAACTATTATTAGCAGATATAAATAAACTCACATTGATCACTGAAGGCTCCATTTAAATTGCCAATACATATTACATATTTACAAGTATTTACACAAGAAACAGTTGAACTATCTGTAGACCGTCACAAACGATCTAGAAATAGCTCAACTTATCCAAACCACTGCCAGATGGAAGTGTCCCCACGCTGGCAGCATCACACCATTGAATAGCAATGCTAATGCGATGCGCCAGATACCCACCACCAGCCCACATAAGCAAAAATATTTAATTTACTATTTTAAGCAAACATGAACCAGTATAGAAAACCAGGTTACTATAACAATACTTATGTTAATATCACTTATAGGTGAAAGGGTAGGTAGAAAAAAGAAAAGTTAAAAATTACATAGGCATGGTAGGTATTGTATTTACAAAAGTGAATTATTATTTATTTATGTTTCCAGATGTTTTTCTAAAATAAAATTATTGCTTATATTATAAAAACTTACCAAGTCCAACAAGGTTGTCTTCATAATAACAATCTTTGTCGTTCTTCCAGTCGTCCTCATTGTAAGAGTATTTATTGTCTCTTTTATTGTTTTCATTGCATTTTTTGTAATATCTTCGGCATTTGTCGTAATCGTTACGGTCTTTGGTGTTATCGTAGCATTGTTTTTCGTATTCGTACCCATCTCTATCGTAATCGAATCGGTATCTATCTCCATTATATCGGTCTTGTTCATCGTAGTATCGGTCTTCATTGCCATAGGTGCCTCGGCATGTGTCATACGCGTTTCGATCCTTAGCATTATCGTAACAACCTTTACCATCTTGACAATCTTTTTCCTTAACATCACATTTTGCCATATAGTCGTACTCCTTCAAATCATTTCCCTTTCCTCTGTAATAATATCTCCTGTTGTTTCTGTAGCGGTCATTTTTGTCAGTAACTAAATAATCTTTTGGGCCATCATATTTTTCAAATTTACTTTCACCATAAAATATTTTCAAGTCTTCACTATATTTTTTATCATCGTATTGATCTTTTTCATTAATGTTTTTTTGTTCATCTTTGTAGTCTTCTTTTTTGTCATCATATTGTTGTTCATTATTATATTCTTCTGTTTTATCATCGTACTTTTGTTCTTCTCTAAAATCTTCTTTTTTGTCTTCGTACTTTTGATCATTATCATACCCTTTATAATCTTCTAGATACACTGGACCGTCATTTTGATCGTTTTCGCGATCTTTCTTATCATCACTTTTTAAGACGTCTAAGTAATCTTTTGGATCATATTGTTTGTCCCCATAACCACCTATGTTTATCACATCTCTATAACCACTAGAAGCCCCACCGTAGCCCTTCCCGCCCGTGCATTCGCCAAAGGCGAACAACGCGACGACTAAAATCAAAATCATTTGGACAAAGTATGAAAAATGATGCAATCTCAACCATTATATACGCCTAGTTGCGTGATACGATAAAATAACATGTACTTAAATAATGTATGAATGATTTTAATTCGATAATTATTTATTTACGTGCTCACAATGCTTAACCGTTGCTTATTTGAAGGTAAGTTGTTGGTATTCAATGTTATTATAGTTTTTGGATCAACTATAACAACTAAGAGATGGGTAAAAAATATTGTTACAAATAGCTCTGCCTGTTTACTAAAGTCTTGTGCACATTTAGGCGATCTGCAATGGCGATGGCGATTGCGTACACACTGCCAGGAACTTTGACAGCAATACACTGATCGTCGTCACGGGCGATCTAAATGTGCGTGAGGCCAAGCAAGGCCTAAGAAATCTGTATAAAAATTGCACGTACTTTTCATTTTTCATAGACTATAAATTATATACTATACATAAATATAAAAAAATAAAATAAAAATAAAAAAAATACTACACACTCCGAATATACATATACATATGCGACGGTTATATGTATATTATATTTGATTGGTCTTTCCATGAGTATTCGAGTAATATATAACACAAAATTGACTCTCTTTAATGCAAGAATGTATTTTAAACTACATAGTATCGGCTATTTCAAGAAATATACCAACAAACAATAAATGTAGAAGAGCCGAAGACCAACTAAAATACGTTTGCTGATAGGCTACACGCTAATAATTTTGAGCCCGAAATCACAAATGTAAGTCTGTATGAAAACAGTCATGTATAGCTGGCATTTGAAAAGAAATGCTTCTCGGATGGCCGTCGGAATGTCAGAAGAAAACTTTACAAACGCTGCAACCACGTCAGGGTCTGGAATAAGACAAAATATTTTCAATAGGTACCTAAGTAAAGTAAGCAGGTCTTTGCATCTATTGTAGATGATTTATTTAGCGTCAGGGGCAACTGGTTTTTACTCATACCCCTAAATACGGGACGCTATCGTGCTTGGAACAGGATTTTAGATGGAATAGGCTTGCCCAGCACCTGACAGCTTAGTTGGCCTTATCCACAGAAAAGACATGGTCAATTCGTGCAGAGCTGACTTAGCAATGGATTTCCTTCACACGACTGGAAAAGTAGGCCAAACAAATTGTCCAGCACTCTTAAAATTGCAAAAATTGTATACTGTAGTAAGAATTATGAGCCGACTGGGGCTTGAACCCACGATTTTCTCCTTGATACGGGAATGCGCTAACTTACTACGCCATCGTATGCTAATCACACTCGGCCAATAACTCCAAATTGAATAAATTTTGTTTTGAGCTTAAGCTTAGGCTTCAAAAACCCAAAAATACAACTGTGTGTATATTTTGGTTCAGATCTTTTTTTTCGAACATGTTTGTCATGTTTTTTTGGCATGTTTAGTGATAAAAACTTAATTACCTGTACTATTATAAGCTGCGGGGCCGATGTAGAAAGGAGGAGCTCCGTCATCAATATCTGCATTTACTTCTGCAAGCTTTAGGGAAAGATGTGGAACTCTTGGAATCACAGCCGTGAAAGTACCTGAACCTGTGAAAAACTAGGTAAGTCCCACAAATGCCACGTCCATAGAAATGAGAAATAAAAATATGATTCATTTAGTCCCACCCAGCTAATGCCATGACGTATTTTTTCCAAACCTTCCTTTTACAAATGTTTTTTTTCCGTGCGTCTCCAGAACAAGTAAAATTTATAAAATTTGAGAAACTAAGACCAGTAGTAGTTCTAGCTTGAGGAGAATAGCTGGTATAAACGGCGTCCATGTAACTACAACCTTTCGCGCATGAAATATCTGTGTTGATAACATTTTTGGAAATGATTCAAAAGTGTTTCGGCCTACCCCTATATTAGGTTATCTGAAATAGGTAGCTTTAAGATAAAAACCAAGAAAATCTAAGGGCTTGCTTATGCTACATTCGTTTGCCTATTAATATAAATTTTTTTAACAGTTCTAACAAAGAATAATCGGAGTTTACGAGGTATATTCTCCATGCTTGACGGAACCCCTCGGACTCTTTTCAAAAAAAATACGTACTGTATAGTATTGTTGTATAGTCGGACAAAACTATAGATTCTTTAGCGGTCCTCTTGTATCTGAAAAAGGCTTTTGGTGATGTCTCGTTCAAATTCTTGAAGCCTATCGAAAATACCAAGTTGCCCGTGGCTTTGTTGATGCTGAAACATAATTATGACGAAATTAAGTTATGGTGATTTCCAGTAGTTTAAAATCATTCATTCAGAAATCTCCACGCATCTAGTAGAATATAAAAATTAAAATTCGAAGTTTACTTATTCAGTTTTATCATAAGGATCACTTTGAAATGTCTTACAGCTAGGTGAGTCTAGGTGCCAGTTCCACGCGACCAAGCCACAGGATAGGCAAGAAACTACGGCTTGGTTCCTACAGTTTTTATATATGCGTTTACAAAACGAAAATAAAATAGCTGTGTAGTTCCGATAATTTAATTCTTCTAGGCATGGTTACGTGGAACTTCCACAGTGATCCTTGTGACTTTATTAAATTCAGTATTTTTGACTCTGACTTGGATACAGTTATGCATAAGGAGTCCAAGCGCCAAATTTCATTTTTTGATTTTTTCGCATTTTCGTAATCACTAGGGCATAATTAAGCCATAGAAAAAACATTCTTGCAGCCAGCTTCACTCTAAGTGGTATTTTTTGATACCCAGTCCAAGCGCCTTCTATAGCAAACTAAGTATTTTGAAATGCAATACAAGTCCAACAACCAATTTAAAACTAACAACCAAATTTTATGATGAAAAAGCACATTTCCATTATACATTACTAGTCCAAACGACGTAGTGTTACGCATCAGTAGTCTACGCGACAGTTGTTTGTAACTTCTGAACGTAATCTTTGTTTGGGTGGAAGGAGAGGCTGGCAGAAGAACCCAAGTCATGTTAATGGAAGCACATATTATACTAGTTTACCAAAGTCAAAAACTTAATTCTTTGGTCAACTTAATTGTTGCGGAGAACAGAATAAAAAAAATAAAGGCCAGAATACATGTATAAAGATAAAGATAAAAATATTTTATTGTAAAACTGTGTATAAAACATCTTAAAAGTAATTATGTTCCAACAGCTTACCTATTTCGGGTGTACAATATAGCAAAAAAGTATAAAAATAGACCTGATGATCTCTCCTCGAAAAGCACCCTATATTTCTGAAACTGCAATTAATACTTTATACTCCACAATACTACAAGAAAGTTATGGCAAGCTGCAGAACAAAGAATCACAAATACTGAAGAAAAGGAAAAAGCTATTGTTAACAGAAAAAAGATAACAGTGATGGGCGAGAAGGTCAATAATAATTGGTTAAGAATAAACCAGATAAAGGAAACCTAAAATCATCCATTGCCTCATTATGTCAAGGCAGGAGCAGTAGAAGAGGAAGAAAGCTTAGAAATTGATGTAAAGAAAAGAAAGGGTAGGAAAGGACAAAATGTTTCAGAGAAAAAACTAAAAGATTTAAAATCACTGTTTCATAATATCCCAAACGACGCTATAGCATTTGACAAAGATTTGATTTTTGATGACACGATTGAAGATGATATTGTTGTTGAAGGTGTTGATGGCCATTTAGGTTTTTGATCCGGAACATTATGTATTGAAGAAGAGTAGATTTATATATTATTTACCTACTCCATCCTACATCCTACCCGATACGTTCTGGGTTTGGGGTTGGTGTTTACCAATAATATCATCAATCATTATTCTGTCTGTCTGAAAGCTGAAGATAATATCTGAGATAGTCCTTATCTTGTTTTAAATTATTATTGTTTATTAAATTATGATACTTATATTGTTTTATTTTCTGGAAGACTATCAGTGCCATTTTAATAGTTTTTTATTTATTTTTATCAATCCTCTGTAACATCTAATATAAGATGCTGAGTAAATACGGAAATTCAAGGGGTTTTTATTAAACGATTGGAAAATAGTCTAGGAAACATTTTTATATTATACTTATACTCATTTTGCAAAATGAGTACATCATATTAATTCGTTTCCGCTACGTGCACTTAAAGCTAATCTTCCAGAATAAATAATTATTTTGTCTCTTGGACTCGTTTTGCAAAATGAGAACATCATATTTATTAGGAGTCCAAGTGCATTTTTAACGATATATTCCAAAATAAAACCTTTTTTTGTGTTTTTTTTTGTTACATGTTAAATTACAAATATAAGCTTCGATGTACATAGATTTACTTTCTGACGATGCAAATGCAAATCTTCTACCAATAAAAACGCGTTTATGTAATTTTCCAAAAAACTGAAAATGGCGCTTGGACTCATTATGCATAACTGTATCCACTTTTGATGTTGAACTGATTTTTGAATTAGACTTTGGGTCTCTTGTCCGTGTGTTTACAAGGTTTTGGGACAGCATTTTTTTATACTAACTTAAAGCTAAAGCTACTAGGTACTACTACTAAAGCTTAAACAAATAAAAGCAGCCAAGTGCGAGTCGGACTCGCCCATGAAGGGTTCCGTAGCATCAATTAACATAATATAAAGGTTTTTGTAGTTCCTCGAAAGGTAAATTGCGGTTTACGATTTATGACGTATAAAAAAAAACTACTGACTAGATCTCGTTCAAACCAAATATCGTTGAAAGTTTGCATAGTAATGTACAACATATGTTTTTTTTGGATTTATCATTCTCTTATTTTAGAAGTTAGAGGGGGGGGGACCAACTTTTTTCCACTTTGGAAGTGTCTCTCGCGCAAACTATTCAGTTTAGAAAAAAATGATATTAAAAACCTCAACATCATTTTTAAAGACCTATCCATAGATACCCCACACGTATGGGTTCGATGAAAAAAAAATTTTTGAGTTTCAGTTTCAAGTACGGGGACCCCCAAAATTTATAGTTTTTTTTCTATTTTTATGTAAAAACCTTAATGCGGTTCACAGAATACTCACCAAGTTTCATCAGTCAAGCTTTTATGGTTTCGGAGAAAAATGGCTGTGACACGGTCGGACAGACAGACAGACAGACAGACAGACAGACAGACATGACGAATCTATAAGGGTTCCGTTTTTGCCAGTTGGCTACGGAACCCTAAAAAGTACTTACTAAAACGCTATTATCTTTGAATTTGCCAATCCTGTAGCAGTAAAGTTAGTTTGAATTGCAGTGACGTTTGCAAATGGATAGTACTGAGTGATCCGTTCTAGTTTCAAAGGATCTGGTATCGGACCATAAGATGGAGTACATTTGGAGTTATCAGTGAAGAATCTTCGAATGCACTGTGTATCGTCGAGTGCACAAGGGCGGATGATGTCTTCATTGTCATCTTTGCCTAATAAATAAATAAATATTATAGACAATCCACGCAACAAAATTTTACGAAGATAATAAGATTGAACGCTGTTCAACTCATCCAAAACTGGAAATATCTACAAATTTTGGATTCTCTAGCTTGCTATTTCTATTTAGTACCTACCCTTAGTGGGACCTTAATTCCGTAGCTACCTGTATTCAGTAGCTATAAGGTCCCTACCCTTAGAGGTTATCAAATCTTACCTATTCCAACCAGATTCTCTTTACACTCTTGAGCGCCAATAGTACCCTTTCGTGCTCCTTCGAATACCCTTGTATCACTACCACCACATTTTCGAGTATGACTTAGCTGACCACTTGTTTTACCACACCCTTTTTCACTTCCACAGTCTACCCCAACGATAAACACTAGAAGCAGAAGTTTCATTTGGGCTTTGTTTGAAAAAGAACAAAAATAATAATACCGATCCTTTTATACGCTTGTGTGGTACAGTTAACGGCAGAAAGATGATAGCACTTTAAAAAAATATGTTTACTTTGGCAAATTTTACATGTTCTACACGTTACATACACTTGACTGGCCTCTCAGCTCAGTTGGTAGTAGCTCTGCCTTCTGCGCCGTAGGTCGTGGGTTCGATCTCTACCGAGAACAAATATTTGTGTGGTGAACGCAGATGTTTGTTTTCTGTCTGGGTGTTATATTGTAGTCTAAGTATGTATTTACAAAAAAAATATATAATTATTATATCAGCTATCTGGTTCCCATAACACAAGCTCAGCTTAATTTGGGGCTAGATAGTGTTGTGTGGATTGTCCAAAAAAATATTTATTTATTATTTATATAAGAAATGACGTACAATATATTAGTAAAAAGTAAACCTATAGGGGACTATATTATCATTTTTTTATGCAACTAGTTGATGGAACAAGCATATAACCCACCTGATGTTCAGTGGCAACCATCGCCTGTAACAAGGCATTGCCTCGTTGGTCATGCACGTCAGGAACGTGCCCTACGTAGTGTTCAAATGCATATACATAAAATCATTGTCAGCGATTCGAGGTTAAATTATAATCTTTATTTATTAACTTAAGCCTGAACTTTAGATAAAAAGGTCATCGACTAGATATAAAATTATAATCACTATAATTATCCAGTGCCGTGCAATTAGTGTAAAACTGATTCTCGTACAAAAAAGTCGTGGTTGATAGGATTGTAGCACGCATAGTCTAATATTGTAATTAGATCGTTATATTAAAATATATTTCTGTTCATGGTGATAAAGTGTTTTATCATTTCTACGTTCCAACGGACCTACTACAACTACAAAAATAGATGGGATAATAAAACCACCATTAGACTTGTAACACAGTAAGTTCTAAATCTTTGAAATAAAATAATTTTACACACATTATTGTATGACACATTACACATTTTATGTTAAAAAAAACAACAACACACAGTATTTAATTTTAGTTATAAAAAACCGCAAAGTATTCAAACTTTTATTAAAAAGTGATAAATTATTGATATGCTTTTGAAGATATTTTATTTTATTTATTATTAAAACTTTTATAAAAAGGTCATAAGTTATTGATCTGCGTTTGAAAGTGAAAGGTTCTTGACTTATAAACTAATCAGCTTGAGTCCAAAATCGCATATATTTTTCTGAATATAAATCCCCATGAACAGCGGAGCTTGGAAAATGGCTGCTTCTTGAACTGCAGTTGACAAGTCTGATGCGAGTCTTGCAAAACCAGCTAGTACGTCAGGATCTGAAACAAAATCACGATATGTTACTAAACCATACAGTGCCATTGGCTCTTTTGTTTAGAAATGCTCGAATGCCAAGCTTTTTTCCACCCACGCATAACTTCGAGTTCAAATCGAACCCCACGCATTTTGAAAAACAAATGCAGCATACGTTGGAATTATGCATTACGCATCCCCTATAGCTCAAGGAGGTATTTCGGACTCTCCGCCAGATACTAATACTAATGAACTTGCTATTTTATGACAATTTGCGTAATATTTTCCAAGAGACTGTACCATTCACACACTAAACTGAGACCACTGCGAAAAAATTCGTGGCTCGCTTCGCTCATCGATCGATGTTGATAATGTTATAAGTGCTTTAAAAACTTCTGAGTTCTCAAAATGGGCGGTGAATAAAATAAGTCAGAAAATATTATGAATAAAGAAATAGGCTCACGACTTTAATCCACACCCACATATCTTTTTAGTAAACACTTATGATATTTCAAGAATTAATTTCTAACGTTAAAGGTTAACCTATGAACCAAAGAGAAAATTAAAATTTTAAGTTTTTCGAATGAAAATTACGACCTGTAGGCCCTACCACAAGCTTTGTTTAGCTCTGTCTATCAAGCCCTGAGCTAGAGACAGAGCCAGACAGAGCTTGTGGTAAGCTTACAGGAAGACGAATCGTTCATCTTTTTAATGGTTGAGGTAGTTCAGCTGTTGTTTAGTTTTACAAAAGAGTACCTTTGTTGACAGCTCCCGGTCCAGTCACGAAAGGCGGGACGGTGTTGTCTAAGTCCGCGTGTATTTCTGCCAGATCTAGCCGAAGGTGTGGCACCCTCGGAATCACAGCGGTGAGTGTTCCTGAACCTGTTATTATTAAAACTATAAATAAAGATAAGTGATAGTCCTTGGGGGAGACCTTTGCCCAGCAGTGGGACAACAAAGGTAAAAAAAATTTTTAGACATTCCACCTAGCCCCAAACTAAGCAGAGCTTGTACTATGGGAACCAGATAGCTGATATTATACTTAAATATTTTTTAAACTATATACATAGAGTACTTTACTCTCAATTATTTTATGCTCATTTATTGGCCCTGCCTCACATATCTTGAATTTAACATTGTGCCATTCGTACTGAAAGTTACCAAGAAAAATTATCAAGATCAATTTCCCCGTTTATGTCAGTAAAACTTACCAATTAGAATGGAGGCAAACTCTTTTAGGACTATAGTTTCTTTCGCCGTTCTCTTATACCTGAAGTAGGCTTTAGGTGTAGTCTCGTTCAAGTCTTTGAAGTCTATCGCAAAAACTAGATTCCCAGTGTTTTTGTTTATGCTGAAAAGTTATACCTACCATTACTTTCGGCAGTAAACCTGAATTTATATGAAAGTGAGCTAAAACTATAGATTTAAGGATATCTTTGTTATTTAATGTGCACTCATTGCAGGAAAACATTTTCCTAGTGCACTTTTTGCTTTAAGTTCTAATATTTATAATCTAAAATATTTTGAAGTACGGTTGTAGGCAATAAACACTGGCAATAAATATCGGCTTTTCGGCTTTGAAGAGCGCTATCTCTTTCTGACGCACACTACGTCGTCCTATGAAGCCAAAATTAGCCGATGTGCAATATTTATTGCCTGGACAGATTGTCTAACAAAATCAAATTCAGAAAAACTAGATTAATAGGTACGCTTACAAAGTTGTTAGACCATATTTTGTCGTCTTCATATTCACTTCAAACACTTACTAAAATTCACTTATCTTCGACGCTGCAATTCCTCTGACTTCTAATTTAGATAGATAGATAGATAACTTTTTATTGATTACTCGTACTATGACACATATAGGAATACAGTATTTTGCTTAAAAATAAAAATTCACAGTAAAACAATGGGCGGCCTTATCGCTAACAGCGATCTCTACCAGGCAACCTTAACCAGGCAACCTTGAAATTTATTGACAATCATAGTCAGATTTGCGAAGGGATAGTACACAGTGTTCCTCTCAAAGTACAAAGGGTCTGGGACGGGTCCGTACGAGAGCTCACAGTTCGAGTTCTTGGCAAAGAACTTACGGATGCACTGCCAGTCGTCGAGTGAACATGGTCGGACTATGTCTTCTTTATCATTTTTCTCTGTCAACAATATGAAATGGATAAATGATACACGTCAAATGAACGAAATGTCAAATACTGTGAAATTAATTAGTTTAATAACATTGATAAATGTGGTAAACCCAAACAAAAAAGCCTCAAAAATATATAGAAAAATGTTTTATTAAATAATATGTATTTATACAAATATACTAACAATTAAACAAACATTTACAAAATGTATAAAATACGTAATAAACAGCTGAGCTATCTGCAGACCGTTACAAACGATCTAGAGATAGCTTAACTGATCCAAATCGGTGCCAGACAGAAGCATCCCCAAGACGCTGGCAGCATTGCCACGCTGTATAAATTTATAAATATTAATTGTTAATGAAATATGATGAAAATTTCGCTGCGCCAGATAACCCAGCCCTTCGGTCACGCGTCGCTTCGATCAGTCTCCTTCTCAATATTTTTAATACTCCAAAGTTAGTTAGTTTCTTTCATAAAACAAAATTGAGCTTACCTTGTACTTACCCAAGCCAACAACATTTGGATCTCTGTACCTGTTCTTAAAATCATCTTTTTTCCAGTCACTATCAATTTTCGATTTTAAATCAAGTTCGAACTCGTTATCTTCGAATTGTTTATAATCATCTACTCCATCGTTGTATTTAGCAGAATATTTAAAATCATCTTCATCTGAACAAATACACAGACCGAACAAAGCCAGCACAACTAAATATTTCATTTTGGATTCAGGATCAAGACAGAATTTGTATTTAATTAACGAATTGGTTTTATACTAGATCTTGCGTGTGCTTAATGCAATAAATAACTTAATAGTTAGTTTAGTTATAAAACGATAAATGGTTTTATAATTATAAACTGTAGCATAGTTCATCTAACGTAATTTAAATCATCAATAAACATCAATAAGCAAATATATTAAGCAACACGAAACCATATTCTTTTTATCACGATGTAACATGTTTTTTTTAATAAAATAGGATAATGAAAATCATAAAATTCATATTTTCTTACAGAAGTACAAAAATAGAAACGAATTAACAAATAATTTGACCTTAATTAATAATCTTCAATCAAATTTTTATTATCGTTTACAACTTTAATTTCGTCCTAGAAACTATTTAATCATTTTTTAAATACTCTTCAGGTTCAGTCCAAAGTCGCATATATTTTTCTGTATATAAATTGACGTGAAGAGCTGAGCTTTGAAGAGGTATACTTCTTGAACTGCAATTGGGATATCAGACAGTAGTCTTGCAAACGAAGACGCCACATCCGGATCTAAAAAAAACCACGTGATAATAGCGTGTTATGTACCATTATTATTAACACGTCATTAATAACTTTAGAACTTCTTATTACTCCTTCAGAAGACTACAGAGGAGATGTTAAACGTGACGCCTTTTCGACTCACGCACATCTAGGTGATCTGCCGTGGCGTGCCGTTTTTCTAAATTTATCTCTTCTATCTGTTCGCATTCTAGTTTGAAAAATATTCAAATGTATAAATGATTGTGGAAGAGATGCGAACGTTGAGATGGATGTATGGAGTAACAAGAATGTATAGGATACAGAAGATACAGGAGTTTGAAAGTAGTGCAGTGACAGAGGAGAGGAGGAACAGAGGAGGAGCAATAAGCTGGCGTGGTACAGGCATGTCATGAGAAAAGATGAATGCCATGTGACTTTAAGAGTGATGAGTATGAATGTGGATGGATATGTGGGTAGACGACCAAAGAAAACATGGATGAACTGTGTGAAAGATGACATGGATAAGAGAGGAGTTAATACAGAGATGACGGTTGACAAAGGAGAATGGAAGAGGAATACATGTTGTGTCGACTCCTATATAAAGTGGGATAAGGGCAGGAAGAAGTCAACGCATTCTAGTTTGAATTGAAAGTTCTTCAGTTACCATTGTTGACGGCTCTCGGTCCAATAACAAAAGGTGGAAAAGCGTCATCCATGTCAGCAGTTACTTCTGCTAGATCCAGTCGAAGATGTGGCACTCTTGGTATCACAGCAGTGAATGTTCCTGATCCTGGTACAATACAATTAATATTTATCACTGCCAATGCCATTATTAACACTTATATAATATTATGTGGTTTAATGTAATATTAATTTGCTCGTGAATGACTAATTTTCCCTCCTTCTAACTTTCAAATTTAAATTATTTTAGCTCTCATATATCTCATTCAGTTCAAATTTTGGCTGCAATTTGGTGGTCAAGGATCTTTAACATCATACTATAATAAGTGTATACAGTAACTGATTCAGTCTTTCTCCATTTTTCCTAGCATGCTTCATTTTTCTGCAATGCAAAATATCCTCAAAGTGTTCTTGGTTGGTATTTTTTCTCGAACAAATCAAGTCAGCTTTTTCAGATTGACATACTTTTTAGGTGATTAATAAACACTTACTAAATAGAATCGTGACGAAATCATCCAACACTATAGATTCTTTCGCTGTCCTCTTATATCTGAAGAAGGCTTTCGGAATAGTCTCGTTCAAGTCTTTGAAGTCTATCGCAAAGACTAGGTTACCAGTGGCTTTGTTGACGCTGAAAACAGATGCAAAATTAGTACTAACGTGCATAAAAAAGTAGTGGTTGAAACGTCTCATCTTTCTACTATCTATTTCTTTCTTTTGTCTTCTTTCTTTCTTTCTTCGTTTCTTTCTATTATTTATTATTTATTTATGTGGTAGTTTAAGTTTACTTATGATGCTGACTGTACTATAAATTGAAGTTGAAAATTAGCTATATTTTTATTATTCATTAGCCCTGTCTGTCGCAAGTATGTAAAATATAGTGATCGTACATAATATCTTTAAAAGTAATAACTTACTAAAACTCGCTAATCTTCGAGCTCGCTATTCCTTTTACTCGTAGTTTAGTGAAGACGATTGTTAAATTGGCAAATGGAAAGTACGAAGTTATTCTGTCAAAGTATAGAGGGTCTGGAACAGGCCCATACGCGGGCTTACAATCCGAGTTCTTGGCAAAGAATTTGCGGATGCACTGCCAGTCGTCAAGTGAACATGGCCGGACTATATCTTCTTTATCATTTTTCTCTGTCAACAAGCAAAATCAATTTAACTTCAATGAGTTCGTTTGAGTGCATAACAAAGTTATGAAATTGCAACTTTGTCAGACAGATCATGCCAACATTATTATACATTTCAACATGTATGGTAGTCTACTTACCTAATCCAACAACATTAGGTTCCCTGTATCTTTTACGATCTGTTTTCCAGTCTCTATTTTTATATGAGTCTGAATCACTATATTTGTCATCAAATGGGTCATAATCTTCCACTCCTTCATTGTATTTTGCCGAATATTTATAGTCATCATCTACATCTGAACAACCACAAAAGCCTAGCAAAAATAACAGCAGTAAATATCTCATTTTGAACTGAGGAAAAAGACAGGATACCTTTAGAGTTGTTGAATCGGTTATATACCAAGTTCTTGCGTGTTGATGAGTTTATTATTCATTTGGCTTCAATAGGCTTGGATAATCGGTATTACATATTAGGAATCAATTATATGTAACTGTGTAACTGTGTTTCAGCAGCCTTGAAACCTAACAATACATAGCGAACACTATGTGGCACCTAGACTCACCTAGCTTTAAGACGTTTCAAAGTGAATCTTGTAATCCTACTGAATAAATACACTGAATTAAACCAATAGATATTAATTTCATTATTTATTTGAATATTTAGTTAATCATTTATATCTATTCGTTTTGGACACTGTTTTTATAATAAAAATGTGCCAGTTTATATTATTAAGAATTTTAGTAGAAATACAATAAAAACAGATGATATAAACAAAATAAGAGAGAAATAAAATAAAAAATAGGCCTTTGCATACATTGTAGACGATACGTCAGGGGCAACTGGTGATTACACAAGCTCTACTTACGGGACGCTTTAGTGCCTGGGACATGATTTTAGAAAGACTTGCCCAGCATCTATACCATCCTTACAGCTTAGTTGGCCTAACCCACAGGATGGACATCGTATTGACCATGTCATGTATGAGACATTTATAAAAGAAATGTTAAACACAGGATCAACTAAACACTAATGAGATTAATTCCAAAATCACAAATGTTGAGTTGTATAAACAATGCGGCGAGTAATTGAGCTTGCAAGAGGAACCCTTCTCGTATGCCCAGGTTCAGATTTGTCGATAACTGTAGGTAAGCTGATGTTACATCGGAATCTGAAATAAAAAGCCACATGACCATCGGTATAAAACTATCTACTCAATGAAATACAGCAGACCTTCCACAAGCTCTGTCTGGCTCTATCTTTGTTGAGCTCTGTTGTGTCTGTGTAAGTGCTGTCAAAATAAATCTTAAGTCGAAACGAAACAAACACACAGTATAACACACTGGCGATTCACACAGACTCAAAACCAGAGAGCTTGTGGTATAGTTGTAAGTAAAATATGTAGACATCATACGTTGAATCAACGTCTGCCGTGTGAGCTATTATTTTCTATGTCAGTGTGAACAATCCTGATCTTTTGTTTTAAAGGAAACATACCTTTACTCGTGTAAGCTCCTGTTCCAAGGTTGAACTCAGGAGCACCATTATCGATGTAAGCATGGATATCAGCCAAATCTAATCGAAGATTTGGAATCCTAGGCAACACTGCAGTCAGGGTCAGACTTGCTGGAATGTTACAAAGAACATGCTCATGTATATTTTTTTACTCTGTAAAATTGAGCGGTAATGCTTTGGCAAAGTTATCGTTAAATTTCAATAGCAATTTCTACTTTTCAACCCTAAATTTCTCGTCACAGTTTTTATAACTATTGTGTTTATCATCGTATTCTTCTGTTTAAACTCCCCTGTGTAACTTGTTTCCCCAATAAATATCTTGATTTAAATAAATATATTGTAGACAACCCACACAACACTATCTAGCTCCAAATTAAGCCGAGCTTGTACTATGGGAACCAGGTAGCTGATAACTAAGTTAAGTATTACTTAAATACATTTTTTTTTGTAAATAATATACATGCTTAGAATACAATATAACACCCAGACAGAGAACAAACATCTGTGTTCACCACACAAATATTTGTTCTCGGTGGGGATTGAACCCACGACCTACGGCGCAGAAGGCAGAGCTACTACCAACTGAGCTAGAGGCCAGTCAATTTATTAGATTTTTGATTGCGTCTATTTGCATTTGTAGCGTTCTTGGATTACATATTTTTAATATTTAAGTGATAGTATTGATGTTATTGAAAAATACTTACAAAACAATATTGATGATGCATCAGCTAGTATGATCGGTTCCTTTCCCATACGTTTGTAAGACAAGTAAGCTTTGGGTGAAGTTTCATTCAGGTTATTGATCCTTATGGAGATCACAACATTGCCAGTCACTCTGTTTATGCTGAAATTGAATGAAGTAAAGTATAGCTAGATTTGTTTTAGTCTTGGTGATCCTGGCATGAAGAAACCTCTCTATGAACTCTTGTAGATGTTTTATGAGAAATAGCAGTAGCTGCTTCTGAGAAGTAAGCATCAATACTGTGGTCACCAATACGTATGCTTTCGAAAAACGCCTCGAAATATGGAGGAGGCATTTGTTTAAGTAAAGCCTTCAAACCTAGCATAGTTTTACAGTTATAACTAGCATAACACTTAATACTTAATATATTTATTGCATACACTTGGTTTAGTTTAGTTACATATGTACATTGTTAGTTGTAAGTTAGTATCACATGGACCTTGCATAGGGTATAGCAACATGGAGATAGGCCGAGGTTTTTAGACAATATTATTTAGGTATATAGATAGCATAATAGCGTTGTTATAGATTAATAAGCTTGGTAGAATAGATTCAACGATAGAATGATAATGTCAAAGTGATGTTAATGTAAGATGCCTTAAAAGAAGTCAAAATTAAATTTCGTGCATAGTACTTACTAAAGATCGCTGATTTTTGCATTAGCCATTCCAGTTATTTTAAGGTTGGTCATAGTGTACGTCAGGTTTGCATACGGCAAGTACAGGGTATTCTGGTCCAAGTAAAGTGGGTCTGGTGCAGGACCATAGGAAGGGCTGCACTGGGAGTTCTCGGCAAATAGCTTTCTTATGCACTGGTAGTCTTCTAATTGACATGGACGCACTAAGTCTTCTTGTTTGTCTTGGTCTGAAATTAGCACGCTCATTTAGTATTAATTTCTGGCCTAGTTAAATTTATAGTCTCAATGTTGCAAAAAAACCCCAGCATTATTGCAAATGGCTTAACAAATTTCTACAAAATAATATTCGAATGACAAAAATGCCTATAAAGTAACGACAAAAATCGATAAAACAATAAACTCACCTCCACCCAAAGACAAATCTAGACCGACTCTCAAACCAGCTCCCAAAGATAAACCAGCAGCAGCTCCCAAAGATAGCCCAGTGTTCAGTCCAATTCCAGCTAGAAGGTTTGCATTCAGACCGAGCCCAGCCTGAAGACCAGCGTTCAATCCAAGACCACCACGTAGTCCAGCATTCAGTAATAGTTGCGTACGAAGGTCTGCATCACCTCTAAATCCATTTCTGTCTTGCCTGTTGCTATTTACTCGGTTACCAACATAACCGTTAACTCCAATTCGAATTCCTTGCCCGTATCTGTTGTTCCACCCATTGTTTCTTCCATTTTGATCTTCATTGTCATAGTTACTGTATCTTCCTTGACCACCATATCTGTCGTAGTCACCAAGATAGTAATCGTTATTTTGTTCATATCTATCATCGTATCTGTCTACATTCTTGTCAGCTTCAGTCCATATACCCGAGTACCTCTGTCTTTTGTTGTCAAACCAATCCCCTCCATTTTTGTTAGAGCCGCCCCAATTTTGATTATAGTTAACTATAGCTTCAAATTCCTTGCCTTTCTGATTTCGACCATCAACGATTCCTTCACCAATAACATGATTCAAATAAACTAAAAGAGTAACTGCTATTAGTTTATTCATTTCAGATATTTTATCACTGAGTAATTGACGACTAATAGAAGCAAATTATGGGTTTCAACTGTTTTTATAGTTTGATTTGCATGGCTTTAATTATTATTGATTTCTTTTTGTATTAATTGCGTATGCTAATTCACTTTGTTTCTGATTTATACACAACTAAACGCATCCGAGGTATATTTGGATCTATTTAGCATACTAATGATTTCCTAATTAGTTGTAAACGTGCATATCATTACTTCGTTGTTGTCTGCTTCAAAATCTACACGTATCCACACTCTTGTCTTCCAAAGACAAAAACTTCAAAGAGAGAAAAAGTGCGTCAAATCGCCACCACAGAACGCTTACATGTGCTTTTACAACCGAGGAGTATTTATTATATACTATTTATTAGGCACCAGCCAGACTGTATATAATTTGCCCTAAAAATATCCATTGATATAAATACTAAATAATCGAGAAAATATTGTGAAACCAGCAGTGTGCCGTATTATCTGGTTCTCAGTAAACCATGGATCACTCACAAAGTTCCCGAGTCAAAATAATTTTGCATATTTTAAAAGTTATTCACACCTGTTTGCGACTCTCAACTTTGAACTGTGAAAGAGTTACTTACTGCTACTTTGTAATCTTTTAAGAAGTTTATCAGTTAATTTTGTGGGATACTTATTTGTTTCTCTTAAGTTTTGTTGGTACAGATTCATCCTTTTGACTTTGACTTTGTAGGATACTTATTTGTTTGTTGAGCCTTGCTCGTCGCAGATCGCTTAGATGTGCATTTATGTGATATGCGACGGCGATCAGTGAAACACTGTCAAATACGACGTTTCAATGATCGCCATCGCCTAGACGTGCGCAGGCCGTTGGCATTCGATTCATCAGACTTGAATTGATGTTAGTTTTTGGAAGTGGTTGGTTGTGGGTGGCAAAAGTTTTGAAATCGGTAACTATCCTTTTTTATCACATAAATACAATTGTAGACAATTCACACAACACTACCTAGCCCCAAACTAAGCTGAGCTTGTACGATGGGAACTAGATAGCTGATATAATATTTAAATGCATTTTTTTTGTAGATACTGATATACCTACTTAGAATATAATATAACATCCAGACTGAGAACCAGACTAAAAACCCATGCCTTTGTGGTGTATTAATTGACAAGGAAAAAAACGTTTTTTTTTTATAATCTTTATTCGTAAAAGTCGAGTCACATATTTCGTTAGCCAATATATTTAAAAGCCATAGAGGCTTCTATCTTTACGCTGAAACAAAAATAAAAATTCAAACAATTAAAGACGCTTTGCTTCTTTTGCATAAATTCTGAAAAAAAAACCTGTTAAAAACATTTTCTTATATTTCTATTTGTAATGGCAGGTACTCCACTGCATAGTTTTCGCGAAGTTTTTAACACATTTCAACTCCTTGTAATTATTGTTGTACTCTTCTTCTTAAATTTAAGAGATTAGCTCTTGTCAGGGTTTCGATGCATCTTTCTCCAATTGAGTCGAATGCGGCCTCCTTAACTTCCTTATACGGCATAACAGTGACTTTTTCTTTTATCCGGCTCAAGTAGATTATTCTTGGCCTTCCTTTTCCCGTTTTTCGTTATTAATAATTTAAAAACCTTAAATTTTGATCATAGCGTCAACTCATCTTCCAATTTCCTCATTTTTGCTTATTTTTATTTATTACTTAAGTATTTATTTTATATCATTATGTGCTTACATTACTATCTATTATAATAACCATATTCAATCTTCAAACTCTTTACGCCACATCTCTTATCATGTCGTTTGCCAAAATAGCCTATATTATAATCATGTTTGTCATTAATAATGCTTGTATGATCGCATCCCCTATTTCCATTAAAACCATTGCCGCTATCACTGAAATCCTTATCATCATCTCCTCCATCACCTGACTCTGAAATCTGCAAATAGAAGATCGAACATCAGATCTTTTACATACTCGTACCAACCTTTTTCAAATTTGCATATCTTCAATGTATATTTGGGTCTTCTTTATTGAAAACCATTGCGTGTTAATAAAACATGCGGGATCTTTTGTTCTCCTTAAATCACGCATATTCATAATGTTAATTTTAAATTGGACTGTTCTATGAAATTAAAATTTAATGGATTGATTGGTTGATCGTGAACTTTAGGAGGCAGCAAATTATGTTTGTTGTACTGAATATGTTTGCGCGTTGATTGATTATGTCGATTTTTTGTTACGTGTTTCTGTTATGCTACTAGCAATCTGACCGGCTTTGTTTACGTTAGTGGCTGAAGTAATTTACTACGTAAGGTCTACGGAGGCACTGCTTATGCTGAAAAAGGTTCATGACTATAGTTTTGAATGTGGCAATGAGGTAGAAAATTAGTTTTCTAATAACCTTAAATAGTATGTATTATTCTAAATTAAAATCATAAATGATACATGTAATTAGTTCTTTATATTCGTTCTATACAATTATTTCGTTCTTTTATCTGAGATGTTTTCAAAATACAAGATTTTTCTTAAAAATATTTTGTGATCTCTTGTTTTAAGTCATGTCGTGTCTTGCTCTGTTTTCAAGAATGTATTAATTATTATTATCATAATCTTGTAATTGTTTTCTTACAAAGTAAACAGGCCTTGCATCTATTGTAGATGGTTTATGGTGTTTACTCATACCCCTACTTACGGGACGCTAGTGCCTAGAACAGGATTTTAGATGGAAAGTATAGGCTTGCCCAGCAACTACTATTCAGACAGCTTCGTCGGCATAATCAACAGGGCCGTTATTTGCTATTGCCAAACCACGCGCGTTACGGGAACATCTATAATTTTTATATTCATAATTTTAATTTAAGCTAAGTATATTGTATAAGTTTGTAATTATTATGTCTGATGAGATGTTCTTAGCATTTGGGCGCTTTGGCACGAGCTGTAAGCCCAAACAGCATTTTGTTTAAATAAATAAATAAATAAATAAGACATCGGCTTAGCAATCGTCGGCTTTGAACGAATCATGTGAAATAACCAAAACATCAAACTTGGGGCATAGACAACTAGTCTTGTGGCATACAGAATACCATTTTTCGATTCCACACCAAGGCGCGTTTGCGTTTAGATCACGTTGTGAAGTCACACGTTTGGGGCACGGAATCTCCAATGTAATAGCGAATAAGGCCCCGGGAAAGACATGATCAATACGTGCGGAGCTGTCGTTCTGCTCACGATGTTTTCGTTCACCGTTTGAGAGCAGTGTGTACATACATTTTTTTGAGCAGAAAAATAAGTACATGATTGGTTCCAAACCCGCATTCGAGGTTGCTTTGAGCTAGGTACTTTAACCTCTCTTACAAAGTAGGTAACTAATTCATAGACAAACAAATAGTGGCCTATAGAGTAGGTTAAGTTAAAGCGCACGCATCATGTTACAATGAATCCACGCGCAAATGCACTTGAACACAAGTACTTTTAATAATTATTACAACACCGATGTTCAACACGCACTGTAATTACAGCTAGATTTAAACAAAACGGTGAACGGTTTGTTAAATAAATTAACAAAATAAAACTAAACAGTACAGTAGTAGTGTTAAACAGGTAATGCAAGAAAAGGTTTTTTTATAACATTTATCGTACGCGATTTATCGAACCATTAACATTTATCGAACCTCCATCATCGTTAGTCTGAAGAAGTCCACTGCTGGACAAAGGTCTCCTCTACACATTTCCAGCAAGAACGATTCTGAGCTCTTTCCATCCAATGTTGTCGGTCCATCTGGTATGTTTCGCCTTCCGGTTCGTGATCGTCATTCGAGCACCTTTATTCCCCAACGGTTGTCGGTTCTTCGAGCTAAAAAGATTAACCTTATTTTATTTATTTTCCCAACTTTTCGGCTATGTTTCAATAGCCGTGGTCGCGGGCAGACTGGAACATTGACATGAGTGCTACTGTCGTTAAAACATTGTTAAACCTTGTCAACAATCAAAAATATTAGAACAGATTACTATAAACTAAAATAGGTAGTTAATAATGAAGAATGTACTGAAGTAATTATTTATACGAGCATTTAAAAATCTTAGAAATTACGATTATGCTAACAGTTTCGGATAATATTATCCCTTCAATACTATTAGGGGTTAGGGCTGGCACATGACCAGAAAACGTTTGACAGGAAAATTCTTTCACGTGTCGCTCGTCCTTCACACACGTCACGGTAGAACCTGGCAACGATCTGACACAGGCTATCGATCTAGGAAAGGTCTAGTTTAAAATGTAAAGTAACTCAGTGACGTTTTCTGTGTCACGTGTGCTGGGGTCAACCAAAGATCATAGCCTTATCATAGATAATGTTTCTTATCGCATAACTTCGTAATTTATGAGCCGATTTGAAAAAACCTTTTTTATCTGAAATATCCATAAAATCTTTCAGATTGGATTCATAGAAATTTTGTCAAAATCGGTTTCTTTGGGATTTCATGGCCAAACCCATGAAGTCGGATTTTCAAGTTTTTCAAACGTCACTTGTATTTGAAAAATCAGTGTATTTGACACATTTTATCACTGCTTGCACGTCACTAGTATTAAATGATGTCAACTAAAAACGTGTCCCTTCGAACATTAAAACCTTAGCAACTGTTCAAATTGAGTTTAATATTTTTTTTGGTAATGCTTTGACATGCCGTTCAATTAGCGCGATTGCCGATTGTAATAAGACCGGCCTCAAAAGCGTGTTAATAAAAGACTAAATAGAATTTAGGACAATGATTTTGGTAACCCAACAATACCCAACCAAGTATACAGTTTATATTAAACGTCCGGTTCCACGGGCTCCAAACAATACGATTGTGACAAAATAAACTCCGCTTTTTACACTTTTACTCCTTTCAACTCAGGTAAATACAAGATTTTATATTTTCGGGTGCAGATTTGTATATTTAAACAGCTATTAGGACTGGCTATTGTTTCTTTTATTGCGGGATCAAGTTCAATGGTGGTGTTACTGTTATCCGGCTGTCAAAGGGCTTGTTTCGAATTTGGATTTTTGTAAGCTGCGATTTTTGCCTGATTTTTACACAGTTTTTCTTGACTTTTACCTACACTTATTCTTACGAATTATTACTATTAGGTGCGTAGAATTAGCGCTTACATTTCCCTCGATAAAAAAGAATTAATACTAAAATCTTTGGATCAAACGCAAGTCTGTAAATTTAAAAAAAAGATGGACATTGTAAAAATCACGAGCAAACGGTGGATGGCTAAGACTAAATGGAATAGATAAGGATAAAATTCTTAAAGATTTTTTTGGGCAAGTCTTGTAAAAAAAATCTTCCAAGAATTGTTTTGGCAAGTCTTGTATTTAAATTCAGGGTTCTTCAGGGTGATAAAACTAGAAATTGAAGTTTATTCAATAAAATTCCCAGCTGCAAATATTTGTATTGTACAAAGTTACCGAGACGTCCCGCAAAGTGTCAAAAGTGCGAAATTTAATCCGTGCGGCACAACTTTTATAAAAGAACACTTACAAAGGAGCTCCCGCCGTGACTGCGTCAAAAAGTTGATCCCGTCTTCGTTTTTCACGAGTACGAATACATGGACAAGTAGTTTTTAATTATGATAAGAGTCATCTTTTCATTGAATAGGTATAGCTTAGATACACTTTGCATATAAACACAGCGTGAATAAATAATAGAAGTTAAAAAACTGCTTAGCTGATTTCGATGAAAATTCAATGGGACCAATCTGGAAATATGACTTTTCAGATTAAACAAATATTTCAAATCGGCTCATCGATGACGAAATAATGCGATAATAACAATTAATAAAAATAGAACCGATTTGAGACCATCCTCCTTTTTTTAAGTGGGTTAAAAAATAACATTAGTTTTTTATTCTTTCTGATCAACAGGAATATAGGGGAAGAACTCGTTCTGAAACCATACTGTTTCGAAGGTAATATTTTTACAGTTCTCAAAAGTGACTTGAAGTATCTTAGTTCGCACGTTGCCCGTGGTTGGACCATGCTAAATTCAAATAACCCACACATACATAATTTGTGATCTTATTTTTCGGTCAATTTTATATTGATGTAAAGAGTAGATTTTCTTTATTTCTAGGGCTTTGACTTGACGTTATTCCAAGTCCAAGTTTCATTAAAATCGGATCGGAAATTAATTAGTGAGAACAATTAAACACACATACCTTTTCTAATTGCCTGTTCTTATCCTCTTCTCCTCCTCAAATAGCCCAAACAGTGTTAAGTTCTCTCAAACTTTTATGTTTGAGTATGTACGAGTTAATAATATCCCTATAATAGAATAGACAGAATGATAATTGTTTTTGTAGCTCGTTTGTACTTAATCTCTAATTTGTGTAAATAAAAATATTTGATTTGATTTGATTTGAAGTGCTTACCAAAAGAATGTATAAAAAGAAATACGGGTTGCACTCCGGGAGTGCCGGCAGAAGTGAAAACTTGATTATTAACGTTGAGCATGTTTGATATTTTGGAATGGTTAGGGGGGGCTTGTTTGTTATTTGGCACGCTGTAACATACACGAACATTCGCGCAAGCGCCCTGCGCTGCCTAAACGAAACAGTAGGCCCAGGCATACATTTTCGCCGCGCCGTAGAGAGGGGATAGCTGTCTACTCTCCATCCGTCTTACGCTTTTTCGATCAGGTCACGTGTCCTGACGCGCTGACGCGAGTTTAAGATTTTATACCCATTACAGAAAAAGTGCTCAACGCCGCTAAAGAAGTTTTCACTTCAATAAACCATATTTGATATTTTCTTACATCAATGTGACGCATTTATAACTTTTTTCATGAAATCGAGTGCGGCGTTTGGTTTAATATAATCGACTCATCCATTCACTGCTAACAATATGCCGAACTTTCACACCTCTCTTTACTGGAAATTTACTGAAAAAGTATCTGGAAAAATGATTAATTTGGATTATCTTTTTTTTATCTTTACCATTATTTATATCTTTACACATAATTTGGGCGCAGCTTTTTGAGAATATATTTAGAAATACTTTGACATTGGTCCAATCTCAGCTAATCATTGATTTCAATTAGAATAGTGACAAAAAGCATGTTGCGGACAGCCAAGGAGTGGAATTCCTTGCCGGCGTCTGTCTTTCCGTACGCCTGCAACTTGGACGTTTTCAAGACAAGAGTGAATAGGTTTTGTCTAAATAAGCATGTGTCGTATCTAGTAGATAATAGGGGCTAAAACTTATTCAAAATAATAGATTTATTTTATTTTATTAGTATATTTTTAGAAATGAGTAATAATCTTTACAAGTTGTGAAATGATTGATAAGAAATTGGTTTTTATAAATAGTTTAATTTGATATTTAAATGCTTTTAGAAATCTGTATTAAAATAATAATGATTAATGGAGTAAGAAAGAAGGATAGTCCTTAATGTTTAAAATAAAAAGCTATTTTAGTTTATTTAATTTAAGAACAATGTAGTTGGTTTAAAACGATTTGATAAATAATATTATATTTTATTATTATTTGTTCGAAGTTAATAACAATTTATTATATCAATAAATTGTTATTGGTAGTCAGAAGCTACGCAGAACGGATGACGATATTGCCGATAGGGGGCGCTGTCTATCAACTGTCATGTTGGTCGCCTGACTGAGGCAGGGTCATATAACTTTGTTTGAAGCTGTGAAGACTACAAAATATGGGATCGAAGTGAGTGAGGGAGAAGATATTGAATATGCAAGAGGAAACGAGACAGAACAAGAAAAAGTTACCATTATACAAAAGCCTTGTGATGAATATCAACAATCGATGAAAACGATTATTAATATCGATACTAACTTTATTTTCTATAGTTAAATTTACATGTAAATGATATGTTTACACTTATTTTAATTAATAAATTACTAAATGAAAAGTTTATTTATTAGTTTATGAAAAACCTACACATTAATAAGCTCAATATTTAAAATAATCGATTATTTTCAACAAAGTGAGATGTCAAGAATCGAGATCAATATTTTGATAGATTTGTTGGATGGCAACCCTAATTTTAACAAAATGTCAACTTCATCTGAAATCAAACAAAGTTTTTGTTTTGTTGTTCGAGTTTTTCAGTTTTTCTAGAGTTTGTGATGAAAGCTTCTACAAATATATTATGTTTGTGTACTATCTTCTCCCCGTCGTATCTGTTTGCTTGAAGCAACAACACTGTGGTTGAGACTAGTTAGTAAAAAAGTGAGAAATAATATAGTGACCTTGTGTGAGAACAGTTCTGAAGAGAAAACAAATAAAAAATCTGTTCTTGTCCAAATATATTTATTATGGTTGTACGGTTAAGTGGACTGTATTATTATTAGGCGAATTTAAACAATGGAATCGACACGAGAAAGAGAGTCACAAGTTAATAGCACCGATAGTGGTAACTGGGCCCTACTGACTTACCTCTAGGCCCCGAATAGGACGTGCGATGCACTCCTGTCACAGCGCCAGCAAGGTTCTGGAGGTTTCAGAGTCTCTGGCCAGGTCGTCTTGTTCCTCCGTCAGGTGCTTGCAAGGGCGGCCGGTGCAATCCAGGGTTCTGCAGGGGGCTTCAGGGGCCACTAGGGTAAAAACTTGTGACGTGCGCGAATAACAAGGAAATAACTCGCGACTGGAGTAATTGCCGATTAGGCAATATTCGATACGAAAATAATTAAATGAATTTGTGAACTTTGTGAAGTGTTAACGATACGAGAATACGAGAACGACTCCTATATTAAATTTACCGTTAGTTTTACCAACGTCTTATTTGCCCAAATGCATTGACCAATCATAGGGTCCCATGACTATTACTTGCAGTTTTTTTTAAACATTTTGACATTTCGATATTTTAGACAAACGTGACACTGACAAGTGCATCCGACTAAGCTAATGATGGCGAAATAATGTTGCCAAAACTGAACATTCCGACCACCAAAATACACAGTATTTTAACCAAGTTGCTAAAAAGCCCAACGATAACGATAAAATTATTATTACACATTAAAATAAAACAAAAAAATACACGACACAAAAAAACTTAAAATACGAAGCAAGGCAGTTAACAATCAGATGAACTGGCTTGACACTCAGGATCTGCGATCTGGGGCACTGGGAGCATCGGCAGAATGCAGAGTTTGACGATGGGTCGCTTATATTCTCCTGTAACAGTGCGGAGGGTGACAACTCGACAGATTTTGTCAGCCCCCATATGAAGCTGAGTTACACGCCCAAGTTTCCATTTCATGGGACTGCATTGCTCATTCACGATTAGGACGAGAGTCCCGATGGCAATGTTAGGTTGATCTTCAAACCATTTATGCCGCTGTTGGAGCGTGTGAATGTATTCCAGATGCCATTTCCGCCAAAAATCTTGGTGCATTTTCTGGATTAGCTTCCAGCGATGGAGCACGCTAATGTTGGTGTTGACCATTGATACTTCCGGCAGTATAGTCAATGGCTCCAACGTTAAGAAATGACCTGGGGTCAAGACTAACAGGTCGTTAGGGTCCGAACTCAACGGGGATAGCGGCCGCGAGTTTAGCAGAGCCTCGATCTGTGCCAGCAGCGTGTTGAACTCTTCATACGTCAGGCGCTGTGAACCAACCACACGAGCAAGGTGAGTCTTCATGGATTTCACACCAGCCTCATCTAAGCCCGAAAAATGGGGGCTGCCTGGGGGGTTGAAAACGAACTCCACTTGTTCAGCCTGTGTAGCCTGGGACATCAAATCTTTCAACTGGCTGCTGGCCCCAACGAAATTTCTGCCTTGATCGGAGACTAGCCGAGAGCAACGACCTCTCCGGGCCATGAATCTTCTAAGGCAGGCCAAATAGGCCTCTGTTGTGAGCTCAGAAGCGAGTTCAAGGTGCACTGCCTTTGTGGTGGTACACACGAACACGCAAACGTACCCCTTGTAGGTACGAGTACCTCGGCCACGTCCAAGCGAAATGTCGAACGGGCCGGCGTAGTCAACCGAAGCAGACGAAAACGGCTTCAGCTGACTGATACGATAAGCAGGAAGTTCCCCCATTCGAGGAGGGGCAACTAACCGTGGGTTTACCCGGAAGCATTTCATGCACGACGAGATCACAGCCCGAATTGCGCGTTTGGGTGAAAGAATCCAAAACTCTTGGGCAAGTAAATTTTGTAATGTTTGCAATCCCGGGTGCAAAAATCTCCGATGGTATTCGTCGATTATTAGCGAAGTAAGTCGATGGGTTCGAGGAAGCAACAAGGGATGCTTCTGATCATAGCCGAGTTGACTATGGGACAGACGACCGCCCACCCTCAGAAGACCTCCTTCATCCAAGAAAGGACACAACTTTCGAATTGCTTTTGGAAGCAAACGAGGAGTGGCATTAACGAGTCCTCGGATTTCAGATGCAAATGCGCCTTCCTGCACATGTTTCAGCAGAAAGTTCGTGGACTTGTGCATTTCCGCACAAGATAAAGGACCGAATAGGCGACTCGTCGGATTTCTCAAATTGTGCATATATCGAAAGCAATATGCCACAATATTTACAATCCGCTTATAGGACGAGAAGCGGTTTAGTAGGTCGTCGACAAAAGCGGCGTTGTTGGTGGTAAGAAAGCTTAGCATCTTCTGCTCCTGTAAGGCAGAACCATCACTAAGGAGGGACGACTGTGGCCAGTTTTCTTGAGGGAGCAACAACCATGTTGGACCCGACCACCATGCTTCACACGTCACCAAATCAGCGGGTAGCAGCCCGCGAGAGCCGTGATCCGCAGGATTGTCAGTCGTGGAGACATGGTGCCAGCAATCAGGGGGTATGGCGTCCTGAATCTCAGTCACGCGATTAGCAACGAAGGTTTTCCAGCGTGACGGACATGACTTAATCCAGGTCAGAGCGACACTGGAGTCCGACCATGCGACAATATGATCGACAGTCTGGATCCCCTTCAACGAATCAGCAACCGACAACATGAGTTCCGACAGAAGAACCGCTGCCATTAACTCTAACCGCGGAATCGACCGCTTCCGGAGAGGCGCCACTTTTGATTTTGCACAACACAAGCGCACCACGACCGTTGAATCATCACAAATGGCACGACAGTATATAACAGCGCAGTATCCGCGTTCCGAGGCATCACAAAAACCATGGAATTGGAGAGCCGTGAACGATGGAACAATTCTACGGGGAAGTGAAATCGAGCTCAACAACGACAGTTGAGTTTTGAATTTGCTCCACTCGTTCGCCACTTCCGACGGCGTTTCCTCATCCCAATCTACACCAGATAACCACAACAGCTGCATAATATATTTTGCGAGAAAGACGACAGGTGATAACAGCCCTAAAGGATCGAAAATCCGAGCTATATCCGACAAAATTGATCGCTTTGTACACCGATTGTGCACTGCGACAGTTTTGAACGTGAGCTGGTCTTCTTTGGGCAACCACAACATGCCGAGAATTTTTAGGGACACATCTTGAATGTCTTCGAAGTTATGGAACTGTTCAACGTATAAGTCTGATGATTCTAGCCCGTCAAAGAACTCCTCGCGATTCGAGGCCCACTTGCGGAGATGAAGACCCGCTGACGACAGAATTTCAAGCAATTCGCGACGAATTCGAACAGCCTCTTGCACGGTATCTGCTCCGGATACGACGTCATCAACGTACGTATCCCTCTCCAACACGGCTGCGCCAGTTGGAGCGCGCGTGCCAAATTCCTTCGCCAATCGGGCTATACACCACAGCGCCTGATAGGGAGCGCAAGACACGCCATACGTCACTGTCAGCAATCGAAAATCCTGCATTGGCAGGTCAGGCGACGTTCTCCAGAGGATACGTTGATAATCAGCGTCCGCAGGCGACACGAGAAATTGGCGGTACATCTGCTTTATATCCCCAGTGAAGACAACCGCATGCCAACGAAATCGAACCAGAAGGTCGAAAATACTCTTCTGTAGCTTGGGACCAGGCAGCAGAACGTCATTCAAGGACCTGCCTTCTGCATCCGTCGCACTAGCATCAAATACTGTTCGAAGCGGCGTAGTAGCTGAACCAGGTCGCAAGATCCCATGGTGTGGGATATAATAGAAATGGCCGACATTTGAAGAGGGCGGAATGACCTCTTCCATGTGACCACTCTTCAAGTAGTCTGCCATGAAGTCAACGTAAGCAGCCTTAAATGGAGGATTCACGCTGAACTTCTTTTCTAAATTTAAGAACCGTTTCAAAGCTATATCTCTCGAATTAGAGAACAAAGGCTTGTTTTCAGGTTCAACGAAAGTCAGAGGTACCATGAGCCTACCCTGAGGAGTACGACGACAAGATGACTCCATGTGATTAGCACAGGCCAACTCCTCATTGGACAGAACAGTTCCAATTCCCAAAACCTCTTGATCGAATTATCTAAAGTCAAATTTGACACAAAGAAACAATTTGGCTGTCGATTCCCGAAATTGCTTCGCAAGCGGGAAGGATCAGCGACCACCGTACATTCCCCCATCAGTACCCACCCGAAAATAGTGGGGATAGCAATGGGTTTTTTTATCTTTACCATTATTTATATCTTTACACATAATTTGGGCGCAGCTTTTTGAGAATATATTTAGAAATACTTTGACATTGGTCCAATCTCAGCTAATCATTGATTTCAATTAGAATAGTGACAAAAAGCATGTTGCGGACAGCCAAGGAGTGGAATTCCTTGCCGGCGTCTGTCTTTCCGTACGCCTGCAACTTGGACGTTTTCAAGACAAGAGTGAATAGGTTTTGTCTAAATAAGCATGTGTCGTATCTAGTAGATAATAGGGGCTAAAACTTATTCAAAATAATAGATTTATTTTATTTTATTAGTATATTTTTAGAAATGAGTAATAATCTTTACAAGTTGTGAAATGATTGATAAGAAATTGGTTTTTATAAATAGTTTAATTTGATATTTAAATGCTTTTAGAAATCTGTATTAAAATAATAATGATTAATGGAGTAAGAAAGAAGGATAGTCCTTAATGTTTAAAATAAAAAGCTATTTTAGTTTATTTAATTTAAGAACAATGTAGTTGGTTTAAAACGATTTGATAAATAATATTATATTTTATTATTATTTGTTCGAAGTTAATAACAATTTATTATATCAATAAATTGTTATTGGTAGTCAGAAGCTACGCAGAACGGATGACGATATTGCCGATAGGGGGCGCTGTCTATCAACTGTCATGTTGGTCGCCTGACTGAGGCAGGGTCATATAACTTTGTTTGAAGCTGTGAAGACTACAAAATATGGGATCGAAGTGAGTGAGGGAGAAGATATTGAATATGCAAGAGGAAACGAGACAGAACAAGAAAAAGTTACCATTATACAAAAGCCTTGTGATGAATATCAACAATCGATGAAAACGATTATTAATATCGATACTAACTTTATTTTCTATAGTTAAATTTACATGTAAATGATATGTTTACACTTATTTTAATTAATAAATTACTAAATGAAAAGTTTATTTATTAGTTTATGAAAAACCTACACATTAATAAGCTCAATATTTAAAATAATCGATTATTTTCAACAAAGTGAGATGTCAAGAATCGAGATCAATATTTTGATAGATTTGTTGGATGGCAACCCTAATTTTAACAAAATGTCAACTTCATCTGAAATCAAACAAAGTTTTTGTTTTGTTGTTCGAGTTTTTCAGTTTTTCTAGAGTTTGTGATGAAAGCTTCTACAAATATATTATGTTTGTGTACATTCTCCTTTCCCCGTCGTATCTGTTTGCTTGAAGCAACAACACTGTGGTTGAGACTAGTTAGTAAAAAAGTGAGAAATAATATAGTGACCTTGTGTGAGAACAGTTCTGAAGAGAAAACAAATAAAAAATCTGTTCTTGTCCAAATATATTTATTATGGTTGATTTGAGATCTTGCCTACAATGTTCAATCCTGATAGTTATTACTATTTCATAAATAAAAACAAAAAGTGAATTTACGATTATATTGTTGCGGTTATTGACAAATACTTCACGTTGAATTTGGCTGTGTTAATAATATTATAGTAATTGTACTTCTGTTTGTTATACAACAATTTATGTATTTAGATTTTAGACCAATAAACGAAGCATCATCATGTTTTCGTTTTATTTTATACCTACCTATAGTATTGCAATAACAGTAGGGCGTAGGTTGGTACTAATGTCAAACTACCCGCCAACTCGCCAGCACTCGCAGTTACTGTGGGATCCCTAATAGATGGCGTTAGCGTCTATGCGATATTTCGTCTACACTTTTTATGTATGGAGTTGTGGTTCTTCTCTCGTAGAGAGTATTATATTCCTTGGACTGAGGCTAGGCGGGGCGGTGGATTATTCTGGGCTTGGGACTCGAAGGAGAAGGTTATCGTTTCGTTCTGTGTACTGTCGATGTGATTCGACTCTGAGTACACCCCTTGATTGTTAAGATAAGTACCTAGTTCGATAAAATAAATAAAATAATTTAGCTAAATAAAGTGTAAATTGTAAAGACATTGATGTAATTCAATCATTTACTTACTATTCTATATTTTCTTTTTATAATAAAGTGACCCTGATCTAATACATGCTACACCGTCGACCGCATCATCACTTTACAGCAGGTGAGATTGCGGTCGCAAGCCTATAAATTGTAAAAAAAAGATTATATAGTTGCGAGCCTATATCTACTGTGTTGGCATTATAATCCATTGTATATTTGCTGTACCTTTAAACCAGCAAGTCACGCTATCTCATTTACTCCATTTTGCATGTGGATAATTAGTATTAATTAACATCAGGCTTATTAATGGATATATTTGAAACAAAAGCGCCGTTTCGCCGCGTCATTGTACAGTTATTAATTTTTATTTAATAACGTGAAAATTGTAAATATGATGCTTTTTGAATTTCTGACCTAATAAGTAAACAGGCCTTTGTATCTATTGAAGATGATTTATATAACGTCAGGGGTAACTGGTATTTGCTTATGCCCCTACTTACGCGACGCTATAGTGGTTTGGACGGAATTTTAGATGAATATACTTACTTGCCCAGCACCTTTACCATCCTGACAGCTTAGTCGACAAAGCCGCAAGTTCCCTCACGATGTTTTCCTTCACCGTCTGGCAGCGTTTCGGCTGTTCACCATCGCAATCGCCTAGATGTGCGCAGGCCTTTAAAAAATAACATGAAAGACAAAATATTTATTTGACATAAAGGCGTACAGTGTACACGTAAAACAAATACATCAAAACATACAGAACGGACAGCTGCAGACAGGCAGAAAACTAAGTAGGTTTATCAACAATAGTTATAGTACCTAAAATCATTGTTTATACAGCCCAATTTGCCTTCTAAAGGGCCTAATAATATAAAACTCTTAAAAATCCTACCGCTAATATTATGTTGGTAAAAATACATGGCATGTATCTTAAAAAAATATGTTTGTACATGCGCAGAATAACTTAATATAGAATGCAAACACCAATCTTGAACCAGAAACAGCCATCAACCTTGCTGAGAAAACGCCTTACTTGATGCAAAATGCACCGAAATGGAGCCAAATTACAATGCTCGCCCCTTATCATAAGACTGAGATGTAGGGATGGGCGCAACGTGTAGCGTAGCGTGAAACCTAGCGTAAGAACCAAGGCCTCCGACATTTCTCGCAGAATTAGCGATTAGCAGGCCATATTAGGGTGAAATCTGCTACCTATAATAAAGCAATTCTTTTCTTTTACCAGCTATATTATAGCTCGTAGAACAAACAACCACCAGGTAAAAAAAAAATTGGTGACGACGCACGAAAAAAATAAATAAATATAGTGGACAATCCACACAGCACTATCTATTTTTAGCCCTAAATTAAGCTGAGCTTGTACTATGGGAATCAGATAGCTGATATAACAACTACTTATACATTTTTTAAATACGTACTCATAATACAATATAAAACCCAGGCAGAAATCAAATGTTTGACGAATTGAAATGACGGAATACATAATTATATTATAGGCTCTCTTCCCGCCACCCAATAGATTGCCAGCAGTTTAAAGGCCACAGGAACTTTTAAGAAGAAGGTTCTGCAGAGATTTATGGTCAGTAGTAGACTTCTGGAAGCTTATTAACGATCATGATTTCAAGTGGTAAACATTTTTTTTTTTTTTTTTTTTTTTATGCCATAGCTAGCAGACGAGCAGACGGATGTTCAAAGCTACTCGCTCCGCTCACACACCAGCTTGACTCCCAAGACGGTTTAGTACCGTATACAACCCGCTCAGCTTCTCGCTTCGCTCACAAACTAGCCCGACCTCTAAGACGACTCAGGTGTACCGTACATCCCGTCTCGTGTAATCCCAGATAATTAGGATGTGCAATATTAAGAGAATCCGTGTCTGTTTCTATTATTCAAGGGATATGCTGGAAGTCGATGGAATCTCGGCGATAAAGTACTTGTGAATAATGGATATGTTGGCTAATGCTATACGATGTGCCACGGGTTCAAGATGGTCCCCTCACTTTTAGCAGTTTATCATGAGGATAAATAAGCAAATATGCAGGTCTTGACAGAGCCTATACTTATTTGCTCCTCTTAGAGTTGAGACTCTACGTGAGGAACCGGGGTCATCAAAATTTTGTCAAATGTTTGTGACCCAAGGTATGTGGCGCAGCACATTATCATTGTTATTCAGCGTGGCAATGCCGAGAGTGTCTTGGGGACGCTTCCGTCTGGTACTGATTTGGATTAGTTGAGCTATCTCTAGATCGTTTGTACCGTCTGCAGATAGCTCTACTGTTTCTTGTGTATATTGTACATTTTGTAAATATTTGTTTACTTAATTTTAAGTCTTTGTGCAAGTGTTTGTTTTATTTTAAGTGTTTGTCTGTGTGCAAGACAAATGTATGAAAATTAAAAAAAATCATTTTTTTCCTTAAAGTGAGCATAACAGAAATGTTAGTTGGAAAAGGCCATGTCAATATCATCGTTAACCTATATCAGTCCACTATTAGACGTGGGCATCTCCCAAGACACGCCACTGACCCCGGTATTGTCACATGACCTGAGAAATTCAAGTCATGACTGTTTTAGTGTTAGAGTTAGGGAACTATTAATGACCAAATCTTATTATACTCTTGACGAAGCAATCGCTGATGATTTAAACACTCCATAAATGTATGGTTTACAATGTTTTGTACTAATGTTATTAGTTTTG
This sequence comes from Thera britannica, assembly GCA_939531255.2. Classification (NCBI taxonomy): domain Eukaryota; kingdom Metazoa; phylum Arthropoda; class Insecta; order Lepidoptera; family Geometridae; genus Thera; species Thera britannica. The sequence continues at coordinate 15,979,219 of OW618043.2, read as the reverse complement.
ATGCTATTTTTTGTAATGGTTTGTTTTTATTATCATATTATTGTAATTTTTTTTTTTACATTTCCAAGTGTACCATGGTATCTTACTGGAATAAAATAAAATGAAATAAAATGAAATATTTGGCTTTTCTCCTCCAGTGCCAGCTACAGTTCACAGATCGTCACCCCTCCTTATCAGAGGGCATCCTACACTTCTTCTTCTCATTTGCTTCACTCTTGTTAGAGCGGTCGTGGTCATCATGAATATCTTATGATTTCTTTTTATCAGGGGTGTGGCACGCCTCACAATATTTCAACATTTCTCTCTAACTTGTCGTCATCCGAGAGCACTCTTAGGGTTCCGGCCACTGCTGACTTAACCTCATCCTACACTACGCTTACCGAAACGCGGTCTCTACTCAAGAATTGTTTTGCTCATTCTTCTTTTAAAATATGAAAAGACATTCTTCTTTTAAAAGATGAATCAAAATGATAGCGGAAAATCCCATATTGCAAAGATATTGAACAGAACAGATTACAATCGTCTTACTCATAAAAGAGATTGTCCCGCAAAGCATTATGCCATTTTTCGATCCAATACCATTCGTTTGTTGGTTCGAGGCTATCGTATCGGATTCCTCTATTCCAAATACAAATAACTTTGGCCGGAGGTCACACCGGATAGTCAATAATTTATTCTAATTTTAGTCAGACGGAGAACTCTTATAAGACACTTAAATAAAGAAGTTTTAATATTTGTAACCACGCTAGAACTAGTGACACGATAAGATGAAAAAAAAGCAGCCAAGTGCGAGTCGGACTCGCCCATGAAGGGTTCCGTAGCAACAAGTAACATAATATAAAGGTTCTTGTAGTTCGTCGAAAGGTAAATTGCGGTTTACGATTTACACGTATAAAAAAAAACTACTGACTAGATCTCGTTCAAACTAAATATCGTTGGAAGTTTGCATAGTAATGTACAACACAATATTTTTTTTAGTTTTATCATTCTCTTATTTTAGAAGTTAGAGGGGGGGGGGGACTAACTTTTTACCACTTTGGAAGTGTCTCTCGCGCAAACTATTCAGTTTAGAAAAAAACGATATGAGAAACCTCAACATCATTTGAAGGCCAATTCATAGATATCTCACACGTATGGGTTCGATGAAAAATTTTTTTTTGAGTTTCAGTTTCAAGTATGGGGACCCCTAAAATTTATAGTTTTTTTTTCTATTTTTGTGTACAAAACCTTAATGCGGTTCACAGAATACATCTACTCGCCAAGTTTCATCAGTCTAGCTCTTACGGTTTCGGAGAAAAATGGCTGTGACATACGGACGGACAGACGGACAGAATTCAAATAATACAGTGAACGTGATTAAGTGCTTAAAAAATCTTACTTGTTCAAAAAGTCAGTAGTTTGAGCGTAATTGTGGTTGAGCAAGCTTATTGCTTACTCCACCCGTTACACTTCAGTGTAACATCCATCCTAATGCAGTAACAAGTAGGTACTAGTGAGTTAATTTAGTTGAGTGGATTCGCCCGTGCATTGTCGCTTGTTTATCGTCACCCCCCGTCACCCCTCATCACCCCTTGTCACCCCCTCCGTTGGGGCAACTTAATGGTATTAAACTTTTGATATAAATGTGTTTGAGCTAAGGATTTTTTGCTTTGAAATGCGGGGTAATGAAAGTGTCACGTGGGTTCGATAGCCTTTGAATTTGCAAACGTTGAGTAATTTGGTTAAAAGTTTTGAAAAAGTACTATGAAAGTATATTAAAAGTTTTGAATACATTGTTTTCCATGTATGTATTTAGAAACAAATATAAGTCTTATATCAGCTATCTGGTTCCTATAGTCTTCTAGCTGTCTAGCTCTGCTTAGTTTGGGGCTAGATGGTGTTGTGTAGATTGTCCGCATTATTTATTTACTTTTTAACCGACTTCAAATAAAACAGGAGGGGGTTCTCTATTCGTAACAAAAGTACACTTACTCGTCCCTACTCATTAAATTGCTTTGCGGATTTGTTTTTGGTATCTTAGCCACCGTTAGAAACATGAATTTATTTATAATGAACTGGCTGCGCCCCGCGGTTTCACATGTGGTTATGTAATTTAACAATTATGTTTTTTTTCCACAAAACATCCAAAAGGTTGTCTGGAAGAGATCGCTCTTAGCGATAAGGCCGCCCATTGTACTGATTATTTTTGTAATAGTTTCTGTATGTATTTCTTTGTGTACAATAAAGTGTTAATCTATCTATCTATCTATCCAACATCCAAAAACAGAAATAAGTGGGTACGAACACGAATATTTTCTTTCCAACACATAGAATAAATAAATAGCATAAAACAATGCTGTGCCCCACAAATTGGACTCAAATTAATTGGAATTGAATTTCGTGTTGTTCAACTATGTATTACTTGTGCCGAATTTCAAGTCGATTGCTTGGTGGTTGCTTAGAAACTTCAAGCGCGTCCAGACAGACGGCTAATTAAATCTTGCCAATTCTCAATAGGAACCGAAATCTATAAAAACATTGGCGAAGTCTTAATTACTATCAGTTAGTTTTTTGGGAAGAAATTCCCAGCAGTTCCACGGTAAGACTACTGGGAACAGCTCGAATATCTGAAGTTAAAAAACATATTCTTATTATTATACTAGCGGCCGCTCGCGGCTTCGCTCGCCCCGTTATTTTTTCGGGATAAAATGTATCTATGTCCTGCTCCTGGTACTAAGCTATACCTCACCATCAATTTTCAGCTAAATCGGTTCAGCTGTTCTTGAGTTATAAATAGTGAAATTAACACGACTTTATTTTATATACTTTGTGCCCCAGTGCTGGTCAAAAGCCTCTTTTTCTGATTTGGGCTACTGTGGGCTAATCCTTTAGGTGTGCATCTTAGTCGTGCCTCCATCTTCACCGTGGCCTACCGCGAGGTCGTTTTCAGCTTCTAGGCATCCAAGTTTTGTATTTAGACCTTAACGCATCCGCCACGCGGCAGACGTAGCCTGCCCAATTTTTCCAAAAAAACTTGTATTTAAAAAAAATTGTGCACAAGCACGATATAATTATTCTCTCCGGTACCTACCTTTAAGATTGTTTGAGATGAAATAATTTCAGTAAAAAAAAGCATGATAGGGTAGTACGTACAAATATTAGGTAAGTAAATATGAATTTTACGGCACGTGAGAGGTTGCACAGCCGTCCCCACTACCATAAAAAAAAGGCAAACGATTTCTTCGCAATGATTTTCGTCCTTATAACGATAGTATTAGATGCTTTTTCGCATTTCAGCTAATAACTATTCACAGATTCCCTTTACACAGTTATAGTACAGTAACTGCCGCGGGCGCCAGAATGACGCGACAATGTCTGCCGCAGCCAGACTCCAACCACCCCAGGCAGTGTATCTTTATAATGCTTCCGCAGAACAAAGCGAATCATGAAATACAACCCTACTTTAAGAATGCAGAAGTTTTGGTGTAAACAAAATTATGAAGAATGTTGGAGATAGTTTGAATAAAAATAAATAATTATTTTGGACAATCCACGCAATACTATCTAGCCTCAAATTAAGCAGAGCTTGTACTTCTTCTTCTTCTTCTTCTTATCGTGCACTAATAGAGCTTGTACTATGGGAACCAGATAGCTGATGTAATACTTATATACATTTTTATTTCTTAACTAGCAACGGGATTGACAATATTGTTGTACATTAGTTTCGGCAGCGCATTTTCGGTTACATTGTTAAAATTTTATCAAGGATCCCTATTTTTTTTCAAAATGAAATGTAGCCTATGTCAAATTGGAAGAATGTAGCATTCTATTGGTGAAAGAATTTTTTAAATCGGCCCAGTACTTTTTGAGCCTATTCATTACAAACATACAAAAATAGGTACAAATCTTTCCTCTTTATAATATTAGTGTAGAGACATACTTAGGATACAATATAACAAAGAACAAACGTCTGTGTTTACCACACAAGTATATTATGTTTTTCCCTGTAATAAAGGCGCATTTTTTTAAGATATCTGCTTTAAAACAGTCCTCCTAAAATGATTTCAATGAAGTCATTATTTCAACAACTCCAGACGTTCTGCTTCACTCGTTGCTTCCCTCTTTACCATAATTATACTTCGCGAGATTTATTTAGCTACAACTACAAGGTATCGTTACGCCAATCTATGGTAATTAACCTACAAGGTAAAAGGCTCAGTGGCCATAGTAAACTAAGCTTTGTTCTAAGTTACGTTCCCCGTCGAAAAATGCTCGTAAAATAAATACCAAAATCATAATTTGAAATTGGAATGCGCGGTCAAACCACTCGTTCGCCAATCGTTCTAATTTTAAACGATAATGTCAAAACAAAACACTTATCTATGGCGGATATACGGCAGTTTGGAAATTACGATCACCGCCCTATTACAGCCGTAATGCATGACAAGCAATGCTTTTAAGAAAATCAAGGCTTAAGTTAGACCCCACATCCTGTGAGCTACGAGCTTTGTCTGCTAACCGATGTTGAACTTCCTGTAAATTTACCAAGCATTTTTGAATCTTAAGGCTCTGAGAATATGGTTTAGAACTGTGGTTTTGAGTCCAGTTTTTTTTGGATTTATGTGTCTTGGAAATACATTATTTTTTCCTTGGAAAAGTTGCGTTTAATGAGCCATTTGCTGTAATTGTTGTTTTATGGTAAGGAGCAATATTTCTAAAAGGTATAAACAATATATCAGCCAGGGATTTAAAAGTAATTTTCTTATACTTAATTTGGTTTCAGTTACAAACACGGATATCTCAAATAAAAAGTAATTACAATTAAATTTATGTTTAAGTATTTGTTGGTATATATTAAATTAAGTAAGTCATTTGAACGGAGGTGACATAGTCACTGTGTTTTTACTTGAATATAAATAAAATATTTGCATTGATTTGGAGCAAAGTTCTGTAAATAACCGTTGCATGTATATTTTCTTTGTATTTTAAATGGGTTAAATAAATGTGTTAAAATATAGGTATTTAAATCAAAAAGCTTTATTAGTAAAAAAAACTTACTTCATTTCATTAAAACTTTACTCAAACTATTACAGATTTAATGCGTTTACCAGTCGTCATATATGGTTATGAAAAAAACAATAGACATGTTTAAAAACAATGTTTTTACAGAAACAGAACTACGAGTACGCTTTGTTTATCTATCTATCTCATCTTGTCAGTTAATTGGCTTTTTATTTCACGAAATAAGTCCCACTTAATTAGAGCTACGAAAAACTTGGCTACTCCTGATTGTTACAGAGTTTTCCTTGTCCTTCTTATCTTATCATTGTGTAGCCGAATTTAGTTCTTTCGGAACAAGCCGCGAGTAATCTTGTATCTTGAACCGAGGCATCCCCGGAGCGAACGTAAGATGTATCTTTATTTTCGGTTTTATAAATAAAAAACAGAAGCATCGTTCGAACGATCACTTGCAGACATAATATTTAAAGATCTCTCAGCTCATTTGGTGGCTTTTGCACCGTAGGTCGTGGGTTCGATCCTCATCAAGAACAAATATTAGTGTGGTGAACACAGATGTTTGCTCGCTGATGTATTGATGTTATATTGTATTTTAAGAATGAATTTACAAAAAGTTTTCATAATACAAGCTCTGCTTAATTTGGGGCTTGATAAAATAGTGTGGATTGTCGACAACATTTATTAATAATTATAATATTTAAAACCATCATAACCTGGCGAAACATGGTACACACATCTTGTACTATTATTTTTTTACTATTAATAGAAATGAATACTAGTTAAATTCGTATTGTTAATTTTTTTTCATCTGCATAATAAAGCAATGAAAAAGCAAATTTGAAAAACAACTCTTCATAGTCATGTTGTTATGTCAGCAAAAACTATGTTATTGAAACTTATCTATAGAAGAGCTTCTGGCAGGAAAACACTTTATCGCAAGGGATGCTACCCCGACATCGATAAGCGGGGCGCCAGACAGTCTGGCGTCGGAGAATGTCTGGCTTTCAGCGTTGCCTTCTCAACGGAAGTCCATTGGCCCGGAATGAAACTTTGACAAGACAAATATTTGACTTGTAAGTGGAGTATCCCAGTTTGAGTTAAATTCGTGCATTGACCCGTGCCCTTTGACTCGTAGAATAATGTTCAGAGCAAAGAATTGTTTGTTTTAGGAGAGAGAAACATTTCTCTGCCTAACCCTTTAAACACAGGCGTGATTTTTTTCAATCTAAATATTTTTATTATTCTACAAGTAACAACATTTTGTCCGCTTTTGTTTTAAAAAATCATATTTAATCATAATCTCAAATTTTCGCACGATCACGCCTCTTCAAATCGAAAACATGTTTTTTTTAATAACACATTTATTTACACAAAGAAACTTACAATTAAACATATATCGAAAAAATACACAAGAGACAGTTGAGCTATCTGCAGACCGTCACAAACGATCTAGAGATAGCTAAACTTATCCAAGTCAGTACAGACGGAAGCGTCCCAAACGCGCTGGCGGCATTGCCAGTGTATTTTTTAATAAAAAATGTTAAAAAACGACTTTGTAAAATGAAAACGTACCAACTTTTTCAAAACCTATAGGTAGTATCAGTCTAGTCTATTTTTAAACCTTCACTATTATTTATAGTCTCCGAATTTTATTCGTAAACTCACACCCGAGCCAAGCCATAAATAACGAAGAACAACTTTAAATGAATACAAATGATAGCTCGGCTCGTTTAACACAAGAGCTTCGAAAATGATGGTATCGGCGCGCGTTACATCGGAAGTGGGAGAGGCTAACGACTGGAGATTGGCGCTCGACACCTTGGAAAATCTGAAGGCATTTTTGTTATAATGATTTCAGCAGATACTTGGGTCTGAAGACAGCTGTTATCTTCTTGTTTAAGAGCAAAGCTCTTGTCGGCGTAATGTATGCATTTTTCTCCAGGTATTTATTTTAAAGGCAAATTCCTTGACATCCTTAAGCGACATAACGGCAATCTTTATTTGGCTCATGAAGCATATCCTTGGTCTTATAGCTGTTATAATACTTATTTTTTTGTATATAATATTCTTGGAATAATCTACAATAATAGCACCTAGACGGAGCAAAAACATTTGTGTTTACTTAATACGTTTGTGTAACATTTGTGAAGTTCACCACAGCACATAGACCTCCCATATACATTTCCAGGAAGAACGATTCTGAGCCCTTTCCATCCATCGACTTCCCGCAATCTTAACAATGTCGATGGTCCATCTATGGGCGCCCTACTTTTCGTCTTCCAGTTCGTGGTCGCTATTCGAGAACCATTATTCCCCAACGGTTGTCGGTTCTTCGAGCTATATGACCTGCCCATTGCCATTTCAACTTACTAATTCTAAGAGCTATGTCGGGACCTTGGTTCTTCTACGGATTCTATCCTCATTTCTGATTCTATCACCCAGTGATTAGGATAAGTTTACCGATTTTTTTATTTTTTAACATTGTAATTATTTGAACTTGCTAATTAAATGCTGAAATAATTAGTAGCCACCAACAAACTGGCTGCATTTGTTAGTTCAATGATAATTACCAAGGTCCCAGGGTAATTTGGCCGCGTTAGCGATACCGCGCACAGATTGCGGGTAGCTTAGCAGATAAAGGGGTAATATCCCCTCTACAAAGCCGGGGCTTTTTGTAGTGTTTTTAGATAAGGAACTTTGTTGAACAGAGACATTTATTTGTTTTGTCAATATAATTAAAGCAGGTTGCTTTTGAATTCTAGAGAGGACATTTTTTTTTAAACTTAAACCTACCTCTAATGATTTTTCTTTAAAAAAGTTAGATACCTTTTTAACCGACTTCAAATGAAATAAATTATAGTTTAAAAAACTAAAAAAAAACGCTTTTATAACTAATTAAACTAAAAAGTTAAAAATAAAACTGTAATAATCAATTGAAAAATTCATATTATTGTACAAAAAAGCGTGGGGTGCTTTTTATAATAACTTCAGAACTATTGATAAAATATTTACAGCAATCAAAATCAAGCCCCCCACGCTTTTTGTACAATAATATAAATTTTTCAATTGATTATTACAGTTTTATTTTCAACTTTTTAGTTTAATTAGTTATAAAAGCGTTTTTTTTAGTTTTTTAAACTATAATTTATTTTTTACTTTTTAGTTTTTTTTTATTTTTTTATATTTTTTTTCATTTTTTTTCATTTTTTTTTATTTTTTTTTCATATTATTGCATTGTCATCGACCTTTGACAGGTGTGCAAAGTTTGAATCAAATCTGATCGTTCAAAGTAGGACAAAATCGAGCTCAAAGAGGTCGGTTACATACATACATACATACAGGTGAAGCTAATAAAAGCGTTATAAAAAATCGGTTGTCTGTAAAGTCGGTTTACTGACGATAGTTGAACGTGACAACGTCATACAGCTGTACACGTGAACGCATCGCTCACTCGAGTAGGAGAGAGACATATGTCGAACGCTGCCGAGCGCGGAGGCCGATTGTGCCTCTTTGTCGCTCGTTCCCCGCTCTCGCTTGCACTTCAAGCCTTAAATGGAACGCCTCAGAGTGAGGTAACGCCGTATGAGTCATTTTTTCGTGCGTGCAGCCGGCTTCATCGATTTATAAGACATTGTCACGTCAAAAGAGGACGTTCTCAATTCATTTGTATATTTTTTAATGTTTATTATCGCATAACTTCATCATTTATGAGCATCATTGAAAAGTTATTTTATTATTTTGACGGTTAACTGTATTATTTTTAAGCTATTATATTGCTATGCAGAAAACTAAATAAAATTTCTAATAGTTTGTATTCCAGTCTAGATTTTGTAATTACGAAAGCGAATACACTCGTTACCAGTAGACAAATACAACGAAAGCTAATCGCGGCACGACATGCAAACACGGACTTTTCTCTATTTATAACGGTTTTAGAGCTTTTGTGAATAAATGGCAATGATGACGTAGAATACCTAAATAAACTACATAAATGCTAGCCTATTTCTTCAAATTCAATCTATACATTATTATAACAATAAGAGGATACATTTTCCGGTTACATTTTTTTTAATGTTTGTCATAGCATAACTTTGTCATTTATAAGCCGATTTAAAAAATATTTTTTATCTGATCATTATCCTAAATTGAATCAAAATTGGTTTAGCCATTTGGTTTGAATTGTTTTTTTTTCTGTTTGATATCGCATAATTTAGCCATTTATGAACCGATTTGGAATATTATTTTTGTATATTTCTGATTGGCTTAGGTAATAGTAATTCCAACAAAATCGATTCAGCGGTTTGGCCATGAAGTTGTTTTCTCAAGTTTTATAATCTTATATTATTTCATAGTAATCTCTAAACCAAATAAAAATAGCTGTGAAGTTCCAATAAATCTTTGACGGCGATGCACTAATCGCCATCGCAGATCGCAGCTGTAGGCCTACCATGAGCTCTGTCTGGCTCTGTCTCTGGTTCTGGTTTTGAGTCTGTGTGAGTGTTGACTAAATAAATCCTACGTCAAAACGTCACACAGTATAATGCTCAGGTGAGCATTCACACAGACTCAAAACCAGAGCCAGAGGCAGAGCCAGACAGAGCTCATGGTAGGCCTTACTGATCGTCCAGATGTGCGCAGACTTACCTGAGTCTATAATACTAAAACACCTTATTTGTTTTGTTACAGTACCGTGATCCCCGATGTGGTATTCGGAGTGACTCCGCATCGCCACGATGCAACAATGCTCGCTGCTGATACTCACACTCCTATGCGTCACTGTCAAAGGTACGTCATCATCAACAATAGACCGAAGAAGTCCACTGGTGGACGTAGGCCTCTCCATTTTGTAAACGGTACCTAAAAGTAATTTCACGAAAAAATTCAACATAAACAACATTTTGACTACAAAATGTTGTTTTCGTTTCGCCTATTTGTTTTCTCATCAATTTTCCATACAAAAGAGAGAGACACGTGCTCACACGAAAACATCATTTGGTAGACGAAATGTAAAACTTCGACTTCGGGTACAGTTAGGCCATATTCTGGTTCCAACAGCTATAGCTGTATGAAAAAACACCATTTATAAACTTGAGGTTTTTTTCAGATATTTCCGGTAGCTGGGAAGAATGGTGGACCTACGACGGAATTTCAGGTAGCTTATCTATGAATACATTTTGGTTACACAAAAAAACTGACAATTAAACAAATATTTTTTACAAAAATAAGAAACAGTTGAGCTATCTGCAGACCGTTACAAACGATGCAGAGATAGCTCAACTGATCCAAATCAGTGCCAGACGGAAGCGTCCCCAAGACGCAAGTGGCTAATGCGCTGCGCCAGATACCCACCAGCCCTTGGGTAACGCGTCGCTTCGATCAGTGGCCTAGACAACATTTTAAAGACAGTAACCCTTACCTTATAAGTCCAAAGGTGCCAAACTTTCTGGAACGACGATTCTCACCTCTCCTCGTCTAGTTTTATAACTACTTGTCCGCAATATCACGACTCATTCACCCCATTCTTGTCTTCCTAACGATTTAACATTAGCTAATTGAGAACATCTGGTTCACTTTTTAAATATTGACATATTTTAGGAACACAGTTTAAAACAGGATGGCATGACGTAATTAAAATAAAGAAATATTTTGGACAATCTACAAAACACTATCTATCTTCCAATTAAGCTACTATGGAAGCTATTTTTTGGTAAATATTATACATACTAAGAATACAACATAAAACCCAAACAGAGAACAAAAATCTGAGATTCATCACACAAATATTTTGTTCTCGGTGGGGATCTACCAACGACCTACGGCGCAAAAAGCAGAGCTACAACTTAAGAGACACACGAAAGGACATTTCATAATAATAAACACACGAAAACTTAACCACAGTTATTATAAAGAATTTTTTTCTTTATTTTATCAACCAACATAATCTGAGTAAATGGCTCCCCCAGAAACTTCTTTCTCAAGACAAAACTCTTGACCCTCTGGAATTCGCTATTCAAACACATACGAGACATCTAATAGTAACCTCCCTTTATCTCGAAAAAATACGAATAATCCAGGTAATTAGACAAGCTGTTCTATCCCAGCTGTAGCACGACCCTTACAGCCCTGAATAGTCAAACCGGGACAGTAACCACCATAATGATACTGTGTAATGATCACAGATAGCATCTTAATGATAGTGTGCGTCCAACCGTGTCATTGGCTACAGTAACGCGGTGACCCGAAACTTAAACCGAATTTATTTTACTTCATTGAACTAACTGAATAGTTTATTTTGAATGAGGTAACTCTATGGATGGATTATACACTTTACAAGTAGTTTACAAGTACATGCTTAAAGAAAATACCTTTGATGATGTCCTACTGAAATTATAAAACAGAAGGCACACAAGTGACCCGATGAGAATGAAAGTCCCATCCAGAAATAATAATTATCACGCAGAAAGGGCAAAGAGAGATCATTCATCATTTTCATCATCATTTTTTTCTTGTCCTTATCCTACCTTATGTGGGGTCGGCACAACAGGTTTTCGTTCTTAACTCTCCTCTATTAGCCGTCATTACAGCAGGCACTTCTTTCTTACCCATGTCATCCTTCACACAATCCATCCATCTTTTCTGTGGCCTACCTCTACGTCTTACCGTCCTATTCACATCTAGAACTTTTTCTTCACATGACATTCTTCCATTCGCATGACATGCCCGTACCACGCCAACCTATTTCTCCTCATCTTGTCACTGGCACCACTTTCAAACTTCCCCTGTCATACTTATTCCTTGTCTTATCCATTCTCGTCACTCCACACATCCATTTCAACATTCGCACCTCCGCTGCATGCACTCTTCTTTCATCTGTCCCTTTGGTGGCTCAACACTCAGATCAGGTCTCAACTCAGGTCTTTTACAAACGGCATAGAGGGATGACGAAATAAAAACAGGGATGGCTGTAAATAAAATCAATAGTATTGCGATGCACTTCAGTAATATTGCTTTGAGTCATAAGATTGCAATGTCTTGCACATTGACATATTTTGAGCAATGATTCTTTCAAGTGCTTAGCGTAGCTTCAGCTATTGGTGTTTTAAAGGTGACTGTCCGTAAACGATTTCAGGTTAATATTTTATTCAAAAGATTCAATGACAAAATATGTCAGTAACAAATGGCCTGGTGGTAATGATATCCTATATAGGGCTATGCATCTTCAGGATATCAGATTAAGCACACACCAACTTGCTCAATGGATTTGTCTTTGATTTTCTCAATGATTTTGCAGTTCATTATTTTTCATAGGCAGCTTTAAAAAATCTAGCACAAAGTTAACACAAACCGTCGCAGATTAAAAATCATGTTATCTAGCAACATATCTATAACAAAATAATGGCGTAAAATGTCTATTTAAATTGCCTATAGGCAATCTGACATCAATAACCTCAACATCTCTAAAAAAAATACAATACTATCTAGCTCCAAACTAAGCAGAGCTTGTACTATGGGAACCACATAGATTTATTTCTCTCCTCCTTCCTCCTCAAAGGATTCTCGAATTGACTAGGTACCAAAAAATATTGGCATTATTGACCGTATTGGCAATATTGACAATATTTCTCAGTCTGCCGTGTCTGAAAAACACGGTCATGAATCGTTTCGTACAAAAAAAATATATTTTTACTGGTACTAACTTTGAATTCTAAGCACTAGTTATGTCATTTTGATTCTCTTCTTTACAAATACTTTTTAAAGCCATTCTATATTCGGCCTAGTATAGGAGTGTACGTTAGCATTATGGATTTAAAATTATAGCATTTAGAACTAAGTATCCCAGCACTAAGCCGAAGCATGGACGCCCACGTATTACGCACGATTCAATACACTATGATGACCAAATTCTGCGGTGTCCCGGATTTCTATTCAATTTGTATGGGGAGCCTAGTGAATAGTTTTCCATTTGAGTTGACGTTTTTGACCCCTTTTGGATAGTCATCGTTAGGTTAAAGGCTCGTGTAGTTTTAGTTACTAATACGTGGTCAAACTATAGTGAGAATATGAAAATACAGGGTGTTCCCGAATTTGCCTATTTCTGCCGTGTGATTTGCCTATTTAAGACGTGAGGCTGAATGAATATCTTTTGAAAGCCTCAACCTGATGTTAATCGTAGAGCACGCTCCTGACGTGCGTGACCTACGAGACAATGCTTTGTTATAGGCGATAGTTACCACTTAACATCAGATGAGTCATATACTTGTTCCATCAGCTAGTTTTAATATATATAAAAAACTAGTCTTTTATTCCGAGAGGGGAGGGGGCGTTTTTTTAATTATATTTTATGGAAACTGCAGCAAAGTTTTCTTCACTGACTGAATCTATTACACGGGTATTTTTAGTGTTGTGTGACGTAGTGCGTGCACGGACATTACGGAAAAATTATATAAAATGAGGGTACTTAGTGATGCTGCCTCCACTTCTCAACGACGGTAGCACTCATGCCAATGCTCCAGTCTGCCCGCGACCACGGCTATTGCAACATAGCTGTACGTATTGACTGGCCTCTAGCTCAGTTGGTAGTAGCTCTGCCTTCTGCGCCGTAGGTCGTGGGTTCGATCCCCACCGAGAACAAATATTTGTGTGGTTTGTATATATAAATGTTTGTTCTCTGTCTGGGTGTTATATTGTATTCTAAGTACCTATGTATTTAAAAAAAAAAAATGTATTCAAGTATTATATCAGCTATCCGGTTCCCATATTACAAGCTCTGCTTAGTTTGGGGCTGGGTAGTGTTGTGTGAATTGTCCACAATATTATTTATTTATTATTTATTTATAGCTGAAACTTTAGGAAAATAAATAAAATAAGGTAATTTACGCAATAACTACCCGAGTAATAAATAGATTCATTACTACAGTGAGTTAGAAAAAAATATTTTAACTTTAACTATTATGGACTGAGTCCAAATATTTACTGCGTCATTTCAGGTGGGACGTCACGATATTATTGACCTATTAAAATCTGAGCGGTGAAGGTCCATATTCATATTTTGAGTTACACTGCGGGGCATCTCATGACCCGTTCCCTAGTAAAGTTTTTAATACCTCACGTGCCGCGCAATGTAACTTGTAAATTAAATATTGTCGTTTAACGGTTATCGTGGTCGAGTGAATATCATCGTTTTATGTCCCTCGGGTAATTAGGAGGCCATTTTTAACTTAATGATCATGTTCGTTTTAAATAGTCCAAATCATTTTATGATGATAGGTACACTAAATGTCTAAAGAAAGAGAGAATCAAGAATTCATCGGTAATCGAATCGGTATCGGTATGTATTAGCTGTTCTTCTTTTTCTGTTGTAGGCCAAATAAAAAGTTATCTATCTATCTAATCTTGAAAAGGCTCTCTATAACCCAGACACGTTAGTACACCCCGTCAGATTTCTAGTTGCTCGCTAAAGATACTTTACATTAAAAGATTCACCCTATAAGACAGCCTGTACAAAATTTCAGACCTCGTGAGTCCGGTTTCAGAGATTTCGTGGTGTCAATTAGACAAAATTCTTCGATTTCTTCTTCATAATAGAGGTTTTTTTCAACCCGTCTATTCGAAAAGAGGTCCTTTGTTCCTCGATACTTTTCAATCGCTACGTACAGAATCCTTCACTTCGCTCTGGATAAAAAAAATAGCTCTCGCCCTAAATACATTATTTTGCATCTCTAAGACACAATCTCTTGTAAAATTACCTACGCTAATAGAGGAAAGTGGAGAATAAAAACCTGTTGTGCTGACCCTACATGAAGTGGAATAAGGAGAAGAAAATAATGAAATGGTGATGAACATAGTTTTTTTACTAATTTAAATTTTGTTTCATTTAAACCCAGGTCCCGGATTCTGGGGCCTGATCAACCCGCAATGGAGTATGTGCAACAAAGGGCGTCGGCAGAGCCCTGTCAACATCGAGCCGGAGAAGCTACTCTTCGACCCTTGGCTGAGAGACATCCAATTCGATAAGCATAAGGTACCACAAACTACCAGCCTTCTTAGCCAAGTTGACATAAAAACAACATCATACAAGAAAAGGGTAGGAACCAAGCGGTCGTTGGTTGCCTGTTCTTCTAGGCTTAATCGCGTGGAACTGGCACCTCGACTCAACTCAACTAGCTTTAAGACGTTTCAAAGTGATCGGTGTGGTAGGTACTATTGAATAAATATTTTTTTTTATGAAACGACGGGATATTTACCATGATTAAATTTTGTTGACTTCCGATATCAGTTCAACCGTGATCTGATCATGGTGCCGAAATATCGGAAGTAAACCATGATAGTTTCAAAAGTTATAAATACATATTTGGTTTTGATTTTGGTTGATTTAAACTGTCACTGTTGCGGATTCGTAGAATGTCTTGATAGTAACTATTTTGAACAGGGCTGAGCCCAAGTTGATGACCAGCCTATTTTATAATGACTAGATATATAACCTTTAATGACCAGAGGTCAATTATGCCCTCAGTTTGACAGCCCTATAACTCATTATGACGCGTAGTCTGCGTCATCATAATCGACAGTATTTATGACGCACAACTAGTGGGACGTCCCTATACACGGAAATTCGTTTACCACAATGGCTGACGATTTTTCAGTAGATACGATCGGCCCACTTTCAGACAGCTTATACCAAATACCAAGGTTGCCTGTCCACTGTTGAACATAGGCCTCCCTAACGCATTTCTAGGAATAAAGATTCTGAGCTCTTTCCATCCGCCGACTTCCCGCGATCTTAACGATGTCATCGATCCAACTGGTAGTGGGCGCCCTACGTTTCGTTTTCCGATTTGTGGTCGCCATTCGAGAACCTTTATTCCCCAACGGTCGTCGGTTCTTCGAGCTATATGACCTGCCCATTGCCACTTCAACTTACTAATTCTACGAGCTATGTCGGTGACCTTGGTTCTTCTACGGATAACCTCATTTCTGATTCTATATCGTAGTAAAACTCCGCATAGCTCTCTCCATAGCTCGATTATTTGTATTTTTATCGAAAAAGCTCCGCTCAGCTGTGCAGCCGTTTCATATCAGCTCGTGCGAGCAGTAAAAACGTTATCAGCTGTAGCCAGCTTACCATGTTTTTGCATAGGATCAACTAGCGTTGTTTCCCAAGCTTCATTTAAATGAAATTGTTGACGTGCCATGCTTATATAATTTGCAACCAATGGGCAATTGACAGGGTAAATTTCAAGCAATGCTTAAAAATAGTAAACCAAGATTCAGTTAGCTATGTCGAATTAAAAGAAAGACATGCAGCTAAGAGCCAATTTCCACTGGGGAAGATAGGTGCTCAAACCACCACATCACACCACAGTTCAACCGTGATCATGGTGCATGCAACTGTGCCGAAATATCGGAAGTCAAAACTCACAAAAATGTAATCATGCTAAATATCCCGTTGTTTCATAAAATAGTTCCAATAGGTCAATGTGTCTCCAGTAAATATCTAAGAAACCTTTTCCACCAGCAAACATTATGCTGTAATGCATGTTAATATATGCACCGATATACTATCGTGCGGACATGGCGCATTTTTGCAACTCGACGGTCGCAACATACGGTGGCTATCGCATTGTGTTTTGTATAATATTTAAATAAATAAACGTGTTTTACTTTACAGGAATATAATTAAAACATGAGGAATAAACATTATGTACAACAGGCCTTTGCATTTATTGTAGATGATTGTTAGGTATAACTTTAAGGCAACTGGTGTATTTACTCATGCCTATGAAATGCCTTACCTAGGTATACCATCCTATACCATTTATATCATCCTGACAGCTTAGTTGGCCTAATCCACAGGAAATATATGGTTAATACTACGTGCGGAGCTGACTAAGCCGCGGGTTACCTCGTGTACACGGAACCTTTTTTTAGTTTTACCAACCAAGCTAAAAATACCAGGCGTCGACAATGATCTAATATTAAAAAAAGCTGAAACTAAAATCCGCACTAAAAATTTAAACCAAACTTGAAAATGTTCGATTTGCGTTCCGTAGACAAGATATCTTTAACACAATATTCATGACTATCGTAAACAACTTCGCCGACGGAGCGGGGGTGCGGTACTCCCACTTTATCTACTTCACGCTGACGACATAAAGACGACTGGATACGACATAATAACATCGTGAGCTCCTAGCAGAGCCATGTGAGTTGCGCTCGCATCTTTTTGAGCATACGAGTATCTTGCCCGTTTTCCAAGTGAGATTTTAATAGTGAGTGCAACTCGGGACTCTTTACTCCGATATGGAGATATATCATGGGACTCATGTGACTAAAAAGTATCATAGATAGAAAGAAGAAATCATCAGTTTCATCAGACCGATCATCATCAATACCATCAATTTCATCAGTCTGATCATAGAACTAAATCATCGGACTACTGATACTATGATCCCAACTCTTCAATCCTAAGGTCGTGGATTCAATCAACTCCAGTCGCGTATCAATGAGTTGACCTTTTTAAAAGTGTGTTTGCACTATGCCAGCAATTTCACCGGCATACTTTGAAAACATCTCGTATCAAGTGCACGAAAGGAGCCTCTTTGAGGCGGGTATAAAATCCTTTCGTGCGTTTTTCAGTACGGTTACTGACTCGTAAAAAGAAGAAGATCTTAAAGTTCTATGACAGCTCTGAAAATCTGGTCGATTCTGTATGCATCAACGGAATTGATACCACCATCGTATCCAGTGAACCCTTATCCCTGTAGCCCGAACCTCGCGTGTCAGCCAGCAATATGTCATCTCCACTCAAAGCGCATAAGTTGCCAGCTTTAATCAAGGTGTGGTCATTGATTGATAGGATCGCCCCCCGCTGTAACCACTGGGTTTTATTGTATACAACTAGCCAAGGTGTGGTATTAAAAACACTTTATAATTAACACTTTACAAGCACCTATACATAATTTTGTTATTCGAGAACCTTTATTATTCAGCGGTTGTCGGTTCTCCGAGCTACGAGTATATGGCTATTCCAGTATAATTCGTTCGATTAGGTGCGGTAATAAAAACATTCAAATGGCTTTCATTCGATTGGTGAACCTTTATTTGCCAGATTTTTTCGGTTCTTACGAGCTTTATAGCTATTCTGGTAAACCATTAAGCAGAGTGCAGCAAGTTTAAATTCGTTGCTATTTGAGAAACTATATTCAGTAGCGGTTATCGGTTCCACAATTTATATGGCTCTTCTAGTAGTTCGTTGAAATTTTACTTTCTAGTTATAAAGGTTTACTAGACATAGCAAATTTCCACCAGGTCAGCGGCGTCCTCCAAAACACTGGACAATCGCTGGTCTTCAGAGTGGAGAAGGACTCTAAGCACCAAGTCAATATCAGCGGCGGCCCGCTCTCGTACCGATACCAGTTCGAAGAGATCTACTTCCACTATGGCATGGAGGACAACCGAGGGTCTGAGCATCAGATCGATCATCACACTTTTCCTGGGGAGGTGAGATAATTATATCAAAACCTTTCATTTCTAGATTGTATAAAGGTCTTCTTTGCTCCTTGTATGGCCTGCATGTATGGATCTCTGACAAAAGACCAATAGCGATGGCCTTACTTTTTTTTCTTTTCTCTTTCGAAGCAAGCTATAGTACCAAGACCATACCACCTAATCTTACGTTTTGTTTTTTCCTTTGAGTTAGATTTTTTAATTTTTGTATTTCGTAATTTTTCTTTCTAAGTAGAGATCATATTTATCAATAGCGATGGCCCTTCGATGGCCATACTCATTCTGATAGAATAAATACTTTTTGGTCAATTCAGCTGTCATTTTTAAATAAAAAATGTTCATGCCCGTCATTCCGACAGAATAAATACTTTTTAGTCCATTCAGCTGTTATTTTCAAATAATGTTCTTTATTTAAAAAGATGCAATCAATACATTTTTTAATTAAAGAAAGAGGTTTGTTCCTACGTTACTATCTTACTTAGTAGTACTGTGGTCGTAGCATATCTCTCAATCGCCCGGAAATTCCTAGGTCCTAACTATGCGCCGACTGACCGCAGTCACAGCGCTGCGCCCACATTCCCGCAAAACTATCGCCATCTTTGATTTCTAATTAACTCGCCTCTATTTGCATTTAGGTTTTCAAAGTTTATGTAAAATGAAAGATACCTTCAAGCAGGGTAAAATAGGAAAGCAAAGTTTGAACTTTTTACTTAATAATACAGGAACTTATAGTCCTAAGTTCCTAGCTTTTAAAAATGTGGTGTAAGAAATATCGGATTATAACGTAAAGGTAACTGTAATATTATACAGTTTGCCTTTTCTACTGCTAGATCTCTCTATTAAATAGTTTATTTTAATGAACTATCTTTTTTCGTCACTTTTTCATACAAAAAATGTTAAGATGTTTTTTTTTTGTTTTTATTACAATTTTATAAGCAAACTTTGACTTATAAAAGCTACCATACGTCAAGTGCTCTATGCACCATTTGCTTGTTTGGACCGGTTTTTATACAAAAAACTCAGAACATTTTTTATTTTAATAACTAACTCACTATTTATTACTGTACTTACTTCATTCATTATCGTTTACGCCGTTCATTATAAATTAACACTTCGAACTTGGCGTCATTATCGAAACCAATTATTGGTCTCAGGGGGTGAACTTGGGGATTTCACCCCCCTTTCCTCCTTTCCCTTTGTTACGGATGCGGAAATCTTTCGGATTGTTTTGTTGGGGTTTTAAAAGTAGGTAATGATTAAATCGTTTTATGTCCATTATAAAAATAAACGTTGATTTTTACAATACTCATAAATTGTATTAGTTTTGTATTTAAGAAGTCTACTACTGGATACAGAGCTTTCTATAAATTTCTGGAAAACCGATTCTGAGCCCTCTATACCCCAACCTCAAATTCCCGCAGTCTTCACAATGTCATCGATCCATCGGATGGAAGGCCGTTGTATACTTTGCCTTACGGTTTCTAGTCGCCAATACGCCATGAGTCCAACTTAAATTCCGTTTCACCAAAAAGAATTAGAGAAAATAAATCCACCGCAGTTTTGTGCCTCTCTATTTTTGCCAATTAGCGGAGTGGTATCGTACTTTCTAATTAATCGATGACAATTACAGTGTACGCCAATTCATGGCGCGCGTGACAATATTAATTATATTATTTGCATTTTTTCACGACTATACTCTGTCCAGTTGCTAACCTGAATGTCCAAATACTAAAACGCAATTTAGATTTAAGCACGTCTCAAGCGACGAATATTTGACAGATTTTCATTGAAAACTATAAAAAAAAAGCAATTTGTGACGTGCTCAAAATCTGAGTTGCGTTTCAGCATTCGGGGGTGAGAATCTGTCCAGTTGTTGCGCAGGCATAGAGAAGTACTAGAAACTGGAACTGAACCCCTTTTTTATAATTAATAGACTGTCCTTTAGCCACGATCTCATCTGATGGTAAGCGAAGATGTAGCCGACGATGTAGCAGGACAGTCTAGAAGACACCTATTCACTCTAGCCTTAAAGAAGCCCAAATTGTATTTGTCAGGAAAAACAGACGAGGCAATGAGTTCCACTCCTTAGATGTTCGCATGATAAAAGTGGAGCCAAAACGCTTGGTACGAATGAGTGGTATACTCACCTGGTATGGGCCGTGCGTCTGCTAGTCCTATGGTGGTCCTCTCTGTGTCATTTTCTGTCTTTTTATGAAAATAAACAGCAGCATAAAAAGGAAAGATTACTAAACCTAGTGCCAAATTAATTTTAGTCTCTATTCTACAATATGCGTCTGATAAATCGCCGAGAACTGTAGTGGTTTTTGATCTGGTACAATAATAATTAGTAAATTGTTTCAAGCTCGTGGTTTGCGGTCAGTATTTCAGACAAAGGTTTGGCTAGCCTTGTTTTAATCACTTTGCCAATGAGCTTTTTGTGGCAAATGTAAACTTTTACAAACGTGATTCTGTTTTTAGAAAGATAAATTCTTTGACTTTGACCGCAAGGAATTTTATACACGCACTCAAAATCACAGAGGTCTTTTAGTATAGCTGCAGTAAGAAGTATACCATTCGTAACTTTAGTTTTAATCATAACGGTTGGTATTGAAAAAAACACTGGAATAAAAAAATATCTGAATATCTGAAAATCTTGCGTAACATCTTCTAGACTGGTGATAGACATCAAAACTTGTAACTTTATGACATTTTAAAGTGATCCTTGTGTTACTACTGAATAAAGACATCTTTGACTTTGACTAGAGCCAAGGTTTTGGGACACATAGCAATTTATTGTTAGAGTGTACTATCTTTGTCAATAAATAATTCTGATTCTGACTATAAATAAAACTAATCTTTTGAACTAGCATGCAAACGAGGCAGTGACATCTCGGATATAAAACTTCGTTCATACTTAGTTTTGCTTAAACTAAGAAACCACAGTGATTTTATTTTCTTGTTTGTCAACAGATCCAGTTATACGGTTTCAACAAGGAGCTCTACCACAACATGTCTGAAGCACAGCACAAGTCGCAGGGGGTTGTAGGCATCTCGCTCATGGTCCAGGTAAAATGAGTGAAATGTCTTATCTGACTTAGCAGTCAGGCGGCTGCTCAACACTCAATATATATTGCGTAAAATGAGTAAAATATTAACTATCAGCCAGCTTCTCAATACTCAATAATTATATCTTAAGTAAAATGTCCTACGTTACTTAGCAGTCAGTCGGTTGCTCAATACTCAATATGTATTGAGTAAAATGTCTTATCTCACTTAGCAGTCAGACGGTTCTCAATACTCAATATATAAATAATATACTCAAACTATGGTACGCAAGAGTAAACACCTGAAACCACTTGAAACATATTGATTTTAATTATATCTTGCAGATTGGTGAACCAACTAATAAAGAGCTGAGGCTGATTACCAGCACCTTCAACAAAGTTATATTCAGAGGTAAAAAAACCTAATATAGATATTTTTTCAAAGTGCCAACCAGGCATGGTCCAAATTTTAAAATAATAAAGACAGGTTCCTTGTTTTCGATTTGCCCCAAAAATGGGGAAAAATATAAAATGATGATGTATACGTTTGCAGAAATTTAGTTATTTATAGCAAAGTAGGTATTAGTGTTCTTATGGTTAAATTTACTAAAGTTGTGTTTTCAACTGCATCCGGACAGTCTTCCATAGTTTTTTTTTTCCAGTTCCAAAGGAGACAAAGAAGAAATCACTTTATAGATCGCGATAAGACCACCCATTGTCATTTATTGAATAATATATTGTGTGTTAAATTCTTTTTTTGTTAGTTTGTAAGGTGTACAATAAAGAATTTTCTATCTACCTAAAAATAAATCAATTGTCGTTTCATGGGAAAGAGCTCTGTACATTCCAGAACTTTTATCTAATGTGTGTGGTTTTTAAAATATAAAAAAAATTCACAGGCAGTTCATATCCGATCAAGCACTTGCCCCTGAGTTCACTACTCCCCAACACGCAGCAATATCTGACGTATGAGGGCTCCACGACGCACCCTGGCTGCTGGGAGACGGCCGTCTGGATCATTTTCAACAAGCCCATTTATATTTCTAAACAGGAGGTACGGTTGTAGGCAATAAATGTTGCACATTGCCTTTGTAGAGTGCTATCTCTTTCTGACGCACACTACGCCGAAGCCGATATTTGTTGCCTATACACCACTATTTTGTAACTTCCAAAAAAAAAAGAGCAATGTAGTAGAGGTAGAACATTATGAATGTGCAATCAGAATTTTTAGTTTCGATAAAATGACAAAGTTATTAAATGTTAAAATTTTCAGAAATCCTGCATAAAATTATGGACATACCTATTAGTTACGTAGTACTAGAGATAAAAAAAAATACGCTATTCGGTTCCGCTTGGTATTTAGCGTTTATGAATGAAAATGATTTTTGCTTGTTGAATCATTTCTCAATATTTGACTAAAAATTGTGGTTATTTAAAAATATTTTTTTTATGACTTAATTTTTTTTTTTCGGGGTTTGTTCAGTATCAGCAGCCAATATCGGCATTTTTTTTTTGGTAATTACAAAATAGTGGTGTATACTTTCATTTATTGATCACCATTTGGGCGATTGTGTAGTTTTCAAAAATAGCACATTTGCTATACTAGTTTTACAAAGAAAATTCCTATTCGATATCTAATGTTTATTTCGTCAACATTCAGCCTTGTTGCAATTGTTTTTTTACAAAAAGATAAGTTTTGTTACAATTATTTTTTTATTGCATTTGAAGTTCAAAATAGTGTCAAACTGACAGATTCGACTAGGTTTTGATTACGAAAAAAAAAAGTGCTCTTGGCAAAATGTGAGAGGGGTACCGGTGCGTTCCGTTGGAGATCCCGGAACCCCTTAAACATGCATGCATTGAGGCCGGCCACGGGGTGGTTTTAGTGAGTTGACGAGGTCTTCAACCTCACACTACCTTATCGCATCACTCGGTGCGTTAAGGTGTCTGTGTGCAGATTTCCCCCCGACAACAAAAAAAAAGGTTTTGACTACAACAAAAGATACGCAATCACAGCCAATTTTAATAAAGATAATGATTATTTGCACACCATGCTTGATACTTATGTACTTTAAAAGCACAAATGCTTAATTTCTCTTATGCTCAGATGTATGCACTCCGGAGGCTGATGCAAGGGTCACAGTTGACCCCAAAGGCACCTTTGGGCAACAACGCACGACCAGTCCAACCACTCCACCACCGCACCGTCAGAACCAACATCAACTTCAACAAGCAAGGGATCCAGGTAAGTGAACCTCATCCCACAAAAAAAGTTTTTAGCGTTCTAGGAACGTTACAATTTTACTAACGCCCTCTAGTTCTTAACCTTATCAGCTATAGATTACTTTGTGGTCAAACAGTCGGGTGTTCAGGCTAATCTAGCCTTAAGCTTTGATGATAAATGTTAATTATTTCACTTGTCTTGGGTAGTCTTAGTAACATGGACAATTTGCTGATTTATTGTCTTGTACTTTGCAGTTTGGGTAATTCTACGTCTGTTCTAAACTAGATCCGAAGGCCTACCACAAGCTCTGTCTGGCTCTATCTCTAGCTCTGGTTTTGAGTCTGTGTAAGTGCTCACCAGTGTTTTATACTGTGTGTGTGACGTTTCGACATAGGATTTATTTAGTCAATACTCACACAGACTCAAAACCAGAGCCAGAGATAGAGCCAGACAGAGCTTGTGGTAGGCCTACTGACTTATGAAATGAAATAAATAAATATTGTGGACAGTCCACGCAGCACTACCCAGCCCTAAATTAAGCAGAACCTTTACTATGAGAACCAGATAGCTTATAAAATACTTATACATTTTTTTTGTTAATACATGCTAAGAATACAATATGACACCCACACAGAGAGCAAATATTCTGTGTTCACTACTAAAATGTTGGTTCTCGGTGGGGATCGAACCCACGACCTACGGCGCAGAAGGCAGAGCTAAGCTGAGAGGCCAGTAAAATCCCGCTCTTATTACTGTGTAACCTCTCACTTATCAATATACCTTAAGTGGTTAGTCAGAGGCAAATCCATAGAGCCCATGCGTAACATATAGCTAAGCCATTACCAGAATAAAAATAAAAGAAACAGCTTTACGACTGTGATACCCAGGTAAGATAGATCAATTTAAGACTCTTTGCGGTTGTCTAAAGGGTAGTCAGAGGGACGTCTTTGTTTACATAATTATGGCACATATCCACCACTTTTACCGGAATACGGCAAAAGTATTCAATTTAATTTTTCACAAAAAAGACTTTCAAGTGCAAACGAGCTGAAAAAACAGCTCGTTTTCTCGCTGTGCCAGATACCCACCAGCTCTAGGGCTTATTTATTATTTTTTTTGTATATAAATATTTCATAACTATAGTAAACTAGGTATAAACTACTGACGTATTTACGTTTAAGTACCTAAAACCTAAGATTATTTGAAACTTTAAAAGCATACCAAATAGGTAGTAAACAAGGTCAGAATAACACAGAATTGTTTTCCTTTTAGATCCATACTTAAGCCATAAACAAAGATACCAAGTTTGAGAACCGCTTTAGCAGCTCAAGCTCATAACTCAGCACCTTATCTGTGTAATGAATGAACAGAATAATACTCAAACTCAGTTTACAACTCATTGTGCGATGAGATGCAAGAAAAGTTTTTATTGACCGACTTCAAATAAAAAAGGAGGAGATTCTCTATTCGGTTTTTGTTTTATGTTTGTTACTGCATGTTTGTCTTCTTCTTGATTAATGCCATCTGTCTATTGAGAATATTTATATATTACTGTCAAGTGAGAATATTTTTATTAATAAAAATAGTATTTTGTCAATAGACAAGTTGGTTTTGAAAAAAAAATGGTAGCCGTTTTTTTCAAAACCATCAGAAACATTTTTTTTCAAATATAAATATCACTAAATACACTTTCATTTCAACTGCTAACACTTTGAGCTAAGACCTCAAGTAATGTTGATTAAAATACCACCAAAATTACACAACAGAACTCAAAATAACACCAGAAAAACAATTAAAATGAAAAAGCTATGAAAAAGAAATGCGAAAAAAGGTTCATTTTAAATTGATACAACCGCCGATATAGGAATAAACTGTCACCGATTGATGCGCGCAAAAAATCGTATATAGGACGTGTCGTCAGTAATAAAAGTCGCTTTATAAGCTTTTTCGTTGTCGAACAGATGTTAGTAGAAATTGTATTTTTGAGCCAACTTATTTTCAAATTTAGTTCTCTGTAGAACCATTTTGGTGTAAAATAAAACACTTTTCAGTGATTCCTTAAAGAGACTAATTTAAAACTAAGGAAAATGATGGCAACTATATAACTTACCACTACTTTTGTCTTTACTTATATTTGAACCAAAATGTATTAAATATGCCCAGACACTGCATCTTCTTCTTCTTTCTGCCCTTAACCCACTTTATGTGGGGTCAGAACAACATGTTCTCCTCTTCCAATCTCCTCTATCAGCCGTCATTTTTGTATTCACTTCTTTCTTATCCATATCATCTTTTACACTGTTCATCCATCTTTTCTTTGGCATACCTCTACCCAAATATCCATCTACATTCATACTCATCACTCGCCTAGTTTCGTAACTTTCAGCCATCCTCATGACGTGCCCAGACACTGCTTGTGATTCGCAAATGTTTATCAGTAGACATATTTGTATTAGGCTATTAAAGTTTATCAATTTCGACACAACTTTGCCCCCCATTTTGTCATCAACATCATTTCAGCTCGTTTGCACTCACTGCTACGTATAAGCATCTTTATTGCCTTCTCTTTCCGGTCTCTTATGGGTCTTATCTTTTGATTACTACTGTTAGCTGGTTCTGAGAATAGGACATCTCTACTTGGGCCGAGCGACGAGACACATCACTAGTTGAGTGAATAAAGATGGCGCCGTAATGCGCAGTAGTATTGTTTTGCCGTGTACTAAAGTAAAACAGAGTTCTAGCTAATATTCAATAAAGAATTTTGCCTTAATACAGCATTTCTTGGCCACCATTCCACCCTTTTTTTTATGTAAAAGATAGACAAACGAGCTTACGGCCCACCTGATGGAAAGCGGTCACCGTCGCCCATAGACGCCAACAACACCAAGGGTGCTGTTGTTGCGTTGCCTACCCTGGAGGAGTTTTTTAACGTTTTTCTTGAAGCTATTCATGTTGCATTTCAGAAGGAACACCTCTGGCGGTAGCTCATTCCACAATCTTGCCTATTTACGTATTTTTCTAATTCAAAGTATTTGTTTCAGGGATCAAGCAACTGCCCTGATATGTACCGAAATATGCATTACACTGGTAAGGTTTTTTATTTTTCACAATGAAATGAAGCATGATTTGAGGCATGCAGTTTTTTAAAGTTTTCTAGATATTACAATTTTAACGTGTACGTACTTAGGTTTTTTTTAATTTTATAAATTTATACTTTACAATATAAATTTAAATGCATTCTATAACTAAAATAGTTTGGACCATATTTTTTCAAAAAAGATGTACCTATTATTATATTTCTAGATTTTTTGTTAAAATTATTTATAAAGAATCAATTATATTCTTTGTTCCTGTTACAATGTTAATTAATTACTGAATGAATATAGGTACAATTAGCTTAAGCTCAGTTGTGAATTCGTTTGAAATGTTTTTATTTTCTATGTTCGGAATGCTCAAGTTTTTCACTTTACTATTATTTACTACTATGTTTTAATAATTTGAATGGATTTCAGCACGTTATACCCGCAAGTCTCGCTCGAAAAAAAGTATTGCATGCAAACGAAACACTGCCCCAAAGAAATGTCACAAAAGGAATAGGTATATTCGGTGCATGTCGCACAAATATTACACTGAAACGCATGTTTTTTTACAAGCTTTTGAGTTCAAAAATAGCAATGTTTTTGACTTCAAAAATATTTATTGTATTGTATCCTGTAGGCCTACCACAAGCTCTGTCTGGCTCTGTCTCTGGCTCTGGTGTTGAGTCTGTCTGAGTGCTCACCAGTGTATTGCGTAAGATTTATTTAGTCAGCACTCACACAGACTCAAAACCAGAGCCAGACAGAACCTGTGGTAGGCCTACTGTTGCGTTCGGTTGCGGCCTATTTTTAGTAGTAATTTGCAATGTTATTGCTTGGTACAACACTTCATTATTTCTTGTTTATAAGTTGGTTGGTTATTTTATTCGTAAGGCTTTGATTAATTTCGTATTCTCATAGTTGTATCATCTATCTCATTCTATAACATTTAAAAACATTTTTCGATTTTTCTCATAGTATTTGCCTTAAAGTTACATTATTAGTCTTATTTACAAAATGTTAAACTCTACCTGCATAATACATATTTTAGAGTTGGCCTGTCTTAATATTTCCATACATCCATAAAAAAAAATTACATCACGTTACGTCTTTGGGGTCCAAGCGTGGACGATCGATAACAAAGACTTTAATTCTCGATTTAGCGATAATTTTATTTGAGAAAACCCTGATTTTTTAAATTTATTGATTGTTCATGATCGGGCCCCTATTCAGCAAAATTTATTCAGTGCATCTGTGTAAACATTTCTTGTATTTTTACAGCAACTCAGTGGCCGAGGGAGCACAGCATGCGATACAGAAGCGCTGACGACTTTACTTTACCCCAATTATAAATACACTATGAACAAAGAGAAGGCAAATTCACGTAATTACATTTTCAAGTTTCAGTCTTAATAATTATCACAAATTCTAGCGTCTTATGCCGCCTGCCTACGGTGCGTGATATCACGCACCAGCCCGCACCGCGCACGACGACGCACGGCAACGCACACAGAAAATGCTCCTGTGCTACCGCGCACCTCGGCGCACGAGACCGTTCTCATGGTGTGTCGTGCGAGCTGGTGCGGGCTGGTGCGCGATATCACGCACCAGTGGGAAGGGGCTATTACTTAGACAATATTGAAATTGTCATGATAAAATTCATACCAACTTAACTGTTCAGTTGAAAAGACGCCACCGTCTCCAAATTGTAAAACATAACAAATCTAGGGTAGGCAACGCAACAACAGCACCCTTAGTGTTGTTGATCTATAGGTGACGGTGACCACTTACCATCAGGTGTGCTCGAGCCGTAAGGTCGTATGTCAACCTTTCACATAAAAAAATGCAGCAAATTAAATGAAATGACGGTATTAGGTACTTCCTCTTTTGGTCAATGGAACAGATATCTCTGTGGCACTGTAATCTAAAACTAACTATAGAGTAAGTACGTGTATTGCCTCTACAGAACGTGGTCAGATAATTCTAGAAAAAAAACAAAACTAAAGTTATTTATTGAAACTCTTTGCTGATAACTAGCAAACGTGACAGTGTATAAATAATAATGTAATTTAGTGACATAAATATTCTTAGAGCCGTTTCCAATATAAGTTTGTGTGTTTTCAAACGTTGAAAGTAACTTTTTGGATAGCTTAATAAATTCGTCAATTACTGAAATTTTCTTATATCGGGATACAACTACTGTAAATTGCTTTTCTTGAATAAATTTCTTAGAAATACTATTCTTATTTGATTAACAAACTTTTTAATTTATGTTTTATACTAGTGTGTACTTTTTGAAAATTGTTTTTGACTATTTAATAATTTTAAAAGATAAAGTATCAATTTTCGAGTTTTTTTATTTAGCTTATGGCTGTTTCTAGTCAATTTCATAGACAATATCTCTACAAAACATAATCTTAGGCAATATTATCCTAATAATGTGCTTTGAATGTTATAAATACTATAAATTCCTATATTAAGGGTAGTAACTTGCTAAAATAGTATATTTTATAACAGTAGTTTTTAGATCGATTAGAAGATTTTTCTGCCAGCAGAAAATCGCTGAAAATAAAAATACACAAAAATTATATAAATAACAGTTTATTAAAGATGTGTCTATTTATTTCTTTTCTTATAAAAAAGTATCATAAATACGTCCACGCTGTAAAACTATTTACTGCAAATAACTTAACTTATATGCTACAATTTGAACTAGAAATTAGCGTGTAGAGAAATAAAATAAAATGTAGACTATACTTTAAATTATACTTATTTTATTCTCAGTCTCAGTTTATTATATAACTACTGAGATAACTATTTTGTATATAATATCCTTTCATTTATAATTTTAATTCCAACAGCCTAAAAAACAGCAAAAAGAAAAATTATCATATATGGCAATCGTAATCGTTAGTTAGTTATTAAAACAAATCTATATTGTAGTATAAATAATATAAGAAAGTACATGGAATAGTCACTAGAATAGCGTTGTATATTATGCTATTTATATCAAAACTCCGGAAAGATAGTCTAGACATGGCTGTTTATGTGCTAGGTATTGCTTATGTAACCAACTGTAATGTACCTAAGGAATTAATGTGTAGATATGCCTGTGTTGAAATTAAGTTGTACTAATAAAATGTTTATCAATATTTAATTGTTGTTTATTTTTTTACGTCGCAACACTTCTGTACATAACCTGTTAATGTTCCATACGAGTGAAAATACATACATCACACCTAATCATCATCATCATCTCAGCCTAAGGGGCTGATTAAAATGACACTGGTCAAAAAGAGTGGCGTAATAAAGAAGCACTCATTTTGGTCCCTAGCGAGTCTCATCCACTCATTCCCAGCACATTAGTGAGAGCACTGGTGGCCTGGTGGTAGTGGCCCCGCCTCTTAAGGTCGTGGGTTCAAATCTAGAAACGTGCCAATAATTTTTTCTGACTTAAAATGTATGTGCACTATGCCAGTACTCTCAAGCAGAGAAGGAAAACATCGTGAGGAAATCGACATGTTGTAGAACTTAAAAAAATCAAAAAACATGGTGTCAAGTGCATGAAAAGAGCCTCTTTGAGGCTCATCATAACTATTTAAGTGACATTAAACAAAAAAAATAAGGATCTCTACGCTTATCTACATATATCTACGTCAAATTTAGTAGTTACAATCATATATCACAAAACGCCGTTGAAAATAGATTAGTAGAAACATTGAGGAAACGCTGCGATAGAGCGTACGGCGGAAGTAGCCGCGCGGCCATGTTGTCTGCGACCCAACTTCCTGCGGAACCGCGCTACGGCGCTACGCCCTAGTGGACGCTACGCCGTAGCAGTGCTACGCGGTTGCATGCAACGTATCGAGTATTTGCGAATACAGTTTTAACTATGCATGCAGACTCTTTTTTAAATAAACAAATTCTATTTTTTTATTGATGTTACAGTGTTTACCTACTACACTTATGGAAATCACAAAGATTCTTATGTCGCCGAAGAATTAAGCAGAGCTTGTATTATAGGAACTAAAGGATTGACATAAGTCTTATGTATATACAGTTTTTTTGAAAATATAATATACTTCGAAGAACAGCCAGACAGAGAAGAAACATCTGTGTTCATCACAGAAATATTTGTTCTTGATGGGGATCGAACCCACGACCTATGGCGCAGAAAGCAGAGCTACTACTTACTGAGCTATGAGGGCTGGAAGTCTATAATTAATATAAACATACCTACTTTAATGCTATCAGTTATATGTTTTCAGTTGAGCTATCTCTAGATCGTTTGTAACGATCTGCAGATAGCTCAACTGTTTCTTGTGTATTTTGTACATTTTGTAAATATTTGTTTAATTGTTAGTTTCTTTAATGCTTATGCATATATTTTCTTTCTTCTCTCATATATAACAGAAAATGTTCTTACAACAACCTATTTTAAACGACATTACACATTTGAAAGTTAATGTTAGCGCAGCCGGAAACTAGGCGGCGGATGTGGCTGGCCGCCATATTGTTTGCGGTAACTTCCGGCGCAAGCCACTCTTCTTGCAACTTGCATATGGGCCGCTTTAGTAGCCTTTTAACGGCTTTTGTCAAACAATAGCTCTTTTGTTTTGAATAATGTGAATAAATAGTTTGGCTCTCTTCAGTCTATTTAATACAAGCGGCCGCCCGCAGCTTCGCTCGCCCCGTTGCCGTTACGCCCCGTTGATTTTTCTTTTAAAAGTTTTTCCTCTTTTTCTCCGCTTAGGGAAATAATTTTCTAATTTCCTTTCTTAGTGCACCCCTGTGCTATAAAAAGAACATTCCCTCCAAGTTTCATGCTTCTAGGACTTACGGTTTAGGCTGTGCGTTGATTGTCAGTCAGTCAGTAACGTAAGAGTTTTATATATTTATAGAAGATAGCCTTTCAGTTCAGTTGGTTTTTCTTCTTATTGTGTCTCTAGTTCTTTTAAACCAAGATAGTGAAAGGATTTTAAGTGTGCCTCAGAGAGCCTCCTTTCGTGCACTTGGTTAGTAGTAGCTCTGCCTTCTGCGCCATAAGCCGTGAGTTCGATCCCCACTGAGAGCAAATATTTGTGTGATGAACGCAGATGTTTCTCCTCTATCTGGGTTTTATATTGTAGTATTGATCTTGCTTAACTGTTTTGGAACAAGTATTTTTTAAGTAGGAAAACGTATTAGGAACAAAATATTTTTTTGCTAAACTGTGTGTGTAATCAGGTGGCAATAGATTTTTGGTAGATATGTTCAGTGTTACTATGTCTTTAAAATATCAAAGTGTGCGAGCGGAAAGTAACTACATTGCACGTTTTTAAAACATAAAATTAGAGTTATGGGCTGAAATATTAACTCTGCGTTGCCACTGAATGTCACTTAACTTACCGGGTAAATTAGACCGGTAGCGCCACTGATTTTGGTGGTTTGGGCCGAAATACAAGCGTGATGCGAAGTCGTACTGCTGAAATTGCCTATATGCCTAATTTTGGAGTGAATACGCCTTTATAATTGCTTCTTGGATGCAATTAAAAAAATCAATGATAACGAAATCAGGGGATACAGTTTAGTGTTGCAGCTACATATCTATCATTCCCATCTAAATTTCAATTACACCACTGGATAGCTAAAAAATCAAAGAATTTATAACGCTATAGTAAGGACGGTAATACATCGCGAGAGGCGGAGGGGGAAGCCCCGAAGTTACGGAACATGTATTTACGTACAACAAACAGCCGTGTCATACCCCATTTTTTCATACATTTTTGGATACGAAAGCCAGTAAAAACTTTTTTTGTGTAAAAAAAACACGTTTCGATATTTTTTTTTTAATTTTCAGGAACTTGGTTTTCACAGGAAAGCTCATGATATAGCTATTTTGTAAGAATGTATCGAATTACTCACTGGAAGCTTAAATACGGCTTTTTTTTAAATCGGTAATATAGTAATTTTAGTGAGATTTTATTATGATTGATATAAGCGTTGAAAAATACGAGCGAGGTAGTAGCAGGACAGTTGCCAGCGTCTTAATAAGGCCAACATTGCCAATGTTAGCGGTGCAACGTCGTATCGCGTTTGTGTGTCGGTTCTATTATGTGTGTCGACCCTAAAGTGGTGTGCACTGTTCATTACGCGCCGTCAATGAACGGTAAGTTGATTGCACGCTGTTAGCCTGCAATGTATCGTTTGCAAAACAAGAAAATCTGATAACAAAAAATATATGTTTAAAAAACTTGAGAAACTGGCCAAACTGCTGAACCGATTTTAATTCCAGATAAATAAATAAATAGATTTTTGTGTGCCATCCACACAACATTATCTAGCCTCAAATTAATTAGAACTTGTAGTATGGAAACCAGATAGCATACCAAGAATTAATATAACAACCAGACAGATTACAAAAATCTGCGTTCTACACACAAATATTTGAGCTGGTCGTGGGTTCGATCCCCACTGAGAACAACAGTGGGGATCGAACCCACGACCAGCTCAGAAAGCAGAGCTACTACCAACTGAGCTAAGAGGCTTGTTAGACAGCAGGTAATTCAGCATTAGGATAGGAAAAGAACAAAAAACAAGAAAATGTGATAAGCACTGGTTATGCCAACGGTACAAACGTGAAACCACTTCGCCGCGTCGCCAATACACAATAAAATTACTTAAGCGAGCTCTTTACTGTTTGACACAAGGTATTAACGGCAAATAAGGCCAATTATAGGACTCCTATTTTCCTGGAAACCTCTGTATTTAGTAACCTCTTGCCTATAACTAAGATTTACTAAATCAGGCTATTTCAAAGATATTGTACAGTTTTCAAGAGATAAAATCATTGTACTTGGTTTTAGGAAGGTCTAGATGGATGTATACCGTGCCTGTTTACGTAACTATGTTTATTTTGTTAACTCTGGCTGGTGAGTTTTAAATAACTCCACTAACACTCCAAATAATATCTTATTATAATGATAAAAATATTGGTAGCACGCATAATCTTCTTGCCCCAAACAATGGTAACGATCAAGATCTCTGAATATTTATCACAAAAACATATTTAAATGTAAATATAAAATTATTATGGCCTTTATGGGATCGAACGCTAATAGCATCGCTTGTGAATATAAAATAATAAATAATAAAAATTCTTTATTGAGGACTACATCATTGTTCGTAAAAATGCTTAAGGCACTAAACATTACGATGTATCGATGTACGATATAATATGATACGATGTATAGTCCTACAATCGGTGGTCTTATCGCGCTTAAAACTGTTACTTACAAAATAACATTTTAAATCAAAACAAATAATGTACGTATATT
Organism: Thera britannica; assembly: GCA_939531255.2. Taxonomy (NCBI): domain Eukaryota; kingdom Metazoa; phylum Arthropoda; class Insecta; order Lepidoptera; family Geometridae; genus Thera; species Thera britannica. Next base: position 15,945,054 of record OW618043.2, on the reverse strand, counting down.
TTATAATACCATGTCAAAAGAAAAGAAACAATTTAAATAATCAAAATCATAATACACCCATCCATCGAAAAGTCGTTACCCAAACAAGCACAAAGAAGATGGATAGGTCGTCTCATTTGAAAGGAAGCAAAAAATACAATAAATCCAAGCGCAGAGCCGTCGATCACAGATGTGTCCCGTAGGACTGGTATCGGCATCCCTTTAATGCAAAACGGAGGAACAGGGGGAATGATAATAGTGAGGCAAGTGTCTCATCAAATATACGGTATCAGATTTGTTTCACTTTACTGTGCCAACTAAAACACAATAACTGTTTAAAAAAACAAGGTTATCGATCCATGAATATCATTTATAAAAGAGTAAGACACCAAATAAGTTATTTGGTGTACTACTCTCCTAGTTTAGTTAGGTACTAAAAATAAGAAATTTTCTACAAACACGTGACAGAATAGAAAAAAGTATTTGTTTGACACATCAAAAAACCATGAATCACTATTTTGTAAATGCGGAGTAGAGTAAATAAATATTGGGGACAATCCACAAAGACTATCTAATGTTATTGCAAAAATTGAATTACTCATACACTTGCAATTTATATAAAAACACATTTTAAATATCCCTAAACTTATTACGCAAATAAATACCCTCGCACACATCTTCAAAGTCATTTCTCCACCAATGCCTAAAGTTAGTAAGACCCTTCACATGATAGTCTTCATTCAACTTAGTGCATAGATCGCAAATGTAAGACCTAGGTCTAACCGAGTAGTAGTAGTAACTCTTCCAGTCGAAGAACAACGAGTACTTCTTAGGATTCTTTATGAGATAGTTGATAACTGCGCAAAGCTTCTTCAGGTCGAAGACACCGGCGTTGATGTGAGAACCAGGTGGAAGGAAACTGGAATTGAAAACGTATTAAAAGTTTGTTATTGGTTACGGCTTGCAGTGGTTGTCTTGGCATAGAATAGGACTTCTTCAACAGCAATGGCGTCGTAAAAGGGGACTAAAAGAATGCACTAGGAGACGGGCATCAGCGTCTGAGTAATAAACGCCGTTACTGCGGTCAGCCTACTAAACTGGGAGAGGCTTGTGTCCAGCAGTGGACTTATTAAGGGTAATGACGGTAGAACAATGCTTATGCTTGGCTGCGGATAAAATAACTCATGTAAGTACCTAACAAAAAATAGATTCCAAGCCTCTTATTTCCTTCTCTCAGCTTACAGTAACTTAGCTGGCCCAGACGTAACATAAGTAATTTTCACCGAAAGCTAACAAAACATATTTGACTCTAATGGAATTGTGTAATAGTTACTTAGTTAGGAATTGACTCAACAGTAAATATAAAAATACATACTTTGAAAAGTTGCTTCCCAAGACAATAGGAACAGTTACATGTGACATCACCGTAGCCAGTAGTCCCGTTACATAATCTTGCGCCACAGAATCTTCTAGAACCAACTGGAAATAGTAATCCTTTTCTATTTGCTTGTGACATTTATCCAAACTCAACTCTTTATTCCCACATTTGTATTGACCGCACGGTCCAAATGTGTCTAAAGTATAGTTATACAGTTTCAGTTCATTATTCAAATCCTTCGCAAAATCTAGATGTTTATTCTTTAGTTTGCAACTTGAGATGAACCAAGCAACAGCTTTTGATTTATTTTCAATTTTGTCTTTATACTTATCCGTGCTTCGCATTTTTTCAGTCCATTTCATATCGACAGCTGGTCCAACCCTCACATTTTTTGAATCAACGATGTTTATAAAGGGGTGTGGTATATCTGAGTCCAGCTTGTAAGTCCAAGTCCAGTTGAAAAAGTTTTCTAATGACGGGTTACATACAGGATGATGCTGAGCTGGGTCAAATGATTTGAAGATGTACTTCTGGTGCGGAGATCTTTCGAAATTGTAATGTCGAACTTTCAGCTTCTTGACATCATGTACATTGAAGACTATAGCGTCGAAATTTCCTTCGCTTTGGAGCAAACTCTTGTTGTAGGTTATAAAGCAGTTGATATAGGGACAATCCTGTTTTATAAATGCCTTTTGTCCTTGTGCGTATACCTCATCTTTATTGAAGAAGTTCTTCTTATTCTTCTTTGCGTGTTTCCAGAACAAGACATACTTTAAATCCGTTGTGTATCTTTGACGATTTGCGATATGTTTTTTGTTATTAATTACGTTTGGAAGCAAAGCTACCAGAACAGCAATGCCTAGAAGTATGATATAAATACCTATTTGCAGAAATACCTTTCTTAAGTTTTCGATGAATTTATTATCTCTTACTTTGTACTTGCACATTTTTTGCCTAATTATTTTCATAATGATTTTTTGTCACTTGATTCTCCACTATCTGAAAATAGACTGAGAATCTTATGATCAACTTTAGGTAAAGTTTACTAACTGATTAGTTTACATTGTGAAATTTGACGGTATCCTTGGTATGCTATTGATTTGTTTCTTGCTCGGTCTTTTGTTTTCTAAACTTTGTTGATCGGTATTTACCTAATTTTGTTTTGCATTGTTCGAAGCATGGACGGTGTCTTTATTCATAATGCCGGTCACTTTTTAGCAGCTCGCCAACTTGTCACTTTTTTGTCAACAAATAAATGGCAACATACTTTTATCGGTCTGCTAAGTCAAATGACTGTTATAAGACCATTATGAATATTATTTTTTTATTTAGGATAAATTGTCTAGTAAACAATTTATCCTCGTTCTATTCAAATTGAACAAAGTTATTTCTAATATTCGAAAGTAATATAATCTGAGCGACTATAAGTACTTATTATAACAGTTATAACTAATACAGGGATGGTATACTTCATTACACAACATGATAAGTATTTTATTTAAATTGAATTTAAAATACAACCAAGTTATGTAACATTGCTACGCCCTTACAGGATACATGTCAACCTAAGACCTATGGTAATATAAATGTAACTAACATAATATGGAATAAGTAAATAAATAAATGAATTTACAAAATGTAACAAATGGAGACTGTTGCAAACGATGTAGAGATGGTATGAATATCAAAACCATGCAAATACCTATATAAATTGCAATGTAATTTCCTTTTAATAATTTTGCAAAGCTATCCCCAATCCATTCAGTGCCACTTAATCCTCGCTTTAAAACAAATTACTGTTTAATTTGGTATTTTGATTAAAACAGAACATGTTCGGGCAAGTTTTGTGGGTGTATCGCCCTGTATAATTTATGTGTTTTAATTTCGCAATAAAGTCGCCGGTTTAACCTACTGCCATATGAAAAACTCGTTTTCGTATCCGTTGGTTAATTTATGAGTAAAAAATATAGGCGTGTAATATGGTAGCATGTGTGACTCGGAGTTAGCGAAATGGCGTTACTTGCTTAGTTTGATTTATAGGGTTTTCGTGTAAGTGCGTGACTTATAGATTTTTAGGAGTTACATTGAGTTTTTATACTACGTGTTCATGGAATTTGAGGTAAACATAAACATTTGAGGCAAACAAACAATCAACAGCAAAAATATCAATGTAATGTTATAATTTTTTTGGTAGATAAATCTTGTTTGACTAAACTAATAATATATATTTTTTTAAATCATTGTTCCTATTGGGGGCATGATTATACGGCATTCTCCATATTTGAGGTGTATATAACTCTCTGAGGCACACTTAAAATCCTTTTACCACACTGGTTTGAAAGAACCAGTGACACAAGAAGAAGAAGGAGTGAATATCGTAGTCACCCCGCTTGCTAAACAGATGACAGTAGATTAGTATTAGGTACTTATTAAAAAACAAACCATTAGGTACATATGTTTAATTGCACAGTTGGCCTACCACAAGCTCTGCCTGGCTCTGTCTCTGGCTCTGGTTTTGAGTCTCTACGAGTGCTCGCCAAAGTATTATCTGTGTGTGTAACGTTTTGACGTAGGATTTATTTTGTCAACACTCACACAGACTCAAAACCAGAGCCAGAGACAGAGCCTGTGGCAGGCCTACAGATCTATTAAAATAATGAAAGTCAGAAAGCGATCTCTCCAAATCTCTGTCAGTTTATGCGGATTAAGTTCAGCTAACATTGGGTTGGTCTTATTTTGTGTTGTTACTCCTCAAATTGTCGACACTTGAGTACAGATTAGCTTCGTTACCCCGCGGCGGAGCGCGTACCTGATTAGGGATGGGACTTAAAGTACACAATGGAAACGTTATCGATATAAATAAAACTTAAACTTACCCTAAACCAGAAAACTGTTATTTTTTACGCAATGTATTTAGTGCTGAAACTCGATATATTAAAACCACCTACGCAAAGTAATATTAGGTTTTCTCCGAGTTTTGTATGTCAAAGTCAAAGTCAAAGTCAAAGTCAAAGTCAAAGTCAAAGTCAAAGTCAAAGTCAAAGTCAAAGTCAAAGTCAAAGTCAATAGTTTTTTATTCAGTACGATGCAAGAATCACTTTGAATTACCACAATATGCAATACAATAGGTCCCAAAATGGACCGTTGTCGAACTCCTTATTAATTAATAACCGGCGGCCTATCCCGGCTTCACACGGTTGGACATTTATTTTTAAACACATAAATATAGCCTATGTTACTCAAGGTGAATGTAGCTTTCCAACGGTGAAAGAGTTTTTGAAATCGGCACAGTAGTTGAGTTTATTCATTACAAACATGTGAGTAACAAGAGATCTGAGGGGATGTCTACCAAAGCCTGGCGAATACAGTGAGGTTATTTCTTTTATTTTAAAACTAGAGATCAACTCCAGCGGAAAAGTGTATTTTTTCCACCCGTGCGAAGACGGGGGCTGATAAAAATATGGTACACAGGGATAAGAAGCTTACGAATTGTTTAAATTTTTTTTTAATCGATTTAGTAGTTTTATTCGCTACATGCAAACTTTATAATGTTTGAATAGATAGCATTTTTAATTATATAATTACTACTTAGACACTCCATCCATCCATCCATGGTCCATGTGATACTGACATACACCTAAGAACTATGTATGTACCTAAACTAAACCATGTTTATGCAATATACATATAAATTGAGTATTGACTACTACTTACTAAAATTGTAGGTACTTTTTTTCCTCCTGCTTGCGACGGCTGTTATAACATGGTCGAAACGTCAGGAAATAAAAAAGATAACCGCCTTAAATACCCGTTTCATCCATATAATTATTAGTATAGATGTAAGTAGATATAAAATATAGTTGATAAAATAATCGACTATACCCCAACCCTACATTTCCAAGTGGTCGCGCGAGGAAGCTCGCGGAATAATGATTTCTTTGAGACGCCCTGTTTGAAGTACACCATTACAGCCCTCAGATACGTTTGTGCTGTACTTAATAGCGGATCACAATCCGTCTCTAATTGTTTTCCTTACCTTTGTGAGGTAAAAGCATGTTTACTGCAGAGAATTTATCTGAATGAGGTTTGAGCAAAGGAACTTGGTTCTTTTATGCTGAGATAGAAGTCAATTATTATACAAGAGCGGTACCAGCTTCAAAAATGTTGAGCGCGGGTGATTCGGAGAACCGTTTAATAAACACCACTAGAGACTAAAGGTTCTTGAAGAAAACGTGCAGTTCGGATGAACACGCGACATTCTATAGATCGTAGTAAGTCAAAGAATAAAGAAGGTGCAGAATCGTTCTTCCTTGATGTGTAAAGGAGGAGCTTTGTGTCTAGCAGTGGACTTCTATGTAATGAAAGAGGTTCTTTACTTATCTAGCAGTAGACCTCTATGAAATGTAAGAGGAACTTTACTTAGCACGGTTAAGTAAAGTTTGCCTCACCCAAGTATAGGTTTAAGCCATGCCAAAATAAATCAAGCAACGCAAAGATTTCTCCCAAAGAGAGTAAAACCTCTTTCAATCAATCCCTACACTGTCTGCAACAGACACCACACCAGCCTTTGATCGGCTTTCTATCCCACTGTCAGCACAAAGTGTGGACTCAATCAAATCGAGATCGTGTAGAAAAAGTGCGCGAAAACTGGATTGTCACCGTTTCAATTCCATTTAGAGCCTTGTGCACATCTAAGCGATTTGCGATGGTGATTAGTGAAACACTGTCGATAATTACAGCGTATTTGACAGCGTTTCACTGATCGCCATCACCATCGCGCTAGATGTACGCATGCCTTTAGAGTCGACCGCGGAGTGAGGGGAAGGAGTGTGTACGGCCAAGGAAACCAATAACTTTGAGTTTCAATTGTACGGCACCCCATATTATTTTTCGATACCTTCCTGAACTGAATAAGTGCAGTATCTGCTATTATAATAAGAGAACGAATGAGTGTTTTAGTTATTTAGGCAAGCCAAGGTCTTATGTTCTTAAACGAGGTGAGTAACGCAAATAAACAAAAAATAGGAAAAAATATTCTTCCATTCTTTTGTGATTTTGGAAATTTACCAAAAATAAATAAAAATACAGCTCTTGGCTTATCGCAATCTTGGCTAGAAGTTCATAAATAGATAATACAGGGTTATTCATTATTAGCTGCAAATACTCAGGAATTAGGTTCAACAAATAAAATAAAAAATATTTATGAAATAATTTTTTTAAGTATTTACGTAATACCTTTTGCAATTTATGACACTTTTTAGGTAGAAAATTGGAACATTTCCTCTGTAAAGTGCTGCATTTTTTGAGAAATAAATTAAAATAATAACTTTTCATACCCCCCCGGGCTAGAAGTACGTTCATAAACATTACATTTTACATCTATTCCATAAAAACACCAACAAAGTACCACCGCTATTGTGTTGGACTATTCAAAAGTGTAAATCACTGTAAACAGAGACCCCACACAGGCAATCGTTTTACGTGATTTAACACGTACTTAGCGGTCGGTACCTACCTCGTGGCTCGACGGTGGAAACAATTGCAATTGCCTATTGCTTACAATTTGTGGTTCTTAGGTTGGTAGCATAAGGTCAATATTGTTGCTATTTTAATGGTAAAGTTACCAAGCTATAGAAAGAAAGAAAATATGTTTATTGACCATAAAAAAGATACAAATAATAAGTGCTTAGACAAAGTTTCACATGGTCAATTAGGTCCCTGGCTCAGTATTTGTCGCACCGTGTAGGTCACATGGCGTGACACTACACAGTGCAACCCTGGTATTCTGCCAAGGCTCAGTCTATAGTCATCATCATCATCATCAGCCTGAAATAGTCCACTGCTGGGCATTGGCCCCCCCTACACATTTTCGCAGGAAGAACGATTCTGAGCCCTTTCCATCCATCGACTTCCTGCGATCTTAACAATGTCATCGGTCTATCTGGTGAGTGAGCGCCCTACGTTACGTATTCCGGTTCATGGTCGCCATTCGATAACCTTTGTGCCCCAACTAGGTTGTCGGTTCTTCGACAACTAGTTAACACACACACGTTAAGGTCAAGTTATAGTACCTACTGCCATTATTTCTATTGACTGGCGTCTCAGCTGTGTTGGTAGTAGCTCTGCTTTCTGCGTCATAGGCCGTGGGTTTGACCGACACCGAAAAAAAAAATTGTATGGTGAATGCAGATGTTTGTTCTCTGTCTGGGTCTTATAATATTGTATTTTAGGTAAGTTTTTTACAAAATAAAATATTTAGGTCAGTAAATATCAGCTTTCTCTTCTTCTTAGGAGTTAAGACTTTCTCAAACTCTTCTCGACCAATATGTATAGCCACCTCAATAGCTCCACTATCAAGTATCAGCTATCTGGTTCCCATAGAATAAGCTTTGCTTAATTTGGGGTTAGATAGTGTTGTGTGAACTGTCTAAAAAATAACGTGTTCCTAGTTTTCCGAGCAGTGCCCATTTTAAGGGCCTAAGAAACTAAAATCATATAGTAGTTGCTTAGACTTGCCACAATTCCTGAAAGATAATATATCAAATCAGCATCCAAGGGACCCATAACAATAAAACATCACATCGTTTTTATCCAACTAGATACTGTTGACACCATTAAATAACTGATGACGTCCCGCGGGCCTAATCCGTACCAAATAATGGTGTTATAGCAACCCGGCTATTGCTTTTATAGGGATTGTTAGTTCTGAACCTACGTGGAGAATTGCATGAAATTTATATGTTGGTATAGTTTATTAAGTTTTTATTGTAATGATACTAACTATACTCTATTCCATGTAGGTACTATAAAATGCATATAAACATCACTAATTTAAAAAAAAAATGTATGTAGATAAGTATTATATATCAGCTATCTGAATAATTATATGAAAAAAAGGGTGTTTATAGCGATTACCTTTATTAATTATTTCCAGAGGTTTCAACCGTGTTACAACAGCCGTGGTCGCGGGGAGACTGATTTAAAAAGTGCTATCAGCTATCTGGTTCTTATAGTACAAGCTCTGCTTAATTTGGATATAGATAGTGTTGTGTGGATTGTCCACAGTATTTATTTTATTTTTTATTTTATATCAGTCCATTGCTGGACGTATGTCTCTCCCAAGACGCGTCACTGAGCCCGGTCTTCGGCTCTTCTCCAGTGCTTGCCAGTTCCATTTCGCAGATCGTTGACTAGTATAAACTGACAACCGTTGGGGAATAAAGGTTCTCGAATGGCGACCACGAACCGGGAGACAAAGCGTAGGGCGCCCACCCACCAGATAGACCGACGACATTGTTAAAATCGCGGAAAGTCGATGGATGGAAAGGGCTCAGAATCGTTCTTCCTGGAAATGTGTAGGGGAGGCCTATGTCCAGCAGTGGACTTCTTCAGGCTGATGATGATGATGATGAATAGTATATTGTATAGGTATAAAACGCAATCTGAAAGGCAATTGCCTGGAACTATCGAGTCTCAGGTGCACTTCCACGCATACGCTTGCTTAATTAGATCTGAATGTACACAGGCCCGCGGCCCTACCACGCTAACCTATTTAGGCGAACCGAGTTACTTTGGTAGGAAGCTAACAATAGCTTTTTAACGGAGAGTAATAGTGCTTATAAGTAAACAGGCTTTTATTTATTTAGACATTCATATTTCTTAAATAATTGTGTATTACGGAAACTTACAATTATTGTGTGTTACTTTGTTTATATGTGTTGTGTCCAAAATAAATGTGTTTTCTTTCTTTCTTTGTTTTTTGATGGAGGAGACTGGAGAGCCAAACTGCCAACTGTTTATAGCGACGCCACACTTAGTGGAGTGCAAAAAAATGATGTTTTTGTGCTTATAGTAACTTTAAATCTACTGTAGATGAATTGTCATTCAGAATCTACTTTCCAAACGCCATACTTTTCCCTCTTTTATTTTAAGCGACTATTCTTTTCCTGACCACTACAATCTGGACCTCTTCAAGGTAAGAGTGACAAGGGGTCTGCTCCCATCCTGCTCCATCGTCAGCAACATCGTCGCTTACTAGCGATATTTGTCAGTGTTTCACTGATCGCTATCGCCATCGCCTAGACGTGCGCATGTATAGTAGCAGGCAACAAATATTGCACATCGGCGAATTATAAATAAATAAATAAATAAATAAATATTGTTGACAATACACACAACACTATCTAGCCCCAAACTAAGCAGAGCTTGTACTATGGGAACCAGATAGCTGATATAATACTTAAATACTTTTTTTCTGTAAATACATACGTAGAATACAATATAACACCCAGACAGAGAACAAACATCTACATTCACCACACAAATATTTGTTCTCGGTGGGGATCGAACCCACGACCTACGGCGCAGAAGGCAGAGCTACTGCCAACTGAGCTGAGAGGCCAGTTCGTTTCATACATAATTTCGTCTTCATACAGCGTAGTGCGCATCAGAAAGAGATAGATAGATAGAAAATACTTACTAGTGCTCACAAATACTTAAGAACAAACAATGGTACAAAAAACTTAACAACTATTTGTAAAAACAATAGGCGGTCTTATCGCTAAACAGCGATCTCTACCAGACAACCGTTGGATGGATAGGACTAATGTTACTTATAAGAGGTGATTTGTATGCGTCGATAAATTAAAATAATCACAAAAATGTGTAGCCTAGCTACACACCTAATACAAAAGAAAAATACAAAGAAAAACATTATTCAAAGGCTATTTTAGCCTTACTAATATACCTACATACTATATTACATGTATACCTACCCATAGTAATATATATAAATATACTATACAAATATATACATACTTACACAGATAGCGCTATACGAAAGCAAAAAGCCGATGTGCAATATTTATTGCCTAAAACCGTAGCTGTAGTAGTAACACACAAAGAGTAGTTTCGAGTACCTTTAGTAACGCTTGTAACAATGCAGTGAGCATCAGGTGCGTTGGTTAACACCTCTCGGTTGCATCGAATCCGGACCATTACATGTGCTATCTTGTTTAATTCCACACATACACATACACTTTATCAGCTATCATATATATATATATATATATTATTATATCAGCTATCTGGTTCCCATATTACAAGCTCTGCTTAGTTTGGGGCTGGGTAGTGTTGTGTGAATTGTCCACAATATTTATTTATTTATTTATTTACACTTTAGGCGGGAAATTTCCAATTAAATACACTTCACAACGTATCATTTGAATATCAAAATCAAAACAAAAGTGTATTTAATAATGATAATAATGCGGACCATTCACACAACACTACTAGCCCCAAACTAAGCAGAGCTTGTACTATGGCAACCAAGTAGCTGATATTACTTAAATACTTATTTTTTGTAAATTCATACATAGATAGAATCGCAAGGAACACTTTGAAACGTCTTAAAGCTAGGTGAGTCTAGGTGCCAGTTCCACGCACCAAGCCTATAAGCCTATATCTCTGCTGAAAATCGATTACTGTTTGACACAGTGTTTCTTTTCCTCTATTTTTTTAACCGAATTCGAATAAAAGAGGAGGATAGTTTCTCAATTGGGTTGTATTTTTTTTTATATCGCAAATCTTTTTAATTTGTGAGCCGATTTGAAAAAAAAAATTGTTTGAAAGTTTATACTTCCAGATTAATCCCATAGAAATTCCATCAAACTCGATTCAGCAGTTTGGTCATGAAGGTCTCTCAAGTTTTTCAAATTTGCTTGTTTGGTGAACGATACACTGCGGTTTAACGCGCGTTATCATCTTATGTTTCAATTGTTATTTTTTTGTAATTCGCTTTAAATTCCTCGGTGAACAACTAACCGACGGGGTTAAATTTAAAATCAGTGGATGTATTTCCAGCGATAGCTGAATTTACACTCTTTGTGCTCGTATCTTTAGTTTATGTTAAAGTGTAATAATGTACTCGTAGTTCTAGGCTTATAACGAGGCAATTAACTTTTTTTTTATCTTACCGTTCTATGATGGCGCGTAATGAACAGTGCCCACATATCTTTATAGCCCTATAGTGACGTCTTAAAACTTGATCACGTAATAGTCTCCTGCTGTCCTACCATGAGCTTCATATGGTTATGGCTATGGCTGTCAAATTGTGTATAGATAGGCTGACCCACACATTCATTTTCTTCTTGGGTTTGAATGTGTTGACACTGTTGACATCAATTTTGACAGCCTTAACCATAACCATATGGAGCTCGTGGCAGCCCTGCTGTAACGTGGATCCAACTAGTTATGTAAGCAATAATAATTGAGTAAATTGCCTAGATTACGACACCTAACCACATGGTAATCAAGTCAGACTCAAAACCAGCGCCAGACAGAGTTTGTAGTAGAGCTACAGTTACGGGTTTAAATTTTTCGTGTAAAACTGATAAGACTTAATTAACAGACTCAAAACAGTCAGAGTCAGACAGAGCTTGTGGTAGATGATGACCGAAGCAGGCAAACTAGATCACTTTTATGTAAATTTCTAAAAACTTTATTTAACTTCAAATAGTCTCCTGTAATGTGGATCCAACTAGTTATGTAAGCAATAATAATTGAGTAAATTGCCTAGATTACGACACCTAGCCACATGGTAATCAAGTTCGCTGATGAATATTCGAGAAGGCTCCATGCCACTCCTCGCGAGTCGAGAGGGCGCCACTGAGGCATTTGAATTATGCCAGGTCAGGTACTTGTGGACGTGCTAGATCGAAATAAGGACTTTTTGTACGGTGTCATCAGAAATTCAAGTTAAATATAAGTTTTTAGAAATTTACATAAAAGTGATCTAGTTTGCCTGCTTCGGTCGTCAACATCTACCACAAGCTCTGTCTGCCTCTGTCTCTGGCTCTGGTTTTGAGTCTGTTAATTAAGTCTTATCAGTTTTACACGAAAAATGTAAATCCGTAACTGTAGCTCTACCACAATTTCTGTCTGGCTCTGGTTTGGAGTCTACTGAGTGTTAACTAAATAAATCCTACGTTGAATCAACACACACACAGTATAATGGTGAGTACTGCAGTTTGGGCCTAGATAGTGCTGTGTGGATTGGCTATATATATTTATTATTTATTATTATTTATTTTTTTATGGATGAATAATGCTTTATAATACGGATTTTTAGGGTTCCGTAGCCAAATGGCAAAAACGGAACCCTTATAGATTCGTCATGTCTGTCTGTCTGTCTGTCTGTCTGTCTGTCTGTCTGTCTGTCTGTCTGTCTGTCTGTCTGTCTGGCCGTGTCACAGCCATTTTTCTCCGAAACCATAAGAGCTAGACTGATGAAACTTGGTGAGTAGATGTATTCTGTGAACCGCATTAAGGTTTTTATGCAAAAATAGAAAAAAAACTATAAATTTTGGGGGTCCCCATACTTGAAACTGAAACTCAAAAAATTGTTTTTCATCGAACCCATACGCGTGGGGTATCTATAGATAGGTCTTCAAAAATTATGTTGAGGTTTCTAACATCGTTTTTTTCTAAACGGAATAGTTTGCGCGAGAGACACTTCCAAAGTGGAAAAAAGTTGGTCCCCCCCCTCTAACTTCTAAAGTAAGGGAATGATAATACTAAAAAAAATATATGTTGTACATTACTATGCAAACTTCCAGCGATATTTGGTTTGAACGAGATCTAGTCAGTAGTTTTTTTTTTATACGTCATAAACCGTAAACCGCAATTTACCTTTCGACGAACTACAAGAACCTTATTATGTTACATCAAGTAACATAATATAAAGGTTCTTGTAGTTCGTCGTGCTACGGAACCCTTCATGGGCGAGTCCGACTCGCACTTGGCTGCTTTTTTTGTAATACGGAGGTAGATAAATAGACAACTCAGTGGAACAGTCAGCAAGGTGAAGGACTCCACAACTGGTTAGCATATCGTTGAGATCGACGCCTGCTCGAATATTCATCAGCTCTTTGTGCTGACCCTACTTCTCTTACAGATGCTAATGTGCCTCTGTTTGTTTGAAAACAAACTTTTCATTTTCACTGTTAATGGACGTTAAAAACTAAATTAATGAGTATTTGTTATTAGAAAAATGTGGGCTATTGCAACGGTGAAGGAAATGTTATGAGGAAACTCACGGTTTGAATAATTAATTGGGGGAAATGGACACCTTTTGTGAAAACATGTCTAGAATAATCACTATTTAAATTAATTACCGATACCATAATTAATTTAAATAGTGATTATTCTAGACAGGCCTACCACAAGCTTTGTCTGGCTCTGGTATTGAGTCTGTGTCAGAGCCAGAGACTACCCACTACCTAGGCTCAAACTAAGCAGAGCTTGTACTAATATACTTCATAATGCTACTCCAACCATCTATAGTTTCAATACTTTAAGGTTAGCAAAAATCTTAGTAAACTTAGTACCTTTTAGTGTAGTTTATAATATTTTATTTATTTATCTATTTCACCGGAATTTCACCTAAAAAGTTCAAAAATGTGTCAACTGCACAAAAGGAGCCTCTTTGAGGCGCACTTAAAACTCCTATCACCACACTTTGTTCGAAAGAATCAGTGACACGATAAGCTGGCCTACCATGAGCTTCATACAGTTATGGTTATGGCTGTCAAAATTGTGTCAACAGTGTCAACACATTCAAACCCAAGAAGAAATGAATGTGTGGGTCAGCCGATCTGTACACAATTTGACAGCCATAGCCATAACCATATGGAGCTCACGGTAGCCCTGCTGGAGAATGTAGTTTAAAACAAATTAATACTAAATTGCCCGAAAGGAGCTTTATTGAGACACCTAAAGTCCTTTCACCGCATTGGTTTGATACAATAAGAACGAGAAGAATGCTGGCCACAGATGGATAAGGGTGGCCCGGGATCGTGGTGAATGGGTTAAGTCGGGCTGCGGATAATGATGATGATGATGATGTTAAATATAGCAATATTACTAACAGACGCTATTATAATAGCGTCTGTTAGTAATATTGCTATATTAGAAACACAATATCAGACATCATATCCTTCAATAAAGAAAAAACACGTAGGTAACTGCAGCCCTGAGGTCATTGCACGCAGACATTGATCAAATAAGACAGAGTAAGCAGTTCTTGAAAAATTCATATATTTCAGCGGGTTCGCAACTCAACTTAGCATAATAACATCGGTCTGTAATAAAGGTATGCTGAGATACATTATGAGGGGAGGATTCTAATATTTATTAATAAACTAGTTGGAATTTTTTTCGTTAATTTGTATTTTTAAGAAATCATAAGAAGCATATATTATTATCTTTACTGGTTTATTCTTACTGAGAAACGCCATCTGCTGGACATGCTTGCAGTTAGTTGCTCACAATCGTCAATAGATGGCAGGAGCAGTCACATATTCAGTTTGTGTTTTTAGTTTTTTTTTAACGAACAGACTCATTTTATGAAAATGAATCCTAGCTAGATCGATTTATCGCCCCCAAAACCCTCTGTATACTTAATTTCATGAAAATCGTTGGCTCAGTTTCCGAGATCCTAAATATATATATATATACATAATTATATACATATATATAGGTATACAAGATTTTCTCGTTTAAAGGTATAAGATTCATAATAAATATTCTGGACAATCCACGCAACACTCATTATCATCATTATCAACCTGAAGAAGTCCACTGTTGGACATAGGCCCCCTACACATTTCCAGGAAGAACGATTCTGAGCCCTTTACATCCACCGACTTCCCGCGATCTTAACAATGTCGTTGGTTCCTCTGGTAGGTCTTCCAGTTTGTGGTCGCCATTCACACAACACTACCTAGCCCCAAATTAAGCAGAGCTTGTACTATGGTTACCAGATAGATGATATAATACTTAAAACTTTTCTTTTGTCTTCTTCTTCCTGCCCTTATCCCACTTTATGTGGGGTCGGCACAACATGTCTTCCTCCTCCATTCTCTTCTGTCATCTCTGCATTCACTCCTCTCTTATCCATGTCATCTTTCACACAGTTCATCCATGTTTTCTTTGGTCTACCTCTGCTCACATTATCCATCCACATCCATACTCATCACTCTCCTAGTCACATGACTTACATCCCTCTTCATGATATCCACTAGACCACTGGTACTCTAAATAAATACCTGAATTAAAATCACCCTTTTCACCCTTCAATAGGGGCTGACAATCAATAGTTGAAAATGTCAGCTTTCTTTTTGTCAGTAAAACTCAAAGGATAACCTTTAAAGGGTGAGATTATTATTTCTATAAACTTGAGATCCTATAAAGAAAAGGTTCACGTTAAAATTTTACCGTCACACCTCAGTTAGCAGCTTGCCTTTTGCACTTTATGTTGTGGGTTCGATCCCTTCTGAACGCAACTTTTTGTTTGATGAATGCAGTGGTTTATTTTTTGATAAGGTATTTTAATAAAAAAAACAAAGACAAACGTACAAAATACTGTGTTTTATGAAACGGAAAATAGTACAACGCCTACAAATAGATCAAAAATGTTCGATTTCGATAGCCAGAATACGTCTTCAAGTTGCAAATGACAAAAATAAAACACCTCTATCTAGGTTCGGTAACGTTTTTTAAATAGGGATGTAAAATTTGTTGGGTAGATTGATTTTACAATAATTTTAAGATACAAGGTGGGATAATAAAATAACGTTCGAAACTCACGAGACTCGCCCACACTTGGCCGTTTAGTTTCACGGTTTCTCATACCTATCCTTCCCGATATACGACAGCACATCATCATACCGTTCTGCTCCTTTTGGATAGCACCGTTCAGTCAAAGCGCCATAGAACCACCATTTTCTAAAATGCTTGTAAGACGATGCTTCTGTCTTACTATTGAGTTTCTCGCAAAGATCGCAGTAGCCTTCTTGGAGTTTCGTCTCGTGGATGGTAAAACGTTTTTTCCAGGCGAAATAGCTGAGGTACGCTGAAGGGTTCTGGATGAGGTAATGTATTAAGGCAACGAGCTTTTCTATGGACTCGTGGGTAGCATCGATGTAGGAGTTGGCGGGTAAGAATCTGGAAAAAAATTGATAAAAACACGTAGTCGGCATAAAAATTGATAATGATTAATTTTACAACGTTGAGGTACCTACCTAGCGTTATGGAAAACGCAAAGTTTTTTTAATACTTCAACCCACCTAAAGAAATCAAAGCAGTTTGACTTACAAAGCCTTCTCCTTGTGCACACGTTTTGCCAATTTAAGTAACATGCTAACAATTTGTGGTATTTTAATGTTATATACCGCTTTGGACCTCGCCTTGGGTTTTGATTTCCTATTTCAGTTCAGAACTCAAAAAGTTTATTTTATGAATGCAGTTCGTGACTTACTTGGGATAATCAGCTCCACCACTCACAACCGGCACAGCATTATGTTTATAACCCTTCAGTACTTCAGTCGTCACATAATCCTCAGAGAAACTCTCCTCTTGTGCCAAATAGAAGTAATAATCCCTCTCCAAAGCTCTAAAGCATCCTTCTTCTGGACATTTTAGGAAACTACAGCCGTATATATCAAATGTTAGAGAATTTTCTCTCATTGCTTCTTTCAGTTGTCGAACGAAAGTCATCGTAACCCCGTCCTTGTTACACTTATCCATGTACCACATCATCGCTTTGGTTTTGCTCCCAACTTTCAAACTATCCGCATCCGAGTCACCATCAGTAGTTATCTCCAAAGAGGTTTCCATATTTTCAATCGTCTCAGTGAAGTTGGTTCCATATTTTGGAAATACAACATCACCAGTTAAGTCTTTAACTTCTATAAAAGGTGTCACAATATCTGAACGCAGTTTGTAAGACCAAGTCCAGTTGAAGAAACCATCTGCCTTCACATTGCAGACGGGAGACTTATCTGCAGAAGTCATGGAGTAGAAGACGTACTTCTGCTTCGGAGACCTCGATTTTGGCATGTTCTTTTTCCAGTTCTTCAAAGTATTTATGCTGAATAAAACAGCATCGAAGTTCTTCACATCTTTATCAAGCAAGTTCTTGTTTGTGGTCAGGAAACAGTTGATAAACGGGCAGTTGTTGCTGATAAATAGCTGCTGCCCGTCCGTGGTTAGATTGTAAGCCACCTCGGGGATAGTCCATAGCAGAATATATTTGAAATCCTTGTCAAACCTCTTTGAATGTGATCCATGATACGCAACTTGAGCCCTTTCAGATTTCGTCATGGTTATGAAAGCCGTGTGAAACGTGTAGAATGCTAACACGATGTACATTATCAGACCAGAAAAACTGAGCACAAAGAACAGCTTCGCAAATGTTTCTGTTCGTGTTACCAGATACATTTTAAGATCTTCACATTGCTATAGGCTGTGTTACTACTGAGAGAACAATGGACCACCCGCTAGTATCTCGATATAAAAATCTGAGGAATCTAATGACGGGGGTAAACAATAAATTCCTCGGAACAAAGCACTGTGTTGATACAAACAAAATATTTTCTTTAGCTATTTTTTCACTGTTGCAAATTGTTGATTGAAATGGAAATAACCAATGATTTTTCGTCCCCAAAGTAACGCTTATAGTTTTATAGTTTTTAAAACTATTGCTGAAAACACAAATCGCCAAGTTTCTACATAGTTCAAAGGATAAGTATTTACTGAAATTCTCAAATATTCTTCAATCCATCCAATACATTCGAGCTTCCTCACAATACGCTTCGCATTTCTCGTTCCGAGTAAAACGCTCAAACACGCCTCAAAGGGATCCGTCTGTCTGTCTGTACGCAGCCAAAAAGCTCTTGAGAAAATTTTTCTATCAGTCGATGTCTCCCTCTATTTGCTAAGACCTGTTTCGTTAGAGGCTCAGCGCGTTTCCATTTCGCAATGCGATTTTATTTTGACTCGCGCAAGAAATATACAAAATATCCCTGACCTCTGTTACTTCGATGAAAAAGCACTGGATTTAAACTTTTTATAAGCTCCAAAGTACTTAGTTAATATTATTAGATCTATGTTTTTCATGGCTTGCTTTGATGCTTATTTTTGGGATAGAGAGCGCTGTGAAAAAATTTCGGGAATATACTTATAGATAGATAACTTTTTATTTGGCTCAAAAACACAACTTATAAAGAAAACGAAACAACAGAAAGAGAAGAACATCGAATAAAGGTGCGGCTACACAAGAAACTATAAAAGAAAAAAAAACATAGAACACATACAAGAAACACAGAAAGAAATACCACATAATCCTAGTTCTAATGTTGAAAAGGGTGCCGACAGTATCCAATTAGCCATTTATTTATGAGCCAAAATGGTCCTCACTCAGCTTAAATGCTTGAATATCGGCTGTCCATGAAAAATCTATAAAAATAAAATTTTGAAAATGCACTTATATTTTATTCAATAAAACCTAGTCTATTTTTGGTGGTTTTAGTATTGACCAAAACATTAAAAACCACTCTGAAAGTTGTGTTCCGATAATCACGTACCTACCGGATGATATTGGAAACAAGTAAAGTTCTTTGCATGTAAGACGTCGAGTCTTCGGCAAATATGGACATCGCGTATGAAGTCAAACAAAATTACATATTCCATAAAAATATACCCCTTTTGGCACGTGACAGCGGCACTTGACACGTCCTGCAGGCGCACGTCATATTCATGTATTTATTGTTACTTACATATAATTCAGGGACTGCCTTGGCCCGTAGGCTTGAATATTGAAAAGCTCGACCAGTGAGCGTAGATAAAACTTGCAAGTATTCCATAAAGGGTAAAGTCGATTGTATTACTACTAAAATGTAAATATCATTGGAACCCTGTCACAATTTATAGACATTTGTTATAAACTCTTTTTTTTTTCTCTCTCTTTGAAATCAAATTAAAAGTGATTTATTTTATGCCACACAATAAGAGCTACTGCACTTTTAAATAAAATAAATAACTGTGTAATACTTTACCCAAGAATGAACTACGAGTACTATATACAAGTAACAATGACTGTATAAGTAATTTATAAGTTAAATTTTACGGCACTTAAAAGTTTTGCAACATAAAAAAGACGTGTTAGTTAAACTATTTATAACTCAAGAATGGCTTAACCGATTTGGCTGAAAATTGGTGAGGAGGTGGCTTAAAACTAGACAACGGACATAAAATATAATACAAGTTCGTGTTCTGAAAAAAAATACGGGAACAGGGCGAGCGAGAAAAAGCACAAAAGACATGGTCAACGCGTACGGAACTGACTAAGTCGCGGGTTTCTTCACGATCTTTTCCTTCACCGTTTGAGAGAACTAGTATTATGTACAAATTGCCCTATGTACACCTTTTTCTGTCAAAAAAAGGTATACAAAGGGGCATATACACGATAAATACCCGTGTAATAGTTAGATAAACAAGGCCTACAGGTACTTGATCGATGAGGTATTACAGCAAGTATTTGTCGTCAACCACAGCCCAGCATTCGAGATCTATGGAATGCGTACATTCCGTCACTGGAAACTAATCCAGTGGTAAATATCTGTCTAATACCCGGCTCAGACAATTTGTTAAGCAATTGTGTGTGAGAAACGGTAGCCGTTTCATAACGGACGTAATGACCATAAATTTTAAGTTAAGTTTGAAGTTTATACCTAAGTAGGTAAGTACAACTACGGTATTATAAATGGTATCATTATTTTTATGTTGTTTTTTTTTGTATTATTCTTGTTTTGTTTTTTGTATTCTTCACTTTGGTGTACTTACAATGTAGTTGTATTCTATTCTATTCTATTCTATATTTTGACAGAACTGTTAACCTACGCCGATTGACAGTTTTAAAAACTCTGTGTGTGAAAAAAAAAGGTTATGGATGCGCTATTTTTAGCAAATAGTTTTTGTTTTTCTGTGCTATTTTTAGTCGCTGTAGGTAGCCTTAACCTATTAAATAGTATCTTAATTACTCTATTTCGTATTACTCTGATTCAAAGCAACCTTACTTATAAAACCTACTTACCTGTCGTAGCTACGAGACTGCTTTGTTATTGGTTACCCGTTAACATCAGGTGGTCCCTAAGCTTGTTCCATTAGCTAGTTGTACAAAATAAACATGTAATAATTATATAATTCAAAGACCGCCGCTTCGCCATCTGCTTTTTGACCTTGAGTTTATATTTTTTTTCTTAATTTTGCCCCGTAAAAGCTTATAAAACTATGTAGGTATGTTGGCAGCCCACCTGAGGCGAAGTAAGACCAAACTTGGAGCAATGAGGTAAAATCGAAGTTCCAAGGCGAGTTTAAAAGTCTAATTTTCCTCCATACGCGACTGGAGTACGAGCCACGAGGCGGGATTCCAAAAGAATGATATGGATAAGACTACCTACATTTTTTAATCGGCATGAGATCTTGCTTTTATGTAACAAGCTTATTTCTTAACCATTAAGGCCTGCGCACATCAAAGCGATCTGCCATGGAGATCAATGACACGCTGGCAATTATGACAGCGTTTTACGCTGCTTGAGGCTTAAATTAGTACCTACTACAATTACAATTGTTTGTGACAGCATTTAGTTCTAAAAATAAACTGCGGAAAGAAGAATTTAAATCGTTTTGCTTTTTGTGACTTTTTCACTTTCGTTTCGTGTAACTAGAGAAATAGTTTTGAAAAAGTATTCGCAATCGAAATAAAAAATATAGAAGGAAATAAAAAATAGGACCAATAAAATTACAACAAATTACACATTGTTCTCTCGAAAATAGCAGAGTGTGTTTCAAGGAAACATTATTTAAAAATAATATCTAATAACACTAGATCTCCTGCAATGTCGATCAGTGCATAGCTGTTAAATATCGCACTGTCAAAGTTCACGGCAGTGTGTTGTGTATGTACGCTGAAACTGACTTTCATTTCTTTTTTTAATATAATATCCAAGGTTTTTTGGGAATAAATGACTTATTATTTTTATAACAACCCAGGGTATGTCCACACTACCCCCAGGTAGCGTGCCAGCAACATCAGACTAATAATAAGGCGAGTCGGCGAGGTAGTGAGATTTCACCCAATCATAACTTTCGGAGAAAAAGAAAATTATGCACGAATGCATCTAATATTTTATAAAGCGCGTCCGTCCGGCAATTTGTTGCTTCTATTCGAGATTCTGCTAAAGCTTTTGAATTGAATTCTTGTAGTAGACGAAGTAGAAGATGAAATCATCACGAGACTCCTCTAGGAAGCTATTTATGAACATTAATCTCCTCGCAATAATTTCACAGTATACATATACAGGTTGGTTTTTTTAAGGAGAAGGCCGGTGATGGCCAAGTCCGAAACCACGAGTGTTAGGAAAAAGTGCTGAAAGGAGACCACGATTTAGAAGAAAACGATTACTGCATATCTTTTTTGTTCAACAAATCTAGCTCTAAAAATAACGACAACCCTTTTTTCGTATTAAAAATTAACCTATTGTCCTTTCTCAGGTTTTAGACTATCTGTGTACCAAATTTAATTAAAATCGGTTCTGTAGTTTTGGCGTTAATGCGTGACAGACAGACAGAGCTACTTTCGCATTCAAGGATAAGGGTTGCATGTTCTTAGGTTAAAGCCCTGCCTTTCTTACCTGAAGAGTAGAAAAATGTTAAGTTCTATGATTCAAGAACTTTACATTTATTAAGAAACTTCTACACAATATAGTATATCTCTATTTATCTTCTATATAATAATATATAAAAATGCTACGTTGTTTTGGTTTGTGTACGCTTCAAAAACTCAAAAAGTTATGCACCGATCGAGCTGAAGTTTTAGCATGATAGTTTAATCCGCATCAAGGATTATTTTTATCTACTTTTTGCATCAGACATTATATCCGCGACTGCGAAAAAAATGTGCTACAGCGAAGCGTGGCAAGGAAAAGCTAGTTTTATCTAAAAGGAACAAATTATATGGAATATTTTATACTAGGCTATTTCACATTTTATATAAGCGCGTCGGCATAAAATTCGCAGTAAGTGTGGGTGCCGGGGCGTGTCATAAATCGTTGGAACATCTTCGCATCGTGGACCAATTAGTACAAGATGTTGCCAGCACCATTCGCGGGCCGCACTCATGCAGGATCGAACCAAGAACATTTTATTTTTAAATCAGTAGCTAATTGCTTATCCTAACAGCTAGTTGTATATAAAAAAATAAAAACTTAAAACTCTTTAGTTACCCAGTGACATGGTAAGAAGAAGAAGGCATAACCACTCCCATTGGAGCTTAGCTGTTTTGCTCCCATCATCAGCAATGCCAGTTATCAGCAAGCTAATAAATACATTTCATTTCATTTAATCGAACTTTCAATACCGATGTATTATTATGTATGTTATTAAATGTATTTTATATTTTTTAATAAAATACAGTTAATACTAACATAAAATATCATACATATTGCATAACATCATCCAGCCGAAGTCGCGGCAACTAGTTTTTAACGAATGCCGTGAAAGCGTTAATTACTTTTGCAGTAATTAATATGATTTAAAGGTCTGAAAAAAAAAAAATTGCTATCATATTTTTTGGACACTTCTTTAACCTTCTTTTCGTAGTATCATTAGTTCTTTGGAATCAGTGTGCTGAAAGGATTTGTAAGTCCGCCCCAAAGAGGCTCTTTTTGTGCGCTTGACACATGCCTTCGAACTTGTTAGGTTTTATGATATGCCGGTTTCCTCACGATGTTTTCCTTCACCGTTTGAGGGTACTGGCATACAGTCTCAGACGGAGATAAAATGTCTTTAAATTCATCAGAAAATGAGAATGACTATGATGATCTGATGATGATTTGAAAATCCTGTTTTCAAGTAGTCAAGCACTGAGGATGCAACTGAGCTTTGAGACTAGTCAGATGATGACGATCTGATGATTATGATGATAATGATACATATATTGATTCGAATATTCTGGTCCATATAATGTACTAAAGATCTATCTGAGCTGTGATACTAGTCAAATGATGACGATGATGATCTGATGATTATGATGATGATGATGATGAGTATATGGATTAGAATAGTCTGGTCCATATCATGCACTGGGGAAACCATCTGGTGATTAATCCTTAACCTTTCTCTA
This sequence comes from Thera britannica, assembly GCA_939531255.2. Classification (NCBI taxonomy): domain Eukaryota; kingdom Metazoa; phylum Arthropoda; class Insecta; order Lepidoptera; family Geometridae; genus Thera; species Thera britannica. The sequence goes on along the minus strand of OW618043.2, from coordinate 15,921,676 downwards.
TAATAAACTAAGGCACCGTCTAGATTGATTACACTACACACAGCCGTTCTGTTTGTGTAGCATTGTAAGGGTGTATACACACTGTTATTCAAACGTGTATGAAGGTACATCATAGCAGAAAATGCTGGAGAATTATGGTTCTCGAAATGTGTGGATTGTCTATAATATTTATATTTATTTATAATTGCGTCCACGTACCGAAGAAAGAAAGAAAGAAAAAAGAAGAAAGAAAACTTTTTTATTTGGACTAAGGCCTACATGTAGGCTTCGTTTCGTACCCGTTACGCCCCGTTCCCGTAACTTTTTCAGGATAAAAAGTATTCTATGTCCGTCTCTTTGTTTTGGTTCGTTCACGCGTGATGGCGTGACCAAGGGAAATAAGGATTTTGATATCTATATAGATATCTAAAGATTATTAGCCCTACTTATAAACGCAATTTAAATTTAATCATTGCTTAATGTTAGCCCTGTCACTGTTTGTCATTACCCAGTGGTAAGAGATGGCAATAGTTTAACCACTGTTTATCTTTTGACATATTTTTATAAGTAAGGCCATTAGTCTATTAATATTGGTAGACGTTATTATGAACGCACCTTAGCGTATCTAAACAGCATGGATTAGAGCAGAGCTATCGACTTGATGCATAGCGGCCATTGTGCACCGATGAATCGGCGTAGCAGCGTAGCGGTCGTAGCACAAAGGTGTCTTGGCGTAGCAGATTACGTAGCATACAATTACGCGCCTGATTCTGTTTTGATAACAAACTACAACTACACAAACTAACAAAATCTAATCCGCAATTTAAAAAAATCGGTTGTCTGTAATGTCGGTTTACTAAAACGTGACAACGTCATACAGCTGTCCACGCAGACGCATCGCTCACTCAAGTAGGAAAGAGACAGATACCGAACGCTGCCGAACGCGGAGGTCGATTGTGCCTCTTTATCGCTCGTTTCGCGCTCTCGCTTGTACTTCAAGCCTTAAATGGAACGCCTGAAAGCGAGGTAACGTCGCATGAGTCATGATTTTTCGTGCGTTCAGCCGGCTCCATCGAATAAGACGTTGTCACGTAAAAAAATGTGTGAATATTCGTGTCTCGGAAGTATCACTTTGAAGTTGTTCTTAAAATTCAAAGCGACAAAGTTCCGGTGGGGGTACTAACCGATGGTTCAATAGAACCCTTTCGCAAAGCCTGTCACATTCACATCCAAAGTGAATTTTCAACACTCACTCAAGAGTGTTCGTCTCACAATCGAATCGTTCCTCCAGGGTATCACTCGCAAAGTGCGAATTCTTTATGCAATTTGTCACTGAGATATCGCTTATAAGAAACTCGGGGGTAGATTGAAGTGACAAGATGAGCGTAAGGTATGGAAGTATAGCGGTTTTTGACACAAAACACTTTTTAAGGAATAAATCTTCATTTTTTATTTTATGCTTTGACACAGTAAGGCGGCGGCGTCGCGGCAGGCCTCGCATGAGATGGAGGGACGAGCGGGACTGCAGAAAAAAAAAAATTAAAGCAGAAGATCGTAGTGACTGGCGAAAATAGGGGGTGGCCTTTGCCCAACAGTGGGACACTACGCGCTAGTAGTAATAGTAATAGACATTATTTATTTATTTTACATTGGAGCTTTTTTAGACGTAGATATGTATATATTTTTTTAAACATGTATGAACTGTGTGAAAAATGACGTATAGTATGAATAAGAGAGGAATGGAGAAGGAATACATGATGTGCCGACACCCCACACAAGAAGAAGAAGAAAAATCGTCAACTAAACAACCGATCTAGAGATAGCTCAACTGATCCAAATCAGTACCAGACGGAAGCGTCCCCAAACGCTGGTTACATTGCCACGCTGAACAGCAATGCTAATAAAAATAATAATAGTACTATCGTATTTCAAAGCTAAGTTTCGCACAAACGAAACGTATTTTCAGCATGTAACACGAGGCGGAGTGTCTGAAGTGGCTGAAGCGCTGAAAAAACACGCTTTTTCCACGTAATGCCTTTGAGGAAATTAAATAAACTGCAACACCGCATCATAAGCATCCTTTGGAGCGCGGGACTAGCGCGCGTTTCCATTGTAGCGTGTAATTATTTGTGTTTATTTAGTAAGTACGAGCTGGTATGACCAAGCTTTGGCAATGGTAGGAACCGAGACGTAGTTTGTTGCCTGTTCTTCTAGGCTTGGTCGCGTGGAACTGGCACCTAGATGATGCGTAATTATTAATCCTGTTTTTTCGGGGATGCGTTTTAATTGGGCAACTCAATGATTTTTCTAAACCAAAAACAATAAAAACCTTAGGTGAATTAATCGAGTATTTTTATATAATTACGCAATCACGTTTTTAGTTTTTAGCATTTACGTTGTAAATAAGCGTCCTCTGGTTTTCATGCGTTTTTGTCGTTGGCGGTTGTCGTATTACATGGAACAGTGGAAACAAACAACTCATATCGCAATGTACGGAGCGTGGGTCGGCTGGCTTCCTTTTATTTGTAAGCAAATGCGATTTTAGCCGCACCGTGGATGCGCAGCGTAAATCCGCGCTATCGAAGACCTGGCATGTCATATTTTTGAAAGAAAAATTACTAGTTTGGTTCATAAGCATTGCTATTCAACGTGGCAATGCCGTCAGCGTCTTGGGAATGCTGTGTTCACCACACAAATATTTGTTTTCGGTGGGGATCGAACCCACGACCTACGGCTCAGAAGGCAGAGCTACTACCAACTGATCTGAGAGGCCTGTCTAAGTTTCTTTGTGTAAATAAAATGTATAATATACTTTTTGGCCAACACCGCTTTTCTCAAAAAACCCTCTTTACTCATAATGTACCTTTTTGAAACGAAATAAGATCTATCTTCTCAAATAAAAAGCATTAAAAGCAATGCAAGTTCGATTTTCTCAATAATGTTTGTGATCGTGAAATATATTTCCAGTCCATTTTATTCATGTTTTCCACCATCACGCGTAGACTTATCTTGCGTGGACCCTAGCTATGAGTTGCTTCAGTGTTTTCTTTCAACGTTTATGCGAACACTGGCTTAGTGCGTACATTATGATCACAAAATAGTTAATCTTACAAACAATGAGACAATGCTGCTAATCTTGTTTACATCTATTATTATTGCAATATTTTTATACACTATTGTTTGATCTGTAAATCGGTTCGCACAGTCAGTGCAGGCAGGTAGACAAATGATGACATGTCTCTCAGTTTGAGCCGACGACCGGTCAAGATAGCCGAAAATGTATAGTGGTGTTAAAGTGCTCGTTTTAGTCATGGCTTTTGTAAGTACTTAAGAGAGTCAACGTCATAAGTAGATTAGCATTTCTGGTGTGTTCAAATACTTCCGAAACCAGCTCAGTTTTGTTTGCTTAACTTTAATCAACTGGCCTGTCAACTCAGTTGGTGATTGATAATTTCTGCGCCGTAGGTCGATCGAATTCGAGTTTGTTCTCGGTGGGAATCGAACCCGAAGGACCTACGGCGCAGAAAGCAGATCTACTACCAACTGTTATTGGACTATGTGTGTGGTGGACGCTGATGTTTGTTCTCTGTCTGGATTTTATAATGTATTCAGAAGGCCTACGCACATTTAGGCGATGGCAATTAGCTGAAACGCTATCATATTTGACTGCGTTTCAGCTGATCAACATCGCCATCGCGTTGATGTGCGCGGGCCTTTAAATACCTACTTAAAGGCCACACAACACTATCTAGCCCCAAATTAAATAGAGCTTGTTCTATGGGAACCCAGACAGCTAATATAGTACATTAATATATTTATTTGTAAATACATACCGGCATGTATCTGGTTCCCATAGTACAAGCTCTGCTTAGTTTGGGGCTAGATAATGTTGTATGGATTGTCAAAAATATATTTTTTTACTTTCTTTCAGGCCGAAATCAAATCGGATTCATCCGAAGACTTATACGTACCTTCCACAATTGTCTTCCACGACATCTACACCAACAGTCTGGGGACGGTCACCGAAGATGACGTATTCACCACCACTGAAGACTACAGCATCGACAGCATACAAACACAATTTGTCGAATTCCGTCCCGTTATGAGCACAGAAAAGCCAACCATACCACCTCCTAAATACATCCTAGATTCCAATGCTTTGAAAGAAAGTCAAGCAGCTGCGTTAACTACGACAACGTCAACGACAGAAGACCCTGAGGATACTATAAAAGTGGTACCGGTAAAGAAGAACTACCAAAGAGGTTTGCTAGACCTCCTTTTCCCTCAAAAAAGAGTGAAGACTTTCAAAAATGTGTTTGATTCTTTTAGGCGTGTGTTGTCTCATACTTTTAGGAGATAGATGATAATATTATTTGTTTTAGGTTTAATTTAAATATTAGCTCAAGTGTTTGGTAATAAATAAAGAAAGGATATTGATATTGTCAAACTGTCCAATTTATATAGTGTGCCTTCTATTTGTGTGTGTTTGACAATAAACTATTTTGTATTTTTTATTGTATCTGTATAATTGTTTATCTACGTTCGCTATAGGTTTTTTCAATCTCCAAATTCAAATCAACAACGGATTCTAAAATCCGTTGTTGATTTGCTTTACTACATAATTAATTTTATTCTAGTTTTTCGGTAAAATTGTATCGATATTTAAACTAATGTAGAAACCGAATGCCTCTTTGATTTTATAGCCGACTTGCCAGTCGGCTATAAATACCTAAACAATACCATTACCTAAATAATACCATTGTATGCCTACAATGGCCATCCACACGTAACGTGGTGTTAAGGGCCCTACAGCTAACAGCTCACACTTGACTAAAACGTGATTCACAGTGATTGCACTAATTACACTCAGCAGAGGCGTCGCTTGAGCAGCGCTTCAGCTGCTGAGAGTGTCTTGGAGATAGCAGATTTAGACGGTATTTTTGTGGGAATACCCTGAAAATCACAGCCCTTATCGTAATCTCTTATTTAGAGTATTAATGACTACTCTGAATAAGAGATTACGGTACACGTTATATTAATGATTATGGACACTGGTGACCTAGTGGTAGCGGCCCCGCCTCCCGGCCCTAAGGTAATGGGTTCGAATCCAGTCGTGTACCTATGAGTTTTTCTGTCCTGAAAATGTATGTGCACTATGTACTCTCAAATGGTGAAGGAAAACATCGTGAGACAACCGGCCTGTCATCGAACCTAAGAAAATCGAAAAAAAAGTTTCAAGTGCACGAAAAGAGCCACTTGAAATCCTTTCACCATACTAATTCGAACGCACCAGTGACACAAGAAGAATGACACGAGAGGCTGAACATCTGTATACCTCATGTTGATAGACGCAGGGCAGGGCATCGTAGGGCACGTTCCTGGCATGCGTGACCTATGAGGCAATGCTTTGTTATAGCCGATGATTGTGGGCTTGTGGACCATAATTATGCTTGTTCCATCAACTGGTTGTAGAAAAAAAAGAAAAGATAATGATTATTAGTTGTATAGTAACACTGAGCATATTGTTTTTCTGCTATAAACAACGGGGTTAAATCTAGATTTTTTTTTAATAATGCGGTAAGCGAAGACAAATATAAATATAATTGTCAAATGTGTTTTATTTCGTAGTTTTAAATCTTAGATTTCAGGCAAGATTGCTTTTCTTGCATATTTACCAAAAACAAAAAATTACAATAAAGTTAATTTTACCACTCCTAATTTGACTTGGTGATTTGGCTAGTGAGTTAAGTAAATAATAATACAAAAGCCTGAAAACTAAAAGCTCCAATGGTGTTAACAGCTAAACGCCTCGCTTGGCGCCAATTATTTTTTTGGATTACAGCCAAATGTTAACACAAAGTGCTTAAAGTTTAAGAAACTTAATTGTTAAACCAAAAGTTTGAGAACTTTCAACATGTAGGTACTTACGACTCTAAAATCGCTTATATTTTCATCGCAGTGGCTTTTTAGACAATTCCAGTAGGCCTACCACAAGCTCTGTCTGGCTCTGTCTCTGTCTCTGGTTTTGAGTCTGTGTGAGTGCTCACCAGTGTATTATTCTGTGTGTGTGACGTTTCGACGTAGGATTTATTTAGTCAACACTCACTCAGACTCAAAACCAGAGCCAGACAGAGCTTATGGTAGGCCCAAAAAAATCTATCAGAAAAATAACTTCATAATCAAAACACTTTCCCGCCCCCACAGAACAAATTCAATAAAACGGTAAAAACGATAGACATTGGCAAGTCAGATATTTCTTGAGTCTGCACATTTTTTATTAAAATGAAGTTAAACTCGCTGAGTAAGCTAAGGGAGGTGATAATTTCAGACATTTTATATTTACGATATCAAACGAATGGAATTGGGGGTTGGGGTTCTGTAATCTGAGGGATAAAAATTGTGTATAATGGTAGTAGCTCTGCTATCCGCGCTGTCGGTCGTGGGTTCGATCCAGACTGAAAACAAATATTTGTGTTGTGAAGACAGTTGTCCGTTCTCTTTCTGGGTGTTATATTGTATCATTAAGTAGGTAGTATTTTTAAAACAAGTATCTAAGTATTATACCAGCAATCTGGTACCCATAGTACGAGCGCTGATTAATTTGGGGCTAGATAGTTTTGTCTGGATTGGCCACAATATTTATTTATATAAAATCCTGATAACTTACCGTACCTCTAATTAAAATGAAGATAGAATTACAATCATTAAAGTTATGGTAAAATTACAATGAAATAAAGCTGTTTTGAGTTTCGCCATCGAAGAAATCCAAGGCTTTGAATACAAATCTGAAGTTAGATTTAATTAACACTAATAGGGTGAGGTCTACGCAGGGTATGGAAAATATTAACCCCGCATATATAGAGACGCCGCAGTTGGGACTTTCACGCCACGAACACAAGGTGACTGTGTCATTTAAGTTCGTGGCGTGAAAGTCCCAAAGTTCGTGATCTCAGCGAGGATAATGTTAAGTGTGAGGGGAATTGTTTAAACTGGAGATTATTAGGTTTTAGTTCTTGATTAAAATTATTTTAAGAGTCCTAATGCAAAGAATAAGCTGCTGACTTTAAAATTAAATCAAATCAAATTATTTATTTTATGCCACACAAGTATTACGCAAGGATCATTATACAAGTAACAAGGACATAAAAATTGGTCATCACTCAGCATTATGAAGTAGCGAGTGCCAATAGAACGCTGGTCTTCCGTGACACCAGTAGAGTACGACCTTAGACAATCTTGATTGTCTAAGAGTATGACACAACGCAGCAACTGCGACTCACCGTCGTTTAATGTACACAAGAATAATAAGACGCCCTGTTGATACCAATAATATTATAATAATTAACAACTGTAGGTTTCAAATCAGTTGTACATGACTTAGGGTTTTATTTAAGATGGATTAAAAACGAGTATTTATTTAGTAAAATCACATTTATATTAGTTTTTATCACTTACGTCTCGATCTGAGAGCAACAAATTTTTTCCTAGCTCTGCGCTAAACCGATGGCGCGGAACCGGGCTGAAACAAAACTTGGAAGAATTAAAGAGTTTTGTTCAAACTCCACAATCGCAAGATTAGATTACACTTTGAGGGTAATGCTTTTAAAGAATTTCAATGATTTTTCTCAGCTTTTAGCTTTTAGTCCAGTGTTTTATTAAAAACTTTACAATAACCTGCCTAGATTTTGATAACATACTACAGCTGTAAGTCTACCACAAGCTCTGTCTGGCTCTGTCTCTGGCTCTGGTTTTACGTCTGTGTGAGTGTTGACCAAATAAATCTTACGTCAAAACGTCACACACAAGGTATAATAAACTGGTGAGCATTCACACAGACTCAAAACCAGAGCCAGACAGAGCTTGTGGTAGGCCTACTGGTATTAAAAAGTTTGAGCAAAGAAAACAGAAAAAAAGCAACCAACGACATTTTAAAGATCGCGGGAATTTAGAAGTGGCTCGGTTAGCAGTAATAGAGGGCTCTGAATTATTATTACTGGAAAATTATAGGAAAGACTCTAAATAGTAATCAGCCTGAAGACTCCCACTCCTGGACAACAGTCGCTGAGCAAAGAGACTGTAAGGTATAAACAAGCGATTCTCAAACTATAAAACAATGGAGTCGAAAGTCCACTGCGAAGTCCAGTCAAGTACCAATCTGCATCGTAAATAAGCCATAACTACACCATCTGTCGACAAGAACCGGTTGACATCTTGTCCGGATTTGCATATCCGGTCAACCGGATACCGATCCGACTCTGAATTGTTTATACCCGGGCTGTTTATCATGTTATTGGTATTAAAAGTGTGTCCTACAACGGTTACTAATCCTACTGATATTATAAACGTGAATGTTTGTAAGTATGTTTGGATGGATGTTTGTTACAATTTCACGTTAAAACTACTGAATGGATTTTAATGAAACCTTACAATAATATAGCTTATACATCAGAATAACACATAGGCTACCATTTATAAAGATATTGTTACGGAGAACGGATGTAAGTAACGGAAACGGGGCGTAATGGGAACGGGGCGAGCGAAGCCGCGGGCGGCTGCTAGTATTAAATAAACTGTCTTGCGGATGAACGGAGTTTCACTAAAAAAGTTAAGGTGATGAGGTTACTCATTTTACTGTTAAATTTTTACAACTTTTGGTATTTCAAAGTATGCTACAACGAATGGTCATTCCTTTGCAATGCAAGAATATGACAAGTACATCAGTGTCTACTGTTAAAACTCAGAAACAAAACGCATCTAATTAAAAACGCCCAAAATTATGCCCTGCGCACATCTAAGCGATCTGTGATGGTGATCAGTGAAACACTGCCAAATATGACTGTGATATTATCGCCTAGATGTCCGCAGGCTTTAAGCTTCATCACCATTTATTAGACAACTTTAACGAAAAGCACACGAAATCGACGAAAAAAGAAACTGTATTCAAAAACCGCGAACTCAAAATTCACGTGAAACTTTTTTCGAGCCTCTGAATATTAGCAAAAAGTCATTAAAAGTAAGGGCGCTGTTCATCATACCGAACGCGGCCTCAAAGTCGGTATTAAAGGCCAACTTGGCGAGACCCTAAGTTATAAAAGTTCATTCATTTAACGGTTGCACGCGTTCGAGGCGAAGAAGGAAATTCAAATTATTATTACCCTGTCGGAATAACATTTATAAGTTTTTGCTAGATATAGATACAAGTTATTCAGACTCCATAGTAGCTACTAACTACGTGTTTTTGTAAAGGCCTGTGCACATCTAGGTCGCTGGCGTCGGCGATCACTGAAACGCTGTCAAATTTGACAGCGATATTTGAGAGTGTTTCACTGATCGCTGTCGCCAGCGACCTAGGTGTGGGGATTAGTTTTCTGTCATTTTGGGAAGTCACATAGCTTTTCCATTTTAATTGTTTTTCTTGTGTTATTTTGAGTTTTGTTGTGTTATTTCTAAAGCTCAAAGATATGTTAGTCTGATTTGATCGATAATGTTTCAGATGGTTTTGGAAAAAATGGCCATCTTTTGTTTCCAAAGCCAATTAGGGTAGAGCCGACTTGTCTATGACTGACTTGACTTGACGAAAAAGTATTTTATGCATGTAATACATCATCTACTACTGCATCTACTACTACTACTCGACACTGGCAAAAGTGATCCGAAATGGACAGATGCCATTCATTATGAACAAGAAGACATAAAGGCCTGCAGCTCATCAGTTAAAGAGCTCTCTGATAACAAGTGTTGCTTAGTTTGGAGCTAATGATAGCTGTGCGAGACATCCACCATTGTATTTATTTTATCGTGCCCTCCAAAACACGGAATTCCTTCGTAATTATTGTTGAACAAAAATTGCATCACAATTCCATGCCTACCTAAACTCTTGATACCAGAGGGCACCACTTGTGTCGGCTGTCATTTGCATATGTGCCGTGGAGAGCGCCGGACGTGGAGATTTTCAAATTTAATTTTCTATTTAGTATAATTGCCTACATATCTTCCCCTGTCCAACTCGTATTTGCATACCTACTTGAATACTCGGCTGTAGTTTTACATTTTGGTTAATAGCTCGGATTAAAAAGTTTAATCTCATGAAGAACAAATTACAGTTCACTTATAATAATTATAATAAATATTGCAGACAATCCACACAAAACTATATAGCCCCAAATTAAGCAGAACTTGTACTATAAAAACCAGATGGCTCATATAATATGTACTTCGATACATATTTTTTATGTAAATACATACTTAGAAAACAATATAACACCCAGACAGAGAACAAACATCTGCGTTCACCACACAAATATTTGATCAGAGGGGATCGAGTCCACGACCTGTGGCGCAGAAGGCAGAGCTACTACCAACTGAGCTGAGAGACCAGTCAATGAGACTAAGGTATAGGCTTAGACTATATTGTAACGGTCTGCAAATAGCACAACTGTTTCTTGTGTATTTTGTACATTTTGTAAATATGTATTTGTTTAATTGTAAGTTTCTTTGTGTAAATAAAATTCACTTCTTATGCTGCCTTCCGACGGTGCGTGGTTCTGCAGATCATCACGCACAGCTGACGACGACGCACGGCAACGCACATAGAAAGTGCTCCTTACCGCGCACCTCGGCGCACGAGACCGTTGCCATGGTGTGTCGTGCGAGCTGATCCGCCTCCGTGCGCGATATCACACACCGGTAGGAAGAGGCTATTAGACTAATAGATTTGTTAACAAAGTAGACGTACCTACTACAAGACTGAGTTACCTTTTAGCTCGCTGTGATTCCTACAACTACGAATCACAACAATGTTATGAAACAGTAATCGTTTATAAACATGGAAAATGTTGGAAATTCTTAAAGATTTTGACTCTTGATCGATGAAGTATCGGTACACACTAGTGTATGTGATTTCAATCATGTCGAAAGTGCTAAAAGCTATAATAATGGCCTCGTACGGAGCTCTTCTTATTCAATACTTGCGAGTTTCGTTACATACAAGTAAAGTTGAAATAGAGGTACAATACATAGTCCGACCTCCAGGAGCTTTGAAAAGAATCCTACACGAACTGAAAATTAGAAGTCCAAAAACAAAACAGCTATTTTTCACCAATGACAAACCGAATAGATTGCCGATAGATCTGAAATTCATACTGAGATGGACAAACGCGTTCTCCCACTACAGCTCATCGGTTTTCAGGAATGGACAATCAGCGTTTATAGAAAACAATTGCGCTCATAGCAATTGCTACATGACGAACGATAAGAGTCTGCTGGTAGATCCTGCATATTTTGACGCGATCCTATTTGACGTAGAAAATACTTGGGACATGCCACCTGTTCTCCGCTCTGCTCATCAGAAGTACATATTCATGGCATCAGAATCAGCACATAACTTTCCCCAATGCCTTCCATTTTACGACACCTATTACAACTTGACCTGGACTTATAAACTCGACTCTGATATCCGCTGGTCGTTCATCACGATTGAGGATAAGAAAGGTAGATTTGTTGGGCCGAAAGTGGACATGCAATGGATTAATCCTATGAAACAGACTCCAGAACATGTTGTGAGTAGACTGGTTCATAAAAGAAAAGCGGCAGCGTGGTTTGTTTCTAACTGCAAAACGCAAAGTGGTAGGGAGAAAGTTGCAAAGGATCTGATCTCCGAATTGGCGAAGCATAAACAAAAAGTGGATACCTTTGGTTGGTGTGGGGAGCTGACATGCCCTAAGGACCGTATTGAAGAATGTCTGGAGCTTTTGGAGCAAGAATATTACTTTTATTTTGCATTTGAGAATTCTATGAGTGAGGATTACGTGACGGAGAAATTGCTGTATCCGCTTCTTCATAAGACTGTTCCTGTTGTGTATGGAGGGGCTGATTATTCAAGGTACCTTGGTATTTACAAAAATACTCAACTACTTCTGGACACACTTTCAGTATGTACCAGTAGGCAAGCTATGTCTGCTGGCGTTGGTTTTGAGTCTGTGTGAGTGCTCACCAGTGTATTATACTGTGGGTGTGACGTTTCGACGTAGGATTTATTTAGTCCACACTCACACGGACTCAAAACCAGAGCCAGAGAGAGCCAGACAGAGCTTGTGGTAGGAATGCTGGATAACTTGTGGAAGAGGGAATGAATTAGGCGAGAAGTAGTCTTAGACAGCGATCTTGATTTCCAAAATTGAACATATTTTTTTGAAGAAAATGTTCATCTTACATGAAATTTGTTGTTAATGGTTTCAGGTTTTTGCCACCTGGGTCTTACATCGATGCAAAAGCATTAAACACTACAGAAGTAGCAGATTTGATGATGAGAGCAATCAAAAGTCCTGAAGAGTACAGAAAATATTTCAGGTTACTACATAGAATAGTATTTTAAATTATTTTCCCCTCTTCTCCTTTCCCCCTCTCAAAAAAGCCTCAAAAAAGCTTCTTTGAGGCACAAATCCTTTTATCACTGAGTGGTTCAAATGGACTGATTACTACAATAATATAAGTTTAAAAAAACTTGAGAAACCGACTTCAAGGCTAAACTGCTTTCTCTTTCTTTCTAAGGGACCAATCTGGAAGTACCTTTCAGACAAAAAAAAATATCAATAGCACACATTAAAAAAATACAACCGAATTGGAACCTCCTCCTTTTTTATTAGACATCGGTAAAAAAAGGAAGAGTGTGATTCATGTCTAAATAAAAAAAATATAATTGATTACTGCTTCCTTTCAGAATAAAACAACGTGATGAAACTATTCATTTAGCTGTAATAAATGGTTTCCTATTACTATTCTGTATTTCACTCTGTACCGTGAACAATGAACAATCAGACAGAAATCAAAGTATGCATAACAAAGGCTGTCCAACGTATTCTTTTCCATGAAAGTTACAGCTCTGATATTTTAGATTTATCTAAAAATTAAGGCTAGAACATCTTATTACCATGAATCTACATACTTCGTCTTATTACTCGTAGATTCTTCTTCTTCTTAATGTATGGCATCTGTCCTTTTAGGATAAATTTTGCCAGTGTCGAGTAATGAGGATATATTATATAGATAAAATACTTTTTCGTCAAGTCAAGTCAGTCATAGACAAAGTCGGCCCTACTTGGCTTTGAAAACAAATGATGGTCGTTTGTTTTCAAAACCATCGGAAACCTTTTCGATCATATCAGAATATCACTTGATGCACTTTCATTCCAACAGCTAACACTTTGAGCTAAGACCTCAAGTAATGTTGGTTAAAATACCACCAAAATTATTATTATTATTATTATCTGGTGGGTGGGAGCCTAACGTTCCGTCTTCCGGTTCGTGGTCGCCATTCGAGACGTCGCTATTTTAAACCTAAGTAAACCTAAAAAAATATTTTTTTGTGTACTTGCTAATCAATTTATTTTTCTGTTTCAGATGGCACAACCACTACGTTTACAAAGAAACACCAGCTGTTGCAGACGTGTGCCAGCTATGTGCAGTTCTCAACGATCCGACCAGAGAACACACAATCGTCAAAAACTTGAGAAAGTGGTGGGATCCCGACTTTGAACAATCGTGCAAGAGAGAGATGAACAGAACAAATCGCCAACTATCTAATTATGATCATAAATTGGATGGGTGACCGCTTGATACGATGGAAGAAAATGCTAATTAGCATTAAGTTCGCCGATGTACTATTTTTTGTGCAATAAAGTATTTTTTAATCTAATCTAGATGGATATATATTTTTCCATTTATGATCTAAAATAAAAATTACTAAATGCGAAATATTAAGTCATTATTGTTTTTAGCCCCATAGCTAAAATATGCTCTATGATCTATGGAGAAAAAATAAGTTGATTTTATAGTTTTTGACTTCTAAAAATAGATGGTCCGTGCTCTCGTTTCTTCTTTTTTGAGAATGGCTGAGTCCATCCGAAATCGAATGGCCGGAGTGGTGTTAATTATTTTTCTTACCAGCTAATGTTTCCAATACTTAAAAAAAAAGCTTCAGATTATTCGTCTCTGTTTATGGTCAGGGAATTCATTGCTTTCCTGCATGGTTTTGGTGGTCGGCAGCCGGAAAACCATTGCCTATAATAAACTCAAAATAACAACACTTATACAACAACAACAACTATAAACAACAGCAACAGCAACTATAAAAAATTACAGTGGAACTACCACCGCTATCGCGTCGCGGCGCTGTCGCTGTCGCTGTCGCTGTCGCTGTCGCTGTCGCTGTCGCTGTCGCTGTCGCTGTCGCTGTCGCTGTCGCTGTCGCTGTCGCTGTCGCTGTCGCTGTCGCTGTCGCTGTCGCTGTCGTGTTGCTGTCGTTTTATCAATGCCGCAGCCTTTAAGGACCCCAGCAATCCTCTTACCGAAACTCATTATTCAAATCCTCAACGAGATAATTCCAATTATGATGAAGCCATCATCGCCTTTTTCGTAATATAATTAAAATTGTGCTGACGTCGATAGGCTTTGATGACTGTGCCTCAAGTCCGAGTTTTGTTTTTAAACCCCAACGATAGAAAGTCTTTTCAGTAGGCCTACCTCAAGCTCTGTCTGGCTCTGTCTCTGGCTCTGGTTTTGAGTCTGTGTGAGTGCTGACTAAATAAATTTTACGCCGAAACGTCATACACATAGTCTAATACACTAGTGAGCACTCACACAGACTCAAAGCACGAGCCAAAAACAGAGCCAGACAGAGCTTGTGTTAGGCCTACAGATATAAGTTTGAGGAATTTGAGCGTGTGTCTGTTTGCATGTAACCTCGTAGGTAAGAAACTTTTATTTGCTAGAAATCCCATGTATTCTGAGGATTATAAAACATTTTGTTAGACATTGAAATTGTTGTGATGCTCAAACTAATGTCAAAACTGGCAGATGCGACTAGGTTTTGATTGCTACAAAAGATACGCAATCACCAAAAATACTTTTATTTGCTAGAAATCTATGTATTCGGAGGATTTGTAGAAGTTAGCCCGAAGGTTTTGTATGAGAGGCGCCCCTGCCAGGCGTGCTAAGAACTCTTGTAACTCCATGCCGAACTCGGGCTCACGATACCAAAACCTAATACCAAAAGTCAAAAAACTCGGACTTGAAGTACTGATCCAATAATTTATAGTAGTAGATGAACTGGCAGATGGCCAAAGCTTTTCAGTCTTCAGCAGGAAAAAAAGAAAAAAACTTCGCATTTTTGACGGAAAGTAAAAACGATTCAGTTCTGCCAGCGAGGGACTGCTGATTAATCCAATTTAAGTTTGGTGTTTATTTGTGATTCATGCTGGTATTCTTTATTCATTTTTTCCTCAACTCAAATTTATTTCAAACTGTGTTTATTTGTGATTCATGCTGGTATTCTTTATTCATTTTTTCCTCAACTCAAATTTATTTCAAACTGTGTTTATTTGTGATTCATGCTGGTATTCTTTATTATTTTATCCTCGACTCAAACTTATTTCAATCTGTGATCATTTTCATCGCAATTTCTCAAATAATATTTTTCTACACTATTCAACTTCATCAACTTTTTAATGACTCAAAATTGTATAAAACTTCTGGAGCTTTCTAAACTACAACATTTTGTCACTTTTTACAAGTCTTCCCTCATTACAGTTTTAGGGCACTGAGTGTATATTTATCTTGTAGGTAGTATTTATTCACGATGCCAAGCCAAAATTTAAAAGAAACGAGATAGATCTAATACGCTTAGAAACATAATTTATTTAGATCCCACGAAACCGTATAGCATTGCACAAATTCTAGTACAAAGGTAATCTCATTTCAAAAATGGTTCGTTTTGGTTGTACGCTATTTAAAAACTTGGCTAAATTCAATTTTAGGTCAACGACCCACAGAGAATTCGCTCTGAAATTTAACGTAATTTGATACGAGTATTTCAGCTTCATGAAACATTATTTAACAAAAAAACACGGATCAACCAGTACAACGCTACGCTAGGATTATTAATAAGACCCATTATGTATATCTACCATAATATGCGCCGAATCCTTTTTATTTATCATGTTTTTTTAAATTAGAATAATAAATATTTGAAGGTGCCAAGACTGGCCTCTCAGCTCAGTTAGTAGTAGCTCTGACTTCTGCACCTAGGTCGTGGGTTCGATGCCCATCGAGAAAAAATATTTGTTGGGTGAACACAGATGTTTGTTCTCTATCTGGGAGTTATATTGTGTTCCAAGCATGCATTTATAAAAAAATATGTATTTGAGTATTATATCAGCTGTTTGGTTGTCATAGTACAAGCTCTGCTTAGTTTAGGGCTAGATAGTGTCGGGTGGATTTTCTACAATATCTAATTATTGGGCCAAGATCTTGATTAAAAATATTTTCAAACTGCCAAACCATGGCGAGGATTCATTAAGCAAACATCTCTTGCCTCCATAACGAGTAACCAAGTAACATCTAAGTGCACAAACTTGCTTCATCAAACTAACAAACTTAATTTCAAGTTTCTCATTTCAGTGCGCTTAAAATTTAAATATAAATAAGAAAGTCCAGCTATACATCATTAGTTGAAGTTAGAGACAAACACATGCTAGTACATCTGGAAGTTTGCTCAACTTGGAATAACTCTAAAACGAATGCAGGAGAATGAATTTGCGTACATTTATTATAACAGTGTGGATACGCCTTTTAAAATGTTAGTTTTGTTTAAACATTTATTTTCACAAAATAATTTGCTTTACTTACACAGAAAATACAATTTATCTTATAGTAATGATTATTCGTTGCCATTAAGCGTAAGTAATAGTTAATACAGTCTAGGTATGGTGATAACAACATTAAAATTTTCTCGTTTCATAATGTGAAAAGCAAGTGCTTTAAAGGCCATCGCCTAGATGTGCGCAACATCTAGGCGATGGCGATGGCGATCAGCTGAAACGCTGTCAAATATGACAGCGATATGATTTAGATTTTTATTTATTTATTTGGTAAGAATACATAAATATTACAAAACTGATGAGTCAGCAATTCAGCTGATCGCCATAGCCTTCGCCTAGATGTGCGGAGGCCTTTACAGCAGATACGTTTCTAGCAGCCTTTTTTGTTGTAACATATGTTTTATTGTTAATTTCTTGAAGCAATTAACAGACAAGTAAATTTAATGCTACTCATAATTATTGTAACATATTATGACGCTAGTTGTATTTTAACTAGCTCATATTTATAGCAGTCAGCTTAGCTGGCCGCTAAGTCGCTTTTTTTGGGTGCCCAAAAGGAGTGTTAGTAGTAAGTGTGTTAGGAGTGGTGTGTTTAAAATAAATGTTTAGATGTAAAATTAGTAATAAGTACCTACCTTTGGAAATAAAGGGATTATTTATTTATTTATTACCAAGTCATTTTTTCAGTTTTAATCCTGTTTTTGTCGTGACAACGTCTTATAATTTGATGGAGCCGGCTGCACGCACGAAAAAACATGACTCATGCGGCGTTACCTTGCTCTGAGGCGTTCCATTTAAGGCTTGAGCGAGAGCGCGTAACGAGCGACTTAGAGGCACAATCGGCCTCCGCGTTCGGTGCGTTCGACATCTGTCACTCTCTTATTTGAGTGTGCGATGCGTCCGCATGGACTGCTGCTATACAATAATACATTTACATGTTTTCGTCAAGTATGAAGTGCAGTGAAAAGTGAATGTGGTACCGACTTTACAGACAACCGATTTTTGCAAAGGAGCAGTATCCATACTATGCCAACGCTGTGCACCTCAGAGGTAGAGATCTCCAATCATAACTTAAGCACATTTTCCTGCAACTCGCTTAAATAAATAAACTTTGTGTTGCGGAAACTACTAAAAGTTTATCATAATATTTCTTGGAGCTATTTATCAGCATTGCATTTTATATTTTGTGATAAATGGGTACCAAATCCTACTGAATGCGTAAAATGACAAAATTAAAATCAAAAGTGTATTTATTGAGTAGGATTACAAGAATCACTTTGAAACGTCTTAAAGGTGAATCTATAGGTGCCAGCTCCACGTTTCATTACTGTGAACTTCGTGACACACCCACACATCGAAAAGGTCGCAGGCAACACCTGGACAAAAGACGCACAGGACAGAGGAGGCTGGCAGAAAATAAAGGAGGCCTTTACCCAGCAGTGTTTGTTACCGGGTTGTGATGATGATGATGATGATGACACACTCACTCCATAAATTCGTGTCACTGGTTCTTTTAAACCAAGTGTGGTGAAAGGCTCAATGAGGCTCCTTTCGTGCACTAATGTGAATAAAACCTGGAATAAAACAATAAGGCTTACCTCATCCAGATACAATGCAAGCAAAGCCCTTGGAAAAAGTTGGTGCAGTTATAACAGCAAAATAAAATTAGTTTGATGTCTAAAAACTGATATAATGGTTTGAGTCACAAAAAACATTCAAAAAAGCTGTGTTTTATCTTGTTATTGTTACTGTTCATGTACATTAAACTCTAGTTATATTACGGTCGTCAAATAACGGACAACATTTCAGAAAAGGCGAGGATTTAACTGAACGGTAAAGTTGGACCGAAAATAACTGTTTAGCTAACAAAATCTCCGCAAAACGAGTCGAGTTCAACTTGTTAATTAGTTTTCCTACCGCTCCATGATATTACATACTACATGCACTCGTATGTTATCGATACACTGCTATTCGAATCTGGTGGTCCGCTAGTCGCATCAGTGTCAAGAGATGGCGTTGATGATCTAATTTGATGATTTTATTTATTTTTTAAATGAAAACGTGTATTTTATTTTGTATGTGGTCCGTTTATGGCGAATTATTTGTTATGTCCCTAGCTATTATTCGTGTCTATTTTGGTTTGTGTTTAGGTTGTATTTCTATCTCGGCAGCACGCAGCAGTGCCGCTGCAGCAGTGCAGCCGCAGCAATGTTGTAGCTACAGTGCTGCGCCAGCACTCTTGTGTCTCACGCTTTTTTGAACAAATTCTGTGTGTGCTACCAGTTGGGTGCAATCAAAAGCAACAAAAAATACGCAATCAGTTGATGCTTGCATAAGAGATTTATGGGGTGCTTGCGTATGTTTTGATGCAATCAAAACCTAGTCGCATCTCAAAAAAGATTTTTAAGTGTTATATCATCTGGTTCCCATAGTACTGCTCTGCTTAATTTGGGGCTAGATAGCAGTGTTTATTTAGCAAATATGCCTGCCGATCAAGTTTTATTCATAACATGCAATACTCATGATGCTAATACCGTTTCCCCACAACTCCTTCATCGTTTGAGAGTTACAAACTAGCAAATAACCTTTGTATACGTGTACAAACTGTAGGCTTACCACGAGCTCTGTCTGGCTCTGTCTCTGGCTCTGGTTTTGAGTCTGTGTGAGTGCTCACTGTTTATACTGTGTGTGTGTCGTTTCGACTTGGAATTAATTTTGACAGCACTCACACAGATTCAAAAACAGAGCGAGATGGAGCTTTTGGTAGGCCTGAACTAGAAATGTTATTCAAGGAACGTTCGGGAACTTCCCCGGTAGCGTAGTGTGTACGAGGTGAGAACTACACTAGAACTATGAACGATGAGTTGATAAGGAGATAAGCCACCACACACCCGACTGAAATGCGAATAAGTTCCATACTGTTAGAGCGGTGTAGGTATCTGTTCGTAATTTATCTGTAAGCTATTGCGGTCTAAGAATATGGGATTGTAGACATTGACAACACAGTGGTAACATATAGTAGAAGAAGAAGACGATAAAACTTTTTAAATTAAAGCGATCGTTATGCATAATTATTATGGAAGCAACTGGTATACTTATATCGCAATTACCTTTATTTTTTCAGACGTTTCGACCGTGTTACAGCAGCCGTGTCCAATGAACTCCAGTCTGCCCGCGACCACGGCTGTTGTAACACGGTCGAAACGTCGGGAAATAATAAAAGGAGTCGCGATCTCTCAACTTTGCCTTGTAATTAACAGCCCTACTTATAAACGCAATTTAAATTTAACCATTGCTTAAAGTTACCCAGTGGTAAGAGATAGCAATAGTTTAACCACTGTTTATCTTTAGACATATTTTTATATGTAAGGCCACTAATATATAAATAGGTATGACCTATGAATTCTCTAATTATTTATCAAAAATTTAAAAGACATTCAAACATTTAGATTTGTACCTTCTTAGGTGCCAAATCAATCGGGTGAACAAAAACATCGCGAGGAAACCGGCATGTCGAAGAATCTACAAAGTCCTACAAACTCTCTGAGGCGCACTTTAAATCCTTTCACCACACTGGTTTGAAAAAACCAGTGACACGATGAGAAGAAGACAAGCGTAGATAAGCCTCTTTATCACAGCCATGAAAAAAGTTATTCTAGTTGCAAACCAATCATTACCACAAAAGCAGCATTTTCATTTATTTTGAAAGCGGATCGTATTTTACTACAAGGAGTTTATTTACGATTATTGTAGAAGAAGCGG
This sequence comes from Thera britannica, assembly GCA_939531255.2. Taxonomy (NCBI): domain Eukaryota; kingdom Metazoa; phylum Arthropoda; class Insecta; order Lepidoptera; family Geometridae; genus Thera; species Thera britannica. The sequence goes on along the minus strand of OW618043.2, from coordinate 15,901,280 downwards.
ATCGATAAAATATAATCAAAGAAAGACAAAAAAACTAAACCAAAAACAAAAAGAGCTAGTGGCATGAAAGAAGAAGACAAGCGTAGATAAGCCTCTTTATCACAGCCATGAAAAAAGTAATTCTAGTAACGCTACCACAAACGTAACTTTTTCATTTATTTTGAAAGCGGATCGTATTTTATTACAAGGAGTCGATTTAGATTCCGGCTGAATCATCAGCCCCCGTCCCGCCTTTTCCCTGTTCCTGGGTTGGTTGCTTTTCTATCGGATACGTTTGAAAATTGCCAAACTATTGCCCCCGTTACTTAGATTGAAGGAGTTTGCATCAAAAGATTTAAAAGTCCTCTGAAGTAACCAAACTGTAAACGCACTTATTTATTTACGAAAATATCGGTGAAATGCTGGAATTCAAAAAAGTTGAGTTTATATAATAACTGGTAGGTATTTACAAAGATTTTTTATAATGTCCCAAAAAATAAGAGCCGAGACTTTTGGGACATTATAAATCAATGACTCTTATTATAAAAATCTTTGTGATTTCCAAGTGTAGTAATCATTATTAAATAAATAAAATTAGTCTTTACTACTTTGGCACATACGAAATATAATGGAGAATTTAATGTACTAAAACTCATGTTATAAACAGCGTCTTTCCTTTAAAAAAAAATTTAAAATTAGTATCGGTTTGGACAACTTCTTAAACTTATCTGCTCCATTTTTAAAATAAATTCATTATATTTAAAAAATAGCTCCTAAATTATTACTGCTAGAAAAGTAGTCAGAGTCACGTCCAAGCATTGTTTTAGCACTGCATGCAAGCTAACGGATAATTATATTTTTCTTATTTAAGTTTTTCAGGAATTTTTAATATTTAATTTTGTTTCTAATTTGGAAATTCTATGAAAACAACAGCACATATTGTACGTAATAAAATCGTATAAAGCAATAAGCTTTTCACGGTTACCTGCAGTTATTTTAGTAAATAAATATCTAGCTTTTTATTAAATATTCCATGAAACAAGCGAGTTTTCGGAAAATAATTTACAAATGAAAATAGCAAAAGTAATTTCAGAATAGGTATGTGTGTCCTAATGTATATTATTAAAAGTATTTAGCAAGAGTAAATTTTTAAACAACCGTTTTTGTATAAATAATAAAATAAATTAAATAATCATTGTAGACGATCCACACAACACCATCTAGCGCCAAATTAAGCAGTGCCTGTACTATAGGAACCAAAATAGTTGATGGAATACTTATATTCTTTATTTTGTTGTAAGCACATACTTAGAATACAATATAACACCCAGACAGAGAACAAACATCTGAGTTCACCACACAAATATTTGTTCTCGGTGGGGATCGAACCCACGACCTACGGCGCAGAAGGCAGAGCTACTACCAACTGAGCTGAGAGAGTATATTTTGTTGTTTTTGTAGTAGCTCAGCGCATTGGGCCGCGTGTCTATTCATCATTTAATTTACATTTGAGCAGCCGACCGCAGCGCGCTCCAGTGTTCTCTACATTCAAAACATTGTATCTAGCATTGCAAAAATGCTTTTTAATTGGAATTTCGACTGAAAAGAGTTCATAATTAAGTTTTAGGCATAGGGCCTTCAAATTAGCCACCGCCGTCGCGTGGCTAAAGCCATCTATTAAGTGCCCTGCGGTGGCGATCAGGGTAAAGTTGTCAAATATGGCTGTCTATTTGAGAGTCTTTCACTGATCGCTATCATATTTGGCAGCGGTTCACTGATCGCCACCGCAGAACGCTTAAAGGCCTGCGGACACCTAGTTTGCTGGCGGTAGCGATCAGTGACACGCTGTCACATTTGACAGCGATATTTGACAGCGTTTCACTGATCGCTACCGCCAGCGAATTAGGTGTGCGCAGGCCTTTAGATGTGCTCAAGGCTTAATTTAAAGGCAACTTTAGTGTATGTGTTAGTCTGTGGTCTCGTAGCTCAAAAAACGCTCCAATTTACCAATAGTTTTAAGAGCCATGCTTGGTAGAACTCCATTCAGCGGTTTTCTGAGGGTATTCATCACTGTGGTCCATTATTCATAAATAAACTTGATTTATTCATTATTTTCATTATTTAACAGGCTAATTCATTATTTTTGCATGTGATTCTTTATAAATTCTGGTAGGTAGTTGTTCATTTTATTTATTTGGAACGTGCTGATACCCCGTTCTTGGTTTACACAGCCGTGTAGGTATTCAACGCTGTCGTATACATTTTTGTTTACGTGAATGTGTGAAATATTAGTTGAAATCGATGGGCTTTGGAAACCACGCTTTGGACTCATTCGTACGGTCAGCGTCAACAGTAAATGAACATTTCAGGTTCGTAAAGTTCAAATATTTCTCATGCCAGCTTACTTTTGATCAAAGGTTCGAACTTTGTTGAATATCGATCTTGATATATGTAATTACTTATCTGCTCTCGAGGTGGTTCCAATATCAATTTATTGATTAACAATCCATGAAACAGACCTTAAGAGATTTCTGAAACTGGGCCCTTCAATTCTCATTATTAAGTTTTTCCAAGAAATACAAAATAACATTATATCTCCACTCTTCAGGTTCTCAGTATCCTTTCAATTAATTAGACTGCGTCCGCTACAAAATAGTGTTAAATAATGTCAAAGGAAAGCTTTTAGTTTTAGCGAAATGGCCACAATTTTGTGTCCGGCTTTAACTTACGCGAGCAAAGAATTCGGGACACTCTTTCCCGTTGTTATAGAGATACTCTTCTAATTCTGCCTTTTGCGCCGTAGGCCGTGGGTTCGACCCCCAGCGAGAATATTTGTGCGGTGAATGCACAATTTATTTTCAACAACAAGATGTTTGTTTTCTATCTGGGTGTTATATTGTATTTTAAGTTTGTATATGCAAAAAAAAACATGTACCTATTATATCAGCTATCTGGTTCCGTAAGAAATAAATAAATAAAAAAAAAATAAAAAAATAAGAAAATAAAATAAAAATAAATAAAATAAAGTAAGAAATAAATAAAACTTATTTATTGAAGTACAAGTTCTGCTTAATTTGGGGCTTAAGTGTTCTGTTAATTATTATTTATTTATTTAACTTTCTCAAGGAATGAAATCGGGACACTCTTTCCGGCTGGACCAATTTTGAAGGAACGTATTCGTACCTATCATATTATTATACCTTACCTACTCAGCAGTTTTTTCATAAGTTATACTAAACCAAAACCGGGGATAAAAGCTAGTCTATAATAAATTCAACATGATCACTCCCATCAATTACTATCATCGATCAAACGTGTACACAAATATTAAACTCTAGTTTTCTAAATAGCGGTCACCGTCACATTAAACACGTTCATTATATTGGTGACCCCGGTTATTAAACCTGCTAACGCAGAAAACAACGTATCCTACATAATTAACTGAAACATTCCCCCATTTTAAACATTTGTATATTAGTAGAAATCTATCGCTTGAATACAGTTAGAACTCAAACAATAACCTACGCATTACGACGCCATCTTTTTTCTTTCACGCACGACTGATGACAAATTCTCGCAGTAGTGATATTTACCCCTAAAACAGACAACAGAGTATTGTTTACATAGAATCCAGAAACCAACAAAATAATTGCATGCATCGCATGCGATCAATATTTTTTTTGTACTTAATTTATAACTGCCGTCATTAATAGCTGTCACTGCGTTTTAGGAAAGCCCCATGTCAACATTTACATGTTAGCACTGTCTAACAGATAGTGTCAATTAATTATGGAAATAAGTGTCGCTTAGAAAATTAGCAAGCTTATTTCAAAGCTTGTCCACTAAAGCTAAATATGAAGAGGCCTGAATGATCTAAAAACTCCGATACCACAATAATTAGATAAACTTAGTTATAACTACGTTATATAGAAGGTTCCAAGTCGGAGTTTTTAAAAAAATAAAAAAGGTTGTATGTTAATTCGAGTCCATGAAGGTAGAAGCTTAACTATATTAAGTATATCTTATACCTACCTTCTTGGTGAAACTTTTATTTTCATTTGCTTTTCTTTCACCATTTTCTTTTTTGTATTCAGTCATTTCCTCGCTGAGGTGGGATAAAAAGTTACGTGTTGCACTCGAGCGCGAAGATTTCACACATACTGAAATTACAATATAACACTCAAATAGAGATAAAACATCTGCATTCACCACACAAATAATCTCGGTGAGGATCGAACCCACGACCTACGGCGCAGAAGCTGAGAGGCCACTTGAGGCCAGTCATAGATTAGGTATTTCGTTCTTTAACCGTGAGGTTTCTCGAACAATTCATCATTCGATTGGTCGTGTTTGCACATTAACTAATGAATTCCACATAGGTCAGCCATTGTGGTTTGAATTATTGTAATTGCTATGCTATTCATGGATCAGAAGGGCAAGTCCCACTTCATTTACAACATTTTGTCTACGAAATGTTGTTTTCGTTTCGCCTATTAGTCTCTGTCTATTGTATGGAGAAAAGATGAGACAACAACTCTAACTACGTAACGTATTTTTGCTGTCTCATATTTTCTCCATGCAATAGAGAGAGACAAAAAGGCGAAACGAAAACAACATTTGGTAACGAAATGTGGTAGCAAAACTTCGACTTCGGGTTCTGAAGGGCAAGTCCCACTTCATTTACAACATTTCGTCTGAGAAATGTGGTTTTCGTTTCGCCTATTCGTCTCTCTCTATTGTATGGAGAAAAGACTAGACAACAAAAATGTGTTACGTAGAAACGATCGAATAGTTTTTGGCTCATCGATTTTCTATGCAAAAGAGAGAGACACGTGCTCACACGAAAACAACATTTGGTAGACGAAATGTGGTAGCAAAACTCGGACTTCTTGTACAGTATCTACATAATATTCATCGAATTGAGTACTTCGATCTTTGTTTTGACAAGCCTTGGAAGCCTTATTCTAAGGTTTAAGCCTGGTATATATCACTGACAGCGATAAGCTGCCCATTAGGCTTGCGCCATCTAGGCGATGGAGATGGCGATCACGCGAAATGCTGTCAAACAATTCAATGTCAAGCAATTTATGACAGCGTTTCAGCTTTACTGTGAAGTGTGACTGTTTATTTTTAAGCTAAAAACTATCCCACATCTAGTGTGTCATGGTAATCTATATAGAGTTTTTTTTTAGCCTTACCATAAAGAGTTATCTATCTATCTATTCTTACAGCTGTCATATTATGTAAAACAAGCCCTGTGTTTTTCTCAATGGAAATTGCAAGTTTTTTTTTTTTGAAATATTGTCGATATTACAACTTGCTGACCTGCTATTATAGGAAGACGTTCGATAATGATTAAAAATAAATTTGTAGTAACCATCGCCTATCACAGAGCGTTGAAAAGATTTAGGTAAAAAAATATAGGCCTGAAATAAAGTAAAGTACACGCAAAGGGCCAGCCTTTTTTAACGACTTCACAACAATATCGAGCGCTAAAGCCCCATAAAAACATTCCGCTTTCAAAATGACAGTTGCAAAACTGTCGCGCCAATAAGCTGGAATGGGCCCTGATAGTGCTGTCACGAACGAAACTGACAGCCGGAAAAAAATAAAAAGCAGCCAAGTGCGAGTCGGACTCGCCCATGAAGGGTTCCGTAGCATCAGTTAACATAATATAAAGGTTTTTGTAGTTCGTCGAAAGGTAAATTGCGGTTTACGATTTATGACGTATAAAAAAAAAACTACTGAGTAGATCTCGTTCAAACCAAATATCGTTGGAAGTTTGCATAGTAATGCACAACATGTATTTTTTTTGGATTTATCATTCTCTTATTTTAGAAGTTAGAGGGGGGGGGACCAACTTTTTTCCACTTTGGAAGTGTCTCTCGCGCAAACTATTCAGTTTAGAAAAAAACTATATTAGAAACCTCAACATCATTTTTGAAGACCTATCCATAGATACCCCACACGTATGGGTTCGATGAAAAAAAAAATTTTGAGTTTCAGTTTCAAGTATGGGGACCCCCAAAATTTATAGTTTTTTTTCTATTTTTGTGTAAAAACCTAAATGCGGTTCACAGAATACATCTACTAACCAAGTTTCATCAGTCTAGCTCTTATAGTTTCGGAGAAAAATGGCTGTGACTCGGCCGGACAGACAGACAGACAGACAGACAGACATGACAAATCTATAAGGGTTCCGTTTTTGCCATTTGGCTACGGAACCCTAAAAAAGCCACCTACACAGTGTTTGGTCCGCTGTGCAACGGTATAGGGGCTTGAAATAAAATGTTTGGAGCATGGATTGAAACAAACATATAAAAAGTAGTCTACACATTCAAACCATAGCTATTTCTAAATGTGAAAAAAAAAATACAGCACGGCATAGACCAAAGTAGTATTTAATTTTTGAAGCGGTTCTCAAACTTCTACCCTAAGCTCTTCGCGTGGAGTTAGGAACTGACTTCAGATCCTCTGCGGAACTTTCGGAATTTTTAAACACTTTTATTTTTAAATCGCACTGTGAATAAGTTAGTGGGATTTGAGGCTTTTCGTTCTTTTATCGCGGCAACTTGCTAATTCAATGCTGGAATATGGTTAAAGAGTTTTTCCAATAGGTTATAAACTAAGTAAGGTTAATAAAATAATCCTTGTATGAACTTTCTCTTGGAAGCCCTAAATGAAACGAAGATTAGTTTATTTCACATGTTAAATTCGCTTTGAAAACATCATAATTTTTATAGGGAAGCACCTGTGTTTGTAGGACTCAGGATGCCGCCTGTTTATTGACAGTGACATTTCAGACTGTTCTGTCTTGTTTAGCTGTTGTCATTCGAAAGACAGTTAAACGGTTTGGTCGTTAGATCATATTGCTGGATTTGCCGGCTGACCTATCTATTGGCTTGACTAAAAACTATTCTATTTATGTAATCATCGCACAAAGCACTGCGCTTCCACTTTTCTAATGCAAACTGCCAAGGTGGTATGCGGAGCCAAAAAAAAAGTGCCAAGGTGTGGAACTCATTACCGTCGCCGTCGTCAATATTTCTGGAGGATTACAACCTTGGAATTTTCAAGTCAAGAGTGAACAAGTAGATTATAGCTAAGTGTGCTCCACCTTAGGCTACATTTTCGCTTTCCATCAGGCAGGCAGGAAGGTGTATGGCAGTCAAACGTTTAGCTATCAATAATAAAAAAATACATCCTCAGACGAAGAAGAAATTGTATTTTGTAAGATAGCTAACACTTATAATAAAATCTAATGAAAACCATTTGACTTTTTCCACTGTGAAAACTTGTATCCACTAGTTGTACAAAAGGCGTATATTCAATACACATACGGTGATACAGCAGCATATTACTTGCTGCGACGTTTGTTCAGTATTCAACGGGCGGCAGTGATTTTCCAATGAGCGAGCTACGAATGCAAAGACGATGTCTTCACTGTGCCGCGAAACGAGCGTATTCTGGAATATTCTTCATTTGGATCGTTTTAAAATAAATACCCTTTCAAACAAAAAAAACCGAATTCCTATTTTGAACACATAGGTATGCTGAAAAGAACAAAAACAAACTATTAATTAACAATTAATTAGCGCTTTGACTCCACTTTTATAGTACGAACTGCCAAGGAGTGGAACTCTCTTCCGCCGTCAGTATTTCCGGAAAGTTACAATTTGGGAATTTTTAAGACAAGAGTGAACAGGTGGATTATGGCTAAGCATGCTCTATCTTAGGCTGCATCCTCACTTTCCATCAGGTGTGATGGCAGCCAAATGCTTAGCTAACTATATTAAAAAAAAATAACCAACATTACTTAAGGTACTGTTCATAAAGTGTGAGCAGTTGGGATGAAGTATAATATGTAATTCTTATTTTAACAAAAATGTTCCCCATAGTTTTGAAGAAAAACGCCACCAACTTTTTAAAGCCAATGACGGCCGACTTTTCTATTGTTAGACTTGACTTAAAACGATTTTATTTATGTAATACATCACACTTGATATTGGAAAAATTTACCGAATGGGCAAATAAAGAAGTAGAACAGAGCATTTTCAGTTTGAGCTTCTTATAGGCATGACGTTTGCGCAAAAAGCTGTTGTAATATTAAATTGTATTCAATCCACACAGCACTATCTATCCCCAAACTAAGCAAAGCTTGTAATATGGGAACCGTATAGCTTATAAAATACTTATATTTTTTTTTGTAAATACATACTTAGAATACAATAACAACCAGACAGAGAACAAACAACTGTGTTCACCAAATATTCACACCAAATATTCACAAATATTTATTCTCGGTGGGGATCGAACCCACGACCTACGGTTCAGAAGGCAGAGATACTACCAACTGAGCTGAAAGGCCATTCAGTCTCCCGGGTAAAATTAAAGCCTTGTATTTGCTTACTGCTATTCGGTTTTTCATACAATGCTGTATTTATTTTAAATATTTTCCCCCAGAATACGCTCCTTCGCTTAGATAACAGTGGGTCTCGTCTCGCTAATGAGATTCTTTGGCTCGCGGTTTGCATTTCAGATCGGAATCCCGTCTTCGCTGCTCCACTGAACTCGTTGCCTAATAATGAGATTTCCGAGGAGGTACGTGAGGTGCGAAACCTGTTTTATACATAAATTAATTGTCTTTGCCAACAATCCTTCAACAAATATACAGAATCCGTGGTTATAACGCGTTTAAATTATGAAGCTACTATAAGATCTCATAACAGGGATGAGAGGGGGGCGACCCTATCTATTGTATAAAAAAATATGTATGTTAGTATTATATCAGCTATCTAGTTCCCATAGTACAAGCCCTGCTTAGTTTGGGGCTTTATAGTGTTGTGTGGATTGTCTATATTATTGAAGTGAAAACTTCTTTAGCGGCGTTGAGCACTTTCTGTAATGGGTATAAAATCTTAAACTCGCGTCAGGATCACGTGACCCTGATCGAAAAAGCGTAAGACGGATGTTTTTGTAGAAATGTACCATAAGACTACAACGTAGAGTTCATAATAAAAATCGAAAAAGCGTAAGACGGATGTTTTTGTAGAAATGTACCCTAAGACTACAACGTAGAGTTCATAATAAAGAAACATTAAACTGCACGAGAATTGCCCACTTTCACAGAACTGCACAATTATTGTGCAATAATTATAACAAGTGAAAAAAAGCCAAGGATCTCCAAATTAAATTATTGCAAATAATAAACAATAACAAGCGGAGTCAATATAATTCTTATTCTATAAATGCAAAGTTTTTGAAGTGAAAACTTCTTTAGCGGCGTTGAGCACTTTTTTTTTTGGGTCATGTAGGGAAGGTGAGATTATTTTGAAAGCAATATAAATTTTTCCCCCCTTTCCCTCTAGACCCCTTTATTATTTAAAAAACCTAAAAATGCCCTATTTTTAAGCCTTTTTTTTCGAGTGGAGCGACCATGGGAACAGCGCGGCGAGCGAAGCGAGCCGTGCTGTGACTCCCCCCAAGCCCCCCAGAACCCCCTCCTCCTGAACCCAGGGGGAGCGTCGCGGCGAGCGAAGCGAGCCGCCACGTGACCACGGGGAACAGCGCGGCGAGCGAAGCGAGCCGTGCTGTTACCCCCCTAAGCCCCCCAGAACCCCCTCTTCCTGAACCCGGGGGGAGCGTCGCGGCGAGCGAAGCGAGCCGCCACGCGACCACGCGACCACGCGACCCCCTTAGCCCCCCAGAACCCCCTCCTCCTATGTCTGCCGTTTTACTTCATTTAGGACCTACTTGTAGGTCGCGCGACAAGGTCCCTTCTAGCGGTTCCGACCCGTTGAGGATTTGGCTTTACGTAAAATTTAGGGTTCCGTATAGGGTTTTGATTGGGGTTATACTATATTGAGGAATTTGATTAAATGGTCGACTTTTAGGGTTCCTTAGGACTTTGATTGGAGTTTCAACTACACTTAGAAGCTTGATAATGTTAAAATTTTTAGGGTTCCTTAGGACTTTGATTGGGGTTTTACTACATTGAGGAATTTGATTAAGTGGTCAACTTTTAGGGTTCCTTAGGACTTTGATTGGAGTTTCAACTACACTTAGGAGCTTGATAATGTTAACATTTTTAGGGTTCCTTAGGACTTTGATTGGAATTTCAACTACACTTAGGAGCTTGATAATGCTAAAATTTTTAGGGTTCCTTAGGACTTTGATTGGGGTTTTACTACATTGAGGAACTTGATAAAATAAACAACTTTTAGGGTTCCTTAGGCCTTTAATTGGACTTTCAACTACACTTAGGACCTTGATTATGTAAACAATTTTAGGGTTCCTTAGCACTTTGATTGGAATTTCAACTACACTTAGGAGCTTGATAATGCTAAAATTTTTAGGGTTCCTTAGGACTTTGATTGGGGTTTTACTACATTGAGGAACTTGATAAAATAAACAACTTTTAGGGTTCCTACGTTAATAATCAAGTTTTCACTTCTGCCGGCACTCCCGGAGTGCAACCCGTATTTTTTTATCTAAAAAATTGAAGTGCTATTGCTTGAAAAAACAAACACACCCTAAACGGCTTCAAACTTATATTTTTTTTGTAGTAGTAGAGCTCTTTGTGTGTTGCTCGTCCGGGGATGTACTTCTTTCTTCCTTGCCTATTTCTGCCCTAAAGCAGCATTGCTGTGTTTCGGTCTGAAGTCCTCATATAACGCAATTGAGATACAGGAGCGGCAACCGCTCAACATCAGGTTAGCTATCTGCCTGTTCACTTTTTCTCATACAAAAAATATTTTTTTTTACCGTTTTTATTACGCGCGTCAAGTAATTTGTATCCATCTTTCTTTCTAATTATTTTAAGTTAGAACGTCGAAATCGAACCCTCCATTAAATCTTCAGCTAGCCATTAATCACTAACCAAATAGAGCGTATAAAAGTCAATCAGTAACACACAAGCACGTAACATCGACGTCCCATCCATCAGAAGAGTACTAACTTGTCAGATTGGAGGGTGATCACTCAGCCCTCCATTACACGGGGACTATCAGTCAATCAGGGGGTGGTCGCACTTTTGAATACGGCACGAGATTTGATTCGGCTGACTGAGTCTTAAAAAACATTTCGACTATTGTATACCGATGATCGGTGATAAGTATATTATTTATTTATTAATTTGAACGGTCTACATTTCGACCACTTACACTAATTAACACAAAAAACTAAAAATAAAATAGATCACAAAAAAAACAAAAAACATATACAATAAAGATGTATGAATGTGGATGGATATGTAAGCAGAAGTAGACCAAAGATAACATGGATGAACTGTGAAAGATGTTATGGGTAAGAGAGGAGTGAATGCACAGATGACGGTTGACAGAAGGGAATAGAGGAGGAAGACATGTTGTACCGACCCCACATAAAGTGGGATAAGGGCAGGAATAAGAGAGTATATCGATAATCAACAGAGGACTAATACGTATTTTTTAATGACTTTCAATTTTATTAAAGCCAAACTTTAAAATCAGTGTACAACAATGACAAATCTTAAAAAAATGAGTTCTCAAAAAGATCAGAGCTATTGAGCTGTGATCCAACCTGTGATAATAAACGTAATATTTGGTTATCAATGCAATACATTTCAGGCAAATACCCAGTAGCTCACCAATACACTGTGCCAATACCATGCAACCACCAAACAAAACCCTTCCATTCATCAAAGTAAACAATACCACACGCAAGACCAGGATACTTCCCGTCACCAATGCGAAACGCAAATCGATATCTCCGCCGTGTTATGACCGCCTGGTAGTTTGAAGCTTAGAAGCGATTGCAGCGAACAGCTGTGAACTGCGATGGCGATCAGTTTCAACATTGGGTTCTTCGCACACACTTCCACCAACTGTCACTGACAATGGGTGAACAAAGACACAGTTAAATGAGACGATCTGGAAATTTAAGAGAGTATTTATTATGTAGGTATGTATATTGTAATTTGTAGGAACTAATCATCAGATCTTATCTTCTTCTCAGTCGCTTCACTCTTGTCAGAGCAGTTGTGGTCATCATGAATATTTTAGATTTCTTTTTATCAGGGGCTGGGGCACGCCTCACGATATCTCGCCACATGTAGGGAGACTACATGTCGTCATCCGGGAGCACTCTTGTAGGGTTCCACCCACTGCTGATTTCACCTGATCAGTCCAGCGCATAGGAGATCTTCCACGTGGTCTTGTACCCTCTACTTGTCCCTGAACCACGAGGCGCTCAATCGAGTCAGTGTCCCGCCGCGAGACATGTCCGAAGTATTTTAGAATGCGACATTGTACTAAGCTGGACAGACGCTGTTTGATGTTTAGTTCTTGGAGTATCAAAACATTAATGCGAAATTCAGTCCACGATACTCCAAGCAGTCGTCTCCAGCACCACATTTCCAAAGCATCAATCTTCTTTTTCTCTACTTCACGAAGGGTCAGATGATTATAAGCGGTTGTAATTAGGTGAGAAGTGGTTCAGCTGTTGAACTCTAGCTGACGTTTAACAGACGCAAATGTTCGTCGCGATGTGGCTTTGCATACGGTTCGCAGGTAAAGTTCGCCATCGCTGTTTGCAGCTGTTCGCCTAGGTGTGTCCGATCCTCAAGTCATTGGTTACAGAAACACCCAAATTAAACTCGTTCATACATCACGCGAGACAATGCACCCACGCGCTCCTCGTAGGATGAAGATAGATAGCAGAGGGATGCGTGGTCACCCTGTCCACGAATAGGCAGATCGATAGCTCTGCCTTGTTATGTTCTCCTGGTAGTTCAGTCTTTAAAAGTTGATAAAGTTTCACAATAAATACAAAACACAAAATAATCTTACCATAATATTCAATTATAAATATCATACTGTCGTAACGTTGTAAATAATATGTGATTACTTAGGTATTATGAAACAGAAACATGAGATTCTACAAAAAGTAATAGCCAGTACAAATATGTAGGTACGTTGTAGATTTGGGTCAATTGTGAACTTTGAAAATCTTTTTAATATTTTAAAATGGTTGTTAAATTTAAATGTCATCCATCATTGGCCTGGGCTTATACCTTTTGGAGAAAAAAATTACGTTTCAATGATTCATATTATTATTGGTCCTTTTATATCTTTATCAGTCATTTACTTTTGGAGTCTCTCTTGGTATATTCGGATCTCCGCCCTTTTTGTTTTAAATCTATAATTCGACATCGACAACAACCACAAACTAGTAAGAGATACTACGAACAACTCGACATTAGCAAATTCGTGGCAACCCCTCCACTGAAAAGCCATACATATAAAAGAAGAATAACTTAGTAGGCCGCTTAGTATGTTGCCATCTCTGTTTATTGTCATGAAAGTGACAGTGACAAAAAGCTTTTGGCGAGCCGCTAAGAAGTGCCAGGCATTATGTATAAAGGGGTTAGTATTTATTTCCACTCCACTATAACATACGTTTTTTTTTATAATAATAATCTTTATTGGGGCTTCACAATATTGCAACCTAACAAACATACCATGTAATTATCTTATTGTAACACACCTCCAAAATTCACAATTATACTTAGGTTACACATTATTAGAAATAAGTCTTGACTCATGCAGGCACAGTGGTATTACGCAGGTACGTAAGTAGGTAGGTAGTATCGTCATGACAATAAAAAGACGAGTAGGTACATGGCTGAGCTCTAACTCTTATGTTTCCTTGTGTTTAGGATACCTATCAGTACCAGAATTATCGGATAAATCAAGGTTTTGGGTTCATTCGCACCATTAATACATTCTCTAGACACACTTATCAATGTTTCACACCGGTATCAATGTTTCAAATGCAGCAAAATGGATAAAATAATAAACCGATCATAAAACATCGAACACTGCATTCGAATTTCCGTATAGTCTTCCTTTACACGTCACACGGGATAACAAATCAGTCTTCCGATGCAGTTGCGGCGAACAATAGCGGTAATAAATAATGCTACCTGTCGTTACCGACAATGCCATCTCGGTTGACGCGACAATGCTATGAATATAGTCACCCTATTCGGTTTGTAATGTCGTGTGACGGGGCTTTACATTTTTAAAACTAACCGCTAAAACTAGCGTTTTCTAACTACTTCACTAAAAAAGTTTGACATAATATGTTGTCAAACTTTGGCCCACGTGTGTCAAGTTTACGACAGGGGTCTCTTTGGGGCGCACTTAATATCCTTTCACCGCACTGGTTTGCACGTCTCGTGAACAAGTAACTAAAACTAATAGCTACAGTTTTGACAACATGTCATTGTGTCAAGTGCATCAAAGGGGCCTCTTTGGGGCGCAATCCTTTCACTGGTTTGCAAATCTTAATTAAAATCTCATTTAAGATTTTGCAACGGTTATTTTCATTCCAATCAGCATAAATAATTGGAAAAATTATATTATCAATAAAACTAGTAAAATGCAGAAAATATTCGGTTTTACTATATTTTTGGTAAATCAAATCATTGTGAATTCACGGGTAGGATAAACTTTACCTATACTTACCTAATAAAATATTTATTTTCTTTATTTTTCGAACAAATCTTATACCTTTAAACGAGAAAATCTTGTATATATATATATATATTTAGGATCTCGGAAACTGAGCCAACAATTTTCATGAATTTCAGTATACAGGGGTTTTCGGGGACGATAAAACGATCTAGCTAGGATTCATTTTTAGAAAATGTCCCCTAATCGTCAAGTAAAAAGCAGCCAAGTGCGAGTCGGACTCGCCCATGAAGGGTTCCGTAGCACGACGAACTACAAGAACCTTTATATTATGTTACTTGATGTAACATAATAAGGTTCTTGTAGTTCGTCGAAAGGTAAATTGCGGTTTACGGTTTATGACGTATAAAAAAAAAACTACTGACTAGATCTCGTTCAAACCAAAAATCGTTGGAAGTTTACATAGTAATGTACAACATATATTTTTTTTAGTATTATCATTCTCTTACTTTAGAAGTTAGAGGGGGGGGGACCAACTTTTTTCCACTTTGGAAGTGTCTCTCGCGCAAACAATTCAGTTTAGAAAAAAACGATATTAGAAACCTCAACATCATTTTTGAAGACCTATTCATAGATACCCCACACGTATGGGTTCGATGAAAAAAAAATTTTTGAGTTTCAGTTTCAAGTATGGGGACCCCTGAAATTTATAGTTTATTTTTTATTTTTATGTCAAATTCTTAATGCGGTTCACAGAATACATCTACTCACCAAATTTCATCAGTCTAGCTCTTACAGTTTCGGAGAAAAATGGCTGTGACATACGGACGGACAGACAGACAGACAGACAGACAGACAGACAGACAGACAGACAGACATGACGAATCTATAAGGGTTCCGTTTTTGCCATTTGGCTACGGAACCCTAAATATCAACTTTATCATAAAATCATAACTCCTAACGCCATCTGTTGATTAAGTCATGAGTTAGTGGGACAGAGAATGCCATCTATTGACGAGTAGTGGAGTTTATTATTATGTCGGTAAGATCGAAAACCAAAAAAAAAAATACCGAGCGAAGCTCGGGCACCAACCGCTAGTCTTATTTTATTAGACATCTCGAATGACGTCACCTCAAAATATTTTTTGATTGGGGGCTTTGTTCGCCCCGTTCCCGTGTTTTTCGGGATAAAAGTATGCTATGTCTTTCTCCTGGATCTAAGCTACCTCTTCACCAATTTTCAGTCGGTTCAGCTGTCCCTGAGTTACCCATATAATTATAGTGTAATTACTAACATGACTTTCTTTTATATAAAAATAAAATAATAGATTCACCTTTTTTTCTGAGACGACTAAACCTTTTTTGAACTACATCAAGAAATCATTACTTTTTTGTTCATCTTTTGGTTACTTGCTAATAAAAAATCTTTTTTTCAGGCAGTTCGTGACCCTAGCGATATGCATAGTTACGAGTTCATGCTAACTAATTTAGGATTGCATAATAGTATTTTAGTGGTACCAAACTCTGTAGAAGCCAACTATGCCGATAATTCTAATAGAGATCTAAGCTATGACAGTGAAGAAACAGAAAAAGAAAGAATAGAAAAGTACAGAAGAATATTTGAGATGGCAGGAGCAAGATTTAGCCCTAATTTCGAGCCATTGAGGAAGTCTACAACTCCTAATATGAACGACTTGTGATTGAAACTGTTCTTCTTTTGTAGTAGTTCTCATTTAAGGTTGTTCAATTCCGATACAAACTGAATTTACACAACTATGGGCAAACAAAGTATAAATGTACACTGAAATAGCTGTAATAGAATTTAACAGTGGTCTTTATTGCCGGCCAGTTATATAAAGTTGGAGAAAACTGTAGGATAACAGAAATATTAATAAAAAACCAATAAAGAAATTTTTTCGTCATTCTTTCTAACGGGTACTCGGCATTGAATACGTGACTGAGCTTAAAACATATGTCTCAAAATAGTCGTAAAAGTCTGTTAGTTCTTTTTCTGAAGCCCCGACTGCCACGACCAACGGCTACCACTCCAACTTTATATAACTGGCCGGTAATAAGGACCATTGTTAAAGCCTATTACAGCTATTTCAGTGTACATTAATACTTTATTCGCCCATAGTTGTGTAAATTAAGTTTGTATGGAAATCGTACCCCCTTAAATAGGGGGGTTTCGTTTCAAGATTTAAAATCTCCCGAAATGACGTTACTGAATTTTTATTTTTTATCACAAAATATATGTATTTTAAGTCTTATTTTAAAAGGCTAAGTACTCCTTGTTGGTTTTTGAGCCCCTAAAAAGGTTTGAAACCAATTTCCCGGCCACGAGAAAGGACTTCAACCAGACCGTGTAACCGCGGCTTTAAAACTTCCCGTGTGGATGGCGCCTAAGCTTGACCAGTTTTAACAGGATTAGATACTGCTCGATATTAATGGGTTTTTAATTCCATGAAATCGAAAACGTGTTGCCGTAATTTGGGTGGTTGATGAATTGTTGTAATCTATTTGTAGATAACTGATACCAAAGAGTACCTATGGGTTATTCTGTATTCTAAGTGCACTGGTGGCCTAGTGGTAGTAAGCTTTCCGATCCTAAGGTCGCGGGTTCGAATCCAGTCCTCAAAACCTATGGATTTTTCTGTTCTGAAAATGTATGTAAACAATGCTAGTGTTCTCAAACGGTGAAGGAAAACACCGTGAGGAAACCAATGGCTTAGTCAGCTCTGCACGTATTAACCATGTCTTTCCTGTGGATTAGGCCGACTAAGCTATCAGGATGGTATAGATGCTGGGCAAGCCTATTCCGTATAAAATACTGTCCCACAGGCACTATAGCGTCTCGTAAGTAGGGCTTGTGTAATCACCAGTTGCCCCTGACGTTATATCAATCATCTACAATAGATAAGGCTTGTTTATTTTTAGAGTACTTGTGTCTAGTGGTAGCCCTGCCTTCCGATCGGCGGTCGCGGGTTCGAATCCGATCAATCAATGTTTTCTATTCGAAAAAGACGAAAATATGTAACCAAGAGGTTTGTACATTTCACGATAGCAAGACTTTTAATTACAAACACAGCATTAATCTATCGCAACAAAGACTATTACAAGCTGAAGAAACTTTCACTGCGGCACAAAAGAAAGTAAACAGACCAGTCAGTTCAGGGGCTAGTTAGCCAGTTAGGACACAGTCGCTGTTTAAACAGCTAAGTAACTCTTTAGAACTTTCCTCTCACTATAAAAAACTACTGAGAACAAGGCCCAACTCAGGGAATGATTTCCAAGAGCTCCTTATAATTAATCAAACATTTATAACAATATCTGTTTCTGCTGTAAAAACGCGGAAAAGATTGCGGGTCGCTCCACTCGCCGTTGTGTTCCAACTTTACTGCGGCAGCAAACTAGGACTCTATTTAAATCTTAGATCCGTGTCTGTAAGGACCTTATTATCCTATAGCGTTCAATGTGCCTTAGTCCTGGTTTTTACACCAGTCATTGTTGTCCCTAGTTATTTCGAACCAATAGTGTAGTGAATAGATTTTAAGTGCAAAGATACTTCGTGCACATGACTCAGTTTTTCAAAATTGTAGATTCTATGACAAGCGACCAAGTATACTTGAAGAAACCGTCACGATGTTTCCCTTTACCATTTAAGCAGTGACCCCCGTGACGTCTCAAAATTGCACCAGCCGTTCTCACAGATCTAGTAGGTGTACACGTGGTTCCGTCGGAAATAGGGGTCCGCGGTCCACAACTAATAAAACAAAGTTCCTTTTTGCCTGTTTGTCTAATTCTATTTGGGGACAATGACTTTGTTTTCTATTACTTTTTTGTCGTGGGATGACGGAGTCAATAGAATTGTTGTGACACTGTTATTATTGTAAGAAGCCACTTTCAGTGATTAATATGATTAAGCTCATTCGTTTTGTGTCATTCTGGTGTTATTTTGAGTTCTGTACCCGAAGTCCGAGTTTTGCTATCACATTTCGTTACCAAAATATGTTGTTTTCGTTTCGCTTACGTGTCTCTGTCTTTTGTATGGAGAAGAAATGAGACTGCAAAAATACGTTACATAGTAAGAGTTGTTGTCTCATCATTTTTCCATGCAAAAGACAGAGACACGTAGGCGAAACGAAAACAACATTTGGTATCGAAATGTTGTAAATGCACTGGGACTTTGGGTACTGTTGTGTAATTTCGTTGGTATTATAACCAACATTACCTACTTCATAGCAGAGGTCTTAGCTCAAAGTTTGAGCAGTTGGAATGAAAGTGTACCTATTATGTGATATCCGATTGGATCGAAAAATGTATCCTAGAGTTTTGAAAAACCTTTTTTTTTTCAAATCTAACCGGCTTGTCTATTGACTGACTTGACTAAGGCCCGTATTCCGAAACAGCGCTTGAGTCTGAGTCGAGCCTCAAGCATAGATTTTATGACAGTTCTCCATTGAAAAGTGTCAACAATCTGTGCTTGAGGCTCGACTCAGACTCAAGCACTGTTTCGGAATACGGGCCTTAACCTCATTTTGTTTAAGTAATATACCCTCACTTGCCATTGGCAAACTTGTCGGAATGGACAGTTGCTATCTAAGAAGTGATTAGGCTGCTTATTATACTTAGTAAGCATATTCGATTAGTCTTCCTGTCGTTATCACTAGTTCTTTCGAACTATGGGAAAAAGATTTGAAACGCTTTTCTTGCTATCGAACTTTCAAGGGTTTACGACATGTCAGTTTCCTCCCGATGTTTTCCTTCACCGTTTGTAAGTATTACAAGTATTTGTTTTGGTTCTTTTTATTTATTTTTCAATTAAAAAGGCTTATGAAAATATTTGAATGTTTAATTTATGAATATGGTTTATAAAATGTTCAATCCTTATTAAAAACGAATCTTTTTCCAAATCTCCCGAAGCTTTCGTATAAAACCTTTCAAAAATCAATTAGTATATCGAAGCGCTGTTAATCCTTGCCCAAAACAAGCAAAGTAGACATACGAGGAGATGGGCCGAGTTGATCGATAGACTTAGTCGAACTCTGCGGTGGAAATGCGAAAAGTTCACTCATTTGCCCCACCCTCCTCTCGCTGACCGGGGTAAAGGAGGCTTTCCGCCAAAGTGAAACCTAACTGCGATGATAAAATGACTTGTTGAAATGTCTAATTACATTTTTTTTTGTTAAAAGCGGAAGGATTACACTTCTAAGGGAATTTGTTTCACTTGCTGAAATGATGATATTAAATTAAAACCAGAATTATTTTTTTGAATCATTTCACGGCGTTATAATTTAATTTAATTCATAATACAACACTAGCAGCACTAGGACTAGCAGTACTAGTAGCACTAGGTTCATATTTATTTATTTTTTCAAACTTCGGCCCGCTTTCACTCCAAATATTGCTCTAAGCATAAGGGCCTATCTTGTGTTCACCATTTTTAATTTTAAGACCTAACCATGTAACATAATAATTACTATAAATAAAATGAGTATGAGTATTGTTAAAAACAAATAGAATAAAAGCATACTCGTGCTTTGGTGGAAAGACAGCCTAAAGTTACAATAGTCTATCAAGGAATCCGGGGTGGAATAACAACATAAGAAGTTATGGGATTTGGGAAATGGGTTGTTGGAGGATTTTGAAAAGATCGGGGATTAACCTCACCTGCCTCTTCATGGTATTGTTTGTAGCAAAAGTTTTTACTAATGATACCATATTAGACTGGAATCGTTACATTTTATAGGCTTACTTAATTTTTATTGGTTTTTATACCAACGCAGCAGAGCTCTGGTGGCCTAGCTGCCGTCCGATCCTAAGGCCGTAGGTTCAAATCCAGTCGTGTACCAAAGCTTTTATCCCCAAAAATTAATGTACACCATGTCAGATGTCAGTGCTCTCAAACGATGAAGAAAAACATCGTAAGGAAACCGGCATATCGTAGAACCTAAAAAGTTCGAAAATATGTATCACTTAAAATCCTTTCACCACACTTGGTTAAGAATCAGTGACCCGATAAGAATAAGAATACCAACGCAAAGTTTTTCTAAGAATTTTTGCCCCCTGAAAAGCAGACATCGACAAGCGACTGTTTCTATTTCTGTTATTTATCAACCGCAGCCCGATTTAACCCACTGCTGGGCATAAGCCTCTCTTTTCTCTTGCCTTCTGCTTCTGTTAAATTTCCATATTTTTGTAGTATCACAGAGTAACCTACTCGTATATTCAGTTCCAATAGCCAAAACCGTATTTTTGTGAGCGAGCACACAAAAACACTTGTCACCACACTCTCTGAGCTACTCTCCTTAAAAGCATGTCACTGGGGAACTATTTGTCATATGCTAAGTGATTTCCGTAGTACACTCGTCAGATGTGTTGAATCACGGCTATGGGCTTTGGTTTGTTGGGAAATATCATCATCATCTTCCAGCCCTTATCCCAGTGGGGTCGGCACAACAGTTTTTCTTTTTCACTCACCTCTATCACTAGAGAATTTTCTGCTACATTTTAGGGTTCCGTAGCCAAATGGCAAAAACGGAACCCTTATAGATTCGTCATCTGTCTGTCTGTCTGTCTGTTTTCATTTTTCTCCGAAACCGTAAGAGCTAGACTGATGAAACTTGGTGAGCAGATGTATTTTGTAAACCGCATTAAGATTTTGTCACAAAAATAGAAAAAAAACTATAAAAAAACTGTAAATTTTGGGGGTCCCCATACTGAGATTAGATTAGAAAAGATTAGAAAATACTTTATTGCACAAAATTAAGTACATAGGCGAACTTAATGCTAATTAGCATTTTCTTCCAGTTAACCATTGTGTTATGTGGAGTGGGTGGTAGTGCTTTATGACAAGAGAAGAGAGAGACGTTTACTTAAAACTAGAAACCTGCTAATAGAATACCTACATATTACTACGTATCTACAGTACCTACAATACATAAATAATAAATAAAAATAAGATACACATGTATAAGAACAAATATAATATATAAAAACTACTTGCTTTGCTTGCTTGCTTTTTTTTTGGGGGGGCTTGATTTTGATTGTTGTAAATATTTTATCAATAGTTTATTATATCTGAAGTTATTATAAAAAGCACCCCACGCTTTTTGTACAATAATATAAATTTTTCAATTGATTATTACAGTTTTATTTTTAACTTTTTAGTTCAATTAGTTATACAAGCGTTTTTTTTTAGTTTTTTAAACTATTACTTTTTTTTTTTTTTTTTTATTCATATTATTGCATTGTCATCGACCTTTGACAGATGTGCAAAGTTTGAATCAAATCTGATCGTTCAAAGTAGGACAAAATCGAGCTCAAAGAGGACGGTTACATACATACAGGTGAAGCTAATAAAAGCGTTATAAAAACTTGCATTATTAATGTCCTGTGTAAAAGGAATACTCAGTTAAACTGGCCTTTTCGTAAAATTAATAAATTCATTCACAACTCTGAATTAAAACCTCATCGCCAACAGGATTTAGACGTCTAATTTAACTGGTACTGGTTGACAATGTACCCTCAAGATAGATCTATCCTAAGGGAGTGGTTAGCACTAGGTACAGTCGACTGAACCGAAATGTACTCACACCCAGTGCTGTCAGTGGCAAATAGCCAAATATAAAATGAGACATCTCAAAAAGTAACATTTTTACGAGAATAGTAACATTACCATAAATTATATGGAAAACAAAACAATACTTTACTAAGGCTTTTATTACGTAAAAAAATAAACTAACTGTTCCATTTATTACATTCGTAATCATTTGATTGCTGGAAAATATTTTTAGGGTATATTTCATATTGAGTCGTGTAACATGGTAACATGAAAGGGTCATAAGTAACTTAAATGTAACATTCCGGCAACGCTGTCACACCATTCCAAACTTTCAAATTGGTGTGGTAGCCTTGCAATGGCCTTGCACATTTACAGAGCAAAAACTCAAAAGTCATGAAATTGGTGGTTACTTATTTTTTTATAAATAATTTATTGCACTTATGTTGTTAGATACAGGCGTTACAGGCTAGTTTCAAACATAAGCCCAGTTAGGGCACCGCAACGAATTTCCCCACATTGGTGGGTCTCAGCTCATTTTCAGACCCCTAAACTACCACTACCTCTGCAAAAAATCATGTCAATACTTTGCTCTATGAAACATTAAGAACATTTTTTTTTACATATTATAGGCTTGCGTTTGACCGCCATCTCACTTGCTGTTAAGTGATGATGCGGTCGACGGTGTAGCACGCTTACCTAGAAGATACCTGTTCACTCTACTCCCAAAGTAAATCCATCCCAAAGTAGCATATGTGCTATTCCAGACTATAATCTATCTCTGTGCCAGGTTTCATCTGGATCCGTTCAGCCGTTTTGGCGTGATTATGTAACAAACATCCATCCATCCAAACTTTCACATTTGTATAATTATTGGGAATTATTATTATTCTATAAATTACTATTTTAGTATGAGACTATATCACACTAGCTAAAATATTAAGAGTTGTTTAGATTCTAGTGCAGCTGACTGTACCTTGAGTTGATAGCTCCTTGATCGATTGTTCTTCTGAAGTGCCCACAGGGAAGACTTCCCCATGAGGTTGTAGGGTAGGGTAGGTTGTAGGTTAGGTTTCTGGCATGTTCATGTTGATTATGAATGATGGCTTTGTTAACATGGTTTTCTCGTTTATTACTCGTCTAAAGCACAGTCTGTAAGGTTTATTTTTATAGGTATATTTCATCTCTTTTTCTTTCATAATTGATCCCATAGGTACTGAATAATATCTAATAATAAATCAATAAAAAAATATATGGCAGTTTCAGTAGGTAAAACACATACACACCCATATCACACACAAATAAATAACTACGAACAGTAGAAAATAAAAATAAAACGCATTCTTACATAATTTTAATTTTACCTATTTCTTGGAATAAGAGGTTATACCCACTACTTTTTGTTGTCGAACAGAAATAATAAATTATTTGCAGAAAACTTTCAGTAGGTAATTCTTTTATGAGGTCTTCCTTAGCAGTGACTTGACGTGTCGTGATATCAAAACATACACTATTATTATACACTTGATAAGTCAATTTTAATTACTATGGATTTCTTTATACAGGGTTATTCATAATTAGCTGCAAATACTCAGGAATTAGGTTCAACAAATAAAATAAAAAATATATATGAAATGATTTTTTTTAAGTTTTGTTATGAAAATCCCGAGAAAATCGACAATGAATATCCTTTGGAATCATTGGCGCCTGACCTATTTTGACCTTTGATCCGCGCCCGCGTGCCGTGAGCGACACTCTGCGTTCAGTCACCGCCTGAGTGGGTCATCGTCCTGTTCTCCATGGCAATCATTATGCAATAGCCATAAAAAAATTAATAAAAATAAAATTTTGATACAAAAACTTAAATCAAAATTAAAAAAAAAAAATTACATACCTATATATTTTTTATTTTATTTGTTGAACTTAATTCCTGAGTATTTGCAGCTAATTATGAATAACCCTGTATAAACTACAGAAAAACGACCTACTGAAGGTTGCTGATGGAGCTATTAAATGCCGCATAAGGTTGGTATATGAGTGCTGTTCAGCAATAGACGTCCTACTACAAAAATGTTGACGATCCCTACATGAAACCGTCATTGTTCAATCAAAAAGGTAATAAAACGACCAAAACAAACAAGAACATCGCTTGCAAATTTATGAATAGATAAAAAACTAGCAATATGGTGACAAAAAGCTAACATGTCATCCTATGAGCAAATGTATTCAAGGGACCCATTCTTGCCGCTGTCCCACGCATGTGTCAGCGGCAGTGGCCCCCGGGGAGGAAAACTGAATATTGCAGATATGAGAGCACTATTGTTGCCCGTTTCCACTGCCCAAGACGTTGTAGGATTGGTGTTACTGTGACATTATATTATGGTGACAAAAACCTAACGTCATCCTATGAGCAAATGTATTCAAGGGACCCATTCTTGCCGTTTCCACTGCTCAAGACGTTGTAGGATTGGTGCTACTGTAACATATTTATAATTTTCTTTAAATATGTAAAAACACACAAAAAGATTCCAATATGGTGACAAAAAGCTAGCGGTATCCTATGAAAAAATGTATTCAAGGGACCCATTCTTGCCGCTGTCCCACGCATTGCCAGCGGCAGTGGCCCCTAGGGGAAAAACTGAATATTGCAGATAATGAGAGCACTATCGTTCGCCCAAGAATTCATAGGATTTTTTCTGGCATATTTAGCTTCCTCTTTTGTTGGAGTTGGTTAAAAATAAGCTACACACGAGCTTGGAAATAAATGTAAAAATACTTCGTTTGGCATGGTTCTTAAAAAATCTGCAGAACTTTTTATGGCATGCTCACATACCGAAATAAGGACTCCATAATCAGAACATTAATTAGCTCATTATTTAAAGTTGATAAATTATAATCGTGTAGAATATCGTCATCCATTAAAAAGTATCGTGTGACAATGGACTCAACTTACGGGCGTTTTAAGCTTCAATCTTCTAAGAATCAGTGGGCATGATATAAGGACCTAGATGCTGTTCCGAACCTGACCGACCACTCATAACCAATAATGATAATTATATAAATAAAAATAAATAAATAAATATTGTGGACAATCCACACCACTCTATCTAGCCCTAAATTAAGCAGAGCTTGCACAATGGGAACCAGTTAGTTAGTACATATGTATAATAATTATATACATAAATATTTAGAATACAATATTAACATCCAGACAGAGAACAAACATCTACGTTCAACACACAAACATTTTTCGCTTCGGAGATTGCACTACCATAGGACCTGTTGAAATTTTTTTTATACCACTAGCTGATGCAATAAGCATATAGCCCACCTGATGTTAGTAACCGTCTCCTATAACAAAGCATTGCCTTGTAGGTCACGTGCCCTACGATGCACTTCCCTGTGTCCATCAACTTCAGGCGTACAGACGACTATACGGCCGTCAAGTGAAGTTCGTCGGATTATAGAAAACCTAAAAGTTATGCATAATGTATATAGGGGCGACTAGTTTCAATAAAAGGATTTTTTGCATGCCCTTCTCACATTCAAGATATTATTGTAACATCGCTTCTTGTAGGTACTTGTTCCCTTCTTATACAAATCATATTTCAAATGTCATTCATATGAGAGAGAGAATAATTTGGTCTAATAGAATACCGAAGTAGCTGAGGAAAAGGTTTTGTTTTCTTTAGACTATTACTTGGACTCATCATCATCATCAGCCTGAAAAAAATCCACTGCTGGACATAGGCCTCCCCTACACATTTCCAGGAAGAACGATTCTGAGCCCTTTCCATGCATCGACTTCCAGCGATCTTAACAATGCGTCGGTCCATCTGGTGGGTGGGCGCCCTACATTTCGTCTTCCGGTTCGTGGTCAATACATTTATTGCATAAACATGGTTTAGTTTATGGTCGCCATTCGAGAACCTTTATTCCCAAACATTTTTTGTTTTATTTGGATTATGTGACTAATTCAAACTCAAAAACTTCTATATTATTTAGTTGTATCACAAGTAGGTATTACTTTGAAACGTATTAAGCCAACTCAAAAGTTTTTCACAGCGCCATCTAGGTCCAAACTAAACAGAGCTTGTAGATAACTAGTACATATAACTTTAATTAAATAGTAAAACAGATTTTAGCCACCATTTGTCATCCAATTATAATAATAGCATTCATTCTACTATATTATTTTAAAACAATAATTAATTAATTCGTTTGAGTTCACCGCATAATATGTACCACGCGTCACCTGCTTTTGACCCTGATCATTTGTTTATTGTGGCTATTGCTACACACAATCTATTTAAAAGTCCCACATAGCATTTTTAGGGTTCCGTAGCCAAATGGCAAAACGGAACCCTTATAGATTCATCATGTCTGTCTGTCCGTCCGTATGTCATAGCCATTTTTAAAGTGTGTCTTTATCCTCCTCCTCCCATCTCTGAGTTTTTCTTAAAAAATGCTCGCATTAAGCTCTCCCATTGTAACTTGTTTTTTGGTGCCGTTTGGAACGAATAACTCTAAAACTACAGGACAGATTTAAAAAATTCATACTCCAAGAAAGCTACATTATCCATGAGTAAAATATGCCATTAACTAGCGACCCGCCCCGTTTTAGCACAGATGGAAAAAAATATCCGTTCGAAGCCGGGGCGAGTTGCTAGTTGATAACTTAAATAATTATTCAGAATAAAAATTAATCTTGATAAACATGGTTTTTATTTACACACAAACAACACATCGACGTGCGTGACCTACGAGGCAATGCCTATAGGTGATGGTTACCACTTAACATCAGGTGGGCCATATGCTTGTTCCATCAACTAGTTGCACAGAAAAAAAACATTGAAAATGGAAATAGCAATAGTAGGGTAGACACGAGTGTCGTATAAGAAACTCACGGCATATCCTGCTTCTCCCAACCCTCATAATATCGTTAATGAAACCCCAGAATGTCATGTAGAGCCTTGATTTGGATGTTGCATCAAAATATGCAATAACGCTCCCCCCGTGGTATCTGCGTTATTTTAGACAAATGCCAAAGGTTTCGGCAAAGTTAGAACGGACTACGGACGCTTATACAGGGTTATTCATTATTAGCTGCAAATACTCAGGAATTAGGTTCAACAAATAAAATAAAAAATATTTATGAAATGATTTTTTTTAAGTTTTGTTATGAAAATCCCGAGAAAATCGATAAAGGAATCATTGGCGCCTGACCTATTTTGACCTTTGATCCGCGCCCGCGCGCCGTGAGCGACACTCTGCGTTCAGTCACCGTCTGGGTGGGTCATCGTCCTGTTCTCCATGGCAATCATTATGCAATAGCCGTAAAGAAATTAATAAAAATAAAATTTTGATACAAAAACTTGAAAATTTTTTTGATCAAATTTAAAAAAAATAATTTCATAAATATTTTTTATTCTATTTGTTGAACCTAATTCCTGAGTATTTGCAGCTAATAATGAATAACCCTGTATATTATACAACTCAAAAAAAAAGCTTGATCAAACCTTGTGTTACCCTGACAGGTTATAAAATATAGTGGTTGCAGGAAGAGTTATAATTATATCGATTGAATAAATCAAATTTTTATGCCTCTTTGAGGAGCACTTAAAAACCTTTCACCACACTTGGTTTGAGAGAATCAGTGACACGATAAGAAGAAGAAGAATATGTACTTTATTTGAATGACATAAACTTCAAATTCAAACGTTTGTGTGGAGCAAGCGGCGCCGGCGCCGGCGGTGCTGAGGCGACTCGCGCGCGGCATCGCGCGTATGAACGTGCTCTTATTTCAGCGAAAAAAAAAAATGCGTACTTCTTGCATGTAACCACTTACGCAATAAGCGCCACTGCAGGATACCTGCTTTGAAAATATACTACACAAAACGTTCCACCTTCCTACTACCTCCGCGGCGTCCCCACTGCGTTCGGTATGCGTTATTTGAGACTCCTCTCCTACTTCCTATAATTCCATCCATAGTTGGCGGCGCAGTCCTGCCAACTATTTAACGTTGTGCTGGGTAATTGATTTACGTTACAACAGGGGGGTACTGAAGCTTTGGAGGGGGAGAAATTCCGGAATATAATATGCTTAATTCAAATTCAGATAACCCAACTAGTACAATTTTACTTTCCATAATATAGCACATTATATTGACTATCGTCAGACGATTTATGAGCCAGTAAAAGGCCACTGAGCTTCAAAGTAATCCTTGTGATGCAACTGAATTAAGAAATGTTTGATTTGATTTGATTGGAATCAGGCCTACATCATATTTTTGGGAGGGGGATGTCCAGTACCTACTTTTGGCTACAATCTCACCTGATGATAAGCGACGATGTAGCCGACGATGAAGCAGGATTTTCTAGAAGTCACCTGTTAGCCTACCATGTCTAAATAAATCCTACGTCAAAACGTCACACACACAGTATAATGCACTGGTGACCACTCACACAGACTCAAAACTAGAACCAGAGACAGACCCAAACAGAGCTCTTGGTAGGCCTACTGTTCACTCTTGCCTTGAAGAGCCCCAGATTATAGTTGTCAGGAAAAACAGTCGACGGCAATGAGTTCCAATCCCTGGTGGTTCGCTTAATGAAGGTAGAGCCAAAACGCTTAGTGCGAATGGGTGGTATTGGTATGCTAACCAGATAAGGGTGGTATTGAGCCGTGCGTCTGCTAGTCCTAAAGTGGAAGGAAGATGGTGGTATAAGACTGTATATTATGGTGGTAGGTACCTACTCTTGGCAGGCGATTGGTGACTGCAGTGTTGGTGTTAATTACTCAGAAGATAATGATGCCCATAACCTGCATAGTGCGTTTTAGAATTCATAGAAGCGGTGGGTTCCTATTTTAGGCCAATTTTAGGTTTTATGTATGGTTATTAACTATAGTTACATCATAGAAATATTGAAGTTATAAACAGAACATTTTAAAACGCTTAGATTGGGTGCTTACGTATGCCACAGTCGCTTCGTCCACAATTTTTCCTCATAAAACATAAATTCCTCGCAAGTTGAGTGATCTTCCTGAGGTTAATACCTAATTTTATGGTTGAACTTTCGCGATTCGCCTCGTTCACAGTAAGCTACAAGACGTGAGAAAAAGTTTATAATTTGGTACGCGATCAAAATTTCACCTAGGGCTACTTACATTACAGCATAGAAAATAGCGGAGTTACTAAGTAGTGCCCTACTAACTACTGCACTATGCGAAAGCTTAGAAGTTTGAATATCTTGTTGAGTGGCCTCATAAAAACATTTTTATTATGTAAATACATGCTCAGTACAATATAAAATAATATTTATTCGGGCTGGAGATCGAACCCACGACCTACGGCGCAGTCTATAGAGGTCTTTACTAAGTTATACACTTATTTAGTGTTCATACTGCAACTCAGACAGTCCTAAGACAGCTTCAATTCTTTGTTATCACTTAACTGAGAAAAACTGGCATAAAAATCGGTTGGCGGCTGAAAACACTGATATACCATTATAACATAAAAACATGCAACATATTATACACTCGGAGCATTAACCATTTACTTTTTTTAGAAACAACAGACCAATTTTACGAGCCTAGGATGTAGGAGATTACAGGTTATTAGCTTATTTAGATTTTGAAAGTAGGAATGCACGTTGTCTGAACATGTATAGCACGGCTCTCGCTACAAGCTGGGTAGGGCTCCGTAGCGACTTCATAACTCCTGATTTTGCTCACTAATAGGGTAACTTCAATGCGGTTTCTTGATATACGCGCCAGTTACTGGTTTGACTGACGACGGGCGCGTTACCTACACTAGTATAGTATTATCTTATCTGTGCCTACACTTACCCTATTTCAACGGACTTACTTCCTCGTGTGTTGTATAGACTGCAGAGCATGGTAGGTAGTTATAGTGCCGCCAACTTATTTTGCTACTAATACCTTTTGATCAGGAGGCAACTTAATCAGTTCAGGTAAGAAAGATGTTGCACTTAGGTATATGCAGGTATGAATAGGAAAATCGAAGTTGCATTGAGTTTAATGCAAGTCCATATTTGTTATTGGTAGATTATTCCAAGTCGATCTTTTTACATGTTACGCCA
The DNA here is from genome assembly GCA_939531255.2 of Thera britannica. Lineage (NCBI taxonomy): Eukaryota > Metazoa > Arthropoda > Insecta > Lepidoptera > Geometridae > Thera > Thera britannica. Next base: position 15,871,184 of record OW618043.2, on the reverse strand, counting down.
TCTGTCACGTGCAAAATTATCAAAGTCAATAAAAAATGTACTGAATCAACGTAATTCAAATTAGTTATTACGTTGATTTATTATTTATTTATAAATTACATGCAAAAATAAAATTACAAACGATTTAAATTTAATTAGATTAAAATAAACATAGGTACTTAATACAAATAGTTATGAGAAAGTCAAAATGTCAAACGATAAAAATAATTATACCTTTATTATAGTCATAGTATAGTAAAATTAAATTACAAAAATAAAGCAAAAAATTATAAAATTTTAGTCAATGTAAGAAATACCGAAGTGCATATCTTGCGCGGACTTCACAAGTCAGTGACATACAACTTGCTAACTATACAAAACTTTGAGCATGTGTTTCTATAAGACACAACGGTACAACCCTTCTTCTTCTTCTTCTTAATTAATGGCATCTGTCCATTTTGGATCAATTTTGCCAGTGTCGAGTAGTGAGGATATATTACATAAATTCAAAGGTACAACGTGGGTACAGCCCACAAACTGAGAATCGATGTCGAACAACTGTCGCGGAGCGGCTCATTGTCACCGCATCTCAATAAGCAGATTATTCAACAATTTGCATCGGGTTGCCTTCGCCATTACCATTTCAACAGACAGACGCGATGTTTATGTAAAGACGCATAATGATTGGAAGGGTTGGATTTTATGGTGAATCTGGTAGAACTTACACTTTTTCTTGCAATTATTCCAGATTTATTAGTTCTGTTGGCAATAGTTTCCGCAACGTATTAGGTTCTTCTTTTTCTTCTTCCAGCCCTTATACCTTTTCTTTGTGGGTTCGATCCCCACCGAGAACAAATATTTATGTGATGAACGTAGATGTTTGTTCTATGCCTGGGTGTTATATGATATTCTAAGTATGTATTTACAAACAAAAAATATTTTAAGTATTATATCAGCGATCTGGTTCCCAACATTCAAGCTATGCTTAGTTTGGGGCTTGATAGTGTTGTGTAAATTGTCCATAATATTTATTTATTTTTTATTTATACTTACCCCTTTATGTGGAGTCGGCACAACTTGTCTTCTTCCTCCACTCCTCTATTAGCCATGTCATCTTTCAAACAGTTCCAGATCTTTGGTCTTTGATCTTCTCAGATCCATGTTTTTTTGGTCTACCTCTACTCACATATCTACCCACACAATCACCGAAGAGAATCCTATAATAAACAATGAACATAGATCATGTTTGTAGAATTTCTGAACACAAACGGCTTTAAATTATAAGCCTGAAGCTGACTGGAGCGTAGTCATAGTTTTCCAGGAACAACGATTTTAAGCCTTTGACATGAATCAAATGGTCTGAAGATAGTCAATATGATTGAACTAGGTTGGAACTGGAACATTTTGGCCTCTCAAAGGCTTCCTTGTAGCCGGATCAGACAGCTTAACGTACTCAAAGAAACCCTCGGAAGAAATTCTAAATGGAAACTTTGCAACAGACATTCTCGATCCAGCTCATACCCGGAAACCAATTATTTAAACCACAGAAGAGGAAAAACGCTATTGATTTCCATAATAATATGATGACTAATATTAGCAACGTGACCTTAAAAAACTGCAGCCTCACAATCTAGGGTAGGTACCTACATAAAAAAACATCCTAATTATATTAAAGAACACGTGTCCGCTTCTTCTTGTAGTGTCACTAAATTTTGCATCATTTTTATTTTTTGACGTGACAACGTCATATAATTCGATGGAGCCGGCTGCACGCACGAAAAAACATGACTCATGCTCATGCGGCGTTACCTCACTCATGACATGACATTCCATTTAAGGCTTGAAGTGCAAGCGAGAGCGCGGGACGAGCGACAAAGAGTCTCGGCCTCCGCGTCCGGCAGCGTTCGACATCTGTGTATTTTCTTATGACGGTGTCACGTTCAACTATCATCAGTAAACTGACTTTACAGACAACCGATTTTTTTTGGTGAAAATCTTTCAAATAATTTGTCCGTTGCTGAAGCATTTTGATTTTCCGCTTTGTGTACAGTCGTGTTCAGTGCTCGTACGGGTCTTGAATCGTTTAGTGCGATATCGTATCATGTTATTAGATTTTATGATTCGATATCCGCTGCGGCCAGTATGGAATATGGATATTAGCTCGAGCAGTTCAATAATTGATTGGTAGAGATTTCTTAGATAAGTACCTACCTCCTTTATTGAATAGGTCTTTACCTAGTCTATCAGTTTTGTACTCAGTAGTTTTGTACTCAATAGAATAGATAATTCTTTATTGCACACCTTACAACTAACAACAGAGAAACAAGTAACAATAATTTTAAAATATAATAATGGACCTGCCATGGGCGGTCTTATCGCGAACTCTTCCAGACAACCTGTGGCTGGATTGGAGCGTAGAATAACTATACATAGTATAAATACCAATACATAGTTTAAACTAATGTAGGTTTAATTAATTAATGTAATTTTTGCAAATTCTTTGGTTTCAAAATGATTTCAAGTGGACACAAAACGCCCCAAAAATAACATAAGAAAATCAGACTTTACCTTTCCGTCCTCCTTCATACGTCACGTTCACGGATTCACAACAAAAAAATGTTTTCTAAAGCGTCCATCAAAACGATTTCTTGTACAGCATTAATCGGCCCTATTCAAAAAAGTCGGGACAGTCGTGGACCCACGTCACGGGGACAATGCATGTCCCGCTTTATCGCCATGTTGGAAAAAACTCATTGTGACAAATCAAATCTAATTTTTCTCGCATTCAATTTATTCATTTTCCTTTCTAGGGGCTGATTGATGATCACACGTTTTACCTTGAGTGGAATGCTGAATGTTGATGTGTTTTTCTACACACACATTAAATAATATATAATTAATAATAATATAATAATGTTTATTAGGACACAAACTGTACTACATAAAGGACGAAATACAATTATGCAAGTAACATAAAAATTAAAACAATAGCCTAATAGAAAACAATCTACATCAAGACATTATGTAGCTAGGTATTTTGTGCATGCAATTAGCAACAGAAATATCTTACAAGAAATTTGGTGCGCTAAAAGCGGCTTTTAGTGAAACAATGAATGCGTTTAGGTAACAAATATTACTTGTTTAGTACGAAAAAAAAATCTATAGAATCAAAATCAAAAGATTTTTCCTCGATCACTTAGCTGGTTTTTCGCAGAAAGTTGATAAAAACACTGAAAGAATTTGCACACAAACTCTTTGAACTATAAAATTCTTGGGACAAAATGTTTTGTAAACTTGGTAAAGCGATAGAGATAATGAACAGTCTCATCTTCGCTATCGAGGTAACCTCTTGTCTAAAAACTTTCTGGACTAAAACCCCTTTGATTGAAAGTCGAATATTTCAAACAATATTTAGTGAATTTAAAATGCCACGAATGTCGAAATTTTTAAGACTGATCGCGAATATACTATGTCTTATTTTTTTATCCTACTTCATATCCCGAAAGTCCTACAACCCAGTACTGACGAAGAAACTAAGCAGGTACCTCCCGGACATCAAATACTTGCTGTTATGGAACAAGGTTCACGGCCTGAATGGAGATGGGCAGAAGCATTTCATAGAGAAGAAGTGCGTCCACTTGAACTGCCATTTCTCTTCTAACAAGTACTTATTGGGAGACATCCGATACTTCGACGGTATAATCTTCAATCTTCAGGATGTAAGTGAAGGGCTGCATCTGCCAGAAGTAAGAGCTTACCATCAGAAGTATATCTTTGCAGCCAATGACTCGTCGGATAACTATCCTGTCTGTGAGCCCGTTTATGAAGACTTCTTTAACTGGACTTGGACCTACAAGTGAGTTTCTGCCGTTCGATTTTTCTAGAATTTTATTCATCATGCATTTGTGGACTTAGTATTTAAAATCTTATTCATGCACGTCAATGCACGTCGCAAAATATGATCTGTGGTTTTATTCAATGAAGCTGATGTGATCGACTAAGTTAGGTTTACCGTCTGCAAAGTCTACCTCTAAAACCCTCACCTGTGAGCCAGTAGTTACACACCATTTTACTCTTAAATTTTCCAGGTCAGACTCAACAATACCATACCGGTTCATCAGCATTTATAATCAGGACCACGAAGACCTGGGCGTTCATTTCAAATGGGAGAAAATAACCCCAGCTAACGAAGCGATTCAAAGAGGAATCGTGTCCAAAAGCAAAGCTGCTGCTGTATTCCTGGATAAATGCTCAACCAGAAGCAAAAGAGAACTCTTCATTGCAGACCTTCTTGCGCGACTGCAGAAATACAACATGACGATAGATATTTTTGGGAAGTGTGGTCACATGGAATGTCGAAGAAAGACGATGAAACCCTGTTTTTGGAAGTTGAGGAAGTTCTACTTTTTCTATTTAGCTATGGAAGATTCTTTTGCTGAGGATTATGTGACGAAAACCGTGCTGTATGCTTATGAAAATAATGCAGTGCCAATTGTTCTTGGAGGAGCTGATTATCAAAGGTACAATCAGCTCCTATACTAATTGATTTTGTATTAAATTGCCCCTGTTTGGGCGCCCAAGAGTTTTCTCTTATATTTTGGTGCCCAACGTGGGGTAAATAAATTGACAGATAAACACAGCTTGGATAGAGATTGCATGGAAACAAACTATAGATAATAGATCAAAACCTATTAATATTTATCCTCCGCAGGTTTCTTCCACCGGACTCCTACATAGACGCCTGGAAGCTAGGCGTTGATAAATTAGCTGATGTTATGTACCAAACCATAGGCGACCCGAGTCGCTACCGTCAATTCTTCACATGGAAATCTCACTACACAGTCAAGAACTCTGAAATCCTGGATGTGTGTGCGTTGTGTACTGCCTTCAACAACCCGACTTGGCTGACTTACACTTCAAGTTACAAAGAGTTTAGGAAATGGTGGAACCCTAGTTTTGAGAGTCGATGCATGCCCGGTAAAAATAGTTTTTATAACAAAGGATTTTAAACTAAAAAACGACGAAATTATTTGTTGTGGTGTTTCGGTTTTAATGGGGTGGGTGCTACTGGCACGTGAGGCTAAAGATCTGTATGCCTCGAGTTGATAGACGCAGAGCAGTGCATCTTAGGGCACGTCCCTGACGTACGTGACCTACGAGGCAATGCTTTGTTATCGGCGAATCCTACCAGTTAACATCAGGAGCCATATGCTTATTCCATCAGCTAGTTATATAAAAAAAGGGAAAATGCTAAAATAAAATTTTGATGTAGGTAAGTAATTATTGAAGTTTGACGAGTTTTAATTATGTTTTGAAATTTTATAAAGGTTAACTTCTGATGCCGATTGTACAAGCAAAAATTGAACAGAAAATGCGGATTTAAAGTTAAATTAACACGGGCCTGAAGTGGCGACAACACCCACTGAATATCCCATTTTATCATACGTTTTAATCTGGTGAAATAATTTAAACTTTTAAGCCTTGTTTGCGGAGTAGCTCAGGAGCTGGTACAGTTTTGTTTTACTTCACACCAGGATTGCGTAGACTTGATGCTATTTTTGTCACAGTTCAATCAGCTGTTAACCGTTTATGTGAGCTGTTTAAAACTTGCACTTCCACTTTAAAATTGTACATGTATAGCCAACTCACCATAGCAAAAACTTGTAGAGTTGACTAATGGCTAACTTTCGACGCTTTGATGAAGCCTATAACCAACAAGAAAATAAGTGTTTTATTCTTCAATTTCTTTCCGTAAGCTTTAGTGTTTTTGTGGTGGATGAATAAAGTTTATGTACTAACTTACCTATCAATAGTCGATCATGACGTAATAAAATAATCAGTGGCTCTTGCACTAGAATGTGTTCGAGGAGGCTAGATTACGCGTTGTGTTTTCGTTTGGTATCAAAATCGGTCAGTAATTGTAAGTTATTTTTTTTTTACACTGTTTTTAGAATGAAAACTTCTGGTGTACCTACCACTAGTTTCTGCTTGCAGCTTTAGTGAAATTGTTAAGCACGACTTTTTCCAGTAGTTCTGAAAAAGTCTGTCTTCTGGTTCTAAGCTACCTCCCCAGACTCCCCACCAATGTTCAGTCAAATCGGTCCAGGCGTTCACGCATGATGGCGGGACCAAGATAATTAAGGGATTCATTTTCATTTATATACTCGTAAATTTAAAACCGACCTTAGAAAAAGAAGATGTCAAGTCGATGTTTTTTAAGAAAAATACCTACCATGGTCAGTAAAATATTTTAGATGATTAATTAGATACTTATTACAAAGTGTTATACAACACCCTCCAGTAAAAGGTTTCAAAGTGGATCACAAGAATCTTACGTAGGTACAACATTGTTTTAACAATAACTGGACCGAGTCATCCAGATTTTACTACGTGGGCTTGTTTACTGAGCCATTTATCGCTTCTGACGAAAAAAAAATCCTAAAGTAGATGAAAAAGAATAAAATAGAGGAGCCTTAGCCTCCTTCAAAAGTTAGGTTATAACAAAAATAAGAAATAGATTTTCCTAAAGTAGAATAACACGGAGGTGCCTTAGCCTCTCTCAAAAGTTAGGTTATAAAATAAATAAGCAGAACTACTTTCCAATTCTGGAAGTCGATAGACTCCTAAGTGAGGTAAGTCTATAAGTCAATGTAAGTTGCAGCTTAAGTTAAGCCCGCCAATACTAAGCTGGCGAACTCTCTCTTTTATTTATAAAAATCTTACGCCAGTACGCCACGAGTTAGTTTAGTCTCAGTTAGTTCAGTCTCAGTTTACTTTTGCTTGTCCATTTGAGAAGGAATTATGAGTACCAGCATCAGTGAAGTATCTTGGGTAAAGGTATTCGGGTAAGTATGAATGTGGGTGGTTATGTATGTAGGCCAAAGAAAGGAATCAAGAAATTATAGCGAAAGAGGAGAATGAAACAATGTTGTACCGATCCCACTTAGCGCGATTTATTTATTTATTTATTTTATTTAATTAATTAGAACGGTCTTGAGACCAATTACACTAATTAAAAGGTAATTTACATTACCATAATTTAACAGGTAATATACAAAGTAAAAAAAAAAAACAAAGGTAGTAGGCGATAAGGGTAAGAAGAAGAAAGTATTCGGGTTAGTATAAAACTATTAATATCCTAATTTCTTAATCATGCCCCAGGCACAAAAGCAGTACCTAAGTTTGGTATGAACCTGGGCATAAAGGTCATTGACCCAATTTAATATCCATAGCACAATACGCAAAGGTCTTTTTGTATTTATAAATAACAGTTTAATCTAAATGAAAGCCGCAAAGACTACGAAATAGTTTAAACGCTTCCTGCAGCTTTTAGATCTGAATTCGTGAAATAAAATAGTGAAAATTTGCTAAAGTTTTAACAGCTAGCTAAAATGAAGATTCAAATTGTTGCCGGGATAGTTGGGTTTACAGGGTTTAACTTAGTTGTAGATTAGTTAGTAAACCCAGTTAACATTAAGTTATGTTGTACTTAGCCAATATGCGGCTAGCTTTAGGTACACACTAAAGGTACGGCCACATTTAGGCGACAAGCGACGATCTAGGATATTTGTATCCCTGTCAGATATTATGGCTTAAGATATGGCCGTGAAATGAAATGAAATTTAGTTTGCCAAACGTTAGTTACAAATATAGGTAGCAGTGTAATGTCTATGCTCATAAGTATAACTATAATAAGTACCGTACTTTAAAGCTGGCCACGTATTGGCTCCTATTGCTTGCGAAAGTGGTAAATCACGCAGAAAATCTTAATTTATGCAACAAGATTAATAATTTAATCATCATCATCATCAGCCAGAAAAGTCTACTGCTGGACATAGGCCTCCCCTACACATTTCCAGGAAAAACGATTCTGAGCCCTTTCCATCCACCAACTTCCTGCTATCTTAACAATGTCGTCGGTCCATCTAGTGGGTGGCTTCCGGTTCGTGGTCGCCATTCGAAAACCTTTATTCCCCAACAATACACAACAATTTAACAACAATTAAATAATTTAATCTTTGATAAGTATTTGTGTTTTAAAAGAAATTTGTAAAGAAAATAATCTCAGACCAAAGCAGAGCAAGCATTATCCATGCAAGAGCCATGCGCCAAATTCTATCACATCCAAAACATTAATTAATATGCTAAGCGGTCGGGAAACCATCTTGCATAACTCGGTATAAATATAGTTTTTGCCGTCTCCAAACCAATCTAAATTCCTAATCTTAGCATCTGGAGCTAATAAATTGGATAAATAGCCGAGCAGAACGTGCTCGCATTATCTCAGGACAGTATTATTATGCACTGAGTTTGTAAACTTACTTACTGTGGAGTGTAGGTGATATAAAATTATACTTGCGATTTGTAGGAACAACGTTACCTACCGGGATGCAATTGGTAATTAAACAAGACGCTACAATAACATACGTACGTTAGAGGCGCTACGATTGCTACGAAACTTGCTACGAGAAAAATACGTAGTTTGCTAAGAGACTAGGCAAGCAGATTGCTACGATAGATGCTACGCAAACTAGTTACGCAGCTTACCATGAGACTTGCTACGCAGCGTGCTACGAGACAGCTACGGTAATATACCTTTATTACATACACGCTGCAGACGTGCTACGCGATACGTAAGAAGTACTATGATTGCTACGAGACTTGCTACGCAGCTTGCTACGAGACAGCTACGTAGTTTGCTAAGAGACTAGTTACGCAGTTTGCTACGAGATTAGCTACGCAGATTGCTATACTAATTGCTAGCGTAACGTACAAAAACACGCTAGTCACATTTATTGGCAGGTCGAAAGAAACACATTTTCCTTTTTATGATCAAGTAAGTAAGTATACCTACCTAAATAAATAAAAAAGTTCCAGGCCAAAGTTTCATGAAACTGAATAGCAAGATAAATAAGCAGGTCTGAAGTCTTACAGCGCTAGAAGCTCAGGGTAAATTAATATTTTGCTTTGAGGGAAGAAAATATTCGAGTTTAAAAATAATGTAAAACTTGAAAAACTGTTATAAAAAGATAGTTGCAAGATTGGATACTATGAGATGACCCTATTTGCTATTTTAATATTAGGTAGACCCATAAAAACTTATAAATATAACTTTTGTAACTATCATGGTTTTTAACACTATTTCTATGAACAACGAGATATTTACCATCACGGGTCGTCACGGGCATCGTCTCGATACCGTTAGTGTTTTTTGTCGAAATCGAGTAGAAGTGAGTATGGAACCAATTAGTAGTGTCGAAACCATTAAAAGAGTGCTAATGAGGGTAGATCGATTTATCTGCAATGGTCTTTAGATAAGATTTTTTTTATAAGTACAACAAGCTGTTGGAACAAGGTTATGCCCCACCTGATGTAAAGTAGTAGCAATCATTGCCTTGGCTTGGTGACGTTTGTGCGTGCGATGTTTGAATATATGCTAATATTATAAAGCTGAAGAGTTTGATTGTTTGTTTGGTTGAACGCGCTAATCACGGGAACTGGTCCGAATTTAAAAAATATTTTTGTGTTGGATAGTCTATTCATCGAGGAAGGCTATAGGCTATATAACATCACGCTATTTTCTACTAGCGACCCGTGCGAAGCTGGGGCGGATCGCTAGTTTATTATAAAATAGTAAAGCGTCAACCCTATTCCCAAAGCAAAGGAACGGAAAAGGTAAACTCAAGTTGAATGAAATAGCGGAGAAAAAGCATCCGGCGGCGTTTGCATAGGTAAATTAGTTGCTAGCTCTGCCTGTGAACAACTTAGATTGCTTCGAGCGAGTCACTTTAATTTTTCTTCCTATTACATTGCCTTTGTAAGGTTGAATTGAAAACTAGGGCGAAGTCTATTTATTATGTACCTACTATCCACCTTTTTTTTATGAAATACGCTACTTGAAAGAAAGAAAGAAAAAATATTTATTTGCGAAGCAAAACTCACACTAACAATTTTAATTAAACTTAACTACTTATCACTAAATTAACTACAGAGGTGAGCTTTGTGCGTCGTAAAACGGACTCTGCCTCAACATAATTGTTGGTTGGCTAGCAACCAACGCTGGTCTTCCGACAGAGCCGGTTCGGCGACGACTCTGCCAATATTGAACATCACTTTAACGACAACCACGAACCGACGACGTACCGAAACCGAACCACGAACCAGAAGACGAAACGTAGGGCGCCCCGCCCCACCCACCAGATGGACCGACGGCATTGTTAAAATCGCGGGAAGTTGGTGGATGGAAAGGGCTCAGATTCGTTCTTTCTGGAAATGTGTAGGGGAGCCTATGACCAGCAGTGGACTTCTTCATGCTGATGATGATGATGACGATTGAAAATCTGTATGGCCTACCTGTTTAAAGGTGCCTGTGCATAGGTTCAAGAAAAATGAAAAAAGTTCCTTGGGGGTGGCAACGCAACGACAGCACCGTTACCGTCAGGTGGGCCGTAAGCCCGTTTGTCTATCATTGCATTTAAAAAAAACTGTTGAGTGGTAGCTGGTAGGTAAGGTAAACATGGCCTACCTCGTCCTTTAACGTTATTTTCAAGTCCAGTCCATCCCAAGGATCGCTTCTATTGATAAGACTGCGCTATTGTATTCCAAATTACAAATACACACACATACTTACATACACCCACACACACACTACTTTCACTCGTACTTTAACCGACGGCGGGCGCTACGAGCCGGGATACAGATATTATAATCTGGCTCGTAGTGCGTCACCACATTAATAATCTAGGTGCATTACTCTAAGATATTATTAATATTAAGTAACCGTGCTGATACCTGTAATGTACCTACTTCTTTTGTGTCAATAAATAAATATTTCATATTTCATATATTTCAAATTGATGTTCTTGTTCTGTATTCGTTTTGTAGCGTTACCCATTGTAAATAACGCATACATTCATACATATTGTTTATGTTATAAAGCTTATAAAAGCATGAGCGAGTGACAAATTGGTCACTCTATCGTAAGACAGTCTATCGGAACACTCTTTCGTAACACTCTCGCCTAGTGCGGTCACGCTAACTAACTGTAATAATTTTATGTTTAATTAAAAGAACACATTCAAAAATATATCTTATTATTTAGCAAACATCTTCCACACAAAATATACGGAGATAAAAAAGCTAAAGTTTCTTAATTTTACGTGGTGAGTACAGTAAAGTATTTCCTATACAAAATCTATGTAATCTATCTCAAAGCATTACCCTCGATGCAACTGCGATGCGTCCTACGACGACATTCAGATGTTCAGCCTCACGTGCCTGTAATTCCACCGGCACCAATAGGTATTGTAGTATACTCTCGTAAGAGTAGTATTGTTCTGTGAGTAGGTATACTTCTCGGAACGAGCCCTTCACAAAAAGCTCTAACAAAAAACCATAATGATAACAAAATGACTCTGAGATTTTGGCAGCTGGGTAAAACTACCTGCTGGGGTGACAGCTGTCATGTTTGATGTGCGTTAAATGAATGTCAACGTCAACTGTCAAGTCAGCTCCAAATAGCACAGCTGAAAACAAAAACTTTTGTACGTTTTAAAATTGACAAGTGTAATTTGTAAAGCCGAAGAATATTATCCAAAAATAAACCAAAATAATATAAACATTGCTGAATACGAAGCGTGGATACGCAAACTATTAAACAGGCATTAACAAAGCAGTAATAAATATCGGTTAGTCAAAGCAAAGGTTTCTTTGTTAAAAAGTAAGGTTATGTTGTGATGACTCAAGGTGAATAAGTTGATGATTCGAAGTTTTTGATCAACATACCGTTATTGTCTGCCTTATAAGTAAGTTGAGGAAATAAAAGGGTTAGCGCGGAACTGTTCGAGACAGTTTGTGTTGTGTTTCCAAGATGAGTGAGCGTGAAGGACCTAGTTCTGGCTCACAGGGGCAAGACAATGAGAATACCAGGACACCTTCGCAGTCTATACCTACTGGATCAAGGTATGACAACTCTACTGCCTAATTATTATTGTTCTAGAACTTTAAATTAAAAAGTTTTGTTCTCAAGTGGTTACCTCATAGTGTTTTATGAGCATGACTGTTGATGTTTGTTAATAAAACGTAATTTTATTGCGCTTACCTATAGTACTATTCAAAAATAGTATATCTTTTCTATCTAAAGGGTTCTTATCATTCTTCTAATTTAAATGTTATATGATTGATGATGAATGGAGTCTGTTAATGAAAAAAAAGATAGATAACAAAAGATGACATGCTTGAAAGGATATAAAAATAAGGGCTGGCTGAGAGGAATAGAAGAAGAGTTATGCCAACCCTGAATCAAATTCAAATTCAGAATTCCTTTATTCAGTTGTATCACAAAAATCTCTTATAATGTCTTAAAGCTAGGTGAGTGCCAGTTTGACGTGACCACATCTAGAAAAACTAGCAACAAACTACAGCTTCTCAAATCTTTTTTGTATGATCATTTTACTAAATAACAGAATACAGCCTACTGTATTCTGTGTATGTCATTTTCTTGCCACTTATTAGGATAAAGAAATTTTTTTTTTTTTAAGTAACTAGCTGATGAAACAAGCATATGGCCCACCTGATGTTAAGTGGTAACCATCGCCTATAACAAAGCAATGCCTCGCAGGTCACGCACGTCAGGAACGTGCCCTACGATGCACTGCCCTGCGTCCATCAACTGGAGGCATACAGATATTCAGCCTCACATGCCAGTAATTTCACCGGCGCACCCACATCCTTCAAACTGAAACACAGCAATGCTGCTTCACGGCAGAAATAGGCATGGTGGTAGTACTTCCCCGGACGAGCCCATCACAAAGAGCTCTACTACTACTGATGATGAAAATGATAATTAATGGAGTTCAATCATCTTACATGGACTTCCATCTCACTGACTGTATTTATATAATTTCAGACCTAACAACAGCTACTATGCCTCTGAACCTATCCAGTTCCGAGTGCGAGGATCCACCATAACAGCCGCATCACCCCCTAAATTTGTTACTCTGGAAGACATCATGAAAGCGGCCCATGGGATGCAAAACATGGCATTAGCTCATGAAATTGCTGTTGATCAGGACTTTAAGTTGGAGCCTTTTGAGCCTCCAGATAATAGGTTTGTTTTGTCAATCTAGCTTATTACTTCATGACTAGCCTCTCTCTGTTAGTAGCTGCAATTCTGCACCATAGGTTTTTTTTGGGCAACAAAACGCATTGGAGAACCACTAGATTTGAACCCAGGAACTTAGGATCGGAAAGTCAAGCCGCTACCACTACACCATCAGTGCTATCAACCCGATGGTCGTGGGTTCAAATCCACTTGTGTACCAAGGGTCACGCAAAAAGGCCCCACCGCTGCCTACTTGCAGAAAAACCTGCCCGCACATCAAGTGCGCATGATAAACTTGCCGAACTTTACTATCAATTCATGAGTATTTTTAAATAAGCAATACATAATTGTGCATCAGAGACAAGTAGTAGGCTGCTAAACAATAGGCTTCTAGAAGTTCACAGATAAATACATCAACATGTCTATAAATTTTATTTTACTTACAAAGGGATTATGCTAATGAACCAGGAAATATGTTTTCATTGCAAACAACATTAGAACTCGCTCTGAAGTATAAATAAATGACAGAACCAATGGCATCATCATCAGCCTGAAGATGTCCTCTGCTAGATAGGTCTCCCTCATTAATTACCGGGATGATTGATTTTTTCCTTTTCTCCTCATCCTACTGATATCTTTACAATGTTGCCAGTGAAGCGATTGTTGCTTTTTTATGAAATATGAGGGATTGTTGCTTATAAGATGTTATTTTTATTCCAGCTACCAGAAGTTGGTGAAAGAGACAATGCACAAAGCATACTTTGATATTTTAAGAGAGCAACTTGTAGCCGACCCTCCTGAGTATAAGCAGGCTCTTATACTATTGGAGGATGTTAAACAGGTAAGAAAGAAAATACCATGCTATCTTGCTCGCACATTTCTAGATTTTTACAATAAATTTGTACTAAACAGACACGGCGCACTTCTCCAGTATCAATGTACCTTTTTACTGGTGTATGTGTGCTCATGTAGTAAATAAATGAATGTCTGTACCCGTAGTCTGAGTTTTACTCGATCAGTTTGAATATTTTCTTTCGCTGGGTACTGTCTACTAAAAAAAAATGCCGGAGCCGCTGCCACTAGACCACCAATGCTCTCTGTCCAAAACGTCGCAAATTACTCCTATCAATCATGTGGTTTTTTATTCTTCTGTTTTCAGGGTCTATTCGCCATCCTGCTTCCACGCCACACGCGGATTCGAGAGATGATTGAAGAGGTACTTGACACCGACTTCATAAAACAGCAAGCTGAGAACAACAGCTTAGACTTCCAGAAGTACGCAACGTTCGTCATTGACCTAATGGCCAAGATGGCGGCCCCGGCGAGAGATGACATGATACAGGATATTACCAAGCTGACGGATACGGTAAGCTATCTCAAAAACCTTATTTTATTGGGTAAAAATTATTTGATCCGTACATTGTGAGCGGACTGGTTTCCACAAGTAGACCACTAGTGGGCCTTTTTTGGAGGCTTGACACTATGTCAAGCCGGTTTCCTCTCGATGTTTACCTTCACTGTTTGAGAGCACTGGCATTTTTGGGTAGAAAAACTTATTGGAAAAACCTAGACTTACCTAGCTTTAAGACGTTTCAAAGTGATTCTTGCAGTTGTATTGAATAAATTTTATGGAGTTTGAGTTTGAGCACATGACTAGATTATAATCCACTGTCTTAGGAACGGAAGGGTGCTACCACTACTTGTTTCTTTGGGCTATAAATGTCAGGCTATAACTTGTCATCATCATCATTAGCCTGAAGAAGTCCACTGATGGACATAGACCTCCCCTACACATTTCCAAGAAGAACGATTCCGAGCCCTTTTCATCGACCGACTTCCTGCGATCTTAACAATGTCGTCGGTCCATCTGGTGGGTGGGCGCCCTACTTTTTGTCTTCCGGTTCGTGGTCGCCATTCGAGAACCTTTATTCCCCAACGGTTGTCGGTTCTTCGAGCTATATGACCTGCCTATTGCCACTTCAACTTACTAATTCTAAGAGCTATGTCGGTGACCTTGGTTCTTCTACGGATATCCTCATTCCTATAACTTGTACAACAAAGTATTTTTCACATACTGTCACACACTGTGGGGATCACAGTCGTAAACCAATCTAATCTTTTTCAGTTTATATATTTATGTCCAGGTGGACATATTCCGCTCCATCCTGGAAACGCTGGAAGTCTTGAAGCTGGATCTGGCGAACACTCTGATCGCTATGATACGGCCTCATGTGCAGCAGGAGAGTGTGCAGTATGAACGGGCTAAGTTTGATGAAATGCTGCTGGTCTCTGAAGGTAATTTAATTACCAGTAGTTATAACTAGCGGCACGTAAGTCTAGCGCTGAGCGATACGCGGAGGGGATATTTGCGCATGACTGTGTACTTTCGCCGCACGCAAGACAATTATGACTTTAAGTAATTATTACCTAAATAACTATAATGACATTATTTTAATGTAATATCAAATAGTAAGATGTCCAAAGATTTGTAGTATGTACCTAAGACATAATTTTGGACAAGTTTATGGGTAGTAGAAAAAGAAAAACATAATTGGTCAATAATACTATTGAGAACGCGAACTGTACACTGGATGTGCGCGGGGTGTGGTATCGGTGCGGGGAGAGGAATTCGACCGGAGAGCCAATCGGCGCTACGCACGCCCGCCCTTCATTCAGAATCAAGTTTGACTTAAAAAAAGTTTTTACTGTAAAATTCGCCCTGATAGTATTATAATTATTTTGTAACTTTCAGACGGTCTTCAACACACGAAAGCATGGCTAAAACGCAACATCGACAAGACGGATCTGAGTATACCGGTCACAGACGTGAACATCATCAGAAATGTTACCGCGCAGACCTTGGCGAAAGCTTATCTTGAGCTGCTAGAGTGGGACGGCTCTGTGGACTATCCTGAGGTACCCACTTTCTACTATTACATCAGTCAAATAGTCCGTGAATGTCCCAGGTATAACTAGCGGCACATAACTTTAGCGCTGAGCGATACGCGCATGCGCATGCGTCGTAGTGTGACATGTCGCGCACACTAGATGTGTGGATGTGTGCAAAGTGTCCTATTGGTACAGAGAGCGGAGTGCGAAATACTACAATTGATTGATTGATTTCAGACGTTATCTCTCGACGCGCCGCGCTTCGCAGAGCTAGGCACGCAAGTGTACCGACTGATCGCAGTCGCGTCGCTAATGCTAGCGAGCCCTACTTGCGGGGCCGACCCGCAAGATGTAGCGGCGCACAAGGAGAACCTCAAGACAAGAATCACTATTATTATGGACGATGCTAGTAATGATATGTGAGTTAAATTATGTAGTAATAGAACTCTTTGTAAAGGGCTTTTGACGTGACAACGTCTTATAAATCGATGGAGCCGGCTGCACGCATGAAAAAACATGACGTCATGCGGCGTTACCTCGCTCTGAGGCGTTCCATTTAAGGCTTGAAGTGCAAGCGAGAGCGCGGATTGAGCAACAAAGAGGCACAATCGGCCTCCGCGTTCGGCAGCGTTCGACATCTGTCTCTCTCCTACTTGAGTGAGCGATGCGTCTGCGTGGACAGCTGTATAACGTTGTCACGTTCAACTATCGTCAGTAAACCGACTTTACAGGCAACAGATTTTTTTTTTAAATTAATAGACTATCCATTGGTCTAGAAGACCCTTCACTCTAAGAGGCCCAGATTGTATTCGTCAGGAAAAACAGACGAGTCAATGAGTTCCACCCCTTGGATGTTAGCCTGATAAAAGTGGAGCCAAAACACTTGGTGTGAATAGCTGGTATACTCACCTGGTATGGGTGGTAATGGGCCTTGCGTCTGCTAGTCCTATGGTGGAAAGGAGATGGCTCGTTCGGGGAAGTACTACCACCATGCCTATTTATGCCGTGAAGCAGCATTGCTGTGTTTCGGTTCGAAGGGTGTGGGTGCCGGTGAAATTACTGGTATGTGAGGCTGAATATCTGTATGCCTCAAGTTGGTGTATCGTAGGGCACGTTCCTGACGTTCGTGACCTACGAGGCTATGCTTTAGGCGATGGTTACCACTTAACACCAAATCGTAGTTATATCATTAAGTTTATAAATATGCCTGTTTATGTTTTGTGAAAATAATTGTTTACGCCCCTCGCTCTAGCTCGGAAGTCTATTTTTAGAATAGTTTGTCTTTTCTTTGGATTCGGTACCTTGCAACAAAAAACTTTATTGTTACAGCGAACTGAAAAAAATCTTGCCATCAATAGCCGAGGAGGTGGTACTCGTGACAGACCAGCTTCTGGAGACCCTGAACCAGGAGCCTCTGAACCCTGAGACGAAGGAACTCGTCAAGACGCAGATCATATCGCTGGGGGACCCTGACCATAGAGTGCGCCAGATAGTCCGTAAGTATATATTTACTTCAATTTTTATGAAACGACGGGATATTTACCATGATTAAATTTTTCTGAGTTGAATTCCGATATTTCGGCACAGTTGCATGCACCATGATCACGGTTGAACTGAAGTCCACGAGTAAAAGAAATGTTATTGGCAGATAAATCGATCTACCCTCTTTCGCACTCTTTTATTGGTTTCGATACTACTATTGGTTCCATTCTACCTCTTTTGTCGATTACGACACACAACACTGACGCGTAGTAGGTGCCCCACTTTTTAGTGGTTTGCACATTCGTACCACCGGGTTCCAGACTCCAGATAATTGGAAACCATCTTCACGGTTGAAGTTCTTGTGTTTGGTGATTTCAATTGCCTCTTGAACCAATCTCGGTATGTAGTGGCGCTCGGTTGAAATCACCTGCGGGTTGTGTAGCTCGATCCAATGGTTTGATCCGGAGTCCAAAAGATGTTCCGCAATGGCAGACTTGTGTGTCTCAATGTTTTTAACCGCCCTGATGTGTTCCTTTATACGACAGGCAATGGTGCGTTTTGTTTGGCCAATATATGAGCTCCCACAGCTACAATCAATCTTGTACACTCCTGGTCTTTCCAACGGAAAACTATATTTTTGTGAACGCTAGTAGTGTGAGATCTTTTTTAATATCCCGTCGTTTCATAAAAATTGTGTTAAAAACCATGATAGTTTCAAAAGTTATATATATTTACTTATTCAAAAAAGGTACATACTTTACGTAGTGTATGCTGTTAGAACTTAACGAGTTTAAACAGTCATAGTAACTTGAGAAACCGACTTCATGGTCAAAATGCTGAACCTGAATTGTAAACGGCAAATGGCAACATTATCATCCGCACTTGATATGTGGCTGGTTTTTCCGCAAGTAGGCCGCTGGCGGTCTCTTTTTGCGTGACCCTCGACACGTGTTGCTCGAACTTTTTTAGATTCTACGACACGCCGGTTTCCTCACGATCTTTTCCTTCACTTTTTGAGAGTACTGGCATAGTGCACATAATTTTTTCGACAGAAAAGTCATTATTAGTACACGACTGGATTTGAACCCACGATCTTCGGGTCGGAAGGCGGGGCCGGTACTACTAGACCACCAGTGCTCTATCCAGAATTGTAAAGTTTCATTAAAATCCATGCAGTAGTTTTTACGTGAAAGAGTAACAAACATACATACAATTTTTCCCGTTTATAATATTAGTAGGATTGTAACGTAGAACGGATGTAAGTAACGGGAACGGAACGAGCAAAACCGCAGGCGGCCGCTAGTGTATGTTTTTTTGCTCTTGAGTATGATTAACTTGTACTTTTTATCGAGCCTCTTTGAGGAGCACTTAAATCCTTTCACCACTTGGTTCAAAAGAACCAGTGACACAATAAGAAGATTTAATAGTGTTTACTACACTTGAAGAAATCACAAAGTTTTTATAATGTCCCAAAAGTTAAGAGCCGAGTGGGATTTGAACCCGTGAGCTTCCCCTTGGTACGGGGCTGCGCTGACCGCTGCGCCATCGGATCCTAATCACGCTCGACGAATAACTCTTAGGGACTGTTCGGCACTTTTGGGACATTATAAAAATCTTTACTACTGTTCTTTTCCAGGTCAAAGAATCCTCGAATTCCTGAAGGTAATCCTGGTCTGCGCAGGCGGCTCCCGTCAGATCCCGGTCGGTCTGTCCGCCCTCTCCCAAGAACTTACTTCCGTATCCGGCACACTACTACGCTACGTCATGCATAACAAGGCTGTGTTCACTAAACACTACCTAGATATTATTGAGGAAGAGTTGAGTAAGAATTGAAAACATAACAGAGTAGGTAAGATTGGATAGAATATACGCCCATATTTTGTATCAGATAGATAGATAGATAGATAGAAAATACTTTATTGCATACCACATAAAATTAACAAGGGAATACAGAAAAACATAAAAGTAGGAATTCCGATGTGCAATATTTATTGCCTACAAACGTAATTCCAAATGTTGTCAAAATAATGATTCATTTAACTAGCGGCACATAACTTTAGCGCTGAGCGATACGCGGCGGGGATAGCTACGCTTGCGTCGTAGTGTGCGCATGTCGAGCACACTGGATGTTTGGATGTGTGCAGAGTGTCCTATTGGTACAGAGAGCGGAGTGCGACTGGATAGCCAATCAGCGCTACGCATGCCCGCCCTTCATACCGCTAGCCTCCATTTGGTACCTTATTTTTGACTTCTGCGCAATAACGGTCAGCGCTAAAGTTATGTGCCGCTACCTATACTCATAATCAAATTACAACACAAAACAATTATGTCCGTGTTATTATCATTAGTAGCCTCTGCTGAAACAGCAATTTGTCATGTTACATACATATTTACAAAGTATGGGTGTCTCCTATAATATTATATAATTAATTAACTAAACTAATTGCCTTTTATATTCCAGTAACTAACTTGGGCTATTTTTTAATCGACAGATAAATCTATCCGTCAGATAAAAATATATCTATCTCTTTTTTATGTTTGTGTAAAATAAGGACTAATATTTTTCGACGAAGAGATTATTCGTCGAAAAAACTACAAAGATTAGATTTTACTACTATTCTAGATGCTGGTTTTCGACGATAAATTCCGTAGATGGAAAAATCTGCCCTTAGAATAGTAGCCAAATCTGACTTTGTAGCTTATTCTGCCAAGTCTCTGCAGCAACCGTTCCTCTGATTACAAATTACGCAACAGGTCGGCGACAAGCGTTGTCGCGAAATACGTAATCATAGGGCAGACCGCGCCACAAACATTGATCTTTGACTATTTTATTACGGCATTTAAATTAAGTCTAATATTTGATAATGACTAGCATAGGTACGCGGATCCGTCTTCAAGTGACTGCGTGTGTTATAACATTTAAAGAAAAAAACCCCTTGTTAAAAATGTATAATAATTAGTTAGAATCGTATTTCAGCCGTTGCCTTGTAACGATATACTCAAAAGCAATTAATCCGGGGAACCAACTCAAACCCGAATACCCCCGAAAATAACCGTTGTACAGCCGTACAGCGCGGACCCCATTAAAACGGTAGCTATACTGTTCGCAGCGGGTGTGCGCCGCAAATAGTTCGCCGCAATGTGGCCGATCCCTTAGCTTAGTTGGCTTTGATTTATCAAGGTTTGCGCTAGTGACCCGGATTATTTGCTCTCAGGTGTATTTAAAGTAGCTTTTGACTGTAAGTTTTTCTAAAACCTAGTTGAATGACGTTCTTTACTATTAATTCTATAAAGATTTAGGAAAAAAAAAACAATTAAAAAATATTTAAAAAAAATGTTGCGTCCCACTACTTATCTTTATTATAGGCAGATATTTGAATCTTTATCCCCCGAATACTGAAACGCAACTCAGATTTAAGCACGTCTCAAGCGACGAATATTTGACAGATTTTCATTGAAAACTGTCAAATATTCGTCGCTTGAGACGTGCTTAAATCTGAGTTGCGTTTCAGTATTCGGGGGTAAGTTTATCTGATTTTATAGTGTCGAACTTTAATTTGATCTCTCAAATTCTGATTGTAGAACTTTTTTAGTTCTAGTATAAAATGACAAATGAAAATATTGAACAAAATAAAATAATGGCTGTGCTATACAGTAAAAACATAGTTTTTATCTCAGGACTGCTTATTTGTTTTGTAATTATTACTAATCTATTGTATGTAAAATAAGATGTTATAACTTCCCTAATCTTGAAATTATAAGCTTGTATGTTTGAGATTAACTAATATTTTTTGTTTTAGGAGTAGGAACAATGTATTACCATTAAGTTGGTACAATTTCCATACAAATTAATTTTACCATTTATGGGCGATAAGAGTATAATTGTACACTGAAATAAATGTATGTGTGAGGAGTACTATAATCACATTTAGGCATAAATCTGTTTGCATGGAAATCGAACAACCTTAACGTATAAAATGTAGGATAAACCTTTAAAAAACAAATTTAAATCGAAAATATGTTATGTAGAATGAATCTAGTTTATTTACAAGAATAGTTTTTTTTTATTTACATTACTGTATTTTTACTTACGACCATGAGAAGTAGAACTCTTTTTTGTTCTACAATAATATTAATGGCAGCAAAATTATAATAAAAAGTTTGTATGTAATCAAGTGAATGATGTGCGCACTATATTAATAATAAAAAATAATAAATTTATTTATGCCGAATGTTTATTTTATTTTATCTCGTAAAAAACTTCGTATCCTAGGAAACTATGCTTTAGTAATGGGTCTCAAAAATTCTGAAAGTATTCATAGACACCTCCCTATATTCTGATCCGAAATATAAATACCCCCTGAGTTAGGTACCAAAAAGCTTCTACCTTCTTTGTGTAGCAACAATGAAAAAAAATGAAAAAGATATTTTTATAACTTATTTTATTTATTATTATAACACTTTACATACACGCGAAGACAAATCACTATTGAACAAGAATACACTTATTCTAATCAGAGCCGCTATGCTTGGAAGATGCACTGGACGCCGATGCGCTGCGGGATCCCTGAAACCAACAAGAACCTTGGTTTTAGATCATATTTAATCCATACTGATTTAATAAATGCAAAAGTAGTGTGTCTGTCGCGTTTTCACGCCAAAACTAAACCGATTGAAATGTTTGGATCTGAGTACCAAACATTTAAGGCCAGGATATTCGAGCGCAGTAGGCATTTAGCGCTACCTCAGCCCCCGCCATGATAAGCGCGCGACGTAATTATTTACGCGCCCGGCAGGCCGTGCGCCACTGACCGCGTACGATAACTTAGTGCCACAGTATAGAAAACCAAGCAGTAGTTAGGTATGATATTTACTTACTAACTTCAGTTAGGTAGTATTGTAGATAGTATTGATAACATATTACCAGTATTTTTGTTACATATTGTGTGTAGATATAGGTACAGTCACAAAGCTAAGTAATAAAAAAAATTAGAATTAGTCCAACTAAAAAGTACTTTGGTTTCGTGTGGCACATACAACTATTCGATCCAGCAACGAGAACATAGAGGTAAAAAATACAACTAGTACAAGTAACAATTATATTTATTTTGTAAAACGACACATACTTCTGCCTACAATACGTAAATTTTGAAAATGTTATTTTTATACTATATTATATAAAAAATATTTTTATTTCGTATGGCACATATCACTTTTTCATTGCACATACTCGGAAAGTAGGTCTGAAGTTGCCTGAGGGGCCTAATTGAAAGTAATACTTTCAGCCCTAGAGAGAATCGCTTTCTACTGACAGCTGTCAAATTATAAAAAAACAAGTTCTATTTTATTCAACCATGTTCCAACTTTCTAAAGCTATTTCTAACTGCAAGGAGGTTATTGAACTAAATTCTAACGTTTTATTCAGCAAGGAGGTTGGAAACCCATTACAACGATTAGAAGTTTAAAAAGTCTAATTAGTCCGCGATGTAAAATTTAAATTAAAATAACATAAAGATAGTGGGTATTAAATAAAGAATATATTTTCTAAATGACTTTATTATTATTTAGCTTCAACTATTTCTTTATTTAAATAACATAGATTTGCGAAAAAAAATAACCATTTTTTTAATTATGAAAATTAAAATAATGGTTGAATAATGCTGGCCAGCGAAGGCCCGCCAGAAGTCTCGGGACTCAAAAATGTGACTTTCTATCCTCAGGTAACAATGTACTATTTTATTCAGCAACGTGAATAATATACAATTTCGTAATCTTTGTGCATCGTTTTGATGAGTTTACGAAATTGTACATTTCTACAATTTGATGAATTTTAGTAGGTAGGTAGGTATACCTACCTACTAAAATTCATCAAATTGTAGCTGCCTAGGTTTGCATGGACCAAACTGACCACGAGGTTGGATTGGACTTTGAATTATATCCAATTGCTTACTTGGACCTGGCTGCATAGGTACGTCATTATTTTCGTCATTTTCTTTTAAAATTATATCACGTATTGGCATACCGCGAATTTGTCGCGGGTCTACAATCTCTGGCAAAAGGCATTTCATGTAAAAATCAATAACTTTTTTTTCTATTTCCACCTTCCAAAATTCGTCATCTCTAGGAATGTATTCGATTATGAGTGGATGATTTTCGCCGGACCAAATTCCAAAAATGCATTGGTTTCTCTCGGTAACATGGAGTTGACCCTGCACTTGGTAATACCAATTGCTCCTTTTATTAATGATTCGCGTACTGTTTTTTTTGTCATATTTATATATTTGTATTTTGTTTTCTTTTATAGCAGTTTCTATTCCGGTCTTAAATGCCGTTATTGGACACTTTACTTCTATAATTTTATCGTGGTCAACTAAACCGTCGGGTGTAGCCCCAATAAATGGGTATTGTTTATCTATGAAGAGTCCACATGGTTCGATGACAATGTTTTCTTGTCTCTCCATTTGTTGTAGCGCTTGCTTTTCATTTTCTACACCATGAGCTACTGACATTACGTGGCCTATATTTTTTTTATACAGTAAATTTTTTACTGTATTCGCTGTGCTTTTGGACAATTTCCTTTTACAGATTGCGCCAAAATTTGAGGCCGTTATAAGGCTTTTTCTAATTTCCATCCACTCACTGCAATCCCTTTGTAACACTAATTATCAGTTTTTTCCCTTTGTAACACTAATTCTGGGGGGCGTAGGAAGGTCACAGCACGGCTCGCTTCGCTCGCCGCGCTGTTCCCCGTGGTCGCGTGGCAGCTCACTTCGCTCGCTGCGACTCTTCCCCCGGGTTCAGGAGGAGGGGGTTCTGGGGGGCTTGGGGGGGGTCACAGCACGGCTCGCTTCGCTCGCCGCGCTGTTCCACTCGAAAAAATAGGGTCAAAAAAGGGCGTTTTTAGGTTTTTTTAATAATAAAGGGGTCTAAAGGGGGGAGGGGGGCAAAATTTATTTTGCTTTCAAAATAATCTCAACTTCCCTACATGACCCAAAAAAAAAAAGTCTTAAAAGTCACTCCGCTTGGAAGATACGAAAGGGGGGGAAAAAAAGGGGTAGGAGGGGGGAAGTTATTTTGTTCTTTCAATTCAGGAAGAAACCCTCTATACGAAACCCCAATCGAAACCCTCCTATCTCGACGGTATCCGGTAGCACTCTCAAAAGGGGGGGTCCTGGGGGGCAAGGGGGGCAAAATTTTTTGTACAATCAAAATCACTTTAGACCCTCTTTACGTTGCCCATTAAAAAATTATGCAGGCCCTCTCCGTTGCAGAGCTCCCCTGAGGGGGGGAGTTCCGGGGGGGCAAATTCCGGAGGGGTTACAGCACGGCTCGCTTCGCTCGCCACGCTGTTCCCCATGGTCGCATGGCGGCTCGCTTCGCTCGCCGCAATGCTCCACACGAAAATAAAAGGTCAAAAATAGGCCATTTTTAGGTTTTTTAAATAATAAAGGGGTCTAAAGGGGGGAGGGGGGCAAAATTTATTTTGCTTTCAAAACAATCTCAACTTCCCTACATGACCCAAAAAAAAAAAGTCTCGCAAGTCACTCCGCTTGGAAGATACGAAAGGGGGGGAAAAAAAAGGGGTAGGAGGGGGGAAGTTTTTTTTGTTCTTTCAATTCAGGAAGAAACCCTCTATACGAAACCCCAATCGAAACCTTCCTATCTCGACGGCATCCGGTAGCACTCTCAAAAGGGGGGGTCCTGGGGGGCAAGAGGGGCAAATTTTTTTGTACAATCAAAATCACTCTAGACCCTCTTTACGTTGCCCATTAAAAAATTATGCAGGACCTCTCCGTTGCAGAGCCACCCTGAGGGGGGGAGTTCCGGGGGGGCAAATTTCGGAGGGTTCACAGCACGGCTCGCTTCGCTCGCCGCGTTGTTCCCCGTGGTCGCATGGCGGCTCGCTTCGCTCGCCGCAATGCTCCACACGAAAATAAAAGGTCAAAAATAGGCCATTTTTAGGTTTTTTAAATAATAAAGGGGTCTAAAGGGGGGAGGGGGGAAAAAATTATTTTGCTTTCAAAATAATCTCACCTTCCCTACATGACCCAAAAAAAAAAAAGAAAAATAATAAAATAAATTGTGTTGCTTACTTATATTTCCGTAAAACAAAGTTAATTGTAATTACTGTTACAATTTTATACTGTGACGGCAAACAACAATAATAATTTATCGTATATTTTGCGGGGAACGTAGCGAGCTAGCAACAGCGACACAGGTCCTACCTCAAAGACGCCTGGCCGGCTACTGAAACGAAGCGCGCGGGCCGCATTATTATATATAATATCTTGATAAAACAATAAAAAACTGTTTTGAGAAAAATGAACCGTAGAATATTCTTCGTAATTTCATTGCCTATTTTTTGATATGTTTTTCGGGAGTAAACGTTGGGTCTACTTCAAGTACGACTTAAAAAAACGATCAAAAATTCGCGAAATTGGGAGTTTTCGCGATTTTTTTTGATCGAGCAAAATTGACAATATCGTGTTTTGAACCATAGAATAATCAAGATTATTTATTAAACTACAACATATATTTTTATCAGATCAAAACAAATAATATTTGATTGTTTAATGTTGAATCTAAAATAGGTCGATTCTGAGAGTCTTGGTCTTAAGTCTAGACTAGAGACCCAAAAACACTATTCCACGCGGACGAAGTCGCGGGCACCGCTAGTAAAATAATAAAATAGTCACGCTTAAGGCCAAAAGTGTTTTAAAGAATAGTCAGTCACAAAATTCATTTTACATTTCATCATCATCATCATCATCAGTCTGTAGCCCACTGCTGAACATGGGCCTCCCTTAAGCATTTCCAGGAAGACCGATTCTGAGCCTTTTCCATCCAACGAATTCTCGCAATCTTAACAATGACTGCCTTCTGCGTTGGAGAGCGTGGGTTCGATCCCCACCGAGAACAAATATTTGTGTGGTGAACATAGATGTTTGTTCTCTGTCTGGGTGTTATATTGTATTATAATGTAGGTATGTAATTCTAAAAAAAACAGCTATCTGGTTCGCATAGTACAAGCTGTACTTAGGCAGGCCGCACACCAGGCATGCACTTTTATCTCGAATCTCGATAATTGTGGCGCCAAATTTGAAACGCGACACATTTAACGCCCCCATAAATCTGTACGTGAGCACGCACACTGAGGAAACATTTGTAGCGGGCGCACTTTGTGGCGAGACGTTGTCCGCGCTACACGAATTCAAGATCGAACACGTTCGTTATTTGTGGCGCCACATCAAGAAATCGTCGTCGTCAGACGATGATGTCGACATTCTAAAGCGGTGCCACGCTACAACTGTGCTTTCGACGTGCGCATATACAATACATTTGTAGCAAGCTGAATTGTAGCGCATTGATTGTGGCGACGTTAATGTTCGATGCATGTAGCATGTGGCGCTGGTGTGCGGCCTCACTTAGTTAGGGGCTAGATAGTGTTGTGTAGATTGTCCGCATTATATAAAAAAAATGTCAGTCTCACCTTTCTAGAAGCACTAGCCGACCTACTCCTAGACCGTGCGGATCCGCTGCCCGAGCCTGACCGCTTGGAAGCCCTGGAGCTCGCTCGCGACGAGGCCTTAGACCTCTTGGAAGAGGCCTTGGAGGTCTTGGAGGCCTTGGACGACCGAGAAGAAGCTCGGGATGAGCGTTTGCTGGCGCGAGAGGACGCTCGAGACGATGCCTTGGAACTTGCTCTGGATCCCTGGAACACATAATTTAAGTTAGCGGTTTCATATCCATCCATCGACTTCCCGCGATCTTAACAATGTCGTCGGTCCATCCGGTGGGTGGGCGACCTACGTTTCGTCTTCTGGTTTGTGGTCGCCGTTCGAGAACCTTTATTCCCCAACCGATCCGACAACCGGATCTTCGAACTTAGAGTCGAGTTAGAGGTTTACAATCGATAAAAATGCCATCTTGGTTTTATAATTATTTGAACTGAAAACTTCTTAGTTCTAATTAGTTAAACTTGTAGGCAGGCTCGAGAATTTTTTAAGGTGGAAAAATAGAAATAACTCGCTGCATAGATCGACAAACTTCCACTACTTCTCGGTGGGGATCGAACCCACGGCCTCTACCGCAGAAGGCAGAGAGAGAGGTGACATCCGTCAAAAAAAGAGAAGACAAAATATTATCACATGTCCGCATTGTTAGTATCGGACGCATCGTATCAAACATTTTATATTCATAACACTCCAGCAAGTACTCTACGGATACGGACGTACGGGTACTCCGTACGGTACGGATCAATGGACAAGTTCGGCAAGTTTTATCAAGCGCACTTGATGTGCGGGCAGGTTTTTTCCGCAAGTAGGCCGCTGGTGGGCCCTTTTTGCGTGACCCTTGACACGTGGTTGCTCGAAATTTTTTAGGTTCTACAACACGCCGGTTTCCTCACGATGTTTTCTTTCACCGTTTTGAGAGTACTGGCATAGTGCACATAAATTTTTCGTCAGATAAAGTCATTGGTACGAGTGGATTTGAACCCACGACCTTCGGATCGGAAGGCGGGGCCACTACCACTAGACCACCAGTGCTCTCCGGATCAATGGACGCACTTTTGTGACTTTTGATACAAATAATTTGTATTTGTATTTGTATTTGTATTTATTGTTTTACTTTAATTATAACGGTTAACACCAATTACAATAATTAAAGACATAGGCAATAGATAGACAGAAAAATGAAAATAAATAAAGTCTATGTAAACAATTTTGGTCAAATAATACTACCATCCGTTTGAAGCGATGCGTCCGATGCTTACGATCATGTGCACGCTAGCCTAAAGCAGTTGGTACTGACCTTATTACTAGCCCGGGAGCTTGCGCGCGATCCCTTCCCGCTTCTAGAGCTGGCACGGGACGAGGCACGGGAACCGGACTTTGATCGTGAACCGGACCGGTTCGAATGCACTGATTTAGATCTAGATCTTGATCTGAAACAAATTTTATTGATAGCACTTTTTAAATTAGATCAATGTAGAAATTTAAGTGAGCATAAAATTGCTCATTAGCCTACATTATGGCTAAATCGTAATCTTAATTATTAGATACATTATTTAATAATTATTAGATATAATTATTAGATACATTATTCATAATTTAAGTATGTAAACTAATACAAAAATAACTTTTTAAATGAACGTGATCGTTATGCATAATTATATGGAAGAAACGGGTGTTTATTGCGATTACTTTTGTTATTTACAGACGTTTCGACCGTGTTACAACAACCGTGGTCGCGGGCAGACTGGAGTTCATTGGAGTTACCGTCGAGAAGCGGAGGTACGGCACGGCTGTTGTAACACGGTCGAAACGTCGGGAAATAATAAAGGTAATTGCGATAAATACCCGTTTCTTACATTTAAGTTTTATTGATCACTCGTATTGTATTGGTTTTTAAAGAGGTCCTAAGGAGTGACAGATATGACGAACCTATTAATATTTCTCGTTAGACCAGAACTCCACCTATTTTGTTTCAGTAGTAGGGCTCGTCTGGGGAAGTACTACCACCATACTTATTTCTGCCATAAAGCAGAAGCATTTTTTTTCTTACCTAGCAGATCCAGATCGTGATCTAGACCTAGATTTCGACTTCCTCGACCCCGAGGCAGACCTAGACCGACTTCTTGACTTAGACTTGGAGCGGGACTTCGACCTCGACTTTGACCTTGATCGTGACCTCGACTTTGACTTTTCTGAGCCCGCTGGTGACTTTGATCCCGATTTGGAACGGGAGCGAGATCTGAAATGTGATAAATAAGAGAGGGTTAGTTAGCATGTAAAGTGGGTGATGTATTAACCGCGGTTTTGTAGGTGCAAAGCTTAAAACTGGCGACAGCGGTTCCCGTACAAGCGGCGCATGATCGCCTTTCGGTACTTTACCTTGCTTTTTCTCCATTTCCTTCTTGCTTCTCTTCTTCCTCGTCATCATCCTCTTCTTCTTCTTCCTCCTCTTCCTCCTGGAAGATTAAAAAAATGAATATTGTCCTTTTGCAGTGAAGGAACACCAGGGAGACTCCAGTTATCAAAGCTATTGAAATCATGATTAAAAAAAAAGGGGAGACCTATAAATAATTTGGAATGAGATTAACACAAAACATAGTAGGAGGGCCAGAAATGTGTTGCAAAAATATATGAGCGTATGTGTTTCTTCATACAAATTCGGTAGTTTTATCGATAGTCATAAAATAAAAAAAATCTTTTTGTGCAATAGTTACATGCCGAGCAATTCAAGCGACAAGTCAAAGGCTTTGTTTAAATCCTTCTTCCATAGTTTTTTTTAGAATCCTATTTAGTGATATTTTAAATAAAACAGTGAATATGTAAATCTGGCGACAGCGGTGCCTTTACTAACGGCGCAGGATCGCCTTTCTAACCTCTCTTCTGTATTCTGTGGAGATAACAATTTATTAGTTTTTATCATACCAGTGCTGGCTCCAGCTGTTTCTCCCTGAGCCTGAGCATGCGATGTTCGGGGCCGCTGAGCGGGCGATGGGTGACCACTAGTCTGGTCAAGGCTTGCGCCGCTGCACCGGCCCTGGCACGACGCTTTGATAGACGCACTCGGGTTTCAAGCTCGTTGTAGTATACCGCATGGTTCCTGACCACCTAAAAATGAAGAAATAATTATCATAGATGTTTTTTCTCTGTCTGGGTGTTACTCGTACTATTGTATTCATAGTATGTATTATGCTGCCTTCCTAAGGTGCGTGGTTCTGCAGATCATCACGCACAGCCGACGACGACGCACGGCAACGCACACAGAAAGGTCTCCTGTGCTACCGCGCACCTCGGCGCACGAGACCGTTCCCATGGTGTGTCGTGCGAGCTGATCCGCCTCCGTGCGCGATATCACACACCGGTGGGAAGGGGCTATTTAGCTGATGGACCGACATTAAATATAAACATACTATGTTAAGATCGCTGGTTGTCGGTGGATGGTAAGGGCTCAAAATCGTTCTACAAGAAAATGTATAGGGGAAGCATATCTCTAGCAGTGGACTTCTTCAGGCTGATAGTACAAACAAGTTAGTTAGTAAGATATGAACTATTTTTGGAGTTATGCATCTCTATATGGACAACAGTTTTTGCTTTTGTGTCGCAGTGTTGCAATATTGTTTAGTTACACTTTTTAAGCACTGATTATCTTATTTGTAACCAGTCTTTAATTTATCAGAGTCAGTACATAAAACATCCTCTAATGTTTTTTAAACTAAGAAAATTAAGAACTTTATCATCATCAGCCTGAAAAAGACCATTGCCCCCCTATACATTTCCAGGAATACAATTCTGAGCTCTTTTCATTTACCAACATCCCACAATCTTAACAATATTGTCGGCCTATCTGGTGGGTGGCGTCCTACGTTTTTCAAATACGACTTAAGAACTTACCAAGAAGTAATTCTCCTCGTACCCCTTAGACGCCTTACTCTTAACATTCCAGTTGTATTCTCTCGCCATTTTGTACTCATAAGTGTCTGCGTCCATGTAAGGCAGATTCTCAAGGGCGTCGCGACGACGTTTCTGTATGGTGTCTTCTGTCGGCAGGCAGTATGCCACAAACTGTTCACCACTTTCGTCCATCACACCTCTGAGGACAAGAAACATCAGCAATGTTAAGGACCAAGGTTACAGCAGTGTTTTGGATAATGTCTCCATAGAATGCCTGGTGGTGCAGGGGAAGTTTGTGGGCAAAAGAACTGGCGGCAAGTCACCAATGAGATGGATGGACCAAATCAAAGCAGCCCTATATGTCCCTTGCAACGAATGAGCCAGAAGGTCAGCGGTGCGAGAGGAGTGGCGAAAATTGTTAGACAAGCCACTGCCCCGTCATGACGACCACGACTTCTTTGTCAAGAGTGAAACGACTAAGAAGAAGCTGAACAAGGGCACATCCCTGGTCAGAACAGAATTGATATGGTTTTTCTTTCTTTCTATGTAGCGAGTCAACAAGTTCATAAATCCTGGATAATATAGTAAAAGGACTGATATAGGCTGGATTCATATACTCTTTTTCATTAGCCAAGTACTAATAAAGTGAAAACTACCTTGAATACAGTTAGAACTCTGTTTATCTTTTAACTCGGAAAACGCCACCACGCATTTTGACGCCATTTTCTTAACTCTGACTTGTGATGAGACTCATTGCCCGGTTGCAGTAGTGATGTCCTATTCCCAAAACCGGCCGCCACTACTTACCGAATCATAGCTTGAGACATAGCCTCAATCTGTCCAGCCACATTCTTATCAGCCGGAGCAGGATCTGTGTCGAATATGACCTGAGCACACGGGTACTTCCACATTTCGAAGTCAGGAAACACATTCATGACCTCGACGGGAGTAACACCCGGCTTACTGTAGTGCTTCTCAATAGGCTTCTTGTTATCCTCGAAGGTCTTTTCAATGGCCTTGATCTGACTCTCACGGTCCATGTATAGAGTTTCCTCGCTGAATATCTTTTTGACATTGTAACCAACTTTCGCTTCAACCTGAAATTACAAGAGTTTAAATTATTGTTGCATCTTGTGGTGTTATTTATCAATAATGTTTGAACTTGTTTACAGTTTGGGCATTTAAATAATAATGAAGGCAAATATAGGTATTGTCATGTTAAAAAAATGTTGGAATGATGTGAAGAGAGTGAGTTTGGGCATTCATACGTCTACCATTAGTTAAGAAAAATACCTTCTCCATAGTTTGAGGCTGGAACCGAGTCTGTTCAGTAGAAATGTACTCAGAGCGACGCAACCAGGATACATTCTTGGCATGATGCCGGGATCGCTTCGAGTCTTGTGGTGTGAGGACATCATCTTCCAAAAGCTTCTCATCAGCTGGGTCCAGTATCGCATTCCCGTCGCCTTGGTAGATGTCCCGGTTTATCAAATCGATGTGCACACCCAAGTCGTGCTCCGTCAAAACCTCGTATCTATAGTTCTTCTCCAAAGACGTAGGATTGTATTGAATGAAACGCGTCGATTGAAATGGGTACGTAATAAACTTCAAATCGAAGGGTATGTCTGGTAAAGTGTTGCAGTACTTTACTCTGGTCACTAACTCAGATCTGTTGAATAAGTGCGTACATTTAAACCAAGCTTAAATATTTGGAAATAGAGAAAGTACGTATACATGCAAAGCCAGAATAACTAACCTTCTCTCGCCAGCTCTTTGAGGACGTTTGTCCCTCTCAGGCTCGTTTGCTTGTTGCACTGTTGGTGGCATGTTGTAGCTTTTATAATTCTCTTACGTGTTTTATTTATACATTAGCTGGTCGTTTTATTCATTGTCTATACGTTTGCATTACTATAATTGATTATATTTTTAAAAACAACAAAACAAATCGAAAGTTTTATATACTGATTGAATGTTTTTTTTCCTGATTGAATGAATGAATGTCTGTCTGTCTGTTCCCGTTCCCGACGTCAGTGCTGCCTGTGGCAGATAGTCATAAAACATGAGACAACTCAAAAAGTTCAATTTTCACGAGAAAAGTATGTTACTTTTCTCGTGAAAATTGAACTTTTTGAGTTAGTACATAATAAAGAAGCTGGTGAGTTGTCTATGCTTAGTGAACTTCACCAATCTTTTTTGGCGGCTACCTGGCTACTATATTTCCAATAGCAGAATGTGGACCAAAAAGCGATTAAACTAAAAGCTACATTTTCAAAGAACAATTGCCGCGAATTTTTTTAATGAACTCTGTTTTTCACCTGTATTACAGATCCGAAGAAGAACCGAGTTCTGATCACCATTACTTGCCAGCCTTTTGGGCATTTGGCCTGACCACAGGGCCAGACCAAACGCTACCTCATTGTTCATTGAATAGAATCTAATTCTTTGTCTTTGTAATCGCCAGCCCTTTGGTCACATTAATAATACGCATTATTATTGAGTATACCTGCTCTAAGTATAAGTTAGGTAAATTTTGAGTTAGCTATTTTGTAAGTGATAGCTATATTGTACGCCCAAAATGGGTAAGCTGTTGGAACCTAAGGTTGGAACATAATATATGATCAAACGAACTTGCAAAGTGAAGTTCGATCGATATTATATGAGTACGCTTCATTCGAAGTTATAAAACGAGGTAGTATTATCTTATGCTACTGGCACCTTTGCACATTTTTTAAAGTATAAAAAAAAATTAAGTTTGGTTTGACATTTCCCTCAGCAGATCGTCATTCATTTTAGAGAAGAACCACAAAAATTTAACTTTGGGTATTGGGTGGGAGGGTGATTATAACTTCGAATGAAGCGTACTCATATAATATCGATCGAACTTCACTTTGCAAGTTCGTTTGATCATATATTATAATTCGTCGCTTCATTCTTCAGTTATAAAACGAGGTAGACGTTTAGAGACGAAATTTTTGTGAAAATAAATGCAGGGAAATTAGAATTGGAATGATTTACTTCCAGATTTTTTAACGTAATCTTAAGTATTTATATTATATAAACCGATCATCAATAAATACTATGATGAACTATTTTACATAATTTACTTATTATGTTATTTATTACAATCAATCACTGAATGATTAGGTCATAATACATAATACCGATCTTGCAAAATTACCCTCATATAATATTGGTCGAGGGTAAAATTTTGCGAACGACTAGAAGACTAGTCCAACCAGCCGCTTTCATAATCGTATCACCAAGATAACAGAAGCGCGCGCTGCGGACGAGGCGACGTGCCACGTGCTGTGCGCGTTGAACGTCGACTGTGACGTTGTTTTTGTGAGATGTGTATGTAATCTTCAACTATAGTAGTATAGTAGTAGCAGGACATATTGCTCTATTTTCATGAAAATAGGTTAAATCAGTACCGGTTGTTCATGACCGGCACCAGATGTTTT
Source organism: Thera britannica (assembly GCA_939531255.2). Classification (NCBI taxonomy): domain Eukaryota; kingdom Metazoa; phylum Arthropoda; class Insecta; order Lepidoptera; family Geometridae; genus Thera; species Thera britannica. The sequence continues at coordinate 15,836,868 of OW618043.2, read as the reverse complement.
GATTACATCAGAAATACCTATCTTAACGCCGGTAGAATTAACTAAAATGTTTTCTTATTTTATCAGGGAGAGTGTTTACACTATAATTATATCCTGTGCCTAATGCCAAAAGAACAACCAACTTTATGGTGATTTTTCCTAGAAGTAGGTTTCTACTGGGTATATACCCAATCCGCGATGTAGTTTCAAACTACCTTCCCGGTTGGATCGGGTCCCCGGTGAACGTAACTATATTTCAGCAAAACTGGTCTAAGCTTGTGAGCCCCTTTGAGGAGGCGTTTTACATGGTCATCGGAAGCTATGTTACGGCCTAGCAAAAAGAGCTGAGCGAAGACTGTTCAAAGATTCGTAAGGGTCCCATTATAATAATATATTATTACTGTTGAGTAAGGAATAACTTTATGTTTGAAAGTGAACATCCATAAGGGTTTTAATTAAGAGTTCAACAGAACTGTCACTACTGTTTGTAGGTTTCATTTCATTGTACTGAAGCAGAGTGATTTTGAAAAAATAAACCATAATTAGATCGAGTGATAGGCTTGGTGATCCTTTTGCTCCAAAGGTATCCTTGAGAGCATTGCTGCAGCCAGGATAAACTGTCTTGGCGGTGAAACAGAACAAAAAATTAAGAGTGAAATATATAATAGCCGCACGAATCAGTTTTTTAAGCAGAGGAGAGAAACCAGGGCTGAGACGGCCAGTAAGGAAATATTACGATATTTTCAGGCCTCATCCATGTTTATTTTCTATAAGCATTTCAAGACAAGTGAAAAGCCGGGAAAGCACATAATTACATTATTTTTCCAGCTTATAGTGAATGCGTCAACCGTTATGGCACCTGGATCTGGCCTCTACAAACTATTAGTTCTGGTTCGATTCCTGGTTCTCCAAAAGCTGTTACTACTATAAGGTATATTCCGTGACCGAAAGATACCATTCAATATCCGTATTAATTTTTCTAAACTCCTGATGTGATCCTGGACTATCTTTTGTATAAATTTAAGAAGCTAACAGACAGATATTTCATATTTTGCACCATTGCTAAATGGTTTTTTTCAGGTAGGGTAGGTGAGGGAATTGGATCACTCCCATCCTTTTGATGTACTACGATAACATAAAAACATTTGTGAGCAAAACATTTGAAACCAAAAATCAATAAACATTAATTTATTATTGTTATTATAAAACAACAATCTCTCCATGCTTTTGGTATCTCTATATGGTTGTTATGAAAATCTAGTTCAGTATTTTTCCATCCACCGTTTACGCGCTGTAATTACAATATACGCCCCCATCCTGTTCAAGGCGCTAAAACTAATAAACAAGGGGTTTCCAGAGAGAGTTTTGTCTAATATTTTGAAAGCTAAATATTTTTGTCTCTCAAACTCTTTAGTATAGAGCCAACCATACTTCACAGCTGGATACGCTGATTTATGTAAGAATCCCGAACAAGTGGGCGAATTCCTGAATAGTACCTACTAACTGGCATTCGCAAAAAACATTTTGTGCCGCTTAGTTAACGGCAGTGATATTGACAATATAATATACCCATAGTTTTTTTTTTTTTTTTTTTTTATACAACAAAGTTAGCAAACAAGCATACGGCCCACCTGATGGAAAGTGGTTACCGTAGCCTATGGACGCTTGCAACACCAGAGGCATCACTCGCGCGTTGCTGACCCTTTAAATATTTTAAAACGCCCTTCTTGAAAAGCCCCATGCTGTAATTTACAGGGAAAGCCTCGGCAGGAAGAGTATTCCACAACCTTAGAGTGCGCGGAAGGAAGTTCCTCTGGAACCGGACGGTGCGCGACCATGCCGGCTCCAAGGTATGTGGATGAGCCCTCTCCCTATGGCGAGCCGTCCGATGATAAAATGAAGATGTGGGCATCATTTCGAACAGTTCTTCAGAACACAACCCGTTGTACAAGCGGTAGAACACACACAGGGAGGAAAAGTCTCTCCTCAGACTTAAGGGTTCAATACCGCTTGTGAGCATGGGATCATCAACTATTCTCACAGCACGTCTTTGCACCGAATCAAAAGGACCAAGCTGGTATCCAGGTGCTCCTGCCCAGAGGTGACAGCAGTACTCCATGTGCGGTCGGACTTGCGACTTATAAAGAAGCAGTCGGTGACCTGCACTGAAGTACGACTTCGCTCTGTTAAGCACCCCGAGCTTTTTGGACGCCAGCTTTACCTTGTCTAATAGATGATTGCGGAACTGAACGTCACTGGAGATGTCCATACCCAGGATCCCAATGCTCGTGGAGATGGTAAGGGTCATGTTCTGGAATTGAGGGGCCACAGTGAATGGGGTTTTTTTCGCAGTGAACGCGCAAACTTGTGTCTTATAGTGATGTATAGGTCCAAATAAAATTGCAACATTTACGAGGATGAACATCTTTTATCGAAATTGACCACGAAACCTATATAAGCAGTAAAGTAACTTTAGAGTTTCAGTAACATGTATCCGTCACTCCTCGAAACTGTCACCTAGACAGAGCCAATCGTCAAGATATACATATTACAGATCTAAATCTGCGATGTCTCATAATAAAGCCTGCAACTTCTTTCATTATCTTTGTAAAAGTTCGAGAAATCGAACAAAGTCTATAGCATGGCACTAAACTGATTATGTAGTTTTGTCAAATTGAAATCTTAAATTCTTACGATCGGACTTAGCTACAGGAACAAGTATGATTCTGTAAGATCAATGATCGCCATGAATCCACAGGTAAGTATCATTTTCGACGCAGCCCCATGGTCTCCCATGTTGAAATGGACAATAGAAATGAATTTATTTAGCAGATTAAGGCTTAGAATCGGTGACCACCATTAGGCGTTGGTGCTAAAAAATAATAATAATATTTGATACAAATTGAAATTTTTGAGGATAACATTATAGAAATGGCACCTAAGTTAGTTAGGTTCTGGATGGCTAACCTCATTTCATTATTTTCTTTGTATGAATGAAAATTATTGTTATAAGTTATTAGGAGAACCTTGTTCTACTCTACGATTAAAAGGTTAACAGTTACGAATCAGTTCCAAAATAACTTGATTATTAGTTACACCAATCCAGCAATTATAATAAAATTGTAATCTTCCAGCATGTCCACCTACGTTATTGTTTCGTAGGAGCATATTTGTTATAGCTTGACAAGTTCGTCGAAGGACGCGTGAACTGCGCCGAGACGTAGACGTGTAGTTGGTTGCGCTCATAGATACGGTTGTTGCGCTGTCGTCCTGTATGCTGACTGCCCCCCCCCCCCTTTCTCGATGGTAACGAGGGGTAACGAGAGTGCCCGATCAGTTTCCCTGGTGTTGAAAAAACTGCCAGCTGACGACTGAATATCCGAAGAAGAAGGCTTCGACGACGTTTAAAAGTGATTCTTGCAATCAAACTGAATAAATACACTTATTTGTAACCCTTGTTTTAAATTGCCTTTGAAACCTTAATGTTTTCAGGCAACTCACTCTCAAAGAGAGTTTCATATCTCATTCTTGGTTCTTTTTGAATGTAAGGAACGCTTTCTATAATCCTAGAGCGAGCTAAAGCTTGGTTCTCACTTGAGATTCGGCATAGTGGAAGTCCGTTAGTATACGGCAACCATGAGATAATATTCATACAGCTTGTACCTTATCATCGCTGGTCAAAAGCAAACTCACGCTTTGTTGAGTACTGATATGCCTATATAGGCCCAGCAACTTTAAATTTTATTTATTTATTTATTTAATTTGTAGAAATACAAGAAACGACCCGATACTACAGAGTAAATAATCATCATCATCATCAGAGACGATCCAACGTGGCATAATTTTATAATAATAATAATTTTCTAGTTCTCACTATATCAGACACGGCAGCGGATATTTCCGCGCTTAATGTGTTTGCTTTCAACAGTTTGCAGTTACTGGAAATAAAATAGTCTTTCTAATAAATAAAAAGCTTTTCTTTTACCTCCTTCTGCATCTCCTTCTTGAGGATTGGTAGCCAAAGTTGGCCCAGCTTGTCATGAATATCAAGACCATAAACTGGTATTGAGGTCATCAGAAGCATTACCCAAAGCCTGTAATGACTGTATCGAGTTCAGACACAGGTTCAGTAGCCTCATGCGGGGCGTTGAGGCCTCGTCTGGTGTCGTGAGGAGAGCCGGCACAGGTGGTGCTTTGTAAAGATTTAAACCTTCGTGTTGACCCGCAGTCGAACCTCCAGGCAATTTTTAAGCATCATGCTAACCCTTCGTGATAACCCGCAGTTAATCCTCCAGGGCGCTTACTAGATGCTGATATTTAAATCGGCTTGTGACATTTTTCACTTCACTCAGGTATCAGGAATGCAAAAATGCAAGACTAACTTACCTGGATTTTCATCAGAATCAGATCATGACGAAATCACAATCACGCAACGCTTTTTAGCCGTTTTTGCTTACGAAGTTTTTCGGATTAATATCCAAATTTGTATTGCCGGCAATACATTTCAGCATTTTTTCCAATTTTTCACTGCAGAATGTGTGCTTGATGCCGTGCACAAAAAAAGAATGACGATCTGCTGAGGGAAATGTCAAACCAAACTTAATTTTTTTTTATACTTTAAAAAATGTGCAAAGGTGCCAGTAGCATAAGATAATACTACCTCGTTTTATAACTGAAGAATGAAGCGACGAATTATAATTACTTTTAAGACCTTATACAGTTTTCTATCCATTCCATTCACCGTCCATCCAAGGAAGTTTTATCAGCATAGACAATAACGAATAGAGGACAGAAAAAGAGACACCCGGAAATTGAATCGCATTTTGCAACTCTATTCATGTCATTCGATAATCAAATTTGACAAATACAAATACCAAACTTCATTTCAGTTCATTTCTTTCTCGTTCAGCCGCAAATCGGCCATCTTTCTTTTCTCAAATTTTGTCGGCTCCAAGGTATGTCTGAAAATTAGATTTTTACGCAAACTAAACGCTTTTTGTGTTACAACACTTATTTAATTGCTGTCTATAACAATTCTTGTGATAATTTATTCATCGTAAGTTGAAGCATTCAGCTATCCAGTGAGATTGAAATGGCGACCATGTGGTCGGGCATAATGGGAGTTTTACAACTGCGCACTTAGTTTTCATGTAAAATTGTGAAGTTATGGAATCATGGAGTGAAGACGGGACTATTCCGGACCCTCTAGCTAGGATATAATTATTTTCCTTTTTTATTTGAGTTACTTTCGGATAACTGACTGTGCCGGCATGGAACTCAACGTGGCGGGAATTAAGGTTTGCTGATTGATGTCCTTTGTTGTAGACAAAACCATGGGCACCGTTGAACGAGTTGGCGATGATCACACCTCTGAGATGGAGTCTGGGGACGAGGAAGAAGTCGTAGGAGGTCGTGAACTGACACAACAAATCATGAAAGGGTATGTATAAATTTCCTTTTCTAGGTTACTTACAGATTCCTAATTACGGCTATTTGTAGTCAGTGCTATATAATTGAAGGAATTTCACGTTAGTGAGCATTCACATTTTTGGGTTAAAATGTATTCAGTCCTAATCTACCTGTTATTTGTTGCCATGGACAGTCGTAACTTAGCAATATTTTTCAATTTACGATTTAAAAGCCAATAGAAACTATGAAACGCGATACATGCACTAACATTGATTTTTCTATCCTACAAAGTAACATACTGAAGGGAAAATGTGACAGGTAAGAGCTACATGTTTTTGGTATAAGCACATTCCAGTAAAATTATTTTTACTCATTCATTTATCCATTTTATAATCCCTGGCCGACCATGTGACTGAGCCTGTGAATGTTGTACCATGTGCCTTTTGTAAATCAGCTTATTCTACACTTCCCCATCGAAATTGCCAGTACACTTGTCTGCTGCTTGGTCGAAGAATTTGGCATGCAATCTATCATTATTTTAAAACTCATGAACTCAGAATACTGGCCAGAGGAGCTAAATTTTTTTAAATAATTAACCTGAAGTATAACCAAAAATAAGTCTTATTTTGTCACTAGTTCTATATTTATTTTATACAACGCTGATAGAAGGAGCTTTAGCCTCACCTGATGTTTAGAGGTAATCACCTACTACAACAAAGCGTTGTTCGTAGTTCATGCATGTTTGGTACATGCATGTATGGTACATGCCCTACGATGCACTGCCCTGGGTCCATCAACTTGAGTCATAAGATGTTCAGCCTCACGTGCCAGTAATTTCACCGGCCCCCTCAGCCTTCTAACTTAAACACATCCATGCTTCTTCAAGGCATGGTGGTAGTACCTACTACCCTGGACGAGCTGAGTTAAAATGTAAACTGCATGTCCTAATTCCTTTATGACTCACCCATTGTCTCGGATGTAATAAAGTCTAATTAGGAATACCTATCTGTGACGCATGTGTATTACTTGTTAGATCATTTTTATTGTTGCATGAAGTAATGTGTCTGGTGAGGTATAGATTTTAAACATAGAAGTAGTAAAATAGAAAATGCTAGAGTGTGAGCAAGAAAACTATGCATGTAACTGATGGCAGACATTCTATTGATCACAAACATGATTATAGGGAAATCGAACATGCATTCTGTGTAATGTAGGTTCATGTTTGTGATTGAGAAATAATTTCCAGTCAGATTTTTTACATTTCCCACTATGAAAATGAAAATTGTTATTGCATTGCCTAAAGGAACATTTTTACATCTTGAACCCATTCATGTTATAGCTGAGGGGAAAAACCTGTAGTTTTCAGTGTTCTAACAATATTTGCATAAAACCTACAATGAAATACAGAATAAGATATTCTTACTGCCACTAAAACACACTTGCTTACATAGTAATCATGTTTTTTATCAATCATCAATCAGCTACAAAAGGAGAAGACGAGATGGGTCATTGACAACTAATGAGTCATCATTACGCTCTAGTTACTGCATACACTTGATCAATAAAATGTTTAGCAGTGTGCGTTCGTCTTACATTCCAAGTAATAATAATTGAACCTGTAATCATTCCATTATCTTTCTTTACTATAAAAACATTAAGTTGGCATTGCTATTACTACTAGTCTGTAGTGTCCCTCTGTAGGGCAAAGGCCTCCCCCATTATCGCCAGTTACTACGATCTTCTGCTTTAAGTTGCCAGTCCCGCTCATAAGCATCCAGCTTGTCCCACCATCTCATGCGAGGCTTGCCGATCATCATCAGCCTGAAGAAGTCCACTGCTGGACATAGGCATCCCTTGCACATTTCCAGGAGGAACGATTCTGAGCCCATTCCATCCATCGACTTCCCGCGATCTTAACTTCGTCTTCCGGTTCGTGGTCGTCATTCGAGAACCTTTATTCCCCAATGGTGGTCGGTTCTTCGAGCTATATGACCTGCCCATTGCCACTTCAACTTAGTAGTACCTATATAAATATACTACTGTCTATTGATTGCTTTGGGAATTCAGGTCAGGTTGATTAATTAAATAGAACCTTTGTCAGCATTGTCACTATTCCAAGAATCAATTTTTCCTTGAAATAAATTATTGGTTGTATTGAATTCCACTGTGAATCAGTACATCATGCTCAATAGAAAATAATGCCTGATCATTTACCTACTCTATTAACTTTCAGCCTTTCATGAGTATTTATTGAGCTATTCTGTAGACGACGATTCAAGCAACATAAAAAACATTGATTGGCTTGTATTTGTAAATAATCGTTTTTATAACCCAGTCGTTTGAAGTCACAGCTCAAAAAAGTTTAGTTAGGTATGTCTGCTCCATAAATTCAACATTCTCAGGTTTCTTGCCTAAGATCGTAACAGTTATTTCGTAGTATTTTGTCGTGTTTGCGTGATCATTTATTTCTATTCCATGATTCATCTTTTGGCATGTATGTTGTTCACTTGAAATCTATTGATTGTAGTAGAATATGTAATCTTCACCAGTATAGATATAAGTGCACTGCATGACACAGGCCTCACCCATATTTGGAACTTAATTTAATTTCGGTGTTTTAAGCCATAGTAGCCATCACACATATCTATGGTTATATTGACCAAAGCCTTTTAATTTATGAGACAAATTTATAGGTTACAATAGCCAAACATCTATGTCAGTAGAATTAAGAACGCTACTATAATGTTTGAATAGAGATAGTTACAGAGGAACTGTTTATAATCAAAAAGTATTTATAAACCTCATATCGTCATTCCCATTTCGACACGCGATCGCAAGATAAAATCCAGACCCATCTTTGATTTATTGACATTCTATTTTTATTCTTCCAACGTTAGAGCGCTTTCAAATTAGTCTAAAATCTTTGTAAAAAAGTTAAAAAAAAACGCGCGTCTGCAGATCTCATTATCGACTAGTAATGGTGGCACATACGTTTTGCTCAAGTTTATTGACAGGCGTAGGTACCACAAACTGAATGTACAACGCCAAGGTACTGCAGCGAGATCGCCGCTCGCCAATACGGAATTATCATGTTTTGTTCGGTCACTCCTCACCTGTCATCACCACGCCTAGCCATGTGAACTGACGATAGTTTCTTTTAATAGCACCTACACTCGCAACGAGATGCTGGCAGCCATCACCAACCGCCTCCATGCAGAGGCACTTGCAGGTCTTCCGCCCAACGTGCGGCGTCGCATCCGCGGTCTCAGATCCCTGCAGAAGGAGTTTGTGGACATTGAAGCAAAGTTCTACAGCGAAGTGCACGCCCTAGAGTGCAAATACGAGAAACTGTACAAGCCTCTGTTTGAAAAGGTAACTGGATTATTTTATCTATTTATATAATATACATATAGTATTGATATCACGGGAAAAGCCCGCTAGCGGCCTACTTGTGCTCATCAAGTATCAGTATTGATAAATCTAGATAAACGTTATCCTTTGTTTTATTTGACACACTTTTCTTCGCTATTTTTAGTAATTATGGCTTTACATCACACAAAAGCTGTCAATAAAGAAGGTCCAGTCCTGGTTCTAGTCACAAATCAGAATTATTCTTAAACTAGCGGCCGCCCGCAGCATCGCTCGCCCTGTTTGCGTTACAATATCTTTAAATTGTAGCCTATGTGTGTTATTCTGCTTATTATTGTAAAGTTTCATTATAATCCATTCAGTAGTTTTTACGTGAAAGAGTAACAAACATCCATCCATACTTACAAACTTTCGCGTTTATAATATTAGTGGGATACTTTATGGAAATAGGTTTGTAAATGATGACTCACTTATCACCAAGATCTGAAAGCCATGATGATCTTTTACATGCATCACCAACTGAGCTTCCCCATGAATCGCAACCAGCCACTGTAACACAAACCCCGCTAAAGAGCTAATCTCTTACAGCGCGCTCAAATAGTGAACGGTAGCTACGAGCCTACGGACGAAGAATGTCTGAACCCGTGGAGGGACGAGAGTGAGGAAGAGGAACTGGCGAAGGCTGTTGCCAACGCAGCTATCACTGAGGGAGAGAATAAAGACAAGACACCAGCTATTGAGGATGCTAAGCCTGCTGAGTAAGTTATATTTTATCATTAAGTCTAGAATCAACAGAAAATAAGAAAAGAAATGTAGATTTTTTTATACCATCTTCTATTTACTTGCAATATTATGTAGCACGATTTTTATATGCTCACTCAAATATGGCTAATCACAACAGGTTAGCCATATTTTTACAAATAAATAGATAAATAAAAAACTAAACATAAACGCATAAAAAAATGAAAGTAAGATTACAGTGAAAAATAAAAACTACCAACCGATTAAAATGGTGTGTGTGTGTGTTGCAGCCAGACAAAAAGATAATAAGCTCAGCTCATAATATTGCTCAAGAGCAACCTACTTTTTGTTGAGAAGACAAGTTGAGATGCTAAACGACGGAACTAGAATTACTTTAGTGTTAATGTTAAATAAATCTATAGCCAAATACAGCATTTTGTACTCAAATGATGACTCACTTATCACCAAGATCTGAATGCCATGATGATCTCTTACATGCATCACCAACTGACGTTATCCCAATAACTCGCACTTACCTCCTACTGTCTACCATTCTAGTAACCAAGCAATTGCATTTCAGGCCTCCAATGGACCCCAACGTGAAGGGAATCCCCGACTTCTGGTTCACAATCTTCAGGAATGTGTCGATGCTGTGTGAGATGATGCAGGAACATGACGAGCCTATTCTCAAAACTTTGCTAGACATCAAAGGTACGATTAGCTTATAATCATATAAATATTATCAATAAATATAAATAATTGACGGCCATCTGCGGCTCGCTCGCCGAGTTCCCGGTACTCTTTCGGCATAAAAAGTATTGTATGTCCTGGTTCTAAGCTACACCTCCCCGCCAATTTTCAGCCAAATTGGTTCAGTTGTTTTTGTGTTAGTTGAACTAACATGACTTTCTTTAACATATATGTATTGATTTATTATTATTTTAGTAGTTTTTACATGTGCATATATGAAACCCTGTATGTTTGGCAGGGAACACTTACCAAAAAGTTCTGGGATTTAATGTAAAAGAGTAACTTCGTATTCAGTCAATCCATGCTTGTAAGCACAGTACCTGTAGTCTGTGTACTTTTTTCTTTACTCTATCAGTTTGAACAATTCGTTTTGCTTATGTGCCTCTTTCTTTTGTATGAAGAAATGATGAGACAACTCAAACGACTGTTTCCGAAACTGGTACTGTTTCCGAAAATTATTGATCACTGTAATTTTGTAACAAGATATCTTATTACAATAGGAATTTGAAAATGATGACTCACTTATCACCAAGATCTGAATGCTATGAGGATTACTTACATGCATCACCAACTGAAGAACTACAAATAATTCCCCGTACATATCTATTACGTATTCAATACTAATTCGCTGTAACTTCGCAGTGCAAATGCATGAAGAACCAATCGGTTTCACGCTGGAGTTCCACTTCGCGCCCAATGATTACTTCACGGACACCATCCTCACTAAGGAGTACTCAATGAAATGCAAGCCTGAAGATGAGAGTCCATTGGACTTCGAAGGGCCTGAGATTTATTCATGCAAGGTTTGTTGTGGCTGTAATTTATGTCTTCTTCTTATTGTGTCACTGATTCTTTCGAACCAAGTGTGGTGAAAGGATTTTACGTGCCCCTCAAAACGGCTCCTTCGTGCACTTGACACATATTTTCGATTTTTTTAGGCTCTACGATATGCCGGTTTCCTCACGATGTTTTTCTTCACTGTGTAATTCATGTGATTTTAGGCCTCTGAATTAAAAACTTGAAAATGATGACTCACTTATCACCAAGATCTGAATGCCATGAGGATTTCTTACATGCATCACCAACTGAAGTTAAAGAACCTGTCATCCTAAGCTACATAGTTGATAGCACATTCTAATTGTTGCTTCCTCACAGGGCTGTGAAATTAACTGGAAAAAAGGCAAGAATGTGACTGTGAAGACGATCAAGAAGAAGCAGAAGCATAAGTCTCGCGGCTCGGTGCGCACCGTTACGAAGTCTGTGCAAGCCGATTCCTTCTTCAACTTTTTCTCGCCTCCCGCTATGCCTGATGATGCCAACTCCACCCTTGCTTCTGATATCCAGGTATGTGTATCGCAAGACTGAAATCAGGCCAGAATCAGACAGAACATGTATTTTTAACCAACTTCAAATTAAAAAGGAGGTTCTCAATTGGATTGGATTTTTTTGTTTGTTATCGTATGACGTCGTTATTTATGATTTGATTGATTTGAAACATATTTTTTTTATTTGAAAGGTCCAGATTGGTCCCATAGAAATTTCGTCAAAATCGGTTCAGCAGTTTGGCCAAGAAGTCGGTTTCTCAAGTTTTTTATTCTTCACTTGTGTGCTGTCATGCAGTTTATCTAGTAACATGAATTAAGTACCTCAAAAAGATAATTTCAAGGAACCAGTAATCTACAGTCATGGCTTACACAGTTTACTTAGCCCCAGATTCCTTCGTGCTGTGATCAAAAAAATATCAATATACTACAATAGCCATGTCTACAGAATATACGTTATTACCCCCTAAGACCTATAAAATACATGAAGCAATGAATAAAAGAATATGAATATGATTCTTCACAGTCTATTTACAATAATTATAACAATTTGGCAAACTATCCTCAAATTCAAACTTGGTTGCTCAAAAAATTCAAACGTGACAATGGGACTTCCTTGAGAGATTGAAAAAGTAGAAATTAGTGAACATGAAATATATACTTACATATGAACATGGATCCTTTTGAAAATTTCATAAAATATCGTATTATCACACCATTGTATTCCAGACTCTGCTAACCGCTGACTTCGAAATCGGTCACTACATTCGGGAGCGCGTGGTCTCTCGTGCTGTCCTGCTCTACACCGGAGAGGGACTCGACGAGGATGATGATGATGATTACGAGGAGGAGGTCAGTACACCCTTGTAGATGTAGCTTGAACTTATACCTGTTGAACTCTTACGCTGGCAGCCTGTCGCGTTTCAAAACAGTGCTTTTCGCAATTTTCACGTGACCAGAAGAGCAAGTCCCACCGAATTTAAAACATTTCGTCTACGAAACGTTTTCGCTTCGCTTATTTGTCTCTATTGTATTGAGAAAAGATGAGACAGGAAAAATACGTTACGTAGAAACGAGTAGTTGTGTCATCAATTTTCCATACAAAAGAGAGAGACACGTGCTCACACGAAAACAACATTTGGTAGACGAAATGTGGTAGCAAAACTCCGGTACTGGCTTCAGCTAGATGTTCAAGATACCATTAGCATACGGCAGATGTCAATGTAAGAGTGATACATGCAATAAACAGCTAGTACGCAAGGCCAATTGGGCTGTTTCACCATCAATTACCGGTATAACGTCCAGGATATAAACTAAAATAAGAAGGCAATTTGATGCTGCTTGATTTCTATATTAGCTGTGATTGACCTCATGACCATGTGGCCAGACGTTTAAGAGCCTGGCTGGTATGCCAATATTTCGTTTTCGACTAAAACATCTGTACCACCATTCAGTAATCAGAACTGTGTGTCAAGGGGCTCTATCGAATAACTTTTAATCTATGGATCCAATATTTTGTGTAAAAAATTTTCTCCATCACTAATCCACAAGCAAAAAGAACTTTCTTTTCCAGTCAACCTCGTCATCTGATCGATTGGAAAGCATTCCAGTAAGTAATGTTATCTGTGTCGTAGTAATCGAACGATAAGAATAAACATTTATCTAGAATCCAATCAATGGAGTATATTTTTTTTAATGTTACCGCTTCAAAATTACTTGGTACAGCTACAAGGTTTATGATACGGCCGAAGTGGCATGGTTCAGGCCTCGTAACCGCATGTTTTCGTGAATTTCTCAAGAATTAAAACGTCGCAAATGTTAAAACCACACCAAAATGCGTCGTAAATCCTTAATTCCTGAGTCTTTGGATATATTTTTTCTACCCCATAGGTTTTGAGGACAAATATAACCTAAAAATCTTGAAATTATTTTATTTATCTTATTAACTAACGAGTTTGGGAAGCTCATTTGCTTGTAGGTAATCAGTGCGGAGAAAATTTATACTAGATTATTGGATTCATTAGATAAACAAAAGTTATTCAAGAAAACACCTGGCCACACAGCCCGTATTACTGACCCTAAGCACCACCATGTGCCAAAATATTCAAGAAAACACCTGGCCACACAGCCCGTATTACTGACCCTAAGCACCACCATGTGCCAGACGCCTAGGAAGGCGTCTGGCCACATGGTTAAGAGGCCAATAAGCTCTGATGTCGCACATGGTTGTTGTCACATTTAATGGCCACTAACGTGAAATATGCCATGATTTTGTGAATAGTCAAGGTATTGTCCGATTGGTCTAGGCGCGCCTGATACAAGATAGTTGACTTGACAAAAGTTTTCATCAAACATTTATACTGATTCACAGTTTATAGTATTTTAATCCGAAGGCCTTCTGTTGGCTTGTTTGCTTTCTTGAAAAAGATTTCTTTCTGAAGAAAGATGTTAAGAACTTATGGAACTAATAGTGCAATATCTCTCAATTACTTGCTATAGCTAAGGGTCGTAAAACGACTTAAAACATTTCAGTTCAATCAGTTCTTTACTCAAAATAAAGGTCAGATTGAAAGTTGTAATTCAATCTCCGTAGGCCTGGATATATTAGTAGTAGGCAACAAATATTGCACATTGGCAAATTTAGGATTCATAGAACGTAGTGTGCGTCAGAAAGAGATAGCTCTACAAGCCGAAAAGCCCATGTGCAATACTTATTGCCTACAACTGTAACCAGTATCACAAATTATTGCTATCCTATTTTCTTGCTCTATATCTGCAAAACAGTGAATTCTACAGCCATCTTAGCATTTCATTTATGTTTAGTTGAGTTGCATGGTAGTACTTGCTTAGTTAGCACCCTGTTTAGTTGCCTCCCCTCCCATACAGACGAAGGTACAGTGGTGTAGTGATTACCTCCCGCGCGTCTCCGTAACGTTCCGGCAGGGGTATTTACGTCTGAGGGGTCCGGTTAATGTACGGCCAGTTAATGTACACACTGTTAAAACGATACCTTTTTTCCACTGGGAAATTGTAAAGGCCTATCTACACTGTCGCAGATGAATATTTCGATTATTTTTTTTTATCTAGCGATAGATAATTGTACTAAACGGGACAGCTCCTTTGAGGGTATTGGGAAAAAACATTTACTGGCTCTGCGGCGGCTGCTACCGCGGCACGCTCGCTCTGCTCGCACGCCTTGTGCGTAATTTTTATGTTCTAACATAACCTAACCTATCCAAAATCGTATCCGCCCTATAAAGTATCAAGGACAAGGTAATAAGTATCCAGTGCCAGAACAAAAAATCAAATGGTCATGTTTGAATTGCTCCAGTGTGCATGTGGCTTAACTGGCATCGTAATAACAGTGTGTACAATAACATGATGTACATTATCGCCTCCCCGTCTGAGGTGGCAGAGGCAGGGGCTCGCAACCAACGCGGAATGTTATGGTTTCAGGAGGATTCGTACTCTGACGAAGACTCTGGCACGGAGGAAGTCTCTGGAGCGGAGGATTGACGCTCGACGATTGTCCGGTCGCCCCCGTACTGTATATTACTGTATAGCCTTCGAGGCGGTCCGATGCGACTCCAAGTTCAACGCCTCCTTACTTGATCTTGGCTCGTAGGACTACAGCGAACCCAGCCGTGCTTTCTATCGCAATCATATCCTAGTATATTATATCATTACCAAAAACACGGGCATTCGCGATTCGTGCAAATACTCTGGCAAGACGCCCGCCGTGTTCTAAATTCTGTAGTATTTGATGTATTCCGAAGACTTCTCGTATTTTACGCTGATCTATGCATGGTTTATCTTTTGCTCTGATAAATATGTTTTAGAATCGTATTTTAATTATAAATGCAGTGTTCTATTTTAGACTTAAAGCGAGAAGTATAATTGGTGCCTTCGCATTTTATAATTAATGCATGTTAGATCGTTATATGTCTGTTACGCGATGCCTATATTGCATTTCTAGATTAGTTTATATAGTTCTCGTTTTTATTTATTATTATATTTACAGTAATTGTAGCGCATTATTTTTGTTTACGAATTTTACATGTTGTTTGTGTTCTCTGAAATTTCATGTGATATTAATGTTCTCTAAGGATATCTCGATAATGTTTCCTATTGATAAACTATAAACGCTGTCATTCCATGGAATTTTAAATGAATTCTTGTGGGAATGTGCAAGTGACCGCGGGTATTGAATTGATTGTATCGAATCTCTATTTAGTGCCAACTGCATTTCATCACGTGAATGAAACTGTGATCTTTCTGATATATCTTATTATGTATTTTTTATGATACTTGACAATAGCTAGGTCAGATTATAGATTATTATTTTTATGAAATGTAACTTTCTATTGAAGTTTGCATAATAGCGAGCAGCTCGTTAGGTAACTTACGTACTGGTAATGGCTTTTATGTTTCTGGCATGATGTCGTTATGGTGTCATTAAAATTGTATGCTTTTTATAAATGTGTTTTATTTTTTTTATTTTATTTTCCTTTTGCATGGTAAAAGTTTTGAGA
The DNA here is from genome assembly GCA_939531255.2 of Thera britannica. Classification (NCBI taxonomy): domain Eukaryota; kingdom Metazoa; phylum Arthropoda; class Insecta; order Lepidoptera; family Geometridae; genus Thera; species Thera britannica. Next base: position 15,820,766 of record OW618043.2, on the reverse strand, counting down.
ATGCGGATGGTTGCAGAATTCACTTTAGAATAAGGTAAATGTTTCACTGAATATTCGTTGTGTTTTCGTCCCATGATAATTGACAAACTGAATAGTTTTTGACGCGTTTGTAGGAGGAGGAAGAGTGCTCGTCGGAGGAGAGCGATGACGACGAACCTCCCGCGCGACGACGGGGCCCCAAGAAGGCAAGCAAGGCCCCCGGCGCCGGCGCTGGCGCAGAGAACCCGGCCGAATGCAAGCAGCAGTAGGCCACCCCCAAACGATTGCACTATAATAAGTACATAATGCAATCCATGGGCTTTTGTACGCTCTAGTATCGTATCGCCTAACTTTTCTACTAGCAGTACGACACTAAACGAAAGTGGCTGTAACTTGGCCTAGTGTCGTATCAAGCTACCGTAAGATAAGGTTATCTTAGTATCGTAACGTACCTTAAGTATAACTAAACGCTACGGTATTATCGACTGATAAAGATCGCTTCGTTAGATATCCTTGCAAAATTCTGTCCTTTACATTCCTACTTGTTGTTATGTATTTAAAAACGTGGGAAATTAAGTTATCCGCCTTTAGCAGTCTTTTTAAATTGTTTAATGGAAAGGAACATCGTATGCAAGGTTCTGAAACCGCCAGTAAGCCTGTGTAACATCTGTATGTATTATCTGTCTTTGAGACACGTGATTTTAATTGTTATTTTGTTTGCATTTTAAGTCTAAAATAGCCAGGAATGTTTGCTATTCTGTAGTGTGCATAAAATTGTCTAGTTTACTCAGCTTAGTATCGTTTTAACTGACAGAAAAGGCTATAACCAGTGGATTATATCATTATCTTAAAATAAGCAACAACGTACACCGGCTGTAGGTAATTTGTACACTTACATTTGAATAAATGTGATAATTATTATTTAATGCATTTTATTTCTGGTTAGGAAATATTTTTCTTCATTTTTGGTTGAAAATTGTAAGAAATGCGGACCTCTCAAACCCGAGGGCCATAGTTGGAATCGGGGTTAAGTGACTAAACCTTTTGTTTTCAATCAGAATGGAGCTAGGGGGATAATAAATAGGTATTTTTTTGGATACGCGCCTCACCAAGGATCATAGGACTTCAAGAATAAATCATTTTTTTGTGATTCAATATTTTATTTTTCGACTTCCAATGTCTTTTATTACAACGCAATCAGATCTATATCGGGTCTCCAAATATTAAAACCCAATTACACTCGTGACAATAAACATGTTTTGTAATGCCCTAAACAAAATTTCCAGTACTTACAAAGCCACGCTAGCACCTTTTATCGGCAGTCTGCTGCGCCAAAATGTATACAATTCTTAACTTTCTTGATAGCATTTGTTTGGAAATTTCCAGGTAAAACCTCAAACATGAAACAAATTGAATAATTCACTTAAAAATAAATATCGCTTAATTTCCATTGCAATGCTGTGACGACACTCATTTGAAACGTAAGAATTGTATATTGTAGCAGCCTACTATACATTCCACATAGAAGTTCAAGAAACGTATCTTGTTGCTCAAATTGATGTTCAGTGCTGTACTCTAGTACTTTTAATCTAAGATTTAAGTACAATTTATACCTAATTATTGCATTTAATACAAACGAATTATACGACGTACAAAGAAAGATATTAATTAGGCCTAGAAAAGACGGCACAAATGGGAAAACAAGGTAAGTGAAAGTTATAGCAATTTCAGCGGAACATAACCGTTGTTTTAAGGTGGTTTGATTTCCATACAGATTTTTACCATTTATGGGCGATGAGAGTATAATTGTACACTGAAATATATTTAGTTTGCTTTCCTGTTTGTCTTTATTTCTAAAGTTGAAATGAACTGTAGATTATCAAGTATTTTAGTTTACTATCATCGTTATATACAGTTTTCTTTAACTTGGCAAGTTTTCTGGAAATAAGACCAATAATGGGAACTACATTCTTTTCAGTGTGAACTATTCCTCATCGCTCATAAATAGTAAAATTAATTTGTATGGAAATCATACCATCTTAATTGAGTTTTTAGGAAATATTTCTTAGTAACATTACTTCCGATCTATACCATCTTCAACACAAGTGCATTATTTGGCATTTGTGACTCAAAAAAACCTACAAATGCACTAATTGACGTATGTATTAGCGTAAATCTGTTCAATAAAATTATACAAAGTTATTTTATACACTTACATAGTCACTAATACTTATGTTACAAAAATCCACTATAAAACGGGGACAGAACGTATTTAAAACAATCAATGTAAACGGGGCGATTCGTATATTTTCAAAAATTGAGCCACACTTTGTCAGTCCAAAAGGTTTGGCACTATTTCTAATTTGCCAGCTCAAAAGTATTTACATAATGATTTAGTACAATATTCAATTTCCTTGAGTTAAATGAATACTGACTTTTGTGATCATTCTCACCCAAAAACTTCAATATTTCAAAGACGCGTTAATTATATTTTTTTACAAAACTTTACATTTGCTCAAAACTTCACCAAAATTACTTCTAAGGTTAATTATATAATACATGGCCAACTTTTTCAATGTAGGGAAAAAGTCACGTCCGTGTTTAATAGCACCAAATTGTGTTAAAAATAAAACAACTAATCTTATTCCAAAACGTCCAACTAGATTTCATTAACTGAACGTTTTGAAAAAAGAAACAGAAAGTACAAACGTATGAGACACTATCGTTGCAGTCTGGCGCAGAAGAGTGATGAGTGCTAGGGGCCAAACATATTGTGGGGGGGCCACATTACCATCAAAGTGAGCGTATTGAATAAAATAAACCCAACAGATTGATGACTGATCCCCCGGCACGGTAGATATCTCAGATCTTTTAAACCCAAGATTCTTTTAGGACGTCAAAGTGTCACCGTACAAGGCCACCTCCGTCATATTTCCTTAGTTTTCATACATTTTATATGGACTCGCCGAACACGGTTGACGCCGGTAGCCGCCATGCGCTACAAATCGTCGCTATATAAAATGTATGAAAACTACAGGAAATAGGTATGCCAGTGGTGGCGTTTTGTGTGGTTGTGGCTGGAGGCCCGTGTGTGGGGAGCACTAAGAGGGGTAGTCAGATATGGTGTTCAAATAATTTGTTTGGCAAATAGGCATATTATATGCAGTAGTTTGTATATGCCTATTGCCTAACTTCGTCACAGGTTGCAATTGTTATTTTTGAATACTGTTAGGAAATACAAGCGCTCGAACAGTCTGCGGCTGAAAACGTTTGGTGTCGTGTAATGTACTAACTGGATACTAGTGGTCAAAGGCTTGCGAAATAAACCTATAGTGATCTTTGATCAATAATTTCATGAACTAAGCTATTTAAGTATGAGAACAAAATTATATCGCTATCACAACTAAACAAACAAAGGGAATGATGCGATATTTCATATTGCTAGGTAGGATAATTTATATACTTAACTTCATATTATATATATTATACGTAAGGCAACATTATTGTTATTCCTTTTGCTAGGCGTTTTATAAATATATCAAAAAAGGTATAACACAATAACTTACTTGCAAAAAGCTAAAGCACATTGGGCAGTTATGATAATGAGACTTCATACTTACTATACAGTCAAACATTATTATTTTGATAATTTTTATACAATTTAATCATTATTTTTTACAAAAGTCCGCATTCACACTCCTTTACACAATAATATTTAAAAACCAGATTCGAGATATCAGTACCCGAAGGCGGAGTTTTGCTACTACATTTAAATGTTTTTTCGTTTCGCCAATTTATCTCTCTCTAAAGATCAGAAAAGATGAGACAGCAAAAATACGTTACGTAGAGTTGTTGTCTCATCAATTTTCCATAAAAAAGAGAGAGACGTGCTAACACGAAAACAACATTTGGTAGCAAAACTCCGACTTGGGGTACTGGACAGAAAACATTCCAATCGACACAAGAATTACAATAAAATTCAATAAAAATTAAATAAAAAAATATTGCTGTCTAGGGCTAAACCCTTTACCAAATAAACCCTTGTTCTGCCTAGGTGAAAAAAACAAAGTAAAACAAACGTGCTGCTAGTGAAACATGCAAAACTATGTAACATATTACTGTGTTTAAAATTACATAACTGGAACTATCGGTCAGTCAACTTACAACCGAGAATACTGAGGTCACGTCGGATCTTACTGGTACAATATAAATAGAGGTTAGTGGTTTGATATAGCTCATGAGAAATAATTCACGTCGAGGAAAACTTTAGAAAGAAAATTCGACATGCCGACGCCGATCGACAGTTGAATACTGTCAACCGACGGCGAGCGAAGCGAGCTACTCTATAACAAAGTGCTGCACAACCTTACACAAAAAATTCTACATTAAAATGTACCTATTGTATAAAACGTCCAAAGTAATGAACCAATCGGATCACGGATCGTATAAAACGCGTAACTCTAACTTCCAGTCTTTACTCCACTTCGTTCCCGCTGGAACTACCGATAAAATCACAACTAATTGAACTAGTGAGAATGACCGTTCCACTTATCTCAATGTTTGGAACCCGAGCCATCTGGCCACTATCGGACGGCGCTATTGCGATGGTGACGCGTTGAGGAGGGTCCGGTTAATGTACGGCCAGTTAATGTACACACGGTTAAAACGATGCCACTTTTTTCCACTGGGAAATTGTTAAGGCCCGTGTGCACTGGAGCAGATAAATATTTCAATTATTAATTTTGTTTATCTAGCGATGAATGATTGCTCTAAAGAGAATAACGCCTTTGATTTCATTGAAAAAAACATTTTCTGGCACGCTGGGCGGCCGCGGCCGCGGCACGCTCGCCTTGTGCGTAATTTTTATGTTCTAACATAACCTAACCTATCCAAGTCGGATCCGCCCTATAAAGTATCAAGGACAAGGTATAAGTATCTAGTGCCAGAACAAAACAGCAAATGATCATGTTTGAATTGCTGCAGTGTGCATGTGGCTTAACTGGCATCGTAATAACAGTGTGTACAATATAACTAGCGGCACATAACTCTAGCGCTGAGCGATGCGTCGTAGTGTGCGCATGTCGCGCACACTGGATGTGTGGATGTGTGCAGAGTGTCCTATTGGTACAGAGAGCGGAGTGCGACTGGAGAGCCAATCAGCGCTACGCACGCCCGCCCTTCGTTCAATTTTGACTACTGCGCAGTAACGGCCAGCGCTAAAGTTACGTGCCGCTGCCTATAACATGATGTACATTATCGGCTCCCGTTGAGGAGTTCCCCGGTTGTGTGGCAGCCGTACAAGTCCCGGCAGCAGTAGTCTCGGTCGGGGCAATGCTGGCAGGCGCGCGGTCAAGCAGGCGTCTTGCGAGACTTGCCAAAGGGCAGGTGAAGGCGCCGCTTGCGAGGCTTGCCTACTGCTGTGCCTAGCTCGTCCTCCATGAGGGATGAGTCGGTGGATTCCTCTTCGGGCGGAGTGCGACTGTTAGGCGTGCCCGGGTCTGGACATGGAAATAACAAACCATTAGATTTTTATAAGGTCCCTCGTTTTTAGGGTTCCGTAGCCAAATGGCAAAAACGGAACCCTTATAGATTCGTCATGTCTGTCTGTCTGTCTGTCCGACCGTGTCACAGCCTTTTTTCTCCGAAACCATAAAAGCTAGACTGATGAAACTTGGTGAGTAGATGTATTCTGTGAACCGCATTAAGGTTTTTACATAAAAATAGAAAAAAAACTATAAATTTTGGGGGTCCCCGTACTTGAAACTGAAACTCAAAAATTTTTTTTTCATCGAACCCATACGTGTGGGGTATCTATGGATAGGTCTTTAAAAATGATGTTGAGGTTTCTAATATCGTTTTTTTCTAAACTGAATAGTTTGCGCGAGAGACACTTCCAAAGTGGAAAAAAGTTGGTCCCCCCCCCTCTAACTTCTAAACTAAGAGAATGATAAATCCAAAAAAAATATATGTTGTACATTACTATGCAAACTTTCAACGATATTTGGTTTGAACGAGATCTAGTCAGTAGTTTTTTTTTATAAATCGTAAACCGCAAATTTTTTTTTCATCGAACCCATACGTGTGGGGTATCTATAGATAGGTCTTTAAAAATGATGTTGAGGTTTCTAATATCGTTTTTTTCTAAACTGAATAGTTTGCGCGAGAGACACTTCCAAAGTGGAAAAAAGTTGGTCCCCCCCTCTAACTTCTAAAATAAGAGAATGATAAATCCAAAAAAAATATATGTTGTACATTACTATGCAAACTTTCAACGATATTTGGTTTGAACGAGATCTAGTCAGTAGTTTTTTTTTTATACGTCATAAATCGTAAACCGCAATTTACCTTTCGACGAACTACAAAAACCTTTATATTATGTTAATTGATGCTACGGAACCCTTCATGGGCGAGTCCGACTCGCACTTGGCTGCTTTTTTTTTAATGTTTTTTTCTGTTAAAGTTCTTTATTAATTATTCAAATTCAAAATTTCAAACCTTTGTGTAACGTTTTCCGACTACTTCAATGTTTTAGTCAATCAAGAAACTATAAGCGGAAACTTTTAATTAGCCAAGAGTATTTTTTTTCAAATTTTCATCTGTAAGTTTTATTAAGATAATAAAAAAAAATTTGGTACATTATAAAAATCTTTGTGATTTTCTTAACTGTACTATAAAATCGATTAAAAATAAAAAACATTGGTTTGTATCACGAAGTTACTTCTAATACGACGGGGTCACCAATGAAAAAGTCTACTGACTCCTATGGTTATAAATAAAACTGGATGCCTAAGTAATGTGTTGAACAAAATACATTTTCAAATTAAAATGGTTTTTAGAGGAGCCAAAACAAGCCAAAATGCTACCCAGAGACACTATTCCACGCGGACTAAGTCCCTGGCACAGCCACTACATAAATAAGGTAGTACCTTCGTGCAGCGGCTTGTGCCTGAGCGGTGTTGGTCTCGGTTCGTCGGCCACCACGTCGGTGCTGCGCGAGCGCACAATGCCGTGCGGTGTCGCGCGGCGCGGCGGCGGCATCGGCGCGCGGAGTGACGCTCGCAGCGCCGGCACTGACTGCGAGTGCGGGGAACGAGATAGATCTTCGCCTGTCCAGTTCACACTGACAAAAAAATACATATTTAAAAAAAAAAAATGTTTTCTCAAAAGTTAAGAGCCGAGCGGGATTTGAACCTGCGACCTTCTCCTGGGTACGAGACTGCGCTGACCGCTCCACCATCGGATCCTAATCACATTCGACGAACCTAAAGTAGAGTTAAGTGTAGTAAACACTATAAATCAATAAAAAATATTTTTTTTAATACAATTAGCTGGTTACATCGTAACTATCGCCTGTAACAAAGCATTGCCTCGTAGGTCACGCACGTCAGAAACGTGTCCTACGATGCACTGCACTGCGTTCATCAACTTGAGGCATACAGATGTTCAGCCTCACGTGCCAGTAATTTCACCGGCACCCACACCCTTCAACCCTTTAAAAATGTAAAGTTGTTAATCTTAGACTGGATCCTATGTAAAAGTTAATCTTAGACCGGATCTTATGTCAACAGTGAACTTCCTAGGATGATAATAATAAAAAACAACCCTTGATATATCATAGAGCAGATAATACCACTCACTTGTCCCCTCCAAGCACAAATTGCACCTGATCCCTCCTAAAATCTCCGACTGGACTTTTCCGCACATCATTGATCATGCTCTTCCTCAACTCTTCAGAAGACGGTTTCTTGTCTTCGAACCGGCTCATTCGTTCTTCAAGTCTGCTTTGACGGTCGTCTAACTTGCTCTGACGGTCGTCGTATCGAGACTGACGGTCATCGAACCGGCTAGGACGATCATCGATCCGTCTTTCGCGAGCTTCTTGAGCTAGACGCTCTTCTAGTTGTAACCTGGAATAAACCAACTGTTAGAACATCAGCCTGTGAGGGCCGGTCATACAAGCCGAAGTTTAGCCTGTATGACAGCTTAGTTGATAGTTTTGTCTGTCAAATGAAACTTGTATAAAGTAGGTATTCTAAGTTTAGCACACTATGATTTGGACGAGTAGGAAACATTCGTGCAACAAATACATAGATGTTTATGTGTTTTAAAATAAAATTTTGTATTTATTATTTTATTCTTGGAAAACTAATAGCTCCACCATTTTATACTCTCAGAAATGTTGAAATGTGCGAGCATAAAATAATTTGACAGTTGTCAGCCTCTTAAGCTCGTGCTGTGTGTAAGTGCAACGCAAAGGCCTCCTTACATTATCAGTCGTATCATACACTGGTTCGTAGGAACTAGTTACCACACACATTAGGTGGGCTATATGCTTGTTCCATCAGTGAGTTCCATTTAAAAAAACTAGTAACGCTTCAAGAAGTCGTCTTATAAAAATATATACTTGGCCTCAGCGAGTCTCAGGTCGAGCGGGTAATGTGGGGCGTCCGCCTCGCTGCCCGAAGAGTCCTCTCGCCACCCAAACGTCTCCGCAACTACAAATTTCATAACTTTACTTACATTTAAACATTCTTTCACAACATAATTAGAACATTTAAAGCGTGTGAACAGCTATATTTTGAGTGTGTGTTGTGATAACCGTTGACATTTGGTTTTAACATCCCTGTATAGATTATACATATTGAATTATAGTTTTACATTTTCTGTATTTTTTTCTCCTTTTACGGTCCTTGGGCACAAACAAAGCATGTATGAAACAATAACACAAAATCATAGATAAATACCAAGCAAAAAAGCATAAAATATCATAAATTCTTACCTGTGTCAAAATGTTGTCATATAAAACACTGATATAGCAAACTCTAGTCTATGGTGTAAAAACACAAGGCGAAAGTGGCAAAAATAAAACAAAATCACAATCGTAAAAAGCTTTCAAACGTGCAGTACTAAACTATACATTTTATATTTTTATACGAAAGCAAATATACCATAATTATAATGATGGTGAATTTATTTAACCACCACCAAAAAGAAAAGTATTTAAATAGTGTCTTGTTTTGTCTATGTTTATAATTTAGATTTACATCGTTCAAAAATATTGCGATGGCTCAAAACGGGTTTAGAGACGAATAACTCAAAAAAAATAAATTGTAGGTACTTATTAACTATTGCAATAACAGGACCCCCAACAAAATAAATGATCGATATTATTTTTTAAATAATTAGTGTAATTTTTGAAAACATGTCATAATCGTCACTGGATTTTCATATATTGCAAATGATATAAACATAGTTCATTTGTATTTGTTTATGCCATATGATATAAAACTTGGCTGAGGCTGCAGTATTTCACCCTAGAAACCCTTGGAACCCTTGGAACGTTAGGAGCATTAAAAAAACAAACAGTAGGAACCAACCAAGCCGTAGTTTGTTGCCTGTTCTTATATGCTTGGAACTGGCATCTAGAATCACCTAGCTTTGAGACGTTTCAAAGTAATTTTAGTATACCATTGAATAAAAAATATTTTATTTTGACTTTTGGAGATAGAATGCATGCAACCTGTCATGCATTTATGAGATTTTTCCAAAGATTCTTATATTTTTGTAATGAATTTTTAGTTTTTGCGTATTATGTAAGCTTATATACAAGAGTGTATGTATTGCTACGATAATATTAGGGAAAAGAACATGCAAGGAGGAGAAACCCACACCAACCGATTTTATATACATAAGATATTATGCGTTATTATTTCATACATGCTTTTTTATTTACAATGTGCCTGAAAGCTTCCTAGCGATTGTGACTAATTATAAATTCAAAATTATTTTATTCAAATCAAAAAACTTAAATTAAACAATATGTTATCAGTATCACTTAGTCCCGACTTGCAAAATCAATTAATAACATAATAGTTTTTTTATTCTTTTTTTTTATAATTTTTAAAATAGGATAAGATTCATTGTGCAAGTCGATATTAAAAAAGAGCAATAAATTACATTTTATTTAATTCTTAGCTTAATCTATTTGTGATTTTAAACTACGAAAAACTAAACTACACCCCTTAATACGATAAATAAATAGAATTTGTTATAAAAATGCGAGATTCAGGGGTAAATTCAGCAAAAATGAATTAGCTTATTTTTATCAACAAGAAATAATATATATAATAATTATTACAAAATTACTTAAGTACACGATTTAGGAAACCTTGTTTTACAACGGTAGCTTTGAGCATTGTAACCTACGTTTATTTGATACATCGTCGTATAATTTGAAACTATAGAAAATATCCTATCATAAAATACTTATCACAATTTTTATTATTTTATATAAAAAGTTAAGCCACTGCAATGCAGGTTAAAAGATAAGCAGTATTTAAATATAAACAATCCAATTTTTAAGAGTAATATTAAACTTAAACGAATCGAAGCTATAACTACTCCGAAAAACGATATTCGTATTGAAATTTTATACAGGGTTATTCATTATTATCTGCAAATACTCAGGAATTAGGTTCAACAAATAAAATAAAAAATATTTATGAAATGATTTTTTTTAAGTTTTGTGTTAAGTTTTTGTATCAAAATATTTTTTTTTTTACGGCGATTGCATAATGAAATATTACCTTTTAGATACCGATATTCTTTCAAATCTACTTAAAAATGAAGGTGTGCGTTATTACATTAAAAAATATAATGATCCTCTTTTTTATTTCAAATCTGCTCAATATTTTAAAATCGTAATCTCGCATCAACTTTTTTTGTAATTTTTTTTAGAGCTGCTACATTTGATTTCAACAGCTGCTATTTAGTTTCACCTAATAATAATCTAGAAGCAATCTTTTTTTTCGACAGATCTATGGCGTTTGTTTTTGTAATGTTTAAAAAAAACAGTTAACTTAAAAGGTAGTTAATTTGTACAACTTTCCGATTTAATCTATCCAATATAAAACAAGTTTAATTTCACATTTGTATTACTTTAGATTTGATCTAAAGAATGTAACAAAATGATATGCACACAATGTCTTTTCAAAATGTAAGTACAAAAACTACAAACTCTATTGTATTATACAATAATATAACCCGCGCCAAATAAAAGAATGCTACGCCAATTTAACCCTCTCACTAGCAGCCAAATATATGATTGTAGTCAAAACTGCCGTTTGATGAGCTGCCTAGCCGTATCACTAAACGCCGCCATTTTGTCTGAATGCTGGCTGACCCTTAAAGAAATTACCTAGACAAGCCGTTAAAAAATAATACAAGTGAAGTTTGAAAAGCTTGATAAACCGACTTCATGGTCAAATCGTTTAACCAATTTTGTTGAAATATCTATGGGACCAATCTGTACCCGAAGTCGGAGTTTTGCTACCACATTTCGTTACCAAATGTTGTTTTCGTTTCGCCTATTTGTCTCTCTCTATTGTATGGAGAAAATATGAGACGGCAAAAATACGTTACGTATACTCGGATTTTTAATTAGACGATACCGACTGACAGTTGCTAATGTCACTTTGTAAAATAATGTTGCCCTATTTAAAGTAATAGTGATGCGCTCAGTTCTCGTTCAATCAGATGAATGAACAATGAGTGTGAATATTTAATAATTTCAAACTATAAAAGAATATTGAAATTTGTATAAAAAATTGTATAAAAGTGCTCTGTTATAAGTTACTAGTAGTATGTAACTACAACCAACACCGATGAACGCCATGCGCTTCGGTCACCATTTTGTTTTTAATTCGGCTTCTAACCTCTGGTCTGATAGCACAAATGTTTTTTTCTGCGCTCACGCTGTTTAGTTATTGTGTTTGTTAAGTTTTCCGTTACGTTGTGTTTGAGGTAATTGTTGTGTTATTTGTTGGTATATTGTTTCGCGCAAACGATATGGATCCTCAACCAAGCACGTCAAGTCAAGTTCGGCACACTAACTATTTACTAGACAATCGAAGCAATTTCATTCATTCAAGAGTTTTTTCAAACATTCACTTTGTCACAACACTATTTTTATTTCATCAAAAACTGACAACACAGTAAACGTCAGCTGGCTTCGTCTAATTAAAAATCCGACTATAGTTAGAGTTGTTGTCTCATCTTTTCTCCATACAATAGACAGAGACAAATAGGCAAAACGAAAACAACATTTGGTAACGAAATGTTGTAAATGCACTGGGACTTCGGGCTCTGGAAGTATGTATTACCGTTATAAGTTTTTTTTTATTGGTAAACCTATTTTTCAAATCAGTTTATAAATGACCAAGTTAAGCGATAACAAACATAAAAATAAACTCTTTTTTTAATAAAAGTCGGTTAAAAAAATCGTGGCCAACAGAAGTGAAATCGTAAATTCATTATTCCCCCCCCCCCTCTCGACACCGACACCCCTCCCCCCCCGGATTTCACAGCGGGATATCGGTAACTAGCGTCACAGAAAATGCACCCCTAAGGTGGTAAGGTAGAAATTTTGTTGATGATACCTGCTGTCAATAATAGTGCATGAGTGAGAGGTAAATATTAGCGTCGCCATTTAAGTTTATTTTCTTTTGGCGCGGGTCCAAACTAATGCATAATCTCATCATAAAGAATTCAAACAAAATCATTCAGTGAGTTTCTAGTACAGAATAATAAAAACTAGAAATTGTAAATCATCTTGTATGAAAATACGGCGAATAATTTTTGCGATTATGTTCATACAACATGTTTAGTCACCGCGTTACCAACTGAGTAGTGCGGTCATAAGTCATTTCACTATGTCTATCTCGCTCGCACTTGTGGGTCTTATGGAGCCGCATAGTGATGTGCATACGTAAGTTACAGGAGCATATCGATAAGAATAAAATCAGATAGAAACATAGTAGGTAGTATTCTCTTCTTCTTAAATTTAAGATCTTAGCTCTTGTCGGGGTTTTGATGCAGTTTTCTCCAATTTAGTCTTTTGAATGCGGCCTCCTTGACTTCCTTATACGACATGACAGCGACTTTTTCTTTTTACTGGTTCATGTAACTTATTCTTATCCTTAGATAGTATTGTAGCCCTGAACAGGGCCAACGGACGACTCAGTTGGTAACGCGGTATAGTAATATTAACTGATATTTCACAGGCATACTTTTCGCACGTGTTTTGACAACCTCTAGACCTGAGATTTCAAGATACTCTTGCTTCATGTCTAAATAGGGTAAATAGAGGCAAGTCCAAGTCTTAGGATAACAAATACGGTTTGATTAGTACAAGATAAGGGTATATAATATCTAAAGCCAGATTTTCACTATTTTTACGGCGCGTCAGAGCCTATCAGTCCATACAATTTGCTTTGGGGTGATCAAACTAGTGCCGACCGCGCGGTTGCACGCATTCTATTCGTCTCTGTCTGCCCTATACTAAATGAGGGGGACAGGTATACTTAAAGAGAGCACTGGTGGTTTGGGGTTTCTACTTTCTTTCTTTCTTCTTAGCTTCTTACACATTTGCAAACCTCAAGAGCTGCAGATTTTGTTAATAAATAAAATAAAATAGTTTTTCTGTCGATGGATGGATAAGAAAGAAAACTTTTTTAGTGAAGAAGGCGTCGCAACACACGGGTCGTCAATAGTGAAAATCCAGCTACATAATAGTCCTATAGCAGTCATTTAGTAGGCCGCTAAGTCTGTTGTTGTCTCTATTTGTTGACATGACAAGAGACTTGTCAAAGCCTTTTAAAACAATAAGGTGATTAATGGGATAGACAAACGCGAGTCAAAGCCATATAACTTAAAAAACCGTGAAATATCAGTCAATAAGTAGTTTTTGTATTCTATTCAACATGATCGTGGTATAGCGATGCCTCGTCCTGAGCCTTACCTGATCCGCAGAGGGAAGTGTCATCGCCCATGCTAAGGTCGTCTTGAGAGCTGCTGATGCGAGCTGTAAACAAAAAAAAACTCCTGATAAAGTAATTATAAAATCACATTTTTTTTAATAATATCCCAAAAGTTAAAGTTAAGAGCCGAGCGGGATATGAACCCGCGATATCCCCTTGGTACGGGGCTGCGCTGACCGCTGCGCCATCGGATCCTAATCACACTCGACGAATAACTGTTAAGGACTGTTCGGCACTAACGCGACCGTGGCTCCATCTACAGGTTTGACGTTACAGTCAACTATTTACTGCTCGATAACCGAAGTTGCATTCAGTTGAATCGACGAGAGATGTCACCTTGCTTTCACATATTTTTATTGATTTTATTACTACACTTAGGGAAGTTAAAAAGATGTTGTTAATCTTGTGATTTCCTTAATTATAGTAAACACTATGATTTTATAGTGTTATAAAAAAATATTTTTTATAATGTTCCAAAAGTTCGTAAGAATTTTTGTGATTTCCTCATGTGTGAAGGTACACTATAAAATCTATTAGAAAATAGTTATTTGTTATACAAGAGTGAAAAGCTGCTTTTTAACCGCGTGCTCAATTTTGATGACTGAGCAAGCGCAGGATTCTAAAGTTTAACCTATAGGTTTAAAAGTTAGAATCCTAAGCGTTGGCGAAGGAATCAAAAGAGCACAAGGTGAAAAATCTTTGCACTCGAGTGCAACACGTAACTTTTCATCCCACCTCAGCGAGGAAATGATTAATGCAAAAAAGAACATGGCGCGACTAAAAGTAACACACCAAGAAGGTTCCGAGTACGAGTGAAAGGGTTTCCGCCAAATCCCATAGAAAAAAACCCCAGTCCCGGCGCAAAAGAATTGTATCTCAGATTTTAGATAATTATTAGTAGAAACAATATCAGGTGTCGCTATTTCCTGATTTCGTGGCTAACATGTTTTTTTTACCCAGAGAAGTTTCATAGACGCTACATGCAAAAATGACACTTTTTAGGAAAAACTTCGTGTAACTGTGCTAGTTGACATTGAATTGGCAAAAAATTAATAAAACACATAATATAAACACATTATCACTTATGTAATATAATGTACCTATACCTATTATTTCATTTTTTGAAAAACTTTATTTTAATGATTAATTCACTCATTTACGACACACACGTGTGGATAATTGCAAAAAATGAATATAATAGGTAGATATGAATTGTCCGTATTATAAAAAAAAAAAATTAAAAAAATGCGTACGCACTGATATGTATAGCCTGCATCATACTTATATACATTTTGTAGTTATATTTATTTTATAAGGAAAATAATCGCCATTAAAAGCCTTTAGTAATCGGGGTGACTATGTTTCTCCCTTTAACAAATTGAGTGGGAGCGAGAGCACGCTCACTCACGTCACAAGCCCTTATTGAATTCTGAGAAACGATAATTAAACCTATTGTAATATTAATAATATAACAGAGAAAAGTTAAACCCCGATTACTAAAGGCAGTATTCTTTTTTCTTATAAAATAAAGATAACTACAAAATGTATATAAGTATGATGCAGGCTATACATATCAGTGTGTACGCATATGTACCTATTATATTCATTTTTTGCAATTATCCACTTGTTTATGTTGTTAACGAGTGAATTAGTACAGTAAAATGAAGTTTTTCAAAAAACTGGCATAATGGGTATAGGTACATTATATTACATATGTGATAATGTGTTTATATTATGTGTTTTATTCATTTTTTGCCAATTCAATGTCAATTAGCAAAGTAACATGAAGTTTTTCCTAAAAAGTGTCATTTTTGCATGTAGCGCCTATGAAACTTCTCTGGGTAAAAAACACATGTTAGCCACGAAATCAGGAAATAGCGACAACTAATATTGTTTCTACTAATGATTATCTAAAATCTGAGATACAATTCTTTTGCGCCGGGACTGGGGCAATTTTGGCGGAAACCCTTTAAAAAGGTTGTATGATAAATTCGGCACCATGCAGGTTTAATTGTGTTTTTAATTCACAAATATACCAAGAAGGTTATTACGAGTGCGAGTTTTTAACAAAATAAAAAAGGTTGTATGATTAGTTCGGCACCATGGAGGTAGAAGTAAATAGGTTGTGTATTCACAAACTTATTGAACACGATATTCTAAATTCAAATTTACTTTATCCTCTAGCGGATAAAAACGGCTTTTCCAGTCAGAAATTAAACAGCAAAAACACATTTTCAGAGCTGGTGGGATGAAAAAAAAATTGGTAGCATTTTCATTGCATTGAGATGCAAAAGTTTAGGCTCGTTTCCTGTAATGCATGCCTTAACATAATTGTATGGACTTATACTGTGTGTGAACGTACGTCTGCCTCTAGGCTGTCCATTGGCGTTCCTGTACAAAGCTGTCTCGAGGTACTGCAGTCCATTGTTGTTGATTATGTTGAACCCACACATGCGCTCAATTTGCTTCCATCTGTGCATTCGCTCCTGGAAATACACAAAGGTTTAATATTAACAAGCTACTTATTCCCAAAAAAAAACTTACATATTATAAATTAATATTTACTCAACTTTAGATATTAAAAAAACATTCGAATGATACATCATACCTTTACAATAAAAATACTAAGTTGAAATAAATTTAATCACAAGAGTTCAATGTTTTTATTTTTGTGTGAAGGCTCCATCCATCGTTTCAAAAAGGTTCCACAACGAAATAAACCAGGATATGTCGGATTTCTACCGTGCTTAGAAGTTAGCCACGTGTCCATATTTTTCTCGATTATACTATTAGGTAGCGGCACGTAACTTTAGCGCTGAACTTTATTGCGCAGAAGTCAAAAATAAGGACCTGAGGGGGGCTAGCGGGATGAAGGGCGGGCGTGCGTAGCGCTGATTGGCTCTCCAGTCGCATCCCCCTCCCCGCACCGATACCACACCCCGCGCACATCCAGTATACAGTTCGCGTTCTCAATTGTATTGTTATTGACAAATTATGTTTTTCTTTTTCTATTCCCCATAAACTACTAAAATCTTATTATTTGACATTAAATTAAAATAATGTAATTATCGTTATTGAGCTAATAATTACTTAAAGTTACCTATAATTGTATTGCATGCGGCGACAGTACACATGCGCAGCTATCCCCTCCGCGTATCGCTCAGCGCTAGACTTACGTGCCGCTTGTTATGCTGACCTGTAATTCTTGAGTGACCTCGTTAAGCGCAGTGCGTGCCTCCACAATTGATCTGTCGACGTCGTCAATAGACTTGCCGTGCGTTGACACAAACGCACCGACTAGACTGGACCGCTTCTTCCGTAGTTTCTCGCACTGGAATTCAAGATTATGCATTTATTGCTTTGTTTAGACAACTTCTCCCACTTCTAGCCTGGTGACTATGGCAGACTTTAAGCCATGACCATTTAATCGCCTGCTTAGCCTGCTGGCTATGGCAGAAGATAAGTCATTGCCATCTCACCGCCGACTTAGCCTGGTAACTATGGCAGACGTTAAGCCATGACCATCTCACCGCCAACCTATCTTGGTAACTATGGCAGACGTTAAGCCATGACCATCTCACCATCTCCCTAGCCTGCTGGCTATGGCAGACGTTAAGCCATGACCATTTCACCGTCTTCCCAGCTCACTGACTATGGCAGACGTTAAGCCATAACCATCTCACCACCTCCCAGCCTGCTGGCTTTGGCAGATGTTAAGCCATGACCATATCACTGCTTCTCTAGCCTGCTGACTATGGCAGACTTTAAGCTAAAACCATCTCACTGCCACCCTAACCTGCTGGCTACGGCAGACGTTAAGCCATGACCAACTCACCGCTTCCCTAGCCTGCTGCAGCTGCATGTCCGCTTGCTGTTTCTTCCGCAGATACGCTCGGTTCTCGACCTCGTGCGTTAGTTGCAGCCACTGCTGCAGACCTTGCGGCGGCGCCCAGCACCTGTCTTCCAGCTCACCTTCCGCTCTTCGCAGCTCTTGGCGGAGCATCTGGATTAATCAGTTGAAGAATGAATTTGAGAAAACTATGCTTATGCAAACTGCACAGGTATTTGGATACCTCAAAGATTATTTATCATCATCAGCCTGTTGAAGTCAACTGCTGGATATAGACCTCCCCTACACATTTCCAGGAAAAACTATTCAGAGCCCTTTCCATCCGACGACTTCCTGCGATCTTAACAATGTCGTCGCGCGTCGGTTCATCTGGTGGGTAGGCGCCCTAAGTTTCGTCTTCCGGTTCGTGGTCGCCATTCAAGAACCTTGTTCCCCAACGGATATAATTTTAGATTACATTTGTGAAAATATGCTCATTTCCGTCCGTGGCGCCAGTATTTCCGGAACGTTTCATTTTAGGAATTTTCAAGTCGACAGTGAACAAGTGGATTATGGCTAAGCATGCTTCATCTTAGGCTGCATCCTTACTTTCCATCAGGTGTGATGGCAGCCAAATGCTTAGCTATCCATATTAAACAAATTCAATAAAAAACCAGTCACCTCTACTTCTGCTTTGAGTTGAATGACCTCTAGGTCTGAAGATGTGGAGTTCAGAAGCGGCGTATCTCCAGCTTCCCGTAGTTTCTTCTCTAGATTTTTCTTTTCGGTCGTCGCACTTTCCTGGAAATAGGTATAATAGACATTTTGTTTTTCTTTTCTTGACAAAAATATGAATACAATTAATACAACTTTTTCAATTTACAAATAAAATAACTTTTTTTGTATTTTTTTTGTTTTTAACTAATTTGTAATTAAAAATTAATTTGTTTTTTAAATATATTGATAGGTAAAAAGCATAATTATTAATCAACTAATCTAAATGGTTGCTTTGTAATTTTTATTATAACTTAGACACAAATTATACCACTTCTCACACAAAAAAACTATTAAAAACAATTCGTTTTAAAACCCTCAACACACCTAAAGGCCTCACAATAGTTCTAACAATTAAACAAACATCAAAGATGTGTTGTAGTACTTGAAAACCCACGGAATATGTAAAATGATGACGAGAGTAAGCCGTGACGAATTATACCAAAACAGTTTAGTTCGTAGAATTTTAAACGGAACTAGTATAGCTACTTTAAGAATGACTTTTTTTATCAAACAAGATCGGGGAGATCTTGTTTGATAAAAAAAACAAATCTTTCCAACCGTCTCTATCCATCGCGTCATCCCACCATCCTCGCTCAAAAGCGTCAAGATCGTTCCTTCTAAGCTTTCTTGGCCGACCCCAACCTCGCCTTCCCTCTGGTCGCCTGGATGCATCCTATTGACATGGCCCGCCCAGTCCCACTTAAGCTGGGCCGTTTTTCCCCCGACTAAGTGTTTAATACAAAAAAAATATTGTGGACACCATCCACACAACACTATCTAGCTCTTCTACGGATATCCTCATTTCTGATTCTATCACGTAGTGAAACTCCCAACATAGCCTATAGAGTGACGGAACAAAACATGATAATTCCACTTTTTGTAAAAAAAAAGTTAGCAATGACTTTCGACAGAATACCGCCCTTTAAGTTGGTGTAGTTCAAATCGTGCTTATTCCTGCAGTAAATCGCCTCTAAAGTTGAAAGTTTGATGCAAATCATGATATTTCCATTGATAACAAAAATAAAAAAAACCATGCTTAATAAGTTTTTACAGTTAGTTATTCATTAGATAGAACCCATATTTTCTTTAATTGTGCAAAGGTAAAGTAGTTGCCGGTTTTTGACCTTTTATGAAAAGTTAGACATCATGGAATTATCATGTTTTGTTCCGTCACTCCTCATATTATTATGAATAATTCTGTCCAAAATCTAAACTTATATTCAGAGACGAGATAAAAACTTCAATTTTGCCATAAAGAAAGCTATTTTCATACCTGTTCCAACCTAGCCTTCTCCAGTTCCTTTTGCATATCATCGAGAGCCAGTTCAGCCTTCCTCAGCTGTTCCATGTCGCGCAGCATACGTTGCAGCTGGTTGCGACTTGCCCGGCCAGCACGCAACGCTGCCCATCCGCCGACGACGGCGCCGAGAAGCAGAGAGGCCAGCAACCAATCCTTCCATCTGCTACCTGCTGACAGACATAGATACTTTAGTGTCTCAAATTAAAGCATCTTTAATAGAAATAGAAAAAAAATCGGTTGTCTGTAAAGTCGGTTTACTGACGATAGTTGAACGCGACAACGTCATAATAAAATACACAGATGTCGAACGCTGCCGAACGCGGAGGTCGATTGTGCCTCTTTGTCGCTCGTTCCGCGCTCTCGCTTGCACTTCAAGCCTTAAATGGAACGCCTCAGAGCGAGGTAACACCGCATGAGTCATGTTTTTCGTGCGTGCAGCCGGCTCTATCGAATAATAAGACGTTGTCACGTCAAAAATCTATAAAAATCAATTCTTCTTCTTATTGTGTCACTGATTCTGTCGAACCAAGTGTGGTGAAAGGATTGTAAGTGCGCCTCAAAGAGGCTTCTTTCGTGCACTTGACACATATTTTCAAACCTTTTAGGTTCTACTATATGCCACTTTCCTCACGATATTTTCGAGAGCACTAGCAAAGTGTAAGTACATAAATTTTCGCGCAGAAAAACTAATTGGTACACGACTGTATTTGAACCTTAGGATCGTAGATAACTATGCAAATCATACGAACTTTAGCCATGGGACTCAAACACCCACATGGTACGTCTCAGCAGGTTAGTTTGTTGGATCTGTATCCAAAAAGGGTTTCTGCTACTCACACCTGAACGCATCGTAATATAATAAGCCAGAACGATAGCATTAGTACTTAGTTGAAGCCTTACAGGCTCTATACTTTACCTTGGCGTACAAACTAACCTATTTTCGTATACCTACTTCTAAGTGCGGGTTTGACCAACTCAGAATAACGGTGTACGTCAGATAAAATTATCTCTAGAGACGGAATAATAATTATCTAATTCATAATGCCTCAGAATTTATAGCGGATCGCTACAAATTTCTCGTTGCATTCTCTTTCAATTTTGACTGGATTTTGAATTTCAATTTAAAACAGATTGAAACCAAACTCTAATCCATTCACCACACTTGGTTCGAGATAACCAGTGACACGCTTGGTCGAATTAAGCTTATCGGTCGATAAACCTACCTCATTTCATACACAATAATGGAACCATAGTCAATACTATTGTTATACCGAACCACACAATGCCACAATAGCATATTCCGATAAAGTACTATTTAAATATAAAAATGTGGCGAATCTCTGTTATTTACGTGGCGTTGGTACATCTGCCAAAGTACCTTACTTATGTGCATTGTATTGTACACGTTTTCCTCTAACAATTTAAATAGCTCCAATTATTATGATGGCTTTGAAGAGCGTGACATGGTTGAACTTCTAACTTACACAATTCTTTTGAATCCAAGTAAAGTTAAAAAAACTCTGTCAAAGTCAAAGTCAATAGTTTTTTATTCAGTACGATGCAAGAATCACTTTGAAACGTCTTAAAGCTAGGTGAGTCTAGGTGTCAGTTCCACGCGACCAAGCGTAGAAGAACAGGCAACAAACTACGTCTCGGTTCCTACCGTTTTTTTATATGATCCTTTTACAATTTTACAATTCTGTTGTCTGTAAAGTTGGTTTACTGACGATAGTTGAATGTGACAGCGTCATAGTGCACTTCAAGCTTTAAATGGAACGCCTCCGAGCGAGGTAACGCCGCATGACGTCATGTTTTTTTGTGCGTGCAGCCGGCTCCATCGAATTATAAGACGTTGTCACATCAAAAAGTAACAACAACGAGGAAAGTGTTAGATAATGGGTGTGGATGGTGGTTATAGAACAAGAGGTAGACTAAAGAATATTGAAACAAAATCTAGAAATTATACCGAAGTTAGAATTTTCCTAAACGGTGGCAAAAAATAAAACATTACGAGCAAAATATTATCTTAATTATTAGCACGACACGGTTCAAGAACTCGGTTCTTTTACGTTTTTAGAGGCCCTATTTTGATTTGTAGAATATTGAGAAGGCAAGTGAGGCATACACTAAATCTCAACTTTCAGGATAAGAAGTAATAAAATAAGAATAAAATAAACATTGTGGACAAACAACACAACACTATCTAGCCCCAAATTAGGCAGAGCTTGTACTATGAAAACCAGAAAGCTGATTATTACTTGTGGACATTTTTTTTAAATACTTCGAATAAAAACCCCCGGACAGAAAACAAACATTTATGTTCGCCATGCAAATATTACTTCTCGGTGGGAATCGAACCCACGCCCACAGCGCAGAATGCAGAGCTTCTAAAAACTGAGCTCTTAGAGCTGTCTGTGTAAATAATACCGATTATAAGAATTCTCATTATTGAATGGTCTCAAATTACATTTCTGAGAATTCGCAAAAAGTTGGTAATCACCATTATCATTCAAATCCACATAACGCCCACAGCACAAAACGTAAACACAGTAAACCAAGCCGAGTGCGAGCCAAATATCAAACACCATTTATATTATAACATGAAGTGCAAAGTAACTTGGCCGGTCTGATATTAGCTGCAAGACTTGCAACGTCGTTCCTCCGACAATCCTGAAGTTCGCACAATCACTGTCGCTAAAGCAAATGATGCTATTTTTTTTTGCAGAAGGAAGCACTTCACACTAATGACACTCATAATCACACAGTACTTCCCGAGGTCAAAAGGTCAAATATCACGATTCACATTTTTTTTGCTGAAGTTACCGCGATATATGCTTCGCTTAGGTTATGTGAAGCGAATACAGCAGACGTTTGAATGGAACTAAAAGTTACACCCATTTGAACCGTGATATTGTGATGTAACATTGTTGACACCATGATTTCTAATGTTAGCAGGATAATACTAACCAGAGGTAATTTACAAGTAGGAAGGAAACTGTACATAACCTATCCACACAAGAATCTCTATATCTCTCACAACATGCGTTAACGTAACTAATATAAAAAATGTTCAGTAGATGCACATCGGCTAATTTCGGCTTCATAGAGCGTAGTGTGCGTCAGAAAGAGATAGCGCTCTACGAAAGAAGAAAAGCCGATGTGCAATATTTATTGCCTACAACCGTAATAACTAATGGTGCATGAATGAAGAGAATTATAACCTCAAATTAATCATTAGATTAGCGCCATAATCAATTATTCTTTTCTTTATTGGGTTATACCTACATACACAAATTAGTATAATACTGTATAGAAATGCGTTCGTTTAGGGTTCAGTACAGCTAAAGAGAAAACGGAACCCAAAATGCAATTTGTAAGATAAAGTAGCTTTCTCTCTTTGTCTTATACTATCGCTGGTTTCTTCGAACCAAGTGTGGTGAAGGGATTTTAAGTGTGCCTCAAAAAGGCTCCTTTCGTGCATTTGACTCATATTTTCGAACGTTGTAGGGTCTAGGACATGCTGGTTACATCGCAATAAAGTGGCTGAAACTTGAAAAGGATGACGAGTTCGTGTGTATATGAGTTTTTGTTTTGGTTGGACTGAAGAGTTTCCCAGTCAAGTAATAAAATATTTCTTGAATGCGAAAACAGAAGTACGGAACCCTTAAGCCACGAGTCTCGCAAGCACCTGTCCGTTTAATTTTAAATTAAATTTACACATTAGTGTGCATGAGAATAAACCCAGTTCTTTTATTGAACGTTTTATGTACATATGTTACTGATGGATAAGGAAAGAAGGAAATTACGAGACCGATAAGGTATTGACGCCAATTAACATATACTGTAAAACGTTTACAATAAACGGGGACACAATTTACATGATTTTTCAACTAAGTTGTATAACTGGTATTCATTCAGTTGCGTATAATTTATTATATATAATTTGAAATGTATTGGATTGAAACCAGAAGATCGTCATCAAGGCTAAGATTTCTCTTTGTGAAACCTTAAAAAATCTAATTAAAAAAGTGTCTAATTGCTAGGTATAAAAAAATATTTGGATTTTAGGCAAAGGTTCGTGCTAGTAGTTTGTCGACCAAAACTCCTAATATGGCTTCGGTAAGGGTTCAACAAAATACGAACAAATTAAATTATGCATAACTAAATGTACCCGCTTTTTAGGGTTCCGTAGCCAAATGGCAAAAACGGAACCCTTATAGATTCGTCATGTCTGTCTGTCTGTCTGTCTGTCTGTCCGACCGTGTCACAGCCATTTTTCTCCGAAACCATAAAAGCTAGACTGATGAAACTTGGTGAGTAGATGTATTCTGTGAACCGCATTAAGGTTTTTACATAAAAATAGAAAAAAAACTATACATTTTGGGGGTCCCCGTACTTGAAACTGAAACTCAAAAATTTTTTTTTCATCAAACCCATACGTGTGGGGTATCTATGGATAGGTCGTTAAAAATGATGTTGAGGTTTCTAATATCGTTTTTTTCTAAACTGAATAGTTTGCGCGAGAGACACTTCCAAAGTGGAAAAAAGTTGGTCCCCCCCCCTCTAACTTCTAAAATAAGAGAATGATAAATCCAAAAAAATTATATGTTGTACATTACTATGCAAACTTTCAACGATATTTGGTTTGAACGAGATCTAGTCAGTAGTTTTTTTTTTATACGTCATAAATCGTAAACCGCAAATTTTTTTTTCATCGAACCCATACGTGTGGGGTATCTATGGATAGGTCTTTAAAAATGATGTTGAGGTTTCTAATATCGTTTTTTTCTAAACTGAATAGTTTGCGCGAGAGACACTTCCAAAGTGGAAAAAAGTTGGTCCCCCCCTCTAACTTCTTAAATAAGAGAATGATAAATCCAAAAAAAAAATATGTTGTACTTTACTATGCAAACTTTCAACGATATTTGGTTTGAACGAGATCTAGTCAGTAGTTTTTTTTTTATACGTCATAAATCCACAATTTACCTTTCGACGAACTACAAAAACCTTTATATTATGTTAATTGATGCTACGGAACCCTTCATGGGCGAGTCCGACTCGCACTTGGCTGCTTTTTTTTCTCTTGCATGTTAATATAAAAAAATAAAACTATTTAAATTTGACAGCCCTCATGGCTTAGTTGATAGCAGCTGTCTTCTACGCTGGAGGGCGTGGGTTTCGATCTCCACCATGAACAAATATTTTGTGTGGTGAACACAGATGTTTGGTCCCTGTCTGGGTGCTGCCATTAGTTTCTTTATTTCTCGCCTGAGAAATACTCAAGCCCGCCCAAATAATGTTTAATTTCGAAAAAGTTATTGGAATAATATTTGTCTCAGAATTCTAGCAACACATGGTAACCCTACTAGGCGATTTAATAACACACTGCAAGTAGTAATAATCGGCTTCGTGACATTGGTTCGAAGCCTTTTCGCTACTGTTGTTGTACAGTCAGCTTAATGAGTTTATAAGTCACATAATGTGGATGTGTTTGTATTACTTTGTGGCGGCTAGGTACTTAGCCACAGGAATAAGGCTGACGCGTAGGTTTTCGATGTCGCGTAGGAGTGGGTTGGAACAGGTAAAATAAGAAACCTGTTCCGCCTGTTCCAGTTCCAGTAAAACAACAGTTCCAAAAACCTGTTCCAAAATAACAGCTGGTTGTGTTGCATGCAACATAGTATTTTCCGAACGCAACACCTGTTCTCTGCTTGTAACAGGCTATCTCGTTCTAACAAAGGTAAGATGCGTAAGCTAGAATAGAGAAGAGCATGTTCCGTGCGTGGCGTCTCCTTCTAACAAAAGTAATCTCCATAAGCTAGAATAAAGAGACGCATGTTTCGGCAGATTCGGGCTGTTGTGGAATGGAACTGGAACTGGAACAGGCAGGGAACAGGCTCTCATTGGTTGGTTTAGACAACAGTTCCAAGCTGTTATTTTTAAACACCTGTTATTTTGTTATCTGTT
This sequence comes from Thera britannica, assembly GCA_939531255.2. Taxonomy (NCBI): domain Eukaryota; kingdom Metazoa; phylum Arthropoda; class Insecta; order Lepidoptera; family Geometridae; genus Thera; species Thera britannica. The sequence goes on along the minus strand of OW618043.2, from coordinate 15,795,097 downwards.
CCGATATATATGCCTCACATGTTCCGTGCGTGGCGTCTCCTTCTAACAAAAGTAATCTCCATAAGCTAGAATAAAGAGACGCATGTTTCGGCAGATTCGGGCTGTTGTGGAATGGAACTGGAACAGGTTCTCAGTGGTTTAGACAACAGTTCCAAGCTGTTGTTTTAAAATACCTGTTATTTTTACCTGTTCCGATATATATGCCTCACTCCTAATGTCGCGTCGCCAGTCGTCTCTCCCCGCTCACACTGTGCGAACATGTAGCATTAGTGCAAATAACAAGAAGTATTTGGTACTTGAGTTTGTTGCTGCATCATCCTCCAGAAAGTAGATTATGAACTTAGGGGTATCTCTCCCTTCAATCCCTAAAGTGGTAACCCCGACGTGATCAGAAGGTTACGTGTTCATATCACGTCGGGGTCACCACTTTAGGGATTGAAGGTCAGATGCTACCCCTAACTACATAATTTACTTTTTTGAGCAGTTCCAAAAACCTGTTCCAAAATAACAGCTGGTTGTGTTGCATGCAACATAGTATTTTCCGAACGCAACACCTGTTCTCTGCTTGTAACAGGCTATCTCGTTCTAACAAAGGTAAGATGCGTAAGCTAGAATAGAGAAGAGCATGTTCCGTGCGTGGCGTCTCCTTCTAACAAAAGTAATCTCCATAAGCTAGAATAAAGAGACGCATGTTTCGGCAGATTCGGGCTGTTGTGGAATGGAACTGGAACTGGAACAGGCAGGGAACAGGCTCTCATTGGTTGGTTTAGACAACAGTTCCAAGCTGTTATTTTTATACACCTGTTATTTTGTTATCTGTTCCGATATATATGCCTCACATGTTCCGTGCGTGGCGTCTCCTTCTAACAAAAGTAATCTCCATAAGCTAGAATAAAGAGACGCATGTTTCGGCAGATTCGGGCTGTTGTGGAATGGAACTGGAACAGGTTCTCAGTGGTTTAGACAACAGTTCCAAGCTGTTGTTTTAAAATACCTGTTATTTTTACCTGTTCCGATATATATGCCTCACTCCTAATGTCGCGTCGCCAGTCGTCTCTCCCCGCTCACACTGTGCGAACATGTAGCATTAGTGCAAATAACAAGAAGTATTTGGTACTTGAGTTTGTTGCTGCATCATCCTCCAGAAAGTAGATTATGAACTTAGGGGTATCTCTCCCTTCAATCCCTAAAGTGGTAACCCGACGTGATCAGAAGGTTACGTGTTCATATCACGTCGGGGTCACCACTTTAGGGATTGAAGGTCAGATGCTACCCCTAACTACATAATTTACTTTTTTGAGGATGATGCAGCAACAAACTCATGTTCCAAATACTTCTTTATTTGCAGTAATTTGCACTACCAAGGCTACATGTTCGCACAGTGTGAGCGAGGAGAGACGACTGCCGACGCGACACCAAAATCATACGCGTCAGCCCGATTCCTGTGGCTAAGTACCTAGCCGCCACAGTTTCACTATTCAAATTTCAATTCAAAATTTTCTTAATTCAGTTGTATCAAGGATCACTTTGAAACGTCTTAAAGCTATGTGAGTTTAGGTGCCAGTTCCACGCGACCAAGCCTGGAAGTGTCCTTCCAGGCAACTACGTTTTTTCCTACCGCTTTTTTGTATGATCCTTTTACAAACCAAAAAAATAGCCGTGACGTTTGCGCATCATTGCATCATCCGCCGAACGCTGTCCAAAGAGGCGTTATAATAATAAAATTGGGTCAAATTTACACATAACAACCATGTATACTTTACATTTGGTCTACTACTCGCAGAAGTATGAACAAAAACATATTTAAAAAACGTTTATTTTTTTGTTCAGCTAAAATATAATTTTGAACCAAAAAATCCTACCAAAAAATCTTAATCTTCAAAGTTTTAATTATCGATTGTCTGCGTCTTAAATATCAAGTTGTCAACGTAAAAAAACTTTACTCCAACTATAAGTCACGTGCATTATTGTGCATGTAATTTTGCAACTGACCGTACCTCTACATAACAATTATATCATTATTTGATTTCTGTTTCACGAACAAATACAACAGAAGTGCAATCAAATAAACCATAAAATGTTATTTTTTTTTCCTGTGTGAATTTTTTTCGTGAGATTGCTGAGTGGGATTCGAACCCACTACCCTAAAATTAGAGGCGGCTGATATCTTTTGGGATATGATAACAAATAATAGGTAGGTAATAATAAATAAATAAATATTATGGACAATCGACACAATACTATCTAGCTCCAAACTAAGCAAAACTTTTACTATGGGAACTAGATAGCTGATGCAATTTGCTTTTTACAGCCACAAAAAATAATGTTGGCAAAGACAGAACTTAGTAGGGCTCTACTTAGTAGTAGAGCCCTTAGTGAAGAGCTCGTTCGGGAAAATACTACCACCATGCCTATTTCTGCCGTCAAGCAGCATTGCTGTGTTTCGGTTTGAAGGGTGTAGGTGCGGTGAAATTACTGGCTGAACTTACTGAAATTACTGGCAGTAAGGCTGAACATCTATATGCCTCAAGTTGATGGACGCAGGTTTTAGTGCATCGTAGGGCACGTTCGTGACGTGTGAGACCTACGAGGCAATGCTTTGTTATAGGGGATGGTTACCCCTTAGCATCAGGTGGGCCATATGCTTGTTCCATCAGCTAGTTGTATAAAAAAAGACAAGCATTACATTTTTTTGCCATGCACGGTCGATACCCTCTCTGATCTTTAAGTACCAAGTACCCACTGAAGTGTATTTTAGATGCTACAGTGTATAATTCACCTTCACCTGCTATAATGGTGAACTCTTTCTAAATAAGGTAGCCTATAACGATTCTACACTCAAGGGCTATGAATCCAAGTCACCTACACAAGACCTTAAAAAAAAAGAAAACTCAGAATGTCAAATCATTTAAATAATTATTTTTATTGAGCTGTCTGAAGACGGTTACAAACGATCTAGATCTAGAGAAAGCTCAACAGAACAGTGACAGACGGAAGCGTCCCTTAGATGCTGGCGGCATTGCCACCCAACAATTTTCACGAAATTTACTATACAGGGGTTTCCGGGGGCGATAAATCGATCTAGCTAGCATTCATTTTTAGAAAATGATTAATTAACCCTGAGTTCAATAATTAAACATAAACTGAATACGTGACTGCTCCTTCCATCTATTGACGATTGTGAGCAACTAACTGCAAGCATATCCAGTAGATGGCGTTGTTCAGAAAGGATAAGCCACTAAAGTGTAGATGACTCTTATGATTTCTTAAAAATACAAATTAACAATAAAAAATACTGAGCCAAGCTCGGTCACCAACTGCTAGTAGTCCTTAAAATATCCAGTTTGCAGATGCAGTTGACTCCAATTCATTGCTCGCTAGTGTAGCAGACGAAATTATAGCACATTACCTTTTAAAAACAGCTTAAGCTGTAACAATTGACAATGATTGTCATGTCGAACAATAGTCATGTTTTTTTGCGATGATTGTTGATGACACGTTTGATGATTTCGAATCTTATGACAATGGAATAGAGATTACTTTGATATAGCACGTGGTAATGTGACCTTGATAGTGATTATAATGCTGTAGCTCATTTGCGCGAGATTCACATCAAAGTGATACGAAAACTGATGAACTAAAAGCAAGTTGAGCTAAGCCAGCGGTCACCAAATGGCGGACCGCAACAGATTTAATATGGTTTTGAAACGGACCTCCAATTAAAGTAATTGGTGAACCCTGTGATAAGCCAATGAAGGCTAATGGTTAAAAATATTACATAATAGTTAGCACATTATTGTCAAAAATAACTACATTTTTTTTTTCTAAAGATTATAATATTTTGTAATAGTGTCTCGCGTATGGCGTTATATCCATGCTAGCGAACGTTGGCTTCGTTTTATAGCAAATGGTGGATAGCTATATTTTGGTATTTGATTTTTTTATGTAAAAGATAGACAAACGAGCTTAGGGCCCACCTGATGGTAAGCGGTCACCGATGATTGCGGTGACTGATGGTGATGGTTGATGTATTTTAATTTATAAAAAAAGCAGCCAAGTGCGAGTCGGACTCGCCCATGAAGGGTTCCGTAGCATCAATTAACATAATATAAAGGTTTTTGTAGTTCGTCGAAAGGTAAATTGCAGTTTACGATTTATGACGTATAAAAAAAAACTACTGACTAGATCTCGTTCAAACCAAATATCGTTGGAAGTTTGCATAGTAATGTAAAACATATATTTTATTTGGATTTATCATTCTCTTATTTTAGAAGTTAGAGGGGGGGGACCAACTTTTTTTCACTTTGGAAGTGTCTCTCGCGCAAACTATTCAGTTTAGAAAAAAACGATATTAGAAACCTCAACATCATTTTTGAAGACCTATCCATAGATACCCCACAAGTATGGGTTCGATAAAAAAATTTTGAGTTTCAGTTTCAAGTATGGGGACCCCCAAAATTTATAGTTTTTTTTCTATTTTTGTATAAAAACCTTAATGCAGTTCACAGAATACATCTACTCACCAAGTTTCATCAATCTAGCTCTTATGGTTTCGGAGAAAAATGGCTGTGACTCGGCCGGACAGACAGACAGACAGACAGACAGACAGACATGACGAATCTATAAGGGTTCCGTTTTTGCCATTTGGCTACGGAACCCTAAAAATACTATAAATCTAATCAACCACTTTTAGATCTGTCAAAGTTTGAAATTCTACTCTGCAGGGCGATAAAAAAACATCGCATTGACATTATTATTACTGGTTAAGTTTAAGATAGTACAAGCTCTGCTTAGTTTGGGGCTAGATAGTGTTGCGTGGATTGTCTATAATATTTATTTTCAATTTACACAGAGCGTCAACCCAATATCGACTGCGCGCACCGATTATAATTTATTTATTGGTGAACTTAAACATGTGAATAAATTATTTAAGTGAACGCTGAAAACTACAAAAGTAAAAACTGTGTCGCGTAGTGTAAATAAAATTTTCAGTACGCGATTCCCAATCTTTGTTCGACTTCGAATATCGATGTTGAGAACACGGTCTATAAGCCTTGGCAAAAAATTATCTGCAACGGTGTAAAAAAGCAAGCACAAAAACCTCTGGCGGGGCTGGTTCAAAATTAAAGTCCAAACGTTACCTTTAGGGGGTCCGAAGAGTACAACGTCCATAGCTTTGAGGGCCAGTTTCTGCTTATGGATGGGGTCTTTGATGCCGAGGATGTTGCTCAGGTAATGCATGTTGTTAATAGCCAGTCTGTGGACAAAAGAGACAAATTTTCAAATTCATCATCCGCACTTGGTGTGCGGACTGGTTTCCGCAAGTAGGCCGCTGGGGGGCCCTTTTTGCGTGACACGTGTTGTTCGAACTTTTTAGGTTCTAAGACACACCGGTTTCCTTCACAGTTTTTGAGAGTACTGGCATAGTGCAGATACATTTTTCGCCAGAAAAACTAATTTCAAAATGCAACTAAGGTTCCTATTCGGAAGTTTAAAGCCTATGTTAAGAATAATTTAATATAGAAAGCGTACTATACTCTAGATAGCTATATGAATGATAAAACTGCGTGGCCCGATGTCCCGGTCACTCGACTTCAAAGAAGCTAACATGTCAGTTTGCAATGTCTTTACCTACTATTTTCGTATCTTATTTTTATGTGCTGTGCTTTATTATAACTTTGAAGCGTAGCGTGTGCTGTCTTTGAAACTTTTAAAGACTATTTTGATTGATTGATTTTTTGATTGAATCGTTCTTCCTGGAAATGTGTAGGGGAGGCCTATGTCCAGCAGTGGACTTCTTCAGGCTGATGATGAAGGGTTCCTTGTCGGACTTCGGAAACATAGCAAGATAGATACCGACCTAGGCAAGGTAGCTCCAGCTACTTTGTGCTGAAGAAACAACGTCTTGTACTGAGGCAGGTCTACTGACTGTGACAGCCATTCTACTGTCTGTTCTACCGTCCAGTTGTGCACCTGAAATGAAATAAAAATATCAAAAGATATTTTTGGACATTACATAAAAAAGGTTGTTTGGAAACCTAGCTGAACCTTCTGCGCTGTCCGAAATAAATATTATAAGCCTAAGTAGATAGATAACACTTTATTGTACACAAGGATACATCACAAGTAACAGCGTAATAAAATAAAGTACACTGGCGGTATGAAAATGTTCGTAAGTTTTCAACTTGATTCGTTCAACGTATCGCGAGCACATATTACCTTTTGAAACTGAATAGACAGAATACAACGATAAGTTAACGTCACAAAATATGTCAAAATGTGTTCATGATCAAGGCACTGGTGCAGACGAAAACCGACTCTAAGGTGACTAACATTTTCATACCGCGACTGTACAATGGGCGGCCTTATCGCTGAAAGCGATTTCTTCCAGGCAGGCTCTTCTTAGTATTATACAAGTATCAGGTACTGGCTTCTCAGCTCAGTTTGTAGTAACTGTGTAGTATAGACGTGGGTTCGATTCCCACCAAGAACAGTATTTGTGTGGTGAAAAAATGTGTTCACGTATTATATCAGTTATCTGGTTCCCATCATACATGCTTAGATTAGGTCTTTGATAGTGCTGTGTAAATTGTCCACAATATTTATTTCTTTGTATAGTTTAGTTTCGGGCTAGATTCTCCATTAATATTGATTTAAAATTAAGTGGGTATAACTAGCGGCACATAACTTTAGCGCTGAGCGATACGCGGAGGGGATAGCTGCGCATGAGTCGTAGTGTGCGCATGTTGCGCACACTGGATGTGTGGATGAGTGCAGTGTCTTATTGGTACAGAGAGCGGAGTGCGACTGGAGAGCCAATCAGCGCTACGCACGCCTACCCTTCATTCCGCTAGCCCCCCTCAGGTACCTTATTTTTGACTTCTGCGCAATAAAGGTCAGCGCTAAAGTTATGTGCCGCTACCTATATAATCAATCTATTATTAGATTAGGTACCTCTGATCTCAGCCATGCCTCCCATAACTCTTTCACTGATATGTGCATATCATCATTGTGGTGGAATGCCCTCTGCCTCTTCTCATAACCGCTGTCGTACTGCAACTCTTCGCGGAGGAACTGGAAATAGACAATTGATCTATACTATATTTTTGTGATTAAAAATAAATGTCTACTCGTGCGAAGCCGGGACAGGCAGCTAGTCATCAATAAAACTAACAAACTTCATTCTAACCTAATCATCTTTATAGGCCCTTCTGAGATCGACTTATGTCATTGATTATTAGGTACTCTATAGTGGCATACATGTACTCCATGAGGTAAGATTTGTTGCAGTCAGAGCTTGGTCTTGACAGCGTGAGTTTTTTTATCACTCCCCGAGGGTAAAATCTAAACGCCCAAAGTAATTTAAAAAAGATTCCCGAGCTCAGTTTTGATAAAAAGAAAACAGCATTAAAACTAAAATGAAAAAAAGTAATCTACAGAGTAACGTGTTTTTTTTGGAAAAAATTATGCCTATTTCGATAGGATCTATAAGGATAAGAAGTTAAAGAGGTGTACTCACGTCATCACTCTCGCTAAGGTCGACGTTGCCATTGGCATCGTCATCCAACTGCCTGTGCAGCTGTGTGATGGCTTCCAGTCCAGCCTTATCCTGCAGACAGGATGCATCATTGTGGCACGCCTCCAGAAGAACTGGAAAGAACAGAAGAAACGGTTAATTATCTGTTGTAAAAGAACTAAGCGCCCAACCCAATACAAAGAGAAAAGCAAAGTCAACATATATTTTTTTATTTGTATTGCAAGGTTCACTTTGATTTATCTGAAAGTTAGGTTAGCCTATGCCAGTTCCACGCGACTAAGCCTAGAAGAACAGGCATCAAACTAGTGTAGCTTTGACCCTCAGATTCCCTGGAGTCATGTGCCTCAGTAACATTGAGAACCAACCATGCTACCAATACCAATCGGCGGATCTAGACAATCGTGGTCAAAAAATGTTGTCACTGCATAAAGTCGGTTTGCTGACGAATAGCGAAACGGCCCACTTTACGCTTGCTTAGAATCGCCTACCGAACAGTACTTCTTATTTCAGATTTCTGCGCTGTAAAGCTACTACCACTAACTGAGCTGAGCTGAACTAAGCTGAGAGGCCAGTCATGATGATACCATCATAAAAGACCTCGAGATTTTGTCCGTAGTAGGTCCCTGATAACAATGTCCTTACAAGAACGAAACAGTTGTAGCAGGAAAAAAATTGGTTAATTAGTGAAGACGCCAAGCTGGTCATGGCACAGTTTTGTGGTAAAACAGCTAATTGATAAGGCAGTAAAACTGTGTTATCACATAAACAAGCTAAATAAGTTCAATTTGTACACCTGTATGTATAGGACGTGGTGTGTTGCTAGTTGCTACATTGCAATGCTGATAAGGAAACAGTTTTTGTTTTAGTATTCATAAAAAATTAGTTGTAAATGCTTTTCAGCAAATAATTAATTGGAAAACTCCATATTATAAAAAACATATATCTACTATACATTATATAAGCGAGCTACGTAACCCTAAAGATTTCTGTGAAAGTTTTCTTTTATTTTAAGTGTGAAAACGTTTAAGATAATGAGAGACCTTTTAGTGTTAAGTAATTTAATTTTTTCAGTACCAATAGGAGAGATACTTGTAAAAAAAAGATAGCGGATGTCAAGTCTACTGAATTATTTAAATTACCTTCATCAGTTTACAAGACAATGAACTCTTATAATCAAATAAACGCGAGCATATCAACAAGAAAGATAAACTAGAGTGTAGTCTATCATTCACTATGTATACAGTATACACTAGACGTTAATGCATACAAAGTGGCTTGTGAAGATCACAAAGTAAACTGGCTTCTTTATAAAATGGAGTCTAGACATAAATAAGAATGGAACACAAAATTATTTTGAATAACTTTAATAAATAGGCTCTTTGTTAAAATAACAGACACATGAGATTTCATCACTTGCTATAGTCTGTGATATCGCGCACGGAGGGGCGGATCTGCTCGCACGACACACCACGGGTACGGTCTCGTGCGCCGAGGTGCGCGGTAGCACAGGAACCCTGTCTGTGTGCGTTGCCGTGCGTGTCGTCGTCGGCTGTGCGTGATGATCTGCAGAACCACGCACCGTAGGAAGGCAGCATTAGAGTGCTGGGTGCAGTGCATTGCCAGGGCAAGGGGAGAGCAAGGGCATGCCATGTCATTGCCTCTTCTTATCGCGTCACTAGTTCTTTTGAACCAGTAGGTATAGAGAAAGGATTTTGGGTGTGCCCATTAATGCACTGTGTCATCGGTGTGTGGTAATGCCATTCTTATTACTGCCGTAGTTTGTTGCCTGTTCTTCTGGCTTGGTCGCGTGGAACTGGCACCTAGACTCACCTAGCTTTCCTTGCGATCCTACCGAATAAATACACTTTTGATTTTGATTTTATAGGCTGAAGTAACCGCTTTACCACGGATAATTCGGAAAATTTATTAATCCGCACTTGGTGCGCGGACTGGTTTCCGCAAGTAGGCTACTGGTAGGCCCTTTTTGTTTTGCGTGACGCTTGACAAATTTTTTCGAACTTTTTAGGCTCTACGACATCCTTTACTGATCGAGATCGAGAGTACCTACTAGCATAGTGCACTGCACATACATTTTCGGATTGAAAAACTCATTGATTCACGACTGGAATTGAACCCCTAGGATCGGAAGGCGGGGCCGCTACCAGACCACCATTGCTCTCTCCGCTTTACCACCAGTTGAATGCGTAATTATTTCTCAAAAAAAGAAATACGTGGTGTTAATGCAGCTAGTGCGGATTCTCTTAATAAATTTCCAGGTCGGCCGTGACCAATCGAATTCGAATTGCAGAATAATGATTATACAATGGCCCTACGTTTGTCCTCATCAACATCTCAGCCCGTTTGCACCCTCTGCTGTGTATGAGAGGCTTCCTTTTTATTGCGCTACTCTTTCCGGCTCAATAATGTCTTTCGACCAACGAGCGGGGTCTGCCTCTAGGTCGTTTGTCTTTTAAGAAATATTTTGTAAATACCTACAGCAGCGTGAGTAATCTTCAGAAGCATACGAAGGCACGGTAATAGCTTCCTGTTTCAATATATTTAATTGGGTTTCACCAGTACTTAATGACTTTACTAATTTATTTTAGTGCCAATAAATATTGATAAACAAGTCATGAAAAGTTTCCAATAAATTTTCCAGACCGGCTATTAACTTAGTTTTTAATGATAAACAATCTATTAATTTTCAATTTACAAAATATTATATGCGATGGTTGATAAACCGACGGCATTGATAAGATCGCGGGAAGTCGGTGGATGAAGAAGACTCCGAAATCTTTCTTCCTAGAATCAGCACTGGACTTCTTCATATGGATGAAATAAATGGATCTCTTTGTGTTTAGTAGAATGAGCGGAATGGTCTAACCTCAAACCCCCAAAGCCCAGGGGTTTTAAGCTAATGGCCAGACTAATTCTTTGTTTGAGATTTAAGGGATTATTCCCATCCCGTGACGCGGGTTTTTTGGAAGAATGTTTATGTCCCGGACTGTGCTTCTTTTCATCATCATCCACCTATAGCAGCCCAATTTACTTTACTTTTTATTCTACTAGCTGATGGAACAAGCACATGGCTTACCACTGTAGGTCTCTCCCAAGACGCGCCACTGAGCCCGGTCTTCGGCTCTTCTCCTCCAGTGCTTGCAAGCTACATTTCGCAGATCGTCGCCCCACATTGCCAAAGGGCACCCTACACTACGCTTATATAAACGCGGTCTCCATTCCACTGGTGGTTTCGCTAGTGTTAGAGTAAAAATGCTGAACTGGTGGTTTTGTTGTTATTCATTGTGTGTATTAAGAACCTCAAGAGGTGGTCCAGTCAGTGTGTGCTTGTGGAACTAACGAAGAAAAATACCGAGCATGTACAGTACAAAGCTATAATATATATAATTAAAAAAGTTTACGAGGGTCAGGTTCAATGTCATTTATATTTGTAGGATAGGAAGTAATATTCAAAAGTGCAATAGTCACGTAGTACTGCCTACTCAAAATAGGAAATACTTATCTGTTTTTTTCTCATCAGACGAGAGTTGTCCCCACGGATATAAACACCCTGACCTTAGTGTCAGTCGGCATATAAATAGCGACTCATAAATATTGTGAAGAACAGAGGACTCTAAGAGGTTAGATTGCCTGTAAATATAATAGATAAGGAACTCTTGGGAGTCATTTAAAATAATAACGAGTAAGCGAATATATCAACAGATGGATACGAACTTGACCTATGTTGCAAAAACACAGACAGCACTGTGTTACGTCATTGTATGTGCCATTCAACAATGGGAGCCAGTAAAAAAACTATTAAAATATTTTTGTAAGCAATTGGGATCTGTAGAACCATTTGTCTCAAAACACAGATGGTGTATGAAACAAGAAAGTCAGAAAATAGTTTGATTGAGTTTCCGCTGTCGTAAAAAGTGGACCAAGGACTCGTAAAAAATAACATGAAGTTTAGAAAACAGCAGCTCCGCCAACGTTACTCTCATTTCTTCCTGAGAAATTTCTTCAATTTGTCAGGCTATCCAACGCTAATGCCAAATCGCGGTACCAACATAGCCGATGAATTGTACAGATGCCAGTAGACTCCTTCAACTGGTCAATCGGAGTTGAATCACATTCGGCTCTGCCAGCGCACTCGTGATGCTGTATTTACATTGTCAAGGAGATAATGCGTTGAACAAATGTTCTATTTATCATCCCATGATGTGGATAGATCTTACAGTGGGTGCAGTGGTGGGTGTTATGGATGGAGACTTCGCCTTCCGTTATTAGCTATGCATTTATATACCTACTTTGGCTAATATGTGCGGTAAATGATGATGAATTTATCATCATGATTTACCTACCTTTTGTTTGTGCAATACCATCCTACGTATTGTTCTCAAATTGCGAAAAAAAACCGGGCAACTACCATCTGGAACTGCCTATTTAAAAACGTATTATTTTCCGATTTACTCCGGAAATATTTAATAGCTTGGTAGATTCAATGCACAAACGGAATGAGAAGATTTGAAGCCAGAACTCTGATCCCACCAACAACAACTATCAATGCCGAAGACATTTGCAAGTATTAAGCAAGCAAAGACGTTGATGAATCATTCATCGCTTGTGACGAAACACATCATCGCCTTCAAAGGGATCAAGCATTTCAGTCCGTATTCGAGAACATTCGGAGCCATGTGTTAGCGTCGACCTTAGGAGACAGGTTGTGAGTATATGGGTGCGACCGAGGCAAGGCTATCCACTTGCTCTAGCTGAGTAACAATACCCAGAGACAAGTTCCCTCCATTTTTTTTTATATGTTTACTCGTTCACAGAACACGTGCAAAACAATCACGGTTAACTGCCGGAATATTTAGTCATCAAACTTAGATTCAAAGGAACATGAACAGTGATTAGAATTATAATTAACTGGGTTTAAAACTGGAACAGTTAATGGCAGTTAGATTCTTCTATTTTTAATAAAATACGCAAGAGTTTTGATGTTTTGACTCAATCACGACGTAACGGTCGACTAACTGATTTGTATTAAACTCTCTGAGGCCTCAGTGCATATCAAACGATTAGGTTCAACAACGTAGCAATAAAGATGGAGTTAAAGTCAGACGAAAACGAAGAGGAAAAAGGTTTAGACATCTTCTACGACATGACAGCTAAACATCATTGAAGGAAAGGTTGAAGGAAAACGGGAAAGAAGAAGGCCAAAAGAATAAGTTACGCGAGCCAGATAAAAGAAAAGGTCGCTGTCATGTCGTATAAGGAAGTCTAGGAGGCTGCATTCGAATGACTTAATTGGAAAAATTGCGTCAAAACCCCGACAAGAGCTAAGCTCTTAAATTTAAGAAGAAGAAATAAATGGACCATTTTCGCACAAACCACTCTCTTCAGACCAGCCAGACGGCCGTTTTGCACCACGAACGAAGCAGTGAAGCGAATATAGCAACAAAACTTCCAGTCTTTTAATCGGATAGCTTTGCGTGGATGAACAGATCATTAAATCATTTACAAGCGGGAGACCACATTCATTCACTTAACTCCCCTTTATTAGGATCAATTGCTTCATGAATGTCGTGAACGCACTCTGCTTGCAAGCTATCAATTGGAGCAATGATAGTCCACATTGAATCTTTATGCTGGTCTACAAATTTGTTGCAAAACACTAGGCTAGTGTACTCTTTAATGAAGTCTTTACATTATGTTCATAGATCTTCTTCCTGCCATTATCCCACTTTATATGGGATCGGCACAACATGTTCTCTTCTTCCATTTTCCTCTATCAGCCGTGATTTCGGTATTCACTTCATATAATATATGTTTATAGATTTATGGTCTAAAATTAGGGTATTTTCGTCGCAATGGTCTGTGAAAAATTATCTACAAGCACAATCATTCTTAAACAGATCTGAGGCATTCCTTGAATCGATAGTTTTCAATGTTATCATAAAATTATATTTAATACTTCAAATATGATGGAAACCATGGTAGCCACTTTTTAAACAAATTAAAAAATTGGCTTCATTGGCACTCCATACTCTACTTATCTAGGCTTTGAGTTTGGGATGAACAGAATTTTGAGTGATTTTACAGGGACGAGGGTTTTAAGTTGTGCAATAATTAACTTGTACTCTACTAATGTGAATGACCTAAGATCAACTCCAAATGCAGAATGAAAATATCTTACTCCTACGAGGAGTGCGTAAATAAAGAGCGTGGGAACTGGGAGCGCAGCTTTAGTGTTATAATTATTATTTTAAAGGCTATTTCCCACTAAAGCGAAACAGACGTTTGTGAAGTAAACATGCACTGGGTGACCAAGCTTTACACATTTTAGCTGGGAGCATTTTAACTTAGAAAACGGTCAATTACTCATGACAGCCAGTGGAAGTCGCAGCATCACAGCTAAATATTTAAATGCTGTTAAAAAGTTATAGTCAGCTAGCTATTCTCCTGTGCCCGCCTGCTCAGCTGACATTGGGCTTTAGAAACATTTAGCATGGCCCTAATTGTGAATCTAGGTTGAATTGGAACACATGATTTAACTAACGTGACTCAAGCGCGGAGATTTAAATGGTAGTCCCTTATAGTTTTGCTTATAGTTTCGGTGGGAAGTTGAATTCTGTCTAGTCACAATAAATTAACGTCGATATTCTGAAATTACCATCATATTCTTGTGTATCAATCACAGAACATAGTAGAACGGCCTTGTGGCCAGAAAAGTGTCGCCAAAATGCATGAGCATTGTGCTCCTCTCTCCATGCAAATTCAGTGCAGTTTTTCGGGAGTCGTAAAATGAAAAATGCCTTGTTGCCCATTCCTTCTTTCGTTACTTTCCGAACAAGAAGTCAAGATATAAGTTAAAACAAAGAAATTCTTTTCTTTAAATTCCTTCCTTTTTTTAGAAATATTTAGTCTTTTTCGTCATGCCCTTATCTTACTTTATGTGGGGTCGGCACAGCATGTATTTTTCTTCCATTTCCCTCTGTCAGCCGTCATCTCTGCATTCACTCTTCTTTTATCAATGACATGTAAAAGTGAAAATGTAAAACTAGCAACAGCGGCTCCCATGCAAACGATGATGGCCTTTCTACTGTATATGGTTAATCTGTGCTGTCAATAGTTCTTTCAAATCAGTGTGGTTAAAGAATTTTAAGTGCGCCTCAAAGAGGCTCCCTTACTACGACGCGTAGATTATTTCGTGGACTTCTATATGCTCGCTACTATTATCTGTTTTAGATCTATCCCGCTAAGTAGTTACTGACAACAATCGGACATTAGCATGATAATAAAGCGTTAGATAAAAACGATAAGAGGGCATGGACAAAGCGTGATTGCGCGTTGCATTACCATCAACCAAGCAAGGAAACTTTTATCGCTGAATTCCTACCATTATTCGGTAGTACATTTCCGTTCATTTTTCTCAGTTGTAGCTACATTAGTATCTCATCATTTGCAAATCATTACGTGTGTGGTTTGTCATTTAAATGGTTTATGAACAAAATACTTTTTGCTTAAAAAACAAGCAATACAAAAATACAGCCGAACTCGTAGCCTTCTACTATTTTTCAAAAGAAGGCTGTAATGGGTACTCAATGCCCCTTGAGGATGTCTAAAGATATCCAGTGACCGGTCAAGAAGGAAACTGTACTGAATGCCTTGAATAAATTATTAGAAAACAAAGACATCCGAATGTTTTTCCCCATTTCATCGTCATTCCGATTCGCCAAAACTCAAGGCAAATATTTAAGGAAACTCATCAAATGTCAAGATTACCTTACCCACTGAATACAAAGAAGACTGTATGTAGATCATTCTCGTGACTTGGGTAGTTGGAACACAGTGATGAGAAGCAAATAAGAAAGGAAAAAAATGTGAACAATCCATGGGCAACCATTTTTATCATGGATAAAGGAAACCAACCGAGCACGAAGGAACTACGAACGTCCAAACAGGCTAGTGCTGGCGACAGGGAGAGCCATCATGAGATCTCACCTAAAAATCACACAAGCTACTCAGTGCCTAGTAACCAGCAGCAGTAGACAATGAACCTTGAACTTAATCTAAAACTCAGTCAGCCAAAACGAAAAAAATACCGATATTCAAAGTAGGTGTTCTATGCCGATAGGATAGGTGCCTAATATCAACATTCAAATGAATTCAGTGTCACTATTATCGCTCTGTGGTTCAACTGAGATAAAACACGCAAGTAAAGAGGTTCGGTAGTACTAATAAATTTAGCAATGGAATTAATCAAGCGATCGGTCCGTGCCAACGAATGTTTACGTTTTATGTGAGCGAATAGCCGAACGCTCAAATTATAATGGATTTTATCGTATTCTTCCTAATGAGTTGTTCTGCCAATATAACTAGACCGCTTTGAACATCGGTTAAAACATAGGTACGTGAACTACACACATGTAATACATTATTCCCTGTTGATGTTGATGGGTTGTAGAAACCTACAAAGACTAATAGGGAATTTATTGTTAAAAATGCTGTTTTTTTTAGTACCTAGCTGATGGAACAAGCATATGACCTGCACTAAGTGGTAATCATCGGCTATAACAAAGCATTGCTTCGTAGGTCACGCACGTCAAGAACGTGCCCAACGATGTCCATCAACTTGAGGCATACAGAAGTTAAACCTCACGTGCCAGTAATTGTGTGTATTGTCTGCAGTAGTGTTTTTCACGGCTCCACCACCAGATCGATCTAGATAGAGATGGAATTTGACAGAGATAGCTCGTTGTCGTTTTGGTAATTACCTTTAGAAAAAATATGAATTTGACAAATTGAACAAAGGGTGAATTAG
This sequence comes from Thera britannica, assembly GCA_939531255.2. NCBI lineage: Eukaryota > Metazoa > Arthropoda > Insecta > Lepidoptera > Geometridae > Thera > Thera britannica. Next base: position 15,778,736 of record OW618043.2, on the reverse strand, counting down.
ATAATTAAAGTGGCAAAAGATCTCTCTGCTCTTGATGAGCTGGGGGCAGTGACCATCGAGGAAGAAGAAAAACTTTACCAATGCCACCAAAGTTATGAAAGAAGCGAAACCCTTGCATATTTAAGAGGCATATGACACTCTTGTGGATAAAAATCTCTAAACGAAAAGAAGCAGACATTTCTTTATAGAAAAGAACTGATGTACCAGTCATGTTATGCTTGTGACCAGATCGAGAGCCAATTAGAAAATACACGGAAGCGACGAACAATATCAATTGGCAACAGGTGACTATACAAAGACTTGCGCTATGACACAGAATATCTAGCTATTACTAGAAGTACCTACTTGCTAAAGTTCTACTTCAACAGTAACTACGAGAATTGAAATGCTAAGAATTTACTCAGAATTTTTACAGTTTTTGGGGTTGATAAAATTTGCCCACTGAAACGCATTAGGTAAACCTTTTTATTTAAGCATCATCAGTACCGCTTAGTACTAATTAATTTGTATGTCCTATTCAGCATCATCATCGGCAGCTCGATTAAACCGACTGCTGGGCATTGGCCTCACTTTGCTCTTCCCATTCACCACGATATTAGGCCACCATCGTCCATCTGTGGCCCACGACACCGTAAATGTCGTCTGCCCATCGTGTTACAAGACGATTAATTACACATACAGCAACATAAAGCTATAGAACTCATGTTACAGCGAGCCAATTTGAAGCGTCAGGAAATTAGATGCACGTTATCGTTCTAAAACAAATCCCACCACATGTCGGTCTGTCATTGGTATTGTGATGAGTCACCACACTCCGTCTGCGTCTGCCGGGTCGGTTTCACGTGCACGCAGCTGCTTAGTTGATGCGTTTCTTTTCAGTTTTATCGCGGACTAGTGACCGCGAATCGGATTTTGAATTCCGCAAATTATTTATAGTGATCCTCTCATGGAGGTAAACAAAGAAATGAAAAAACAGTTCTAAGCTTCTAAGAATTTACTCATTATAATGCTGTAGCTATCTCGTTTCAATCGCACAAACTCTGTTTAATTTGAGGCTAAATAGTTTTGTGTGGATTGTCCGAAATATTTATTTATTATTTACCCCCTCATTTGTATTGCTGGAACTTTTTTAACGGCTCGCTAAGAATCTAGTCACTGCCAAGTTCGTTCAAAAATAGAGATGGCAAAAAAAATGGTAGGAACCATGCCGTAGTTTGTTGCCTGTTCTTCTAGGCTTGGTTGCATGGAACTGGCACCTAGACTCACCAAGCTTTAAGACGCTTTAAAGTGGTCTTTGTGATACAACTTAATAAAGAAATTTTGGATTCGAGTCATACATTGGTTAACTTAGTTTAAATGCAGATACTCGCAGCATCCTTATTTCAAAATCTCGAAGCTTATCTCATGATTCTTATGTTAATTTTCTAAGCAAACTGGTCTGTTTGTAGTCATGCTATCTTGTTTACATAAGGTATTTGTTAAACTACAGCAGGAAGACACATGAACCCAATGGACCAACAAGGTAAAATAAAATTAACTTGTTTGTGTAGAAAAGAGAGACCCAAATCTAGGAGTGGATTAAGTAAGAAAGTGGATGATGATGAAGACCTGGCCTAATAACATTGTTTAACTTCCAGTTGACTAGCCTTGTTAATAAAATCCTGTGTCTATTTATAATGGTAGGTAAATTAATGATAAGAGTCTCCACATACAATAGGTACTCAGAATTAAAGATAAGAAACCCTGAAGAAGTATGTAAAGGGTGTTAACTGGAAAAACTACAATTAAACTCTATCATAAAAGGCATGCAAAATTAGGCCAATTGTGATGATGCCACCAACCCAAAGTCCTACTCCGTTATTTTACGGAGTTGGGCTGGCTGGGGTGAGGTTTGGCAGTGGGACAATGCACAATACACCCCATCGCGGGACGTCAGTGCAGATCTTATTGCCCCAACTCAATTAGAATTAGTCTGCCTGACTATAACTGAAATTCTCAATGGATCTTTTTTGATGACAGCCCTCATAGCTCAGTTTGTAGTAGATCTACCTTCAGCCCTAGAGGGTATTAGTTCTATACCCACCGAGAAAATATATTAGTGTGGTGAACACAGATGTTTGTGTTTTGTTTGGGCGTTATATTGTATTCAATGTATTAAAAAAAATATATATAAGTATTATATCAGCTAGCTGGTTCCCATAGCACAAGCTTTGCTTAATTCAGGGCTGGATAGTGTTGTAGAGATTGACCACAATATTTATTAGCCTACTTTTAGGTAAGTACCTAGATCCTACAAAGTTCAAAAAATGAGCCTCTTAGCAAACTTAAAATCCTTTCACCACTGTGAAAGTATTCCACAGTGGTGAAAGGATCCTGTCACCACTTCTTTCAAACCAATGACATAATAAGAAGAAGGTAAGTACTCAGATGTTTTGTCCGAGGGTGTGCTTACCATGCCTGGGATTACAGTCATGAGCTAATTTAGATCTTCTCAAACTGAAACTGCTAGGCCATCCTCAAGCAAGCATAAACTATGAAGAATTCATGTTGACAAAGAAAGTTCCTCTTCAGTACAGTGTACACAAAAACAACTTTCTGATGTTATAAACAGAAATGTGTTTCATTATGAAATATTAAGATAGAAAGAAAGAAAGAAAACATATTTATTCACAGACACTTAGCAATATCTACGCTATACTTACATACATACAAGAAATATAAAGAGCCAAGAGCTGCAAAACGGTCCCTGACTCAGCGTGAAGTTAGTTGGCTAGCAACTAACGCTGGTCTTCCGTCAGGGCCGCGCAGTAATGCCACGGACAATCTTAACCACACTATACATAGCTATAATTAATTTATATAATAATTTGGATTGCAAAAATGAGTAAAAACACAGAAGTTTTCCAAGATGCACAAAAATGACACGGGAAGATTATTACAAAAACGGGAAAAAAAAAAGAAAATATTTTAGGTATCTATTCATCCATCATGAAAATATATTTTACTGTGCCAGGTGAGTAAGTTTAACTAGCAAATAGTTTAGATAGCATTAATTCTATCACAACAAAGGTGGAATTATGTCAAAGAATGGGAACAATACCGGACCAGACTTTATTGCATTGTAAACAAGCCTAGGTACATTATTATTTTAGTTGGAAAACTGTTCATACCTCTTGTACTATTTTTTATTCTGCCCTATGCCTCAGTTTAATGTTGATATTTAATAAATCGAAATTGCCCAGCAAATATCAACTAAAATTTGAAGGACATCAACAGGTGCTAAGGAAATTATGAATAGTCAGGGTCATGGGAACTTACTGTGCTCATTGACCGAATCGCTGGTGAAGGAACCGCTCCTCACGACAGGTCCCCAATGCTGCCGCCTTCCACCACTCTCCCGAGATTCTGTCCTTTCCACATCTTCAGCTTTGCACAGATGAAAAGCAAATACGCACCAATACAGCACTACACCGATACGCATCGTGATGATCTCTCAATGACCCAAGTGCACTGACCGCAGGCAATAAAACGTAACCACTGCCTGAATAAAACTCACTATACACATCCTAAAACAATACAAAGCTTTACTGTCTACTGTGTAAAAGGCCACATCACAGGTTCACTGAAAAAACATTAAAAACTACGAATTTTTTTATCACAGCAAGAACCAGCGAGGTCGAAAAAAAGATTGACAATCAAATGAAATTGACAACGCAATCGCATTCAAATTGACATCTGACGGAATTGCCGAAGTGAAGTTGGCAACGTGTCTTGTCAAACGAATGCCAACCTTTAGAAATTAACTTTGTCTATGGGCAAGCTGAGCCCGTAAAGCCCGGTTTCCACTGCGAGCGGAACGGACCCATTAAAGACTCATTTCTCATTTCTACTCTTTCTACACGCTCGGCTCGTTCCGTCCGACTATTTGTTGGAGGAAATACAAGTATGCAGTTTGCGTTTGCGAGTTCAACGGAGTCATTAATGGGTCCGTTCCGCTCGCAGTGGAAACCATGCTTAAATCAAAAAGGATTCAAGGATTTAAGCTGGGAACATTATTATGCGGACGCGGCTGACGGACGCGGCTGACGGACGCGACTGATAGATATCTAGCTAATGAATATTATACATTGAACTGTGCAAACTATCGGATGTAAGCCGCGGACGTAAGCTTGAGCGTTCGGACGTCCGACAGAAATCTGGCAAGCCAGGTCCCGTTCGACTGATAGTGTGCACGCTAATTTGTTCCCAGCTTTAAAAATGAAGGTGTGAACGTTTAAATCCACAAACAATATTTCCTGCCTGCCTTTCCACGGGGGACAAGGTAAACACAAATTGCACACGCCCAAAACAAAATCTTAAGGCCCACCGATACGATTACCAACGTTAAGCCTGGTTTCCACTGCGAGCGGAACGGACCCATTAATGACTCCGTTGAACTCGCAAACGCAAACTGCCTAATTGTATTTCCACCAACAAATAGTCGGATGGAAAGAGCCGAGCGTGTAGAAAGAGTAGAAATGAGAAATGAGTCATTAATGGGTCCGTTCCGCTCGCAGTGGAAACCAGGCTTTATGGTTACAAAGCGATCAAAAAAATAATCAAACAGGACAGGATGACACTGGCAGACAATTATTACAGTCACAGTCAAGATAACTGTACTGTCAAATTAAATCTAGAATGACCTTGCCACTTGCCTTGCCTTGCCAGTTTGTAAACAATATCTTGCAAAATTGCTTTTGCTAAAACATTATCGAATTTTCTTGTGTTTCCTGGTTCACTATCATTTAAGAAAAGGCTGTGTTAGCTTAATTTGACACTAAAGAGAATCACTCCGTCATAATGAATATCGATTTCGAGACCATGGCTGTACTGGAAGAAGAATCACCCAACGTAAGTTCTATGTATTGAATTTCTTTGTTATGCATGGCATGTGTTTATCAAGAAACCAGTTTTATTTAGAATGTGGTGTTACTTAAATTACTTAGTTTTTTACGAGCTTAGAAATATGTTGGATATGATTTTTTTTGCCAATCCTAATGGATAGTCAAAGTAAATTGTTTACTTCCTGTAGTACATACCACAACAACAACATCATGGTGTCTACTCATCTAAACACTGTATTGCACAACAATATGTGGCGATTACGTCATCTTATAGGTCCAAGATAAAATTTATTCTATAAACATTCTTACTAGATTCCAACAGGAAATTAAAAAAAATGGCATTGCTCCATTTTCTTATGTTATCTCATTCTCTTATCATAGTACAGCTGACAAGCTGTACTTTGTAGAAAAAATCGTGTAGTAGTAGGTAGTATTCATGATGAAAAATAGATACCAATACTACGTGTAACAAGTTCTTCTTGGAATTACCAAATTACTATGGCTTAGTAGCTCATAACACATTTATTTAGTGAATTTCTGTTCTACACTGCTCACATGTTTTTGTTTGCTGACAATTCGACATATATGTCGAATTAGCATCAGCATTATTAAACAGGGCCCTGGAATAATATTATAGGCTACTTTCTTCCTGAAAAAATACAGGAACGGGGAAAAAGACTCCCACGCGGCCACGCGGGCCCGCTAGTGAGTTACAAGAGGGATATGTTTGAAGTCCTTAGCATAGGGCACAACTTCGGTGGAAGACAATTATAATTTTAGCTCAGAAATCGGGATTAAAAAAACTTTTCGATTTACCTAATTTTATCACATCCTGTATAAATAAAATTTAAGTGTTTTACAGGATGTTTATCGATCAATATCAGTCAGCGGTTAACGTTTACAAAACTTTTAAAGTTATTTATACCTATAGTGCCATCTATTGGTTATTTTAATGAACTAAGTAAAGCCACGTTTTACTGAATAATGTCAAGGTAGTTAATGCAAATAGTAAAAGTGTAAATTTGTGAAACATCAGGCAAATCTTTTTACAAAAAAAGGAGATCTGGAGCGCAGGTTCGAATCACGCTATCCAAATCGCCTAATACAACCAGCAGCAAAAACTGCTCTTAGGGCGCGAAACAGCTATCATATGGCAATCAAAATATACAATCACTTACCGAACGAAATAACGGAACAGCCAGAACGAAAGTTCCAAGCAAAATTGTACAACTGGCTAGCTAAAGGTTGTTATTATAACTTAAATGAGTTTTTCACACGCCATAACTGTGTACTCTTAGGTTATGACATTTAATAATTTTAAGACTAATCAATTAATGACTATTTGTAATTCTAAATACTTAACCTATACTTATAATTGCATGCTGAGTTCAAGCAAAATGTGCTGAATCAATTATTTAATTACTGACATCTAATCCCTTACCACATTTTAAGCAATAAATTTTCATTTCATTTCATTTCAAAAGATGGCGCTAATACAGGTTCTGTTTGTTTCAAGCAAAATAAATTCTTCCAAATTTTTTTGCCACAAAAAATATACTTTATTTGTCATAGTAATGACATACTCTACTGATACTATTTAAGAGATGGTCTAACAAAGCAGTTAGCCTTTACGTTCATATTCATATTAATTTTTTTCTGTTAACATCTCTATTTGATGACATGAAAGTAACAGTACCAAGAAATATTAAAAAAAACGACAAAAAGTGGTATGTTTAATAGCATTTTTTTTTATAGACTATTAAATATTTTCTAGCAATCATGCTGGCATCCTGGCTTAAAAAACTAGCCTTGTGTATCCTGGGCATATCGGTCGGGCTAGGGCTTGATTGAGCAACAAACATCCAGACTTTCACATTTATTATATTATTAAGTTATGAATTATGGTAGCATAGAGTAAACGTATTTATGTACTTTTTATCTTTTGAAACTATCATGGTTTTGAACATTATTTTTATGAAACAACGGGATATTTACCATGATTAAATTTTGTTGAGTTGACTTCGTCACGATATTTCGGCACAGTTGCATGCACCATGATCACGGTTGATTGTGCCGAAATATCGGAAGTCAACTCAACAAAATTTAGTCATGGTAAATATCCCGTTGTTTCATAAAAATTATGTACTTTTTATTAATTTCGTAAGTACTTCCCACAAAATACCCTATGGCCTTGAGTAGCAGCAGATGCTTGCCGGGCAGATGTCCATCAAAACTTGATTGATTGTCGCCGCGACCAAAAAATAACCGGCGAAAAGCTCGTCGGTGAATCAAAAATAATGTATAGTATTGTATAGTACTCCAGTCTGCCCTTCCGCTCCTCAAGGTCACTGCCAGATAGGGTGCTCCCCTAAAGCCGACCCTCTGTGTTTACAAATTAATTTGCAACTCGTCGCGTTTCGTGCCGTCTCAACGCGGTTTCAGTTTACGAGCAGTTTTTGATTTCGAATGATGATAGAGAAATGATAATAGATTAATTTTGAACAGATATAAACATTTTATTGATAGTTATTTACAACTAATAGGTCTTACCCACCCAAGCATTGTGATTAATATTCTCTGTTTTTCTAAAACATAATTATTTAGTTTAGACCATTTTTTTTCTAGTCTCTGTCGTCCCATTCCTGGTAAAGGCATCACCCAATCACTTCAACTTTATTCCATCTCGAGCCTCCTCCCACCACTCCAATTTGTAGGTAAATTGACTTTTCCCTTTTCGGGTTTCACGTGGTTTTCAAATTTACGAAGATTTCTCATTTGCAACGTGAGGTTGTCACGTTGCTTAGGTCATAAAGAAAAACTTTAAACGGGGACGCTTTGATGTCACGCGGATTCGGGTGGCGATTTCGAAATCGTTGCGAGAAATTTTCCACATTTTTATTCGCATGAAAACCATATTTTCATCAACCTTTCTTTCGAACTAAACAACGTGACGGCTTCACGTTGCAAAAGAAAATCTGACTCAGTAAATTTATTTTTTTCATTGTTAAAGTTTTCACTAGTACCTAATTTTCTTTAGTAGGTAAGTAACTCTTCTTTAAACATAAAACTAGAACAAATGTTTAGTACGAATCCGCTAATCTACTACTACTACTTAATACTTACTGGATTACAAGTAATATCTAGTTTTATGTTTAACAACGGAACAACGGAATTCCGCAAAGTCACGCCTGAATAAATTAATTATCGTAACTCTATAACTCAAGTACGACAAAGTTCTTTGTTTTTCGACAACGTGACTTTATTTCACAATAAAAAACACACGAAAAAACAAAGTACAAGCTTCTAAAGAGAAAAAATAATTTACTTGTTCGTTCGATACTGCAAAATCAACATTTTTGTAACCTATTTTGTCCAATGCTGGGCAAAGGTTCAAAGACTTCCTCTTATCTCTCTCTCGAGCCTCCATCTCAAAGGTGTCGATATCATTCCGCCAAAACAAAAATCAACATAACATTTCATTCAACATAACATTTTTCAATTGAATTATTGTAACGCCTGCCAACCACCACGAACCGGAAGACGAAACGTGGGAACGTCCGTAAGACCCGACCGACGACATTATTAAGATTGCGGGAAGTCGGTGGACGGAGAGAGCTCAGAATTGTTCTTCTTTTTTTATTGGAAATGTATAGGGGAGGCTTATGGCCAGCAGTGGACTGCCCAGTCTGACGATGATGAATGCCTGACATGGTTGTGCTCAAGTTGAGCTTCACACGTGCTTGAGAAGTCTGAAAAATTACGCTCGTCGCGAAACCAAATAGCCTAAATGCCTAAAAGCCTCAATGATCCCACAAAAAAAATTAGACTACCCCACTTTACTTAAATACTTATACCGTGAAGCATTATGAAAAATTGGTTTTAGTTTCAGAATCTTTTTCTATATTTTTAGTTTTAGGGCTAATGAATCAATCTACAGATAATTTTATCAGTCAGATTAAAATATATCCATCTTTTTTTAAGGCTTGTCAAAAAAAGGACCGACATTTTTTATTCGACGAATAGCGTTATTCCGTAGATGGTATATCTACCCTTAGTAAAGCAAATATAGAATATCTAAAGACAGACGGATATGGACTTGGAGAAGATTCTTTGTCTATAAACAAGCCGTTTTTAGGGTTCCGTAGCCAAATGGCAAAAACGGAACCCTTATAGATTCGTCATGTCTGTCTGTCTGTCTGTCTGTCCGGCCGTGTCACAGCCATTTTTCTCCGAAACCATAAGAGCTAGACTGATGAAACTTGGTGAGTAGATGTATTCTGTAAACCGCATCAAGGTTTTTACACAAAAATAGAAAAAAAACTATAAATTTTGGGGGTCCCCATACTTGAAACTGAAACTCAAAAATTCTTTTTTCATCGAACCCATACGTGTGGGGTATCAATGGATAGGTCTTCAAAAATTATGTTGAGGTTTCTAACATCGTTTTTTTCTAAAACTATAAATTTTGGGGGTCCCCATACTTGAAACTGAAACTCTAAATTTTTTTTTCATCGTACCCATACGTGTGGGGTACTTATGGATAGGTCTTCAAAAATGATGTTGAGGTTTCTAATATCATTTTTTTCTAAACTGAATGGTTTGCGCGAGAGACACTTCCAAAGTGGAAAAAAGTTGGTCCCCCCCCCTCTAACTTCTAAAATAAGAGAATGATAAATCCAAAAAAAATATATGTTGTACATTACTCTGCAAACTTCCAACGATATTTGGTTTGAACGAGATCTAGTCAGTAGTTTTTTTTTTATACGTCATAAATCGTAAACCGCAATTTACCTTTCGACGAACTACAAAAACCTTTATATTATCTTAATTGATGGTACGGAACCCTTCATGGGCGAGTCCGACTCGCACTTGGCTGCTTTTATTTAAACTGTTGATCATCCCTCCCAAACCACCACCTCATAAATCTTTAGTCGCCCCTTTCGTGACTTTCAATTTCACGCTCAACTGCGTGACAACAGTCATAAAATTTACATAAGTACTACATCGAATATTCTAGGTGTTTCACCTAGAATATTCGATGTTTCGGAACATTCTCGACGCTAAGCTGTAGACTACCCATCCTCGGTATTGATCGATTGCAGGCGTTGCATCATTTTTTGGTCTGTTTGTATGATTTATGGTGCGCATGTCCGATTGCAAACCTAGTTCCCTCCGGGGCACCTGCCCGTTCATTTTGATCTAGACTGCGTAGCAGGTGAGTCATGGTCAGTGAAATTTTAACTTAATTTGAATTTTGCATCAGTGTCAAGGGTTTTCCGGGGCGAAGCGATTAGCTCTGGCTCTTGTAGATTAAATTCAGTGCGTACTTTTAAGGAAACGGTCTTTCGCGCGTGATTGCACCATATTTTGAATGCGAGTTTTGGGGCAATGTGAGTTTTGGGGGCGAGTTTTGGTTTTGGGCCTAGGCACCGGTTTTTTCGAATTTCTTACTAGAATAAATCTGTAATTATGCGCTTGTTCATCGAGCCGTCAGCGTCCTAGCAAAATTACATCTCTTTCAATTTTATCCGTGCATTAATTCTAAATATTGTGATTAAGTGTGCATAAAAATTCCTATATTTTTTCCCATTTGAATTTTTGTAGATTGTGGAACAAAGAATAAGAGTTAGGCGGATATGGCGGAGCTGTGGGCGGGGCTTACCCCCGCTCTACCGCACCTCATCCCGCCAGGGCGAGCGCGTCTTTTTTGCTAGACAAAGAGAAAGTTATACAAAAAGTGTTTTCCTAGAAAAAGTGCGATTGATAAGCGCTGCAATAAATTTAAAAAGCAATGTTATATTAGTGTGTTTTTACAACTATAATATTGAGTGTATAAAATTTTTCAAACGTCAAAAGAAGATAGCGTTCGCTTATAATCAGGTGAGTGATCAGTAATTATGCTGCACTTAAAAGTTCCTTTGAGTTTTATATTAACCCTTTCTTGTATTGATAATTTTCTAGGACGCCTTATGTTTTTTATGACATTATAATGATATGGTTTAGACAGAGACGCGTTATTCCGTTCCATTGACGTCAGTTGGTTAAATTATATGAGTGCGCGGATGTACTATGTATCAGTTTTCGTTCGGTTATTGTAGTGAGAACGGTGTATAATCGTCATCGAACAAGCACGATCTATAATCTATCTCACTCTTCGTTCGGTTTGTAGAGTAGGAAAGAACGATACACTTCCTATTTTCCGCTCTGTGCAGCCGACCTTGGAGTTCGGTTAAGCAGAGCGAGAAGGGTGCCTCATCTTCTAATTCATTCTCCCAATGCCTGGGCGCGTCCGTTGCAAAAATCGATTGAGCCAGTAACCGTGGAGTCGCGCTCAGTGGCAGTCGTGTTAGGTAATGGTGTATTAAACATCATGCGGATTTGATTTCAGCATATTGGCGGCCGTACCGCATGCTTGATCAATTCAGCATGATGCTAAATATACCTATATAGGAACTACTACGATTATCTTAGCTTTACAGTATCTTTGTTGAATCTTACGTATTCAAAATCGAGTTGAGATGTATCTGCTGAGTTATTATATAAAAAATTGGATAGTGAGTTTTTTTGCAAACTGGGCGTGTATTAAATTTGTAAGTATCTGAGTGTAACTAGTTGGATGTTTTATGCTTATTGTTGTCATTTGTGAAGCCTTTAGAAAACCAGGATAAAATAAAACTAATGTATATTCTGAAAATCTAGCTTTTTTGGAAACTGAAATCTAGGTTGAACGGAGGGGGAGAAGGGTACGCCAGGGTATGGTGAGAGACACATCAACTTGCGCAGAACTCTCTTTTTCATACAATTGTCACAACTCATGCATCCGTGATTTGAAAGGTGGTTTCTAGCTTGGCTTGAGCTTGGTGCGGGGATTTTCTTCATGTAGTTTTTCTTCATATTATACTAAAAAAACATTTTGATAAGTAACAATTTTTGATAAGTTTATCTTAGGTCAAGCCATTTCAGGCAATTGAAATCTAGGTACAAATTAGGTCAGATAGGGTGGGGGGGAATGAGCATTGAGAATGCGAGTTTATCTTCACGTAGCGTAGGCGCGCGATTTTTTGGAAAGATGTTTAGCACATTGTAGAATATTGTCGAAATTGTCACCAGGTTTTCCACTAGGAAGCAATATTCAAATTCCTAATTTTCAAGTACAGCCAGAGCTCGCCAGGGTGTGGCGAGTAGTGGAGGGGAGGGACGCGTCACCTGCGTAGAACTCGTTTTTCATACTATGCGCATGCAAAATGGCGCGGCGTCCCTGACGTGGCCCAACCAAGCCGTGCACGGTGTAGCATCAACGGCTTTATATAAAATCCCTTTGTTCTCAAATAAACCTTGCCTAAATTTTATCATCATGCTTGAAATTATCTGTGTCACTTTTTGTGATTATCTATTGGTAAGAAATGACAAACCATTGTCACAGATTTTGTTTAATTCTCCGCTGTTTCTTATAACTTGGCACAAACATATTTCCTACAAGACAAAAAAATCTTACAAGAATTTCACTTTTCAATGCTTCGATTTTCACAAAATTTGACGATGAAGAGAATGTTCAATAAGTACATGCTGTCAAAATTAAACTAAGCATTTAAATATTAAAGTTTAGCGGTTTAAATTTTACGATAGGATGATCTCAAAAGTCTTCAAGACTGTCAACGCTGTCAACTGTCACAGATCGCCACTGCAGAACGCTTAGATGTGGGCAAGGCTTTACTAAAATCACTAGCTCAAAATGGTCGTTCCAAAATGACTTAAAATTTACATACATAGTTGTTTTTTGTTAAACAAAATTGAAGCCAATTACTTTAGGTGTTTAAAAAATTATGTTTGATGGTGCAAAAGCCAGAAATGAAATAAAAGATAATGGCTTTATACGATTATCTGAAATATATGTCAGTAAAGAAGTCGACAATTTTAGGATATAAAAATAGAATAGGACGTTGCTATGGCTAATTATTTTGCTTTTGCTTCAATTACTAAGGTCCAATTTCACCGTTGAAATTGAACGCGTTCTACTGACGTTTAAACTCGCTTTTCTCTAAACGCGTTTAAAGACCTGTCAATGTCTTTGCATTTCTTTTAAAAATGGATACGCGTGTACCCGCTTTATGAATGCGTTTACATAATAAACGAGTTTAGTTAAACGCGTTTAACGGTGAAATTGGACCTAAGGCGGATACACGGGTACGGTCTCGATCTCTATAGTCATACTAATATTATAGAGGAAATATTTCTGTTTTTATATGTTTATATTATTATTAGTAGTAGTAGGAACAGCTCTATGTGAAAAGCTCGTCTGGGGAAGTATGGCAAATCTCGCTCAAGATAAGCAATGCCTGTAATGTGTAGGGCCCGTATTCAGAAACAGTGCTTGAGTCTGAGTCGAGCCTCAAGCATCGATTTTTTGACACTTTTCTATGGAGGTCTCTCAAAAAATCTATGTCTGAGGCTCGATTGTTTCTGAATAAGGGCCGTTAGTCCAATCGGGAAAGACATAACAACTAGCCTGAAATATAAAAAAATCCGGGGAGAGATTTTTTTTAAACGTCTGGAGGTGTTGTTGGAAGTATAAATCTCGATTTTCTAACTAATCCCAGTAGAGGGTTCGCCGGCAAATATTGATATTCGCCTGCAAATATTGATCCTAGCGTAAAAATTATTGTGACCAAACTTGTGAAAAATTTAATTTCCAACAACTTTGGATACCGCCATTTTTGCTGTAAAGTTGTAAATTTACGAGTTATTTTAGAAAAACTAAAAAATTGAACTTTAAAACAAGATGGTGGCGAACCTTCTACCGGGATTAGTTAGAAAATCGAGATTTATAAATCCAACCACCCCCAGACGCTTAAAAAAAAATCGCTCCCTGGAATTTCTTCTATTTAAATGTCTCCCACATACAGGACTACGTAGTCTCTTTGTAATACGCACGGAAAACAACACAGCATCAACTTTTTATCGCCCATTAAAATGCTGATACTAGTTACTATCTGCATTAACTGCTTCCGTCCGATCATGACCTAAGTTGGTACCTGGGAACGAGCATAGCTTGTACTGCGCAGTTGCAGTTCGTAACGCATCGATTGCCGCTACCTACTATAACTTGGCGTCGGCCAAGGCAACGGCCATCTTGTCTGTGTATTACACGTAATACGTTTTAAGGCGTGTTCCTTTGCCAAAGTTTTCGTTTTATGATGCACTTTTGTCAGCAATCACGTTGGTTCTAGTTTAAGACGCTGAAAACCATGAAATAACTTCTCGCTCGTATACTTTGACCTTCTGAAAGATTATTGAAAATGACGGGCAACTTGGTATCCACACGTAACGCAAAAAAAATATTGTCCACAAGTCTGCTAGTAATAGAGCTCTTTATGTGTGGCTCGTCCGGGGAAGTACCTACTACCACCATGCCTATTCCTGCCGTGAAACAGCATTGCTGTGTTTCGGCTTGAAGGGTGTGGGTGCCGGTGAAATTACAGGCATGTGAGGCTGAACATCGTATGCCTCAAGGTGGTGGACTAGGGAATTGCATCGTAGGGCACGTTCTTGACGTGCGTGGGCCATAAGCTTTTTTAATCAGATAGTTGTAAAAAAAATGGTTTTCCTCATGATGATGAAAACCATGAAACAACTTCTTGCTCGCACTCGGTTTTCAGAGTCTTAAATGCACTTCTATAGGACCAAAAACGTTGGTTGTACTTTAACATCATGCTTTAAAAGTTTACATATGGGGTGAAAAATATCTTTCAATAAACATCTACATTTATATTAGCTAGCTTCAGCCTGCAGTTTTGCTCGCGTTGTACTTAAATAAAAATAATCTGTTTAGCTCGCGTGATTGAGACAAAAACATTAAAACATCGAAACTTTCGCTTTCTAGCACAGGATGCTTGTTCATTAAAAAGCATTGGTGGTGTGGTTATAGAACAACCCAATTTTAAGATCGTTAGGTCGCGGGTTCGAAACCGGTCGTGCACCTAAAACTGCACATCATGTTGACTTTTGTCAACCCTAGTAAGCTGTCATGTTGGGGAACCAGATTATTTAACAGAAAGGCCTACGTACCTTTGTTACCTTATAATTATCTACTTTAATAGTTTTCTATTTTTCATTCTTATTATGACAAAATAATTATATTTTTTTGGGGTATGATAAACAGTGTTACTACGATTCTTAAATATTATGAATTGACTCGTTATAAGGCCCCATTTAACCTCCTTTCGTCCTTACGGGTAGTTTGTAACACCCTGTATGCCTATAAACCAGGTTACATACTCCAAAATTAAGTTACCCATAAGCCATAACAAGGGGTTTTTTATCTTTTCGATAACGAAAACCTAAAAGCGAGATTACGATTACATTACGCCACTACAAATATAACGTATAGGTACCTATCTAGTATATAGGCTGATATCTGTAGCGATGCATCGCTGTCACCGACCGAGTGCAGTAAGGTCACTTTGCCCAAGGCGGGGATCACAATAGGCTCATTGCGAAACACGACGCACTGTCTACCTACGCCATTCGAGATTTGAAAAGTTAAAAAAAAGAAGAGCGTTCACATTCAAACGTCGCACGACTGCGCAACGGCAGTGTTCAGTGCGCGTCGAACTCGCCGGCTGAGCGGTCTTGTTACGAAACTGCATTTTATTACGAAACTAACAGGAATCTTGTGAGAAAAGTTCAGTTTTCAAAGTGACCGGTTGGTGTTTCCGCTATTTGCGATCGAAGGTGATTCATTTTAGGTTATATCAGCGGTTACTACGCCGCAAATCGAGCATCATTTGACGGGAGCGTACGACGCAGTTTCCTATCGGCCGGTCTTTTGTTGCTAACCGAGCAACTCACTGCGTATATTTTCAA
Organism: Thera britannica; assembly: GCA_939531255.2. Classification (NCBI taxonomy): domain Eukaryota; kingdom Metazoa; phylum Arthropoda; class Insecta; order Lepidoptera; family Geometridae; genus Thera; species Thera britannica. The sequence goes on along the minus strand of OW618043.2, from coordinate 15,762,990 downwards.
CTCGTTATGCTTGATATGCACAACATTTTAGCTGATTTTAATTAGTTATGCCTACTTTGTAGCTTTACTCGTAGTAACTTTTATACTTACAGAGATTCTAGGTCATGATAGTTACTTGTATGCGATTGCGATTGGCTAATTTTTCTGCAATTCGCTAGTACGTAATACGCCGTCGTAGTCATAATTCACAATCAGATTGCAACAGATAACATTAACAATTGCAGAATCAACTTCTTTGGCATACCAGTAAATAAAGTGTGAAACAACTGATATCAATGTTTTTATAAACACAAAACATGATTGTAAACAGTTTCATACAAAGAGAATTAAAAACTCTTGTGATACGTAAAGTACTGGTTGAGCAATTATTTTTTAAGGCCATCTCACACAAAATATAAAAACCCTTTTACTAAAATGCCAAACATAGTCTTTATTACCTATATGTCTCTATACTTTACCTACATTGCAAATTGTAACCAATAAGAGCAATTGAGCAAACGGCACCTTAAAATTCTTCAAACTATTTACTTACAAACATACCTACATAGAACCAAATCTCTTTCCCATGGGTGTAGGCATCACAGATTTCCACTTACTACGATCCTAGCAATAATTCTTTCGCTTCATTCTCTCATAATACTAAGCGTAAATTGCTTGCTTCAATTATCCTCTTTTGATTTAAAAATAAATAACTAAAGACCTGCGCATACCTAGGTCGTTGGCGATGGCGTTCAATGAAACGCTGTCTAATATCGCTGTCAAATTTGACAGCGTTTCACTGATCGTCGACGCCAGCGACCTAGGTGTGCGCAGGCCTTTAAAGCAACGCGATCTTTTAGCAGTGGATATGCGCATTAGCAAATCTTTAATATATTTCAAGTTTCACAAACGGTTTAGAGTTTGATTAAACCACACATTTTTTGAATCCTACTAATTATAAAAATGTTACGTGATCGTCTTACACCCATACCACACTAATCGTTAAACATTGCTCAAAATTCGTCTCTCTTTTTTATTACTCCATCTGTAAGAGATGGCAATAATTATAACATTGCCTAAAAATTGAATATTTTCTGAAAACATACGTTGATTTGAATTAACTTTGGGTGAACCGAGAAACTTGGATTAAATTAAAACCGCGATTTGGAATAGAGATTTAGATAAATTTAGTTTTTTTTTCCAGGTACAGTTGCCTGCACTAAGATAGTAATACTCGATAATGCTCATACATTTTTAAATAAATAAAAATAAAATTGACAATGTAAGTTATTAATTTTTTATCTGAGGTCTGATAGACTCTGTCATTTCTCTCGTAAGTAGTTCCACCAAAAAGTTATTCATATAGTGCAGACAATTATACCACTCGAGCAAAGCAGTGAGCAGAAGGCAGAAGCTATTTTAAATTGAAATAAAAAAGGAAGAAGTTATTTTACATTATAAGTAGAAAGGCAGAAGTTATTTTACATTATAAGTAGAAAGGCAGAAGCTATTTTACATTATAAGTAGAAAGGCAGAAGCTATTTAACATCAATAGCAGAAATGCAGAAGTTATTTAAAATAATTTCTGTAAAATTAAGGGAGAAGCCACTGGTTCCTGAAACACAGTTTTTGCTAGTTCGGGAACCTATGGATTCAATCACGTATACTGTTCCATGTTTATGTCAATAAAGTTATTTTGTATTTTTTTTTTGTATTTCACATTATAAGTAGGACGGCAGACGCTGCTTTACATTGTAAAAAGGAAGGCAGAAGCTGTTTTACATAAAAAGAAGAAAGTCAGTAGCTATTAAACTTGAAAAGTAGAAATCCAGAAATTATTTATCTTTATAAGTAGGAAGGCAGACGCTACATAGCCAGTTTTGGGAATAGGACATCACTACTGCGACCGGGCAACGAGACCCATCACTAGTGGGGAAATAAAGAAAATGGCGTCGTAATGCGTAGAGATGATTGTTTTCCGTGTTATAAAGATAAACAGAATTCGGACTGTATTCAATGGATAGTTTCGGCCTTATTAGTAGGAAGATAGAAGCTATTTTTCTTAAACATGCGCAGAAATATTGTCATTACTTTTGAATATAGAACACGCGAAGTATCATATTTACGTAGACTGAAAAACCAAAATCACTTCCCGGCGCGTTCTCGCTCCGGCAATGTTGTATGAAACGGTGTGCTGTTTGAATTTAGAACTCTTTCATCTATCGTACACATTGCGTTCTCGTGGCTGTATAGCCACAGATGCGTTTACCTTTCGGCACAAACTGTAAAATAAAATAAAAAATTGGCGGTAAAGCGGAGTTCGTTGTTAGTTGGTTAATAAAAAATAAATTTATTATGTAAAAGACCCTTTTTTATTTCCTTGCATTTTTTAAAGAAAAGCACTCTAAATGCCTCGGCCGAAATGGCAATTGCCTGTCTCGTATCATTCGTGTCCTCGCCTGCGGCTCGGCCTTCAAACTCATACTCGACCTGCAATTGCCTATTTCGCTGCCTTTGCAATAATGTACTATTACCTACATTGTAAATATACAGAAGGCAGAAGACTATAAATGCCGGTTTTCCAGGATTCTATCGGCGTGTACGGATCGGCGGGAGCAGCGTCGGCGGACGGCAGCGAGCGGCGTGAAGGCGGTAAGAGGGGACGCAGGCCTGGAAGGAAAGCCACGCTCGACAAATCCGATATGAAGGCTAAACTAGGTATGTTACCTATTTTTAGCAATCTTCCTGCGATTATAATAATAATAATAATAATATAGCCTTTTATTTCCAGATCTCTTAAAGTTAGGTTTTACAGTTTGTGTGTTAGTTAAGTGTTAGGTTTACTTTTAGCCTAGTTGTTAGTTTTAATGTTAGTTTTCTTAAATCTATGAGAAGTGAATCCCTTTTTGGGTAAAGGCCTCCTCCATCTTCTTCCACTGTTCTCTGTCCATTCCTGTGGACATCCAGTCTTTCCCAGCAAATTGGATTATATCATCAGCCCACCGGCTATACGGTCTTCCAACTTTTCTTTTGCCTGGTGGCCCTTTCCAGTGAGTGGCACGCTTGGTCCATCTATCGTCGGTATTTCGTGAAATGTGCCCAGCCCATTGCCACTTGAGTTTAAGAGCTTGAGTGAGAGCGTCAGTAAGTTTAGTTTTTTGTCTGATTGTATCACTTCTTACTTTGTTTGTTTTTCTTAGGTTAAGTATGCTTCTTTCCATTGCTCGTTGAGTGGATCTTAATTTTGGTCATTTAAAGAAATTATGAAAGGAACTTACAGTCTTAAATTAAAAAAAAAAAAAAAAAAAAAAAGTCGTGATCGACACATGCCTCTTGCCCTGTCTATTGTACGGCTGCCAAACATGGATATTTACGAGAAAAACAAAGCATAAGATAAGATCCTGCGATTATACCGAACTTATATTCTAACTGAAAGTTGACACTTTCAGTTTGGTGCCGGTTTTTTGCAAGCATGATATAAGTATGGTTTTTTTCCTAAATAACTATAGATAGTGCAATTCACGAAGACGCGCCCCTCGCGGGGTGCGGGGAGTTTGCTCCGAGCGGCAGTAGCGAACCGTAGTCTATTCATTGTAGTGTGCGTGTGCACTCATAGGTAATTAGTGTGTACCGATAACACTCAAACATTGACGGAAGCTTGCACACATATACCTACTATAAACGGTTAGGAGGAATAGTGGGGCGTGCCTTCGTGGATTGCACTACTAAGCCGGGTAAACCTAACTTTTGACGTGAACTGTCCAGTTTTTTTCTACATTTTCGAAGTTTACTGAGTTTTTCTGTCGAAAAATGTATGTGCACTATGCCAGCATCTCAAAACGGCGAAGGAAAACATCGTGAAAGAAAACCGGGGTGTATCGTCGATTCTAAAAAAGCGTTACGCAAAAAGGACCCGTCAGCGGCCTACTTGCGGAAACCAGTCCGCACACCAAGTGTAGATGATGAAGTTGCCAATTTACCACTACCAGGTATGTCGACCGTGCCTATGATACAAGGATTGTTATGTTCATTTCAGAGCGTAGCCGTCAGTCGGCGCGCGAGTGTCGCGCCCGCAAGAAGCTACGCTACCAATATCTTGAAGAGTTGGTGGCTGACCGGGAACGCTCCGTGCTTACTCTGAGGAAGGAGCTGGAGAAGGTAGCTACCATAAGCATTAACCATCTATTTATTTAGGACTAGCAACCCGCCGTGGTTTCGAATTTACTTTAGAATTTATCCACCCAAAGCCGGGACGGGTAGCTAGTTACACAAGAATAATGTAGCAAATTAATGGTGAAAAAAAAATTGAAATCGAACTATCACTTTTTGAGTTAGTTAAATTGTAGAGCGCTGTTGATTCGATTATGGGCCGACTCCACGGCTCATCTACGGACATCCACAGAAATTCCTTTGGATCCTTAAATAATTTGGTCCATGAATATAACTTTTGAAACTATCATGGTTTTTAACACTATTTTTATGAAACAACGGGATATTTACCATGATTAATTATATATAATTTTTCTGAGTTGACTTCCAATAAAAAAAAAAAAAAAAACCAATAAAAGAGTGCGAAAGAGGGTAGATCGATTTATCTGCCAATAACATTTCTTTTACTCGTGGACTTCAGTTCATCCGTAATCATGGTGCATGCAACTGTGCCGAAATATCGGAAGTCAACTCAGAAAAATTTAATCATGGTAAATATCCCGTTGTTTCATTAAAATAGTGTTTGGTCCATGAATTTTAAAAATACTCATACAAACTGCTTAAACCTTCCAGCTCTGCAAGATACACATGGAACTGGAGCAAGGCCGTACACCCGAAGGCATCGAGCTAATGCTGCAAGAACAGATCAAGCAAGAGTAGTCTCCAAACAGGTACCCGGAAGACATATTTTACCAAATCTTATAATACATTTAGTACCTTTTAATTTGAAACCAGTATTTTTAAAAATATCCGCCTATCAACGGCTGAGGTTCAATTTGTAAAACAAATTCAATAGAAAAGATTCTGAAAAAAATAACAAGAATCTTCTTTTTATTTTTAAGGCAGTTGAAAATTTGGTATCTCTGATATTCAAATTATTACTGTATGTAGGCAACAAATATTGCACATCGGCTAATTTCGGCTTCATAGAGCGTAGTGTGCGTCAGAAAGAGATAGCGATCTACGAAAGCAGAACAGCCGATGTGCAATATTTATTGCCTACAACCGTACATAATTTTAAAACATTCAAAAGTAAAGATCTGGAATGATAAATTCTATCAGTGTCAAATCAATGAAACTTTATTTTCTATATTGCCAAAAAAATGCCGCCCATAAGGGGGCTTTAAAAATAAAGAGTAATAAAACAATTTCCAACCTATCCGACCTCTTATAATTTAGTTTTAAAATAAGTTAAAACGAAAACAGATTTAACACAGCTTAAAACTTTGTGTCATTTTGTCGTATTTTACTTCCCAATTTAATTTAATAAAATGCAGTTTACAAACGCTACATATAAGATAAGTATTAGTATAAGATTAGAAATATAGAAATACGATTTAAATCTTTCTGTACTATTTCTTTCTTCTTCAATTCTTGAGTAATGAACGAAAAAAGAACCCAAAATTCATTATAAAAAAACCTGAATTCTAGATGGTGGTAGAATTCGAACGATTGCATTTTGATATGTTATCTGTGCAAAGTCAATAAAAAGAAAAAAAAATAGTTTCTGGTATGTAACGCTATCTAGGATTTGATTTGGCAGGCATTTTGTTCCATACTAAAAAATAAAGGAAAATATTGGAATACCGTAACTGTTACTTAGAAACCCTAAATAATGCCATTAATTTTACTTTTAAACAGTTGGTTGGTCCAACTCTTAAATAAAAGATGCTCTATTTTCTAGAAAAAAAAACTAATTTACAATCTGTCATAAAAATAAGTTTTCGTACGTGTAGGAAATTTTCGAATATTTCATATCGATGTTAGTATTTAAGCGTTGCCAATTATAGTAGTAGGCAACAAAATATTGCACATCGGCTAATTTCGGCTTCATAGAGCGTAGTGTACGTCAGAAAGAGATAGCGATCTACGAAAGCAGAACAGCCGATGTGCAATATTTTTATTGCCTACAACTGTACAATATTTCTTAAAACGATTTGCCAATAACAATATGAGTTAATACTTACTACGTTTAATTATGAATTACGGCCCATACTCTCGTGCTTATTAAAAGATAATTTTACGTTTAAAAACTTGAAAATCTGACTACAACTAAATATTTAAGTGATTTCAAAATAATTCCTGAAACAACGAAGGTTTAAAATTGGTTTATAATTTGACGGATATATCAGTCAATATGCATTTAAAAACATACTGTGAAACGTAGTACCACTGCCCTTTTTCTAAGTCGGTTAAAATTGCAGTTTTCAATGGTAGGTATATTATTATTTATTTTACTACACGGTATATTTTTTATGTTGAAAAAATATTTTAGGTTTTTAGGTTTAGGGTTACTAACATGTCTATTAATTTGCTATCGCTTAAGGCTTGCGCACATTTAGGCGATGGCGATGGCTTTTTTTTAATATTATTTATTATTATTTGACAGTGTTTCACTGACCGCCATCGCAGATCGCTTAGACGTGCGCAAGGTTTCATGTCGACAGCAGCTAAAAAGAGTACGGTCGGCTGCACTAAAATGTAAATAACATCTTAATGCAACCGACTGTACCTACAGCAGTTTAGAAAAAATAACGTTTTAGTGTATTAATTTATCATGAGTTTAATTTATTTAAGTTTTACAAACTTTAACGAAATAATTCATGCAGAAGCCGAATCGTCATCCAATTTTGTAATTATTTTAGTAATACTTAAGTTGCGTAAGTTTTTTTTAATATAATCAATCATATCATAGAATAAGTCATTTAATTAATTAAGTACTCGTCAACGGAGTGATAAAAACATAGTTTTTATTTAGTTGTATTTTTGTAATAAAATTAAAAATTCAAAAAAAAGTGACTTGAGAAATAGATTATTACTCAAGTCACAAAAAATTTTGGGACCGTTCCTTAAGGTCTTATTGCGATTTCTTACTGAAATTTTGACAAATGAATTAACTTCAGTGCCGTCGTGGTAAGGTCCATTTTTGCCCAGTTCAGAGAAATGAATCGCAATGAGACTTCATGGGATGGCCTCAGAATAGAGTCGAGGCAATTTTGAGTCCACGAAAAGCCTGGAAATGTCAGTGATTCTCATTGATAAAGTACGGTTATGACTTAAAATTTGGCATGAGGTCAGGATTTAAAGAAAACAATTTTCTCGAATTTTTATTATATTGGCACCTAAACTAACCTAGCTTTGAGACGTTTCAAAGTGATCTTTTTGATACTATTCAATGAATACATTTTTGACTATGGTTACTCAGACACAAAATCCATAGATTTTAAGCATTTGCAAGCTTGTATATATCACGAAAAAAGACGGCAGTATAAGATTAATCACGTATTTTTAAATAATACTACTAGTATAAAATTCGTCCTAGAATAAGTGCGTTTTGAGCTATAGACCCAGAATTGAGCTTGACGTATATAAAAAAAATAAGAAGTAAAGTATGCTAAATTAGAAACTGTCACGTTTTGAACCATCTTCATAATAATGTCACCAGTTCTTTTCTTTAGCCAAGTAAACAGACTTTGATCCCGACCTCTTATGCCACCGACAAATGATATTTGTTATTCCGTAGTTATGTAAGTAACTAACATAGTTACGTTACCTACAATACTAGTGTTGACACAGATCAATGACAAACATTCATAACCAGTGCGGTGAACGTATATCAAACAGAAACCTAAAATTAAAAAAACTAACCGACCTCCTTACAACGTTTTGTTTTTCACCGAGCATAGACAACTTCAGATTCCATCCAATCAGCTTCAAATCTTGGAGCCAAGGCTTAGAGCCGATTGGTTGGAATAATTTGTCTATGCGCAGTGATTTTCACCAAACATGGCTGCAAGAACTGGGGTTCGCCTATACAAAAGCAGGCAGTTTGGCAGGCGCTGTTATCTTAAGTGACCTGCCCATTAGATGGCAATTTAAACCTAAACCTAACGGAAATAAGGACTACTTAAGTCATCATGCAATATTGACGTTCAAGTTCAATTTTCCTTGCAAAATGCTTCGTTTGATCTCCGTTCACTGGACCCGCGTCGCATAAAGAAACTAATCTAATAGAAAGCGCCGATAATCGTTACCTCTCACTCTACATTATTGAAAACAACAGTGTGCGACTGGGATGTAACTATTAGCAGTACGGCTACGGATTAGTTTCTTTTCTAGTTTCGTTGCCGTACGTTTGTCTGTTCTGTACCCGCATCAGGAATCAATAAATGAATAATAATAATGAATGTGTGCAATGAGTATTCCAAACAATGCAGGCATTGTATCGAAAGATAAGTACTTGAGTAAGTCAAATATAACTAGTAATAAGTAGATTAATATATTTTTATTATAATATCATAAAAACAAAAAAAAAGTATACTTAGTTGCAACAATTTTAAAATGTATTCTCCATTAATTTTATGGGATTTATATGCAGAGTTACAGACGTTGATGTACTACTACTTTTAAGAGTCTTAGTCTCTTTTAGACTGATAATTGAGTCAAACTACTAACTCAGTTACTGAGACACTCACTAACAACTTTGTCACTACTCGGACGTCTCGTTCGTCGAGTGAGTCTCAGTGGCTGAGACTCACTCTCCGTCAGTGTCAAGTTCAAGTCTAGATTTTGTCTTTTGATTTACTTAAATACAGGGTTATTCATTATTAGCTGCAAATACTCAGGAATTAGGTTCAACAAATAGAATAAAAAATATTTAAAATTATTTTTTTTAAATTTGATCAAAAAATTTTTGTATCAAAATTTTATTTTTATTAATTTCTTTATGGCTATTGCATAATGATTGCCATGGAGAACAGGACGATGACCCACCCAGGCGGTGACTGAACGCAGAGTGTCACTCACGGCGCGCGGGCGCGGATCAAAGGTCAAAATAGGTCAGGTGCCAATGATTCCTTTATCGATTTTCTCGGGATTTTCATAACAAAACTTAAAAAAAATCATTTCATAAATATTTTTTATTTTATTTGTTGATCCTAATTCCTGAGTATTTGCAGCTAATAATGAATAACCCTGTATACATACTATAAAATTGTTGCAACAATAAAAATATTATTTTATAATTTTATTGTCATTTGAGCTGTCCACAATGATGATAGTCCGTGAAAGATCTGAAAATGTCAATGATCAAATCATTATCAAAGTACGATCGTGACTTAGCGTCGTTGTGGTTGCGGCTTAATTTCATTGGTACACAGGTGAAATAAAGAAGCGTGTAACTTAGCCAGTAAGTTGTACCGATCGAAATCGGATAGATTATTAAGGCGAATGAATGTTCAATATGTCTACCAAAATACAAAGTAAGATAAGTATGATAAGTATACGCGCCTATAATTTGATGTATTGTTAACAAGTCCATGAAAGACCGGAAAACTGCGTGCTTAAACAATATAAAACTAAAATTACGAGACCTGATGTTCTGAGGCGATTAATAAAAAAATAAATAGTAGCCCACAGATTTTAAAAATTTCAAAACTTTTTTGATTATATCAGTTGCAGCATTTTTTATAAAATCCGCTTAAAAAAATAAACAGCAGCCCACAAAGAGACCGGAAGTTTATAAGACAGCTAAAGCTTAGTAGGGTGGCATTTTGCAATACCTACGATTATTGAATCTCTCCCGATTGATTATTGAATCTACTGTTTTTTTCTACGTGTTCGTTCTATTTCATTGACGCATCGTAGTGAGTACGGTTGTGACTTGTGTTCTCGTGTGGGTGAACTCCGCAAAACGGTAGACAAATATTCATAGATGGATCGTCCTTTAATGACGTGATTCTCAAAAAAAGGGTGACCAGAAAAAAACATCATAATGATTCTAGTTGTATATCCCGAGTTATTACTTTAAGCCAACCAGAACCCTGAACCCCTTATTTATCCAGATCTTACTTGTGTTTATTTGAACACGATAACAAAAATCCTGAATATTCTATAATATCCTTTGTAGGTATTAATAAATACAGGTGATTCTAGATAGGCAGGGGGAAGAAGGTTTAAAATCTCTAAAGATATTTTGTTAACTACGGTTCTTACACAACTTGGTGTAAAGCAGTGTAAACACAATCAACATCCCAGCATACATGTAAGTCATAGATAAATAAATATATGAAATTTATTTTATTAGTAAATGATAAATATATTTTATAATAAAATAAAAAGAAAAGAGACTCGTAGTTTGCAACATTTTTTATCATAACTTGCTGATGCATGAGGTATCATTAAAGTAGTGATTGCTTACCTAACATCATATATATTTTCTACCTGGTTCGTAGCCTGTAATTAAGGCTTACCAGGTACGCAATATGCATTAAATAATATACTTTATTCAAATTAAAACGATAATTTATATAAAAATGTTGCAAATGTAAAAAAAAAACAATAAAACATAGTTTTAAGGCATGATTAAAACTGAGTGGCAACTACATACATTATATTCCAACCCTTGTCTGGAGTCGGTTCATATTTGGATAGAAAACCTGTAGCATTTCTGTCAAATAAATAAATATTTCGCACAATCCACATCTATCTAGCCCCCAGCTGAGCAGAGCTCGTATCGTACAATTTTTTTTTTTGTAAATACACTTAGCGAACTAACATTTACATTATGTTCACCACAAAAATATTTGTTTTCGATGGGGACAGAACCCACCAAAACCACAACTGTGAATGCAATTCAATCGGTCAATTCCGACCAGATCAGTCTGTCAAAATTCCAATCGGGATTAGGATTGGAATTTTTGTCTCTAGTAGTCACTCTGATCACTGCGGCATGATACTGGTCCGTGAAAAATCTGAAAATGTCAATGATAAAATCATTCTCAAAGTACGATGATGACTTAGGCCCGTATTCCGAAACAGAGTCTGAGTCAAGCCTCAAGCACAGATTTCTGACACTTTTAAATGGAGAACTGTCATAAAATCTATGCTTGAGGCTCGACTCAGACTCAAGCGCTGTTTTGGAATACGGGCCTTAGTGCGGCAGTGGTTGAAATCATGCAATTCTATTTAAGATCGATTTCAAGGATTACTAATCGACCGATGCTAATATTTGACTTTAATTAATTTGACGTTAATTATAAATAACCCTTTTATCTTTTTATACTAAACCTGCTTACAATCTGCGTGATTATAATCATATCGGCCCGCTTCTACAGCATTGCAATTTGCAACACCCTTACAGGGTAAATTATGTATTGATTCAAAAACTAGTTCTAAGATCTGACACTTTTAAATTTACATACATAATAAGGCAATAAATATACTGAAATACTGACTTTGAGCTGTTGAGCTGTTTATCTCAATATTATGCTTGCATTTGACTGTTTCAAATTTCACAACCAGAGTTTTATGATAAACAGCTTTAAAATATTTGATCGGTCGATTAGTAATCCGTGAAATCGGTTTTAAGACAAAAAAAATATTCGAAAGGTTAAACCTAAAATCGAATAAGGTATGCACTTCGTAAAAGATTAGTTTTTTTATACTAACTATAATATTATACAACTTGTGTAGGTATGTTTTAGGAATATGAATAAACTAGAATGCGCTTTCGATAAGCTTAGATTAAAATATTAAAAAGCTAATAACTACGAGGCAATTTGCAATGCTTTGTTATTGGCGATGGTTACCACTTAACATCAGGTGGGCCATATACTCGTACTTGTTCCATCAACTAGTTGTATAAAAAAAAACTACTAAATATTAATAAAATTATATTAATGATAATGATTAAAAAACTTTTCTAGGTTGTTTGATTTTCATACAAACAAATTTTCACTACATATGGGCGATTACAGTACCTATATTTATACACTGAAAATGTATTTATTATATATGTCTGTATTCGGTAATAACTTAGCAAAAGAAAATAAATGTACATTTTAGTTTTTACCATGCATCATCATCATCCGCAGGCTGACTTAGCCCACTGCTGGGCATATAACTCTCTTTGCTCTTGCCATTCACCACGATCTTGGACTACCCTCATCCATCTGCGGCCCACGACGCTGACAATGTCGTCAACCCATCGTGCTTAAAGACGTCCAACGTCTCTCTTCCCTCCCTCTGTCAATCTTTTGCACATTTTTTTACCATTATTACTGTTAATCTACAGTTTCCTTCAACTTTATATAGACTGGCGTAAATAAAGACCAATATTGTTTGCAAATTGAAACAGTTGTTTCAGTGTAATTTTTACTCTCATCGCCCATAAATGGTAAAATCAATTTGCATGGAAATCGAACCACCTTAAGGTATATCCCCACACATCAGTGTCAGGGACGGGGCAGGAACGTGGCCGTGGCAAGACCGAGCATCCGTGTCCCGTCAGGAGCTGAGCTGTGACACAAGTCAGTGCCGCCGTGACAGTGCCAAAAATATTATAAATATCCACATATCTCGGGTTAGACAAGTCGTACTCAATACGCTATAATACGCTTACAGTCTCTATTGATAACTCTTCATTCATGTTCATCAACAAATTGCAAGGAAAAGATATCAACACGTGCACGCCATGAAATGGAATCTGTACTTAAACACTTGCACACGTTACGGTGTCGGCCCTGACACTGAAGCTTCGTTGCTGGCACGGGCACGGACATGTGTGATCGATTTCATAGACAATGTACCACTGATATTTTTAGTAGACTCCTGACGAAACACGTCTCTGCCCCGTCCATGACACGGCACTGATGTGTGTGGATATACCTTTAATCAATACATTTAGAAAAGTAAGTTAAGACTTGTTTTTTCTGACAATAAAGTCCTGCAAGCTATAATTTGCAGTAAACCATGCCTTTGTGACTTAAACAGTCACCTTGGTATTTTTAGCTGTGATATGTTCCTCGACTAACACTGAGGTTTAAAGATCCCATTGATAGAATGGTTATTTAAGAATTAAAGCTAAGAAAAAAAATTAAAAGCAAAAAAAAAAAATAAGATAAGGCAGAAAATAAAAGAAAAAAACAAAAAAATGTTATGTTAAGATTAGGTAGAGGCTTAAGGCTAAGAAAAAAATGTGAAAATGCAAAAAAAAATATTATGATTAGGTTATGCCCCGATCCCGGTTTACGGATCGGGGTCACCAAGCAATGACAGCTTAATTCTTTTGATCGTAAGTCCACGAAAGACGTGGAAAACTAGCTTATTTGCTTATATAACTTACTTTTGTTTCTTGTTTTTTTGTTATTTATTTTGTCTTCACACAAACTTTGCAGTCTTCAATTTTAGTTATTTAATATTTTAATAGACCCAAAAGAAAGATATTTTAGTAATACAAAAATTAAACGTAGGTTAATCATCATTTAATTTTGAGGTTGACTATACATACCTATAGTCACTTGAGCATCGTAGCTGAGTAGTGAGTACAGTCATGACTTGCGTTCAAAGAAGCTGTCTTGTTGTGCACGTCACTATAAAATATGAGAGTATAAATACCAAGCTTACTTGAATATAAGTTTGAATTGCGTACCTTATCAACGGAATTCTAAAAATCACATCAGAGCTTAAGCTAGGTTTCTAAGATAAGATCTGAAAAAAAACGGTGTCAAAAAACGCAAGTCCACGAAAGACCTGGAAAACTACTTACTTATCAGCTGCTGTTGACAGCGCAGATATTTGAGCATTGTAGTCGAGTACAGTCATGACTTGCGGTCAGTAGCCGAGATGCTTGGATTTACAACGAGAAGAGTGTCTTTGAGACGCCCTTCCATTCGCCACATTAGTTCTAAAAAACTTTTCGAGCTAATTGCAAATTAGAGAAATACTTAAGATACTAGTTTGCAAAAATTATAGTGTTTTACGAACTCAATGCGCAGTTTAGATGTTTTTTAGAAGTTGGAGGTGTGCAGATAGGTACTTTATACTTGCAACTGGTTAGACGAAACAGTAAAATAATAAATATGTATCGCTTTTTAATATAATTATAGTTCATTTTTAATAGTAGTCCTTCCGAGCAGGTCAAATAAGTTATGAAGCGTTAAGCAATGCCACCACAAAAAAAACGTAAAAATGCGCTGGTCGTTCCTAACAGGTAACTGTTACGGAATGCCCAGCAAAATGCAATGTCACAAAAAAAACTGAAAAATTTCGTGGTGCAGCTTAGGTTAGTCTTACAAGGCAACCTATGTCATGACAAGTGCAGCGATGCCACTAAAAAAAATATGAAAAAAAAGAAAAACTGCGTTGAAAATCGTATTCGTTTCTAACAGGTTCACTTCGGTAAGTCATGGTTACGAAACGGCTATGGCAAAAAAAAAGTAAAAAAAGTGAAGCGGAATTTCGTCGTTTTAACAGGTCAACTAAGTTATAAAACGTACGATGCTGCTACTCAAAACAAAAAACAAAAAAAAAGCGTAAAAAGATGGTGGAAAATCATGGTCGTTATCTAACAGGTTCACTATGATCAGGCTGATTCGTTCCTTGATCCTGTAAAGTAGCGGCTATAGCGAAAAATAGTAAAAAATGCGTAGCGGAGTTTGGTCGTTTCTAACAGGTCAACTAAGTTATGAAACGTTTAGCACTGCTACGCCAAAAAATAAAAAAAAGCAAAATAATACCTGGAAAATCCTGGTCGTTTTCTAACAGGTTCAATATTATAAGGCTGAATGTTCCTTAGTCCTGACATGAAACGGCTATGGCAAAAAAGAGTAAAAAATGCGTAGCGGATTTCGGTCGTTTCTAACAGATCAACTAAGTTATGAAAAGTATAGCGCTGCTACGCAAAAAAAACGAATAAAAAAAGAAAAAAACTAATAATCTTGATCGTTTCTAACACTATGATAAAACTGAATGTTTTATCATAGTCTTCTGTCTTGAAACGGTTATAGGAAAAAATAGTAAAAAATGCGTAGCGGAGCTAGGTTGTTTCTAAAAGGTCAACTAAGTTATGAGACGTACAGCGCTGCTACGCCAAAAAATAATAAAAAAGTAAAATAATACGTGGAAATCGTGGTCGTTTTCTAACAGGTTCACTATGTTATGGCTGAATGTTCCTTAGTCCTGATATGAAACGGCTATACCAAAAAATAGTAAAAAAATGTGTAGCGGAGATAGGTCGTTTCTAACAGGTCAACTAAGTTATGAAACGTACTGCGCCGGTACGCAAAAATACAAAAAAAAGAAAAAACTTAAAGAGCTTGGTATTTTCCAACTTTCCAACAGGTTCACAATAAGGCGGAATGTTCCTCCTTCCTGTTCGAAGCGCAAAAAAATATAGTAAAAAGGTAAAAACTGCGTGGTAATTTGTTGAACGTTTCCTCGTAGAATTGCTCGGAAGTGGCTACTGCAAAAAAAAATTGCGTGGCGTAGCTCGGTCATTCTTAACAAGGTGACAGCTATTTGACGCAATTAGTTAAAAAAAAATATTTGGTAGCAACCTCCTCCTCCTTGCATCGGTATCCTCACTGTTGAGGGTCGTGACCTTTGTGCAGGACCCTAGTCTGCACTATGTTTCTCCATTTGGTTCTGTCCTCCGCGGCATGGATGGCTTCGCTCACGGAGGAGTCTGTTACTGAGCGCACTTGGTCGCTCCAACGCATCGGGCTCCGTCCTCGCGGCCTCTTTCCCTCCACCTTGCCAGTCACCACCAACTTTTCGAGATTACTCCCAACCAATGATAACTAAACTTATACCTGTCAAGGTAAACTAAGTTATGGAATGTTTACACGTTATCATGTCACCTAAATAATTGTTTTAAAGCTTTTCCTTGCACAAAGCTTATTTTAATTTGTACTCCTTCGTTCAATTTTTAGATTTAGTTCTAAATTAATTTTGTGGCTGAACAGTCTTTAGCTTTAATTATTTAATTTAATCATGGACCTTTTATTTTAAGACATTTTCGTCAAATGACGACCCGTATCGCAACTAACAGACGTTCGTAGTTTTGTAACTTAGATTATTATACCACTTAAATGAGAGCACAGAAGCACTACTTTATTATTATAATTATTTAATTCAGTAAAGAGTATTTCTGCGCTTTCTTTTACCAATCCAAATCGTATAACATTAAATCTTCGTCTATTGTGAATAACTGTACCATCGCTAGCCACAAATACGATACGAAACATCACCCCGCAAACTTGACCTAATTCCATACAAAAACCGAATTCTAACTACCTTTTACACAGACATACACACATTGTCGTTTTGTACATGCGCGTTTATGTGTGGTTCCTACACAGACACTGCCCAAATGTCGTTTTGTACACGCGTGTGTGTATGCGGTTATTACACAGGCACTACACAAATGTCGTTTTGTACACGCGTGTGGGTGCGTGTGGTGTGTTTTGTCTGAAAATCAGATCCTCGTCAGAGCAGACGCAGGAGCGGGGGGTGCGGAAGCCCCGATTGGTGGGGCACAATGTCCGCTCTATGCGTAGTATTTTTCTATGTTCTGTGACGCCAGTAAAGGTTATGTTAAAAATAAATTATAGTTTAAAAAACTAAAAAAAACGCTTTTATAACAAATTGAACTAAAAAGTTAAAAATAAAACTGTAATAATCAATTGAAAATTTATATTATTGTACAAAAAGCGTGGGGTGCTTTTTATAATAACTTCAAATATAATAAACTATTGATAAAATATTTACAACAATCAAAATCAAGCCCCCCACGCTTTTTGTACAATAATATAAATTTTCAATTGATTATTACAGTTTTATTTTTAACTTTTTAGTTCAATTTGTTATAAAAGCGTTTTTTTTAGTTTTTTAAACTATAATTTATTTTTTACTTTTTAGTTTTTTTATTTTTTTTTCATATTTTTTTTTTCATATTATTGCATTGTCATCGACCTTTGACAGGTGTGCAAAGTTCGAATCAAATCTGATCGTTCAAAGTAGGTTTTTTTTTTAATTTTTTTTATTTCTTTTCATTTTTTTTATTTTTTTTTTTCATATTATTGCATTGTCAACGACCTTTGACAGGTGTGCAAAGTTTGAATCAAATCTGATCGTTTAAAGTGTGGTTTATTCTTATTTTTTTTATTTCTTTTAATTTTTTTTTATTTTTTTTTTCATATTATTGCATTGTCATCGACTTTTGACAGGTGTGCAAAGTTTGAATCAAATCTGATCGTTCAAAGTAGGACAAAATCGAGCTCAAAGGGGTCGGTTACATACATACATACATACATACATACATACATACATACAGGTGAAGCTAATAAAAGCGTTATAATAAAGTTCGTTTAATGTAATACAATTTCGATTTTTCAAAATACTTCATACAACCGAATGGTAATCCACCTCACTTAGTGTTAAAATTATTAAAAGTAGGTTTTAATTTAAAGTTATTATTAAAGGCGTATTTCAACTAAGAATTTTTTTTTTCTACCATGTCCTGTGTATAGTTAGACTATTATATAAATAATTTTAATTTTTACCTAATTCGCCGTATCGAAGTATAGTTAACAACGGAAGTTTTTGAACATTTGATGGGAGGTATGTTTTAAATTTGGGCTACTATTTGAAGATTTGCTTTGTCTACTAATTATTTTCAAGCACAGTTACATAGCGGGAAAATAACCGTTTTTTTTTCAACTGAAAC
The DNA here is from genome assembly GCA_939531255.2 of Thera britannica. NCBI lineage: Eukaryota > Metazoa > Arthropoda > Insecta > Lepidoptera > Geometridae > Thera > Thera britannica. The sequence goes on along the minus strand of OW618043.2, from coordinate 15,745,295 downwards.
TTAACTTTTGTTGAACACTGTACGAATCGATGGCGTATCCTTATCCTTGTAAGAAAGTAGTCGTGTATTTGAAGTGTTTTATTTTTGCAAAACGTAGTCTTCATTTATAAAATAGGTTGTTTCTTAGATTTTTTACGATTTTTTTTTATACGTTAAGCAAACCTATTGTGTATTGTATCCCACTGCTGGGCAAAGGGCTACACCAATACTAACTCGATTATTCTAGTATAGAATAGTACTTATAGAATAGTAATAATAGTATTAGTTATATCACTGGGAGCTTAAAAAACTCTTAAATCGGCATTGATATAGCAGCAAGACAGATTTAAGTGAAAAAATCAACGAGTTGAAAATCTTCTGCGCAATAAAAAAGCGGCGAGGACGTATCGTTAAATTTTATGCACCATTTTTTTTAATATATAAAAACTTAGTAGGATAATAAAAATTGTAATATATTTTAAAGATATAGGCTAGATTTGTTTGTGAGCGTTTTCTTCTAACCTAAGAATGTATTGTGTGTTAGTTTACGTAAAAATATTAGTTATTTTTGTCAATATTTTGAACTGTGATCGTAAGAAACCAATTAATATTTAGGATATTAGGGTGACCGGTAATTTCGTAACATTATTGGTGCAAATCAGTTTCTATATGAAACTGATTACTATAGGCTTTTCTATTACTGCAGCTGCTATTAAGCTTGTCATGCAAGCTTGTGTCTAGGTTTTATATTAAAGGTTGACTGAAAGAGCTCTATTTTAGTGATAAGATTGCACTTTGATGTTTTTATGTATTCCTTTGTTGATTTTATGTGGTGTGCAATATTTTCTATCTCTCTATCTTGTTTGGGGAAGGGGAAGTTTAGAAAAAGTAAAACTGAAACACATACCTACTGATGTATTTTAATCTACCATCATAGAACTCAAACAATACTTGAACCTCTAAACTACCGTTTCCTTGTGTTCTTGATCCTGTCCCGTAAACAGATCAACTCCAGCTCTTAATCCTGTCCCTAAACAGATCAACTCCAGCTCGTAATCCTGTCCCTAAACAGATCAACTCTAACTCTTAATCCTGTCCCTAAACAGATCAACTCTAACTCTTAATCCTTTCCCTAAACAGATCAACTCTAACTCTTTATCCTCTCCAGTAAACAGATCAACTGCAGCTCTTAATACTGTCTCTAAACAGATCAACTCTAACTCTTAATCCTGTCCCTAAAACAGATCAACTCTAACTCTTTATCATGTTTCGTTATCAGATCAACTCCAACTCTTTATCATGTTTCGTAAACAGATCAACTCCAACTCATAATTCTATCTAGTTTTTAAATCAACTCCGACTATGGTTTCCGAGCGTGCATGATCTTCTAAAACGTGATTGCAGCTTGCTGGAAACACCTCTAAAGCCACGAAAGAAGTTGCCAACAATATAATTCACTTGTTTTTATTTTAAAACTACCACAATGCAACTAAGTTACGTAACTAACTAGTTGAATTCCATGAGATTGAGTCAAGTGGAACCCAGGAGTGGAACCAATAATTTATAAGTTTAGCAGTACCTAAAGCACTTTTCGTAATAATTACTACTTAGGAAAATCTGTTATTGGCCTATTTTAAGATTATATAATACTCTGCTTTCCAACATCTAATTGCTGTAGATTTTTTAATAAAGAAAAAAAATAATTAAAAAAAAAATACTATAGCGTACGTATAAACAAAAATATTATATATAAAAAATATAGGCTAGTTAGATTTAAGAACTTAAGAAGATCAATAGGGGCCCAAATTAATTTTAATTTACTCCGCTGCTCGTGCACTCTGTAAATATGAAATGTGCGCTTGCCCAGGAGATTATTTGGTTTAGCATTGTTATTAGGTACTTGTGTAGATCGTTCTAGCTAAGTGTATTTTTCTCTATTGATAAATTACGATTATAACCGGTATCGAGATCCCAGTGGTTAGACTAACCTAACTTAGTTGAATTCCATGAGATTGAGTCAAGTGGAACCAATAATTTATAAGTTTAGCAGTAAAGCACTTTTCGTAATAATTACTACTTAGGAAAATGTTATTGGCCTATTCTAAGATTATATAATACTCTGCTTTCCTACTTCTGTAATTGCTATTGATTTTCTAATAAAGAAAACATTTACAAAAAAAATACTATGGCGTACGTACTCGTATAAACAAAAACATAATATATAAAAAACTAGTGGCCGCCCGCGGCTTCGCTCGCCCGTTCCCGTAACACCCCGTTCCCGTTGCTTTTTCGGGATAAAAAGTATCCTATGTCCTTCTCCTGGTTCTAAGCTACACCTCCCAACCAATTTTCAGCCAAATCGGTTCAGCCGTTCTTGAGTTATAAGTGAAGTAACTAACACGACTTTCTTTTATATATATAGAAGATCTTCTATATATATAGGCTAGTTAGATTTAAGAACTAAAGATGATCAATAGGGGCACAAATTAATTTTAATTTACTCCGCTGCTCGTGCACTCTGTAAATATGAAATGTGCGCTTGCCCAGGAGATTATTTTTTATTAGGTACTTGTGTAGATCGTTCTAACTAAGTGTATTTTTCTCTATCGATAAACTACAATTATAAGCGGTATCGAGATCCCAGTGGTTAGACTAACCTAACTTAGGCTTAAGCTACTGTTTGATTAAATATGTACTAAAAAAGTATTAGTAGTGAGTAGTTAGCTGTAAGAATGTTTATTTTTTGGTCGTAATACAAAGCGACTTTTTTCATTTGTAATAAGTTTTCTTTTGGACTTAGTTTGACCGAGGATCGAACTTAATTACAAAAATAATGTTAGATAGAAATTAGTTGATTGTTAAACTGTCAAACTAAAGTTATAACACTTATCTAGGTTATTACAGAAATTCTTCTACAAGTAGTCTGTGTAGCTTAAGTTGGCTAATTTTATTCTTCACGACGTCCATTTCCATTACCAACTTTTAAAATAAAAGCATCACTTGAATGAGTTAACTTTCTAATGAAGCATCTGTGGGAGGTAATGCAATTGTAATAAACAGTGGTACCGCTCAACACCAGGTAGGATCATCCGCTGATTTGGTGTTTTTTTTCCACACCTTGATTTTTTATGGAATTTTGCATAATATAATCGGTTTACTTAACCCGTATATAATCTGAATTTTTATGTTTGTATGGGGATCCGTGAAAAATAAACTCATAAGCCAAAAAATATATTATTAATAATAATAATAATAATAATAAATATTGTGTGATAATGCTGTATTTGAAGCTTTCTGTAATAATATTAAAATGTGTAGTATTCGAAGTGATTATGTTATCGTGGCGTTAGGTTTAAATTATATAGAATAGAGCTTTGTTGTATTTTTTTTTTCAAAGGATGTTTTATTCTTCATGACCATCTTATTAAAAGGCGAAGCGTTTGTTGCTAGCCAACAAACTTCACGCTGAGTCAGTGACAGTTTTGCATCTCTGGGCTTTTTTTTTTAAATAATTTTGGTTTCGTTTCCAAATAAATATGTTTTCTTTATTTTCTTTTAAATCGTCTGAATAGTTTTGTCTGCAATTTTATTACCGATTACGCTAAGTATTTTTCGAAAAGTTTTGCAGTATGATGTAGGCACGAGAGTATGTCATGCGGACTTATACCGTTATTCTCAATTATGTAAGCTCTAGGAAAGCTCGTAAAAAGCAATTTACATATTATTTACGAAATACTTTCGTTTTTCTTTGGCTGAGATATTATACCTACATTACTACGATATTTTTTGCGTAAAGTAATAACCATAATACTAAGGAGCCTCTTCGAGGCGCACTTAAAATCCTTTCACCACACTTGGTTCGAAAGATTCAGTGACACGATTAGAAGAAGAGACTATAATACTCGTAGCAGGTGCTTCAATTTTTTAATTAGAATCTCTGTCTTCAGAATAATATATAGGCCTATTTATTTAAATTAAATTTCCTGAATTCCGAATATTAAAATTTTTATCAACGTTGAGAATAAATTACCGATTTCGTAATTATTTGCAATTTATCCGGATTTATTCCTAAAAGTAACAGCAAATTGGATTGGCAAATCGTTTTTATAATACTTTTTCTTTATTGTGTTTTGTTTTAAGTTAAATCTACATGTTTAGTTATAATAATAGCATAAGAACTCTGGATGTGAATTTAGACTTTTGTAAACATTAAGTTATTTATAATTTTATATTTTTGTGCCATTTGTGTGTATGATTTCCTAACTCCAAAAATTATGAAAATAAATAATAAAGGACATAAATGTTTTTGTATATTTGTTGTTTTATTGTTTCTTATATAGGTACCCAAATAATGTAACCAAAACGCAAGAGAAGTCTAGAATCCCAACAACGGGGTTATGTAACTTATGGGATTTTTGAGATACCTAAACGTTTTATCGACTGAGTAAACAGGCTTTTCTAGTTTTTTAGGTGATTAAAAATGAAACGGCAACACTAAGGGTCATGCTACACGGGCGGTTCTCCCGCCGCGGGAATCCACTCGACAAAGCTTCCGCAGACCATTAAACTATACGGGACGCGGTTTTTCGCTGTCTTTTGTTCATTTCAACATGGACCCGCAACATGGAACGCAAGTGCACGAACGACGAGCGAGCGAGAAGGTCCCGCGCACAATGACGCAATAGCGGATAACCGCCCGTGTAATTTAGAACGGCGGTAAACAGCGGCGGTTTGACGCTGCATGCGGCGGTCGAATTTCTCCCGCCTGCAAACCGCGCCGTGTAGTTTGTAGCATACAATGTCCATAAGAATTGAGTCTAGTGCGGTTCAGAAGCGGATTCCCTCGGCGGGAGAACCGCCCGTGTAGCATAGCACTAAGTACTACTAACAAGACTTGCGTCTGGCAAGAGGGGCAACGATCTGCGAAATTTAGCTGGCAAGCACTGGAGGAGAAGAGCCGAAGACCGGGCTCAGTGGCGCGTCTTGGGAGATACCTACGTGTAGCAGTGGACTGATATAGGTTGATGATGATGATGAAAATGAGACGAAGGAATATAAAGCGAGGTTTTATTATTTAGGTAGGTATAAGTAACAGTGTGGGTGCCGAGTTATGCCGAACGAAAGAGGGCGGATCACTCCTGGCAAACCTTTTATGCCGCGTGCGCTGGTGTCGCACGTTTATAGAAGGAACTAATTACCCGACAGTACTAACACTGTAGCGGATGGTAAAAGGCCTGCGCACACCTAGTTCGCTGGCCGTAGCGATCAGTGAAACGCTGTCAAATTTACCTACCGCCAGCGAACTAGGTGTGCGCAGGCCTTAAGTACTGTGAGAAGTGGTTCAGCTGTTAAACCATAGATGGCGCTTAACATGATGCCAGAATTTCGAAAAAAAATAATTCAAGAGCGATCCCTTCCAATATTCTAGGTCTTGGAGGTAAAGACAGGATGGAAGAGGTCTTCCTTCACCAACACCATGGTCCCGACAACGGGTCCTTTAGAGTTTCGCTTTGATAGATAGATAGATAACTTTATTATTTATATTAGATACTTTATTGATTACCATGACACATATAAATACGGTATTTAGCTTAAAAATAAACATTCACAGTAAAACAATGGAAGACCTTATCGCTAACAGCGATCTCTACCAGGTGCCAGGCCTGGGTTGCTGTAGCGTCCCGATGTAGTCCTTTAACCATCTTCTCCAGAAGTCTTGTTGAATTTGTTGTAGTTGTATTCCATAATTACGAGTCTTTCAAATGCCTGAGACAGATTAATTAATTAATTTTAGGTTAAATAAAGGCTGCACAACTATTTTAATCATCCTCGTAGTCCAGTACAACTTCAAAAACATTCAGAGTAAATCAATTCTTAAACAACTTCAGAAGTAAGTTATAAAGCAAAAAAGTTGTTCAAAGGGAAACCCAATTTAAAATTCACTTTACTGGAAACGAAAACTGATCGGTATAGCTAAAGTTAAAGAGTGTGTATACGAGCCTAGTGACTGGAACCATCAGTGTCTCAAAGATTCTGACCCAGCTACTGGATGGGTGTAGACGCGATTCATTTTATGAATCAGTTTGTTTGCATTTTACAACGCTCCCCCTATACATAGCCTTTTGTAATTTAGCCAGGTCATCACATTTACACGCACATTTTACAAAAACTGAGCCCAAGTTCAGAGGACTGACTTGAAACAAGTGTTTGTAATGTCGCAGCCAACTAGCTCATTTTACTGAAACGCTGTCATGAAATATGAGAGCGATTTTTGACAGCGTTTCACTAATCGCCAATGCGCGCAGGCCTTTACGAGCCCAGTTGCAAGTCAGCGCTGGACTTGTTTACTGTACTGCCACTGTGTAAACTGGTCCTAAGCAGGCTTAATAATTAGTTTAAGATTAACGAAACTTCTGGGATAAGACACCCTAAACTAGTTATAAGGCATCGTGATTAAAGTAGGTGCTAATCCTTTGCACACTTCAAAACATTCAAGTACCTGGTCTGATTTGAATTAATTCAGATAATTCCGTAATTTCTAAAGTCTTTAAGTCTAGTTATAAAGTCGTAGAACAAACTTACGCCTCACTAAGTTGGAGTGGCACTACACTGGAACTACGCTGCTATTTTTATTTTTGTTTTGTAAAAGGAATAATACCTAAAAAACAGTAGGAATCAAGCCATAGTTGGTCGCTCGGAAGTACTCGGAACTGGCTTATCATAAAAGCAATCAAAATCAAAAGTGTATTTATTCAGTGGAATCGCAAGGATCACTTAGGTGCCAGTTTCACGCGACCAAGGCTAGAAGAACAGGCAACAAACTACGGCTTCGTTCCAACGGTTTTTTACACGATCCTTTTTCAAATCAAATAAATCTTAAATAGTAGCAGTGAAGTTCCAGTGTGGTGCTACTTCACATAGTGAGACGGATATTACAACCTGCCCATCGTTTCTGTGTAAACAAAGCTAGAAACTTAACTAATATTAATATCGTAGGTCAGTATGTACCAAGTCAGTATGTTAGCGTAGGTCAAGTTTGAGCAAATAAGAAGAGGTCGGCACTTTGTTTGACTTTGAACATAGTAGTTTAAACAGTAGTTGTGATTTGTACATTCTAGTGTAAACAAGTGTACCTAGTTAGTAATTTGATTTCATACTTATCACCATATAAATCAAATACTCATTTTTTTGTAATACATAATTATGTGAGTGCAATTGTTTAAATTCCTAAATAAAAACTATGTGATCCCCTGCACTGAATAGTGTATTCTACTAATTATGTAAACCAAACGAGCTGTGTACTGTACTTATCTAGCGTAGCACACCGTAGTATCACCGTAGCGATGCTACGCTCTCGTAGCCGCAACGTAGAGTTGCTACGCAAATCGCCAAAATCCAGGAAGGAACCAGTGTTTTATAAATTTTAACGTATTTAAAGATGCGCAGCGCAGCGGGAGAATAATACGGGTTCAACTTCACGCATTGGAATCAATGATCAATATACTGAATACTGCATACTCTACCTTATGTATACCTTACTATACCTTCTGAGTTAGTGCAAAAAGAACCTATTCCTACCTTCTCATCACGAAAGTCTTGCTCTGATTTATAATATAGTACATAAATTACATGTTATCGCTCTTTGAGGCCGGTTTTTGTTCTTTATTGCAGTAGACGTTTAGGCAGCGAACGTATAATAAGGAGCGAAAAAATTTACAAAAATTTAAAATATTTTATGATTGCTGCGTGCTTTCTTAAGGTCGTTAGGTTTGGGTTTAAATTGCCATCTCACGATTAGGATACCTACGCTAATTCTACGTCAGTGCGCCTGCCAAACTACTACACGCACTGGATTTGCGACCTTTTGAAGTTAGCTGCTGGAAGATGTGTCCCTATTTTGGGTCAGTCAAGCAGTTTGCCGCTTTTCCGTACAACAGTAACATGCGCAATTGTTAATAATGCCGAACTTCAAACCGATAAAGATCCAACGCGCGTAGTGTATATATACCTGTGTTGTATTGTATGGACGAATTTGACAGCATTTTTTTATACTGATGGAACAAGCATATGGCCCTGATGTTAAGTGGTAACCATCGCCACAACAAAGCATTGCCTCGTTAGTCACATACGTCAGGAACGTGCCCTATAATGCACTGCCTAGCTTCAACTTGAGGCATACAGGTGTTCAGCCTCACGTGCCAGTGATTTTTCCGGCAACCACACCAACACAAACCGAAACACAGCAATGCTTCACTTGCTTGCTTCAATATGGTTTTTGGGTTAGTTTTAGCAGTAATAATGCCTCTGCCTGCCAAAGAAGGTTGTCACCTCTTAAGTTTATCATGCGCACTTGATGTGCGGGAAGGTTTTTCCGCAAGTAGGCCGCTGGTGGGCTCTTTTTGCGTGACCCTTGACACACGTTGTTCGAACTTTTTTAGGTTCTACAACACGCCAGTTTCCTCACGATGTTTTCCTTCACCGTTTTGAGAGTACTGGTATAGTGCACATAAATTTTTCGACAGAAAAACTCATTGGTACACGAGTGGATTTCAACCCACGACGTTCGGATCGGAAGGCCACTACCACTAGACCACCAGTGCTCTCGGTTGTTACCTCTTAATAGCCAATATAGATTGGGTCATCCTTCAAAGTTTGAAGAGACGATACACTTGTAAGATACTTGTAAACTCGAATAACTTTTGGGTGCTTTAGCCTATTGGCTTCTTAACTTTTGATCACTTGGGAATTAGGTTAAATAGCCTACAGAAAGAGGACAAATCTATCCCAATTGATTTGGGATGACCTGAATGTATTTTACTACTGAAAAAAAAAGCTGGTATCTTTATGTACAGGAGAGTTTCCATACTCAATAAGTAGTTTATTTATTTAGTATACTTGATTTTGAAAAATTTGTATAATGTCCGAAAAGTTAAGAGCCGGAGGGATTTGAACACACGACCTTCTTCTTGGTCCGAGGATGCACTGACTGCTGTGCCATTTAAATCACAAATAACAACAAGGACTGTTAATACGGCACTAACGTGACCGTGGCTCCATCTACAGGTTTGACTTACAGTCAACTTCTTACCTGCTTGATAACCAAAGTTGCATACAGTTGATTCGACGAGGGATTTCATCTAATTTTCATCTAAATCAGTAGTGTTGGGTCAAGCTTTATACCTTCCTATCTTATTTATGTTTCTATAGGCAATCACGAGTTTCCCAGATCCACAACAACTCTCAAGTAAGTTATTTGTTAAGAATACTTAATGACCGAAATCTTACAGGTAAAAGCAACCTAGCTTCTAGTGTCTATTAGTACGTACGTAACATGATTGATCTATCGGGAGAGCTTTGAAAAGAAATGTACTGTCAGTGACGGAAGTAATTAAATATAAATAAATATTGTAGATAATCCAATAGGCCTGACTACTAATTTTCAAAATCTCTTCTATCGTATTCAGAAGTATCTATTTTGTCTAAAATATATCATATTTCTGTAGAAAATTAAGGTTTTTGTGCAATAAAAGTATATTTAAATTGAAATTTTCAAATTCACGCCAAAACGCTCGCTAGTGTCATGGCGTCTGTTATTACGTCACGGTGTTAGTATATCAACAGTAAACATTGGTGCTTTTGTACTAAATCAGAATGACGTTTACGTAAACGTGACGTAATTCGCTCTAACCGGTGTTTTAGCTATCATGGCGGATTGTTGTATTTTGTAGATTTATATTATCAAATAAATTGTCAATCTCGACATTAATAAAAGTATAATACATTTTTCAAAATCTTTGAATCCTTTTTCATTAGATCAGATAAATATTTTGGCGATACTTGATTACTGTCTTCATGCCTATTGTAGACTGTGGGAACCAGATAGCTGATACTATACATGCATAATTTTTTAATGTAAAATTATACCTACCTATTATACAATATAACACATCTATGTTCACCACACGTTTGTTTTCGGTGAGGCAAACCCACGATTTACGGCGCAAAAGGAAGAGCTACTACCAACTGAGCTGAGAGGCCAGTCAAAAGTTGATTAATGGAAGTTGATTAATAGTTTGAGTTTTTAAAAGCACTTTTTCTAAGCGTTATAAATGGTTACTCAAGGGCAAGTCCCACTTAATTTACAACATATCGTCTACGGAAATGTTTTGTTTTGCCCATTTGTCTCTCTCCATTGTATGGAGAAAGATGAGACAGCAAAAATACGTTACGTAGAAACGATCGAAACAAGTTGTTGTCTCATAAATTTTTCATACAAAAGAGGGGGATACGTGCTCACACGAAAACAACATTTGGTTGACGAAATATGGTAGCAAAACTCCGTCTTCGGGTACTGAACGTTGGAAAGAAGTCAATTAGAGTAGGGCCGACTTGTCTATGACTGGCTTGACTTGACGAAAAAGTATTTTTTAATACAGTTGCTCAAAAAGTGGCGTATTGCAGGGACGTATAGCGTTCGGGATGTGGGCTATTACACACGCGTGCTTTTTTTTTACCATTCCCGCACTAGTGCTTTTTCTTTACCAACTGTCAAAATAATGTCTAAAAAGAAAAACCAACCATGAAGTTTTTACTAAAAAAATTCATCGAAGTTTTTATGATTCATGCAAATACGTATTATTTCTAAAAAGAAGCTACTAATTTGTTTCATTTACAGATTTAATGATTTGATTGAATGAGTTATGTTAGGTTTCATTTCATTTCATCTCATTAAATTTCATTTTCAATTCATATCAATAAAAAAAATCTACTGAAGACTTGGCTGTATGGGTATAGTTCCCTTTGCCTTCCAGAATGGGTGAAGAAAAAAAAAATCTCTGCTTATATTTTACGGTTGGCGTTGGCGCCATTTTTCAGATATTTTCTTTGCGAGTTTATTTGTTTGTTGCACAAAATGAGTAATTTCGACCCTAGTTTTTTTGAATTAACACCACCGGAACTCAGTATAATTGCACAAAATGCTTCGGAGAACATTTTACCGGAAAAGTCAAAAAGTCGCTACATGCATACATACGACGAACCTGCGTGGAGAGAAGAGAAAAAAGCAAATGGTATTTTTATTATTTTATTAAATTGCTTAATTTTTTCGCAACTGTATTAAAAATAGTCGTTCAGTACACGTGCGGAACCGTCATTGCAACTTGTTCCGACTGTCAACCCTCGCCTTCGGCTCGGGTAGACATTTGTCGGAACTCTTTGCAATGACAGCCTTCCCGCACTTGTAATGAAATATACTATTATCTAAGTATGTAATATATCCTCACTACTCGACACTGACAAAATTGATCTGAAATGGACAGATGCCATTCATTAAGATGAAAGTCTTCAAGTATTAGAATGATGAGCGAACGGAATCCGGATTGAACCCTTCACTAATGTAACCTTCCTTGGTCGGAATAAATTAGTAGGTTCAACCAATTTGGATCGTTCAGTCACGTTACGTTTGCCTTAGTAAACACCGGCTCAGCTGGAATTAATTTTGATTAATTACTCACCGCTTAATATTGGTGAACATAAGCGAAATTTGCGGTGTATGGCGGCTAACCACAGGTCAATCGAGCTGACGCGTAGGTAAGGTTTCCATTTTTTTTTTTACCTTTGCTTTTGCACTTTGACGATGGAGCAGGATGGTCTAGAAGACACCTATTCACTCTTGCCTTGAAGAGGCCCAGATTGTAGTAGTCAGGAAAAACAGCCGTCGGCAATGAGTTCCATTCCCTGGAGGTTCGCATAATGAAGCATAATGGATTTGCTTTAATAGTCGTCTCTTTCCGTCTACTTCTCAATAATGGCATCTGTCCATTTTTGATCAATTTTGCCAGCGTCGAGTGAGGATATATTACTAAATAAATAGTTTTTAGTCAAGTCAGTCAATATACAAGCCGGTCCAACGGAAACATTTTCGTTCAAATCAAAATATCACATTATACACTTTCATTCCAACTGTTCAAACATTGAGCCATTACCTCAAGTAATGTTGGTTAAAATACCACACACAAATTACACAACAGAACTCAACATAACACCAGAAAAACAATTAAAATGAAAATGCTATGTGACTTCCCAAAATTACAGAAAACGAATCCTCGTCTCTTTCCGCACGCATGGCTATGGCATCCCCTTGTCAAGGGGAAGGTCTTCTTCTTCTTCTTAATGAACGGCATCTGTCCATTTTGGAAGAATTTTGCCTGTAATTGGTATCGAAAAGCTCTAAATATTGGTATTTTTCGGTATAATACCAATCTTTGATCAGCCCTGAGTCCGTTTTTTAAAGGGTAATCGTCCATAAAAAATATTTCTACCAGCGTCACTTGTTTAAGTTTCAAAATGTGTTTACTTAATCGACAAGCAAATACTGTTGATTGCTACTGCAGGGCTACCACGAGCTCCATATGGTTATGGCTATGGCTGTCAAAATTGTGTCAACCGTGTCAACATTATTCAAACCCAAGAAGAAAATGAATGTGTGGGTCAGCCGATCTATACACAATTTGACAGCCATAGCCATAACCATATGGAGCTCGTGGTAGCCCTGCTGCTTGTTTGTAAGAAATAGCTTCGCGGGCGAAAACAATCCTTCGTGTCATGCCGAGCAAATTACGTAAGCCCCTTCACTCACACCATTTTTGGCTCGAGGGTAAGCGTAACCAATTTGAAATCACTCGGTAATTGAAGACACTTGTGCCTTTTTCCCGTAATGTAATAAATTATCGGTAACGAAGCGATGAGATGCGTTCTTCCTTTGTACAACAAAAGTTTACTAAAAGGTTGATGATTTTAAAAAAAGGTGTTAGTAGATAAATGAGGCAGTGAAAACATCAAAATAATGTTGATCATGTTCTGGAGTAATAAAACATCGTTCAATGAACGATCTTCTGATTGAATTCTGATCTATCTGATCTTACTGATTTCTGATTGATTGGTGATGCTTATGAATGAATGAATGAGAGAAATTGTCATGAACTTTGTATGCTGACTGTACCGAAAAACCCTAGCATATAGTAATAAAAAATATATGCAAGTAAACTTGACTTTTTTTCATCTTATAAACCCTCGAATGCAAAGAGAGGTAGTATGAGTATTTACTTTTGTCTGTAGCCTCGTAGCTCCTTCGTAGCAGCCTCTCGTAGCAGCTCGTAGCAAGGTTTGGTAGAAATCCATGCAGCTATTGAAATGTTCTGAGGATATTCATCACGAATGTCGAAGGTTTTTAAAATTAACTTCTGCAAAGCGTAAATGCTCCCGAAAGCATAAGAATAAATGAGGTCAGATATATTGACCTCATTTATCTCAGACAGGGACTGAATAACCATTAACATTACAACGGAATAGACAGACATTTAAGATTTATAACGCATTTACGCGATCAACGGATGCTTTGAAATAAACCAGCGTTTTTTTCTCTGAAGAAGCCTGAAGTATGAGTACCTTTCCAGACACTACCATCCACCGACTTCCCGCAATGTCGTCGGTCTATCTGGTGGTAGCGCCTTACGTTTCGTCTTCCGGTTCGTGGTAGCCATTTGAGAACCTATACTCTCCAACGGTTGGCGGTTCTTCAAGCTTTATGATCTCCCCATTGCCACTTAAAATTACTAATTCTACGAGCTATGTCAGCAACCTTGGGTTTTCTACAGATATCCTCATTTCTGATTCTATCCCGTAGTGAAACACCCAGCATAGCTCTTTTCATAGCAGTATTAAATGAATACGGGTTCTTGTTTTATGAACCTCTGTCTAAAAGTAGTACCGAAATTTTGTTAGAGTAACTTCGAACAGCATTATTACAAAGTTAAATGAGATAGGGATATGGGTAAGTGATGTGTATTTAAAATTGAATCACGTAGCTTTATTTTGTGTTTAACATCGTGTAAGTTTAAATAGCTAGCAACGGTGATAGACTTGCCACCGGTCACGTATAGAATGCTTAATAGGAGGACGATTTTTAATAACAGTTTAACAAAACAAAATAAAATACACAAAAGGCCATAGATGCATCTCTTTCCAACAGCGATAGCTCTCGTGCATTTCATGCTGAAGTCTAGACAGTTCGATCACTTGCTCTCTTTCTAATAGTGCTGTCTCTTTCACTCCTATGCAAAACTGGCATTAAGAAACTACTGAAATATCCAAAAGAAATCCTGAAAACGGCTGAAAACGGGTGTTCAGGTCACTGCATAAATTGATAAGCTGATTGATTGGTATCCTGAAATGGACTAAAAACATGTTTCAGGCGACAGAAAACGACGGCAACTTGGTCCAATTAGTGATAATCCGCGAGGAAAGAGCTTATTCTAAAACGTGCTAAAATACTGTTGCAGTCTGCTGAAAACGTCTTCGAAGCGTAGAAAATATGTGCATGTCTCCAGCTTCCTCATATGGAAATTGTGAATTCTGAAAACGCCAACATTTAAAGCATAATTGGAGCAATCATTGATTTGAAGGAAAATTTAGCAGCAAAAAAAACAACGACTCTATGAGACTTTATAGGTGTGTTAGCTGGAGAGCGGCTCCACAGCTTCCTCATTCAGTGTGGGCAAACGGCTAACGATAGAGCTATATAGTAAACGCCAAATTTTAGAGCATAATTAGAGCACCCGGCATAAAAAAAATCAAGTCTCTAGCTCGAAAACTCTTTGAGTTAGAAGACTATAACAACGTGTTTGCTGGGAAGCCATTTCTCCAGCTAACACATGTGGATCTCAGGAATGGCTATAGCTAGAAAGTTGCTTGATATCTCCAAATTTAGAGCAAAAAATATCATGGATGCTCCAAATATTTCAAGTGTCTAGGTTCAAAACTCACCGAGTTACAAGCTTTGATGACTGTGTTAGCTGGAGACACGTTTGTCTGGCACGCACATGCTACATCTGAGGATCTACAATAGCTACAGATTCGGTTGACGTGTCCAAACCGAGCTATGAATTAGAGCACTCGGCTCCAAAATTTTGGACTCTCTAGGACAAGTAGTTTCCTAGTAATGAACAAAAGAACATTTTGCCGCCAGAATTTTCAAATGTATGTTCGCACCCGTAAAAATGCGGCGTTGCCGCTCTGAAAGTTTGGTATCAGCGTAGGAATTTGAACGTTATTCGGTTTATTTTAGATCGCGATACGAGTCATTTTCGTATGCGCTTAGCGGTTTTGATTTCTGAAACCTCAAACTCATATTTTCTCTTTTTGTTAGGTTGAGAGCTTTCTCTCTATCTATATGAGAATTGTGTGTTGCCCGTTCTTGTTCGTTTTATAGTTTCTTTAGTAATGCGTGTCTTTTAGGTATTCTTAGAAAAAAAACTTTATTTGGTAAATAGGTACCTGCTAGGCCAGTGTTGATGATTCTACCTACTCTGCCTGTTGTTAGCCGTCTGTTCTCTGTGTTTTACTGTATTCAGTCAGGTTTTTATGAGCGTATCGAGTAAACCAGGCGGACGGAAAATAGGTATTTACTGCGGCTTGCTAGTTGTGTGCGTACTCACGCACACTTGCCCCCTATCACTTGCCATCTCACCAGATGGCAAGTGATAGGGGGGGCATCTCACCATGTTGTGCCGACCCCACCTGGTGGGTAAGGGCAGGAAGAAGAAAAAGCACTTTT
This sequence comes from Thera britannica, assembly GCA_939531255.2. Taxonomy (NCBI): domain Eukaryota; kingdom Metazoa; phylum Arthropoda; class Insecta; order Lepidoptera; family Geometridae; genus Thera; species Thera britannica. Next base: position 15,729,703 of record OW618043.2, on the reverse strand, counting down.
TGGGGTTTTTTGTTTCATTTTCAACTATATTCCTATATTGTGAATTGGACATAAGTTTTTGAATCCAAGATGGCGGCTTCATTTTTTTTCTTAAAAAATGGATATGGGTATTGTTTAATAGGTTTTTGGGGGCTCTGGTTGTGAATTCGACAATAATTTTTGAATCCAAGATGGCGGCTTCATTTTTTTTTCTTAAAAAATGGATATGGTCATCGTTTAATAGGTTTTTGGGGGCTCTAATTGTGAATTCGACATTATTTTTTGAATCCAAGATGGCGGCTTCATTTTTTTTCTCAAAAAATGGATATTAGTATCGTTTAATAGGTTTTTGGGGGCTCTGGTTGTGAATTCGACATTATTTTTTGAATCCAAGATGGCAGCTTAATTTTTTTTCTTAAAAAATGGATATGGGTATCGTTTAAAAGGTTTTGGGGGCTCTGATTGTGAATACGACATTATTTTTTGAATCCAAAATGGCTGCTTCCTTTTTTATCTCAAAAAATTGATATGGGTATCGTTTAATAGGTTTTTGGGGGCTACAATTGTGAATTCGACATTATTTTTTGAATCCAAGATGGCGGCTTCATTTTTTTTCCCAAAAAATGGATATTAGTATCGTTTAATAGGTTTTTGGGGGCTCTGGTTGTGAATTCGACATTATTTTTTGACTCCAAGATGGCAGTTTCATTTTTTTTCTAAAAAAATGGATATGGGTATCGTTTAATAGGTTTTTGGGGGCTCTGATAATGAATACGACATTATTTTTTGAATCCAAAATGGCTGCTTCATTTTTTTTCTCAAAAAATTTATTATGGGTATCGTTTAATAAGTTTTTGAGGGCTCTAATAATGATTTCGACATTCTTTTTTGAATCCAAGATGGCGGCTTCATTTTTTTCCTTCAAAATGGATATGGGTATCGTTTAAAAGGTTTTTGGGGGCTCTGATTGTGAATTCGACATTGTTTTTTGTATCCAAGATGGCGGCTTCATTTTTTTCTCAAAAAAATGGATATGGGTATCGTTTAATAGGTTTTTGGGGGCTCTGGTTGTGAATTCGACAATATTTTTTGAATCCAAGATGGTGGCTTCATTTTTTTCCTTAAAAAATGGATATGGGTATCGTTTAATAGGTTTTTGGGGGCTCTGGTTGTGAATTCGACAATATTTTTTGAATCCAAGATGGTGGCTTCATTTTTTTCCTTAAAAAATGGATATGGGTATCGTTTAATAGGTTTTTGGGGGCTCTGATTGTGAATACGACATTATTTTTTGAATCCAAAATGGCTGTTTCCTTTTTTTTCTCAAAAAATTGATATGGGTATCGTTTAATAGGTTTTTGGGGGCTACAATTATGAATTCGACATTATTTTTTGAATCCAAGATGGCGGCTTCATTATTTTTCCCAAAAAATGGATATAAGTATCGTTTAATAGGTTTTTGGGGGCTCTGGTTGTGAATTCGACATTATTTTTTGACTCCAAGATGGCAGCTTCATTTTTTTTCTAAAAAAATGGATATGGGTATCGTTTAATAGGTTTTTGGGGGCTCTGATTGTGAATACGACATTATTTTTTGAATCCAAGATGGCGGCTTTATTTTTTTCCTTCAAAATTGATATGGGTATCGTTTAAAAGGTTTTTGGGGGCTCTGATTGTGAATTCGACATTATTTTTTGTATCCAAGATGGCGGCTTAATTTTTTTCTCAAAAAATGGATATGGGTATCGTTTAATAGGTTTTTGGGGGCTCTGGTTGTGAATTCGACAATATTTTTTGAATCTAAGATGGTGGCTTAATTTTTTGTCTTAAAAAATGGATATGGGTATCGTTTAATAGGTTTTAAATGGCTCTGATTGTGAATTCAACATTATTTTTTGTATCCAAGATGGCGGCATCATTTTTTTTCTCAAAAAATGGATATGGGTATCGTTTAATAGGTTTTAAATGGCTCTGATTGTGAATTCGACATTATTTTTTGTATCCAAGATGGCGTTATCATTTTTTTTCTCAAAAAATGGATATGGGTATCGTTCAATATGTTTTTGGGGGCTCTGATTGTGAATTCGACATTAACTTTTTAATCCAACATGGCGGCTTTATTTTTTTTCTTAAAAAAACGGTTTTCTGTATAGTTGGTTTACTGACGATGGTTGAACGAGACAACGTCATACAGCTGTCCACGCGAACGCATCGCTCACTCAAAAAGGAGAAACAGATTTCGAACACTGCCGAACGCTGAGGCCGATTGTGCTTCTTTGGCACTCTTTCCACGCTCTCGTTTGCATTGCGTGCATTCGGCTCTATTGAATTATAAGACTATAAGATATAAACAATATCTATATCCATTTTTTAAGAAAAAAAAAATGAAGCCCACATCTTGGATTCAAAAAATAATGTCAAATTCACAATCAGATCGCCCAAAAACCTATTAAACGATATCCATAACCATTTTTTAAGAAAAAAAATGAAGCTGCCATCTTTGATTCAAAAAATAATGTCGAACTCACAGTCAGAGCCCTCAAAAACCTATTAAACGATACCCATATCCATTTTTTGAGAAAAAAAATGGAGCAGCCATCTTGGATTCAAAAAATAATGTCGAATTCACAATCAGAGCCCTCAAAAACCTATTAAACGATACCCATATCCATTTTTTGAGAAAAAAAATGAAGCAGCCATCTTGGATTCAAAAAATAATGTCGAATTCACAATCAGAGCCCCCAAAAACCTATTAAACGATACCCATACTCATTTTTTAAGAAAAAAAATGAAGCTGCCATCTTGGATTCAAAAAATAATGTCGAATTTATAATTCGAGCCCCCAAAAACCTATTAAGTGATACCTTTAACCATTTTTTTAGAAAAAAAATGAAGCTGCCATCTCTGATTCAAAAAACAATGTCGAATTCACAATTAGAGCCCTCAAAAACCTATAAAACGATGCCCATATCCATTTTTTAAGAAAAAAAATGAAGCAGCCATCTTGGATTCAAAAAATAATGTCGAATTCACAATCAGAGCCCCCAAAAACCTATTAAACGATATCCATATCCATTTTTTGAGAAAAAAAATGTAGCAGCCATTTTGAATTCAAAAAATAATGTCAAATTCACAATCAGAGCCCCCAAAAACCTATTAAACGATACCCATACCCATTTTTAAGGAAAAAAATGAAGCCGCCATCTTGGATTCAAAAAATAATGTCGAATTTGTAATCCGAGCCCCCAAAAACCTATTAAACGATACCCATATCAATATATTGTGAAAAAAAATTAAGCTGCCATCTTGGATTGAAAAAATATTGTCGAATTCACAATCAGAGCCCCCAAAAACCTATTAAACGATACCCATATCCATTTTTTTAGAAAAAAAATGAAGCTGCCATCTTGGAGTCAAAAAATAATGTCGAATTCACAACCAGAGCCCCCAAAAACCTATTAAACGATACTAATATCCATTTTTTGGGAAAAAAAATGAAGCCGCCATCTTGGATTCAAAAAATAATGTCGAATTCACAATTGTAGCCCCCAAAAACCTATTAAACGATACCCATATCAATTTTTTGAGAAAAAAAAGGAAGCAGCCTTTTTGGATTCAAAAAATAATGTCGTATTCACAATCAGAGCCCCCAAAAACCTTTTAAACGATACCCATATCCATTTTTTAAGAAAAAAAATGAAGCTGCCATCTTGGATTCAAAAAATAATGTTGAATTCACAATCAGAGCCCCCAAAAACCTATTAAACGATACCCATATCCATTTTTTGAGAAAAATATGAAGCCACCATCTTGGATTCAAAAATTAATGTTGAATTCACAATCATAGCCCCCAAAAACCTATTAAACGATACCCATAACCATTTTTTGAGAAAAAAATGAAGCCACCATCTTGGATTCAAAAATTAATGTTGAATTCACAATCAGAGCCCCCAAAAACCTATTAAACGATACCCATATCCATTTTTTGAGAAAAAAATGAAGCCACCATCTTGGATTCAAAAATTAATGTTGAATTCACAATCAGAGCCCCCAAAAACCTATTAAACGATACCTAAATATCCATTACGGCATACGTTGATATCGTCTATCAATCACAGAGTACATTTTGAAATCTGGAAACTATCAATCAATCGATAGATGGCACTTTTTCTCACAAAATTGACACATAGTGAAAACTGCTTCCCATCGCACTGATAACTTTTTAATTTTTGTTTTCTTTATAATAATGTAAGCACTACTTAGTCTTAGCTCACTTCTCTTATTTTTATTTTTTGTATACTAACTATTTAATTTTTTTATTAGCTACATCGTCCGTGACATTACTCGCCCTAGGCCCGGCAGAATACCAGTGTTGCACTGAGTGGGGTGACCTACACAGTGCAATAAATACTGAGCCGGGGCCTAATTGACCTGTAGTGTAGTATCTAATGACAGCTGCCTACCTGCCTATCCTATAATGATTATTTTCTTTTTATAATTTTTTATGTGATTTATTTATTTTTTATTTTTTAAGTAGGTAGGTATTCCTGTGTATAAGAGTAGGTCAATAAAATGCTTTTCTTTCTTTTCTTTCTTTCTTTCTTTCATTATTTAAGAAAAAAAATGAAGCCACCATCTTGAATTCAAAAATGAATGTCAAATTCACAATTAGAGCCCTAAAAACCTTTAGAACAATAGGTATCTACGTTAACAACTTTTGAAGAAAAAAAATTAAACGTTTTCCGGAATAGAGCCCCCCCACTTTTCTTCATAATTATTATATTTATAATATTTCCTTTCGCTTTCCCGTGAGTATTTACTGCAGCTCGCTAGTTATGTACGTACTCACAGACACAATGATAGTTTCGCACGATGCCATTTACACCTAGTGTGACAAGAGTAGGTAACTCATGATTTGAAAACATTGTTGGTTAGTTGAGAGACTTAGAGATATAATTTCATGATATTTAAAACTAAAAATAAAAAATCTGAAGTCAGGTTTCTTAATAAATACATATTTAAACTTAAACTAACCATTATAAAACTTTTCTTTGGTGTTTTTTTGTTTCATTTTAACCTATATTCCGCTTCTTGAGCTACGTAATGAGTGTTTAAGACATGAATCCTAGGGTAACTATTTACCAGGCACGGGCAACACACAACTCCATCCGACTAACGTTCAAATTCCTACGCTGATACCATACTTTCAGAGCGGCAACGCCGCATTTTTACGGGTGCGAACATAATATTTGAAAATTCTGGCGGCAAAATGTTCTTTTGTTGATTACTAGGAAACTACTTGTCCTAGAGAGTCCAAAATTTTGGAGCCGAATGCTCTAATTCATAGCTCGGTTTGGACACGTCAACCGAATCTGTACCTATTGTAGATCCTCAGATGTAGCATGTGCGTGCCAGACAAACGTGTCTCCAGCTAACACAGTCATCAAAGCTTGTAACTCGGTGAGTTTTGAACCTAGACACTTGAAATATTTGGAGCATCCATGATATTTTTTGCTCTAAATTTGGAGATATCAAGCAACTTTCTAGCTATAGCCATTCCTGAGATCCACATGTGTTAGCTGGAGAAATGGCTTCCCAGCAAACACGTTGATAAAGTCTTCTAACTCAAAGAGTTTTCGAGCTAGAGACTTGATTTTTTTTATGCCGGGTGCTCTAATTATGCTCTAAAATTTGGCGTTTACTATATAGCTCTATCGTTAGCCGTTTGCCCACACTGAATGAGGAAGCTGTGGAGCCGCTCTCCAGCTAACACACCTATAAAGTCTCATAGAGTCGTTGTTTTTTTTGCTGCTAAATTTTCCTTCAAATCAATGATTGCTCCAATTATGCTTTAAATGTTGGCGTTTTCAGAATTCGCAATTTCCATATGAGGAAGCTGGAGAAATGCACATTAGAAAATCACAAAAGAAGTTGCCAGGTTTCCGGCGTAACAATCTATATCTACCTATAAATTATATACAAAATACAAAATAAAGTCGTGTTAGTTACACAATTTATAACTCAAGAACGGTTGCGTAGAACCAAGACACAGATAGATAATACTTTTTGTCCCAAAAAAAAACGGGAACGGGATCAACGAAGCCGTGGGCAGCCGCTAGTATCATATAATAAAAAGCCTTGCGTCATCATTTGATGCTGAGAATTATCCAATTATCGTTCACTATCGCAAGAATACATAAAAGTGAATATTCCTTTTACAGCTTTTGTCTCACGGAATTCGAGGGGTGTAATGTCCTTGACAAAGCAAATTAAACGGAATTTCCTACATCACTGTCTTGGCAAAAATTCTGTGTTATTTTTCATCTCGTCGCCTTTATAAGACCCGCGATGCGAAGGAAAATTGGAAGCATATATTAGTATTATTGAATCTTCACTCCACACGTCATCATCATCATCTTCCTGCCCTTATCCCACGCTGCATGGGGTCGCCACAACAGGTTTTCTTCTTCAACTCACCTCTATCATACGCCATCTCAGCGCTCACTCCTTTCCTGCTCATGTCATCCTTGACGGTCTTAACAATATCGTCGGTCTATTGGGTAAGTGGACGCCCTACGTTTCGCCTTTTCCGGTTCGTGCTCTAGTGAAAAAAGTTGTAGTTTCCTTTCAGCGATTGTACGTAACCGAGTTTCGTAACCTAGCTGCTACGTAAAAGAGTTTTTTTTGGTTCGTTACCGGGTTAGGGCGATGCAAACAATAAATAGTTTATTTTACGTGACCTCATAAATCAGCTGATTTGTCTTGGACGCAGATTTTTTGTAGTATTGGTAGAAATTCCACACTAGCTCTTTGGGTATCTGGGCAATAATTCAAGATGAATAAATATGAGCTCACGAAATTTATGTGAAGTGACTCCTAGTGTTCTTCGTGAAGAATATAATGAAATTGTTTTTTTATGATCATGAAAAAATTCTTATAAAAATCAAATATAAAAAGTGTGTAAAGATGAAACTCTAATAAGTCGTTTTCGGTAAGACAAGTAGCACAAATAATATTTTATACTCTGTGCTACGCCGTAGGTCGTAGCGCCGTAGCGCCGTAGGCCTTAATTCTTCTTTTTATCGTATCACTGATACTTTCAAACCAAGTGTGGTGAAAGAATTTTATGTGCACCTCAGAGAGGCTCCTTTCGTGACGTGACGTGACTTGACACATATTTACGAACTTTTAAGGTTCAACGATTTGCCGGTTTCCTCGCGATGTTTTCCTTTACCGGGCAAAAAATCTCATTGGTACACGACTGGATTTGAAGCCAGGACCTTAGGATAGGAAGGCAGGGCCACTACCACTAGGCCATCAGCGCTCTGAACTCAGGCTTTAATTATGTCGGGTATGTTATTGACATATTTAATCTTGTCTTTGAAGTCTCGACCTTATAATTAAGATAACTTAAAGTTCAAAAAGTAATCCCACTGTGGCTGAAATAAATGATTTGATCGTCAGATGTTTAATTATGGCTCGTTTGATGGCAAAGGATATAAACAAGACAACATTTAAGTACATAGGATTTTAATACTTTAAAAATATTAAATACAAGAACTTTCACCTACACAATTAAGACGTTATTCGTTATTATAATCTAACTATTATACCGTTAATATAATTAAAGGAAAGTAAAAGTAAACAGGCCTTTGTACCTATTGTAGATGATTTTATGCGGCGTCAGGGGCAACTGAAGGGCAAGTCCCATTTCATTTACAAAATTTCGTCTACGAAATGTTGTTTTCGTTTCGCCTATTTGTCTCTCTCTATTGTATGGAGAAAAGATGAGACAGCAAAAATACGTTACGTAGAAACGATCAAAACGAGTTGTTGTCTCATCAATTTTTCATACAAAAGAGGGAGACACGTGCACACGAAAACAACATTTTGGTAGACGAAATGTGGTAGCAAAACTCCGACTTCGGGTACAGGTGTGCCCATGCCCCTACTTACACTGCCGCTGGACGCTATCATGCCATAAAATAATTAACAACATTATCTTTATGTTCTTAATATGACCCTGTAGACAGTTGATTATATAATAAAAGTAAAGTTTAAAGTTCACAAACTCTACGCATGAGATATTTAAGCTACGAGAATACACCTAAAAGATGCTTAGGTTTGTAAAGAAAATTGCAATAGATTACATGTACCAAAATGCTCATAAGCTCGGTGAGGTGGGATGAAAAGTTACGGGTTGCACTCGAGTGCAAAGGTTTTTCCCTCATGCTCTTTTAAATTCATCGCTTACTCGGTCATCAAAATTGAGCACACGGTTAAAAAGCAACCTTGCACTCAAACAAATAACTATTCCATGGTTTTTCAATTCTTATATATAGCATTACTCAAAGGTCAAAGTCGTTTATTTCACTAAAGCAAAATTTACAGCGAAATTAATTGAATTTTTGGATCTCGAAAACGTAGAACAATCAAAGCTTTTGAATGAAAGGGACATTCGGGAATCCTTTTAGTGTTGATCAACGAAACTTTAACGACATTGTTATTTGTAAGGGCTGATTGTTCCATTTACAGAATAACGTTATTCGTCGATTAAAAAATGTCAGTCCTTGTTTTGACCTCTTTCCTGTTTTTGATGAGCCTAAAAAAGAGAAGGATATATTTTTTCTCATAGATCTGTAGATTTAAAAATTATTATTATTAATTTAAAAGGTAACTTTTTTTTTATTATGAAATATATTTTAATTTACCTAATTATTTTTAGGTTTCGTAACAAGAAGCTGAAAATTGAAGTTTGCATTGAAAAGGTTTACGCGAACGTAGTCACGGGGGATTCCACTAGTATAATATAAAGTCCCGGGCACTTCATCCCTTAAATATATAAATGTGTAATAAGGTTGCTTATGAGCCGTGACGATCTGTATAAATCATTTTGATTGGATATAAAGGCCATCTAACTTTTTATTTCTCAGGTAAAAATAGGAATTTGGTTGGTCCATTATAATTTTGAAGTCGTTTCAGATAAATCACCGCTCAATTACTTTCGTAACTATGTAAGTATTTATATATTTTCTGATTTCTCACAGTACTTAGATGTATTTTTAATACAATTTGATATTTGCATGTTAATATTTTTAAAAAGAGTAACATAAAGTAATTTTATAAACTTTTATAAGTTGAGCTATCCATGGATCATTTGAAAAGGTCTGCAGGAAATTACTAAATGCAAAAAAAAACATGGCGCGCGTAAAGCAAATTAAAATAAAAGTAGAGAAAGTAACACACCAAGAAGATCCCGAGTCTAAGATTTTAATTAATGGCACCATGGAGGCAGGAGTAGGTTTAATGATGTTTTAAATTCACAAATTTAGTGCACACAATGTTCTAAATTCAATTTTAGTTTATAAAAAATAGAGATCCTTTTTTTTTTAATCTAGCATCATCAAAGCGTATTTTCTTTATTTTATTTCGAGGATTGTGATTTGTCTTATTCAGAATTTTATGGCCTCGTCTATCTTTTAAGCACTAATGTTGCTTAGAAGATTCAAATCTTTTTTACATTTGAAATAAACATAGTCTGGGATCTACAAATTGCAGTTTAGAACAGTGAGTAATGTTTAAGCCGCGTGCACATGCGAGAGATGCCTCTGATTTCTTCGCTCCACAAGTTTTGCGACGACAAATACAATACTCGTTTTGGGAGTATAAAAGAGATTTATACAATACACTTTCGCTGAATTTCAATCAAGTATAGTGAATCCATTTACGTTTCGCCTATAAGAGCTCGCTCAATTTATTATCGACGCTTGCTGCGGCGGCTCAGGAACATCGCACATGTGTGGCCGCTCGGAGAAGCGGTTGCATATGTTATCCGGTTTTGGAAATAGGACATCCCTACTGAGACCGGGCGGAGGAGTCACATCACTAGTCAAAGGGGACAAAAAAAAATGGCGTCGTAATGCGTAGATGTTTTGTTTGCCGTGTTATACAGTTTTCGTCTTAACATAATTATGATAACTTGACTAATTAATTTACAGGGCAGTACAAAATATTTAAAACTATTTATGTACACAATGCTAATGCTCTCAAACGGTGAAATAAAACATCGTGAAGAAACAAATGCTCAAGTCAGCTCTGCACGTATTGACCATGCCTTTCATGTGGATTAGGCCGCCTGAGCTGTCAGGATGGTATAGGTGCTTGACAAGCCTATTCCATCTAAAACCCGGTCCTAGCAATTGCACTTGACGCTATATAAATCATCTACAATAGATGCAAAGACTTACTTACAAAATGCAATTTCAAATCTCGGCGCATATCATATTAAAGTTATTATAAAAATTTATAATACAAAATTTGTAACCTAATAGTTTTTAACAATAACATTTGGCTCCTTTATACTTGTCTTTTTACCTGGGACCGTTACCGGACAAAGGATTTAAAAAAAAGGTGAATTTTGATGGATTAATTCAATATGTTTACCTACCTTTGGTACATGTTTTGTGGACGATTGTTCAAACACGTTTATCGGTTGTTTTGAATAAAATATAACTATGTACATTTATTTACACAAAGCATTTAAAATTACACAAATATTTATAAATTATACAAAATACACAAGAAACAGTTGAGCTATCTGCAGACCGTTACAAACGATCTAGAGATATCTTTAATAATTTATTCGAGTTCTTGAATAAGAAATACCCAACGTTACTAGACTTATTTCAATCGTACTTATAAATAACCTTATTTATAAACATCTCAACTTACAGCTAAAATGCTACGTACAAAAAAGTTAAAGTGAAAAAGTTCCTATTATCCAAGAAGTTAGTAACACTTATCTACAGATTCTATTCTATTTGTAAGCACGATATTTACAATTAATAGACTCCACTACTACGCACGAATATAAATTAATCCAAAAAAAACTGAAAACAAGATGACAAGACAAGTTTTCGAAATTCTACTTAGCTATATTATGACACATGACACTAAGCTTCAAAAAAGGAGCGTAAGTTCGTGACCCCCAATTGTGTTCCCCGAATGAATCGAATCTGAGAGTTTTTGAACAGTTTCTGTGTTACTTTTCTTTGAAATCACAGAACAAAACAAAACGCATTTGCTTCTGTTTGCAATCATAATAAACAAGTAAAGTTTAAAAGACTAGAAAACCCTTCAAGGCAAAACTGCTCATGAACAGATTTTGTTTTTTTTTCAATCAACTTATAAATGACAAAAATTTATGACATAACAAACATTTAAAATTTCTCGCAGTTCGAAGGGAAGCGCTGGGGGTCGGGATACAGAATTTCTCGTCCGACCCCCAACACTCTATTTCTCTATTTTTGTGAAATAAAAACTATTTGATTTTGATTTGATTTGATTTGAAAAACAAAATTCAACCGAATTGAGAAAAACCGACAAATTTTCGCAAATAAACATTCATATTATGAATAATCAAGTGATGGAAAAGGTTTTGAACTCACTACCCTCATGCTCAATATGCAGTGGAGATGGATCCTTCACGTAATCTATTTTGATGAAGGACTGTCTTGACTCCCTGTGCCTGTTGGAGGCTGTGCTCGGTGTGACGTCACGGCAGGTCGTGTGTTCGCAGGTTCGAGAGTCGCGGCGTTTGATCACTTTGCGGCAGAGGAGAGTCTCTTGAAAGGCTTTGCGATATCTGGAGAAAATTAAATATATAAATATTGACAATTCACACAACACTCTAGCCCCAAACTAAGCTGAACTTGTACGATGGGAACCAGTAGGCCTACCACAAGCTCTGTCTGGCTCTGTCTCTGGCTCTGGTTTTGAGTCTGTGAGACTGTTGACTAAATAAATCCTACGTCTAAACGTCACACACACAGTTTATTAAATTAAATTAATTATTTTTAAATTGAATTTTAATTTAATTTAATTTAATTACACTGGTGAGCACTCACACAGACTCAAAACCATAGCCAGAGACAGAGCCAGAAAGAGCTTATATAATACTTGAATACATTTTTTTAGCTTGTATTATACTTTTAAACTCGTACTATCTTTTGTAAATACATACTAATAAGCTGAAAACTATCCATTGAATACAATTAAAACTCCGTATATTTTTAACAAATATTGTAGAAAATTGAAAGAAATATTGTAGAAAACAAATATCTACGCATTACGTCGCCATTTTTTTATCTCCCGGCTAGTGTTGTCTCTTTGCCCGCTTGATGTAGTGATTTTTTATCCCAAAACCGGCTTACAATACGTAAAAAATAATATAACACCTATGTATATATTTAGTCATTTATATTTAATAAATATTCTTCTATTTCAATTTAATTTAAAGTAGTAAAGAAAGAACTACCATTACCTATGCAAAAAATCACGTTGATCCCTTGCTCAATAAAAAATTAAAACAATTCTATCTTACGGAAGCAATACATTATACCGGGATAAGTAGTGCTATAACAAACTATAATCTATTCCGACGAAGCACATAATAAATAACATTTTAATGACTCTAGCTATAGCTCGATATCGCTGTCAGAATGATTAATAATACTTGTCGTAAGAATCCTGACAAGCTTGACAAATTGACTGGCTTCCTTGCTCAGACTTCTGTGCTGGGTAGCAGGTTCAATGCCCATCGAGAACAAACATCGATTATAGAACTTTAATGAGGACATGTAAATGAGAGCTCGAAAAAATACGCAACGGAATTCTGCAACGTTTTTCACTGTCGGATTGATATTCTATACTTCTATAGATACTTATATTATAAAGAGGAAAGATTTGTATTTTTGTATGTATGTTTGTAATGAATAAACTCAAAAACTAATGTGTCGATTTCAAAACTTCTTTCACCATTGGAAACCTACATTCAGCTTCAGTAACAAAGGCCATATTTATGTGTTTAAAAAATAAATATCAACCCGTGCGAAGCCGGGACAGGCCGCTAGTAGTAAATTAAGAAAGTTCGTAGTTGTTTCCAAGAAAAAGTCTTTTAGCTAGAAATTACTTTGATGGGTAAAATCTCAGCTACATTGAATGGAGATTTACTAAAACTCTTTTTCTGATCCGAATTGAATATGGTTCTGAATTTAGAGCACATTGCATTATTTGGAAGATTTTTACTCGCGCGCGATAATTGCCACTTGTAGAGCGTGTTTCTTTTTAATTACAAAAAGGAGGAGGTGCTTAATTCTGAAGTGTTTCGTTTTTTTTTTTAATTTTGTTATTGCCATAACTTTGACATTTATGAACCGATTTGAAAATTAATGGCCGTAAGGCTCGAACACACCTAGTTCGCTGGCGGTAGCGATCAGTGAAACGCTGTCAAATATCGCTGTCAGATTTGAGATTTGACAGCGATATTTGACAGCGTTTCACTGATCGCTACCGCCAGCGAACTAGGTGTGCGCAGGCCTATAAAAATATGTCAAAAGATAAACAGTGCTTAAACTATTGCCATCCAACCACTGCGTAATGACAAACAGTGACAGGGCTAACTTTATGCAATGATTAAATTTAAATTGCGTTTATAAGCAGGGCTGTTACTCTTTTACCTGAAAGATTCCAGGCTGGCCCTATAAAAATTTCTTAAAATTCGGTCGGAAGTCAGTTTCTTCAGTTTAAAAACTTATATTATATTATGATAATAATTTAATCATTACCATGATTTGGATCACCCAGATCGATCGAAATCACTATATGATATGCATAATATTAATGAGACTGAATTATACATCAAAAATAGTTTATTTTATACACCAAAAGAGAAGTCACATCGTCTACAACAGTGGAGTTGGAGGGCTTACAATCCCTCCCCCTTTAACCAGAGTCAGTACATGCAACTCGGGCAGCCCCGGACAGCCGCCGCAAGCCGTAGCATCGCTGCCAGAGCAACGGCCACAACAACAGACTTGAGGAGCCCGTTGTCGCTACCAGCGGCTGGTAAAGCCGCTGGGACTTTCCTCCTCCTCCTGGTAAAGCCGCTGGGACATTCCCCCTCCTCGAGGTGGGCCTACAATAGGATCCTTAACGCACGTACTTGTTAAATACAACGCATTTCAGGACACGCACATCGCCGGCCACATCAGGGGTGATTTAGAACAGCTCACCCCTACAGCTGTTTTACTGTGTAGACACGGACTCCCCCAATAGGATAGTTATTGAATTTCTATATATTCTGCTCGTCGGAAAATTCCGTAAGCGCGATCGAGAATCTTGGCGAAATTTACGTCGTAGCACTTATATTTAAAGACTTTTCTATCTTTTTGCAATGCAATTCTATGTTCTACTATTTATCAAACATTATCATAATGTTACTAACAGTACTATATCCGCAACAGATGATTGTAGAAACAATATTTTCAGCCGACAAGAGATAGCCGTATCTGTTTTCGCTGAAGTGCGAAAAGGCAAGGGCATTATTAGGGTGGCATCTGTGTCACAGTCACGCCATCTTTTGTCTTATTACAGAACGAATAAGTATTATTTCTAAAATAAAATTACGCACATTATAACCAACAGATTAATTTAGATAAAGTACGTTTCGGGCAAACATATTTTTTTTCATCAGGCGCTTCTAATAACCCTTATAGTTATTTCAGACTGTCTATTCTAATCGAATATAAAACCTTGAAAGAAATAGTTAGGTTGGTAACTAGTGAATAAGATTTTAAGAAGGTACCCGTATTATTTTACAAATATAAAATAGTGCATAAACACACACTTATTCACACATTATATTATTAACAAATAAGCTCTCTTTCAATTAAGAATATTCACTCAAAAATCATAAATATATAAAGATTAAGACTTTTTGTAAGTTCTTATGATATCCTAGCTGTTCTGAATACTCTTTATTACCTTATTTTATTCCTAAAACTATTTTTTTAATAAAATATAGATTTGTTTGGGCTACTCTACTTAGTAGTAGAGCTCTTTGTGAAGGAAAGAAGGAAGTACTACCACCATGCCTATTTCTGCCGTGATGCAGCATTGCTGTGTTTCGGTTTGAAGGGTGTGGGTGGTTCTTTTTCCTATCGTGTCACTCTGGTTCAAAAGAACGGTGAAAAGATTTTAAGTCAAAGAGGTTCCTTTCATGCACTTGACACATGTCATTGTGTTGACTGGCCTCTCAGCTCAGTTGGTAGTAGCTCTGCCTTCTGTGCCGTAGGTCGTGGATTCGATCCCCATCGAGAACAAACATTTGTGTGGTGAACACAGATGTTTGTTCTTTATCTGGGTGTTATATATGTTGAATTCTAAGTATGTATTTACAAAAAGAAATGTATTATATCAGCTATCTGGTTCCCGTAGTACAAGTATTGCTTAATTTGGGGCTAGATAGTGTTGTGTGGATTGTCCACAATACTTATTTATTTATCTTAAAAATAAGTCGGGATTTCCTTCCTGACGCTATAACTCGATAACGGCTAGACCGACTTGGCTGATTTTGGTCTTGAATGATTTGTGGAGGTCCAGAGAAGGTTTAAAAGGTTTTTTTTTCAACGGGAACGGTAACGGCGAGCGAAGCCGCGGGCGGCCGCTAGTTTGCTATAAATTATAACAACAAAACCAGCAGTTCAGCATCTTCAATCTATCAATCTGGGGGCTAATTCTCGGGCCGATCTCGATCATTTTGCAATTTTATTTTATTGCTTCTTTTCACAACCCTGCACTTTTTCTACGTTTTCCGTACATTCCGTATATTCTGTAGCTGTTGAGGCTTTTACGATGAGGTCGTTGATGAATTACTAAAATCAAAATCATCCATTCTCTCTTCGAAAAGAAGCAATAAAATAATATTGAAAATGATCGAGATCGGCCCGAGAATTAGCCCCATGATCACAAACTCCTCACCTCTCACTCATAACATTGTAAAGTATCGGATTGACAGTAGCCGACACGTAGTACAAGGCACCAGCCACGTTGAACAGGTGCTCGTTGATGAGGTGGAACTGAGGCAGTCGGTAGCCGTAGATGAAGAACAGACGCTGGATGTGGAACGGTACCCAGCACACGAAGAATGCGATCACCACAGCCGCTGTATACCGAGAAAAAGTTTATATAATAAGTAAACAGGCTTTTGCATCTATTGTAGATGATTTATATAGCGTCAGGGGCAACTGGTGATTATTCATGCCCCTCATGCCCTTTTCCTTCACCGTTTCAGAGCACTAGCATTGTGTGCAAACATTTTTTGACAGAAAAACTCACTGAATTTGAACCCACGACCTTTGGATCCAGTACCAGTGCTCTCACTACTGTCTAATTTTCTTTTTAACCGACTTCAATTAAAAAAGGAGGAGGTTCTCATTTCGGTTATAATTTTTTTTATGTTTGTCATAGCACATTGGAAAGCTTCCAGATTGGTCTCGTACAAATTTAATCAAATTCGTTTTAATGTTTGTTACTGCATACATCCGTCATTGATAAAAAAACAATGAACTTAATCGGTTCATAAATTTTATGAAGCGATTAAGTTCATTTTTTTATCTAAAAGGTAAAGTACTTCCAGGTTAGTCCCATAGAAATTTCATCAAAATTGGTTTAATAGTTTGGCCATGAAGTGGGTTTCTCAAGTTTTTCAAACTTATATATAAGTATCTACAAAGAGTAGTTTACGATGAAGGGATAAGAACAAACTAACGAATCCTGACACTTGAAGGAAAGTTCCAGCCCCGCTTTATTATTTTGACAGCATTTGTAATGAAATTAACGTCGGGTTCATGTCTGTATAAGTTGAGGAAAAGTTGTATACAAGGAGTACATCTACCCCTTCTTTTAAAACAGTGTGTACTTCATGCCTATTTCTGTCGTGAAGCAGCATTGCTGTGTTTCGGTTTGAAGGGTGTGGGTGCCGGTGAAATTACTGGCACGTGAGGCTAAAGATCTGTTTGCCTCAAGTTGATGGACGCAGGGCAGTGCATCGTCGGGCCTGATGTGTATGACCGTCGAGGCAATGCTTTGTTATCGGCGATGGTTACCACTTAACATCAGGTGGGCCATATGCTTGTTCCATCAGCTAGTTATATAAAAAAAATAATGTGGCCTGTAATATCAATATTCGATAGTATCAGCCAGCAAGATATCTTCTGAAGGGCAAGTCGCAGTTTTACTCTATCAGTTTGAACAATTCGTTTTGTCTACGTGTCTCTCTCTTTTATATGGAGAAAAGATGAGACACATTACGTAGAAGTGATCGAAACGAGTTGATTGAAATTGGCATTTTATCGAAATTGACATTGGATACAAGAGTAAGCCAGCCTAGTAAAACTCAGACTAGAGGTACCTACTGGAGCCTAATTCTCGGGCCGACCGAGATTTTCAATGTCCCCTAAATACACATTGGCATTGCACAAACCCGCACATTTTCTACGTTTTCCGTATATCGTAGCTGTCGAGGCTTCAACGATGAGGTCGTTGATGAATTACTCAAGGAAATCATCCATTCTCTCTTCGAAAAGAAGCAATAAAATAAAATTACAAAATGATACGAGATAAGCCGAGAATTAGGTTCCTGGACTCGCAATCGCATGATAAACGTTTATTGGGAACGAGCAGGCCCAATTCGTGACTATCTGGAATGTTCTACATAGTATCCAATTTAGCAACGGCTGTCGTAGAACGAGCAACAAAATGTTATAGCTGTCCTTAGATTACTTTCGGAACCTTTGAGATGTTTCAATAAGGTTATTTAGTTCGTAACGGGGGCTATAATAGTATATTACATACTCAGGGAAGTAAATTAAGAAATGTTTCAGATCACGTGTATTGTAATTGTTTACCGAGGCGAAGCAGAGGTTGACAAACATGTGATCTGAGGCTTTCTTTTTTACTTCCCGTGGTTTGTATACAATTTTTCTGCTCGACGACGGCGGAAAGGGGCAACTTCGGTTTGTTCAGCGGGCCGAAAGTTGCTACTTTCTACCCGGTGAGCTGAAAAGGAAATATTTATTATTATTTTTGTATTGTAAAAGGATCATACAAAAAAAACGGTACGAACCAAACCGTAGTTTGTTGCCTGTTCTTCTAGGCTCGGTCACGCGGAAGTGGCACCTAGACTCACCTAGCTTTGAGACGTTTCAAAGTGATCCTTGTGATACCATTAAATACATATTTGACTTGACTTGAAATATTTTAGTTTTAAACAAGCTTGACGTAATACTCAGGCCCCCATAATACTCTTTTCGAGTAGAGACCCGAGTTCCAATGGCCAGAAACGTATTATAAGGTCGTTACTTTTATGCCAACAATATACAATGCAACAGTACGTCCGTCGATATCAATAAATACACGTCATCATCATCATCAGCCTGAAGAATTTCACAGCTGGACATAGGCCTCCCCTACAAATTTCCAGGAAGAACGATTCTGAGCCCTTTCCCTCCACCGACTTCCCGCGATCTTAACAATGTAATCGGTCCATCTGGTGGGTGGGAGCCTTACGTTTCGTCTTCCGGTTCTTACAGATGTGCTACATAGGTAAACCTAATTATATTTCAAAAATACTAAAAGAAGGTTCATTTACTTCAAAGATATTTTAGTATAATGAAAGAGACGGTACGATAAGACTTAATTAAAAATGTTTCACAATGCTCGATTATAACTAAATGAAAGTATTTTCATTGTATTAAAATTTCAGCCGCAGGGAAAGACGCAGCAGTTGGTTTCTCAGAAAGTCTTGTTTAACAAAATTCCAAGACTTTTCTTAAGACTGCCAAGAAGGAATAGGTAATGATGATAAGTTTACCTTTTTTAAATTAAATAATCTCTTCGTAATTTCTCGTAAGGCTTAAAAAAAAACTTTGTCGCATATTTTATGATTAGATATTTTAAAATAGATCTTATTTGAACGGTTTTATTTAATGAAGGTTTCGTATTGAATAATTTTTCAAATTAGCTTTTTAATGACGAAATATGCTATACAACCGAATTGAGAACCTCCTCCTTTTTTATTTGAAGTCGGTTAAAACATTTGAGAAAAGCTACTGTCTTTATGGTCGATTAGCAATCCGTGAAACCGGCCCTTAATCAACTTAGTTACTTAAAGACTTAACAGATAATAATTTAAGGCGAGTGGAAAGATGTGAAAACTTCTAATTAAAATTGTTCAGATGTTTTGTGAATCACTGTTTTAAATGTATAAAGGTCTGCGCACACCTAGGTCACTGGCGATGGCGATCAGTGAAACGCTGTCAAATTTGACAGCGACATTTAAGATGGGCCTTTATAATGTGCGCTAGGTTTTAAGGTTAAATTATGTGTTGATTCAAAAAACGAATCCTAAGATCTGACAATGCATAATATGCATGCATGTAAATTTAACATTGTAAAAAGGTGTTGCAATATTATTAATCATGAAGATAAAGTAGTCCAAAATTGCTGTTTTAGGGAATTTTCAATTAAATAGTTTAAAAAAAAAAGTCGCTTCACATGTGATTGAAAACGTTTCGATATTCCTAGATATTCCTATATTAGTTTGCAGGTAGAAATGTAATCTTGTGTTGTTAAATGTACTTTTATTCTGTAACCTATATTTAGCCTGCTCACTGTATAACATTATTTTATAAGTTACCTTAAGTTGTCTTTTAAGTGAAATGTAATAAATTCTCTAAACCGAACTACGGCAACAATCTAAGTAAATAATAGTAAACTGTACACTAATGCTCTATGGCCCCGCTCACTACAACCGAGACGGAAGTGACACCCTCCCACCATCCGCACTCTGCCCCGCGCTGCCTTTCAATACGCGACACGTGTAACGTCAGAACACACCCCTTCCTTTCTATACCTCTACTTTCCTTACAAATAATAATTAAGTACGTTAATGAACCTTTTCAACACCCGACCGAAAATAAATGCGTCATAAGTTTCAGGCCAAAAGCTCGTATTCAGAAACAGTGCTTGAGTCTGAGTCGAGCCTCAAGCGCTCTCAAGCAGTGATTTTTTAACAGTTCTCCATTGAAAAATGACAGTAATCTATGCTTGAGGCTCGACTCAGACTCAAGCACTGTTTCTAAATACGGGCCTTAGTGTGTGTGTCTGAGAACTCGTAGATTTGAAACGAATTCTGGTTTTTGAAAATTAAAATTAAAAACGGCCACCATCTGTTTGCCAATGGCTAAATCAGGGCCAACTTGTCTATTGACTGACTTGTCTTGACTAAAAACCATTTTATTTATGTAATATAATTATATCCTCACATACTCGACACTGGCAAAATTCACCCAAATGGACAGATGCCATTAATCAAGAAGAAGAAGAAAGTAAAAACGAAATTAATTATTTTCTATTCTATTGACAGAGGTCGAAACATAGGTCGAAACGATTCAAACCACGTTGACATTGTACAATATTGACACTCACACATGAGGCGAATCGCCACAGATCCAATATGGATCCAATATCGCCAAAATTCCAGACTAGCGTTTTTATACTGTCACATTTTCCATTGGGATTTCGGCTTCAATTGAGCTCGGTTTAAATAATACTGACGAAGGTTTCAATTTGTGTCTAGATAGACTGGTCTCCAGCGAACAGTGAGAATTCTCGCTTATTAATTTAAAAAGATTCAACCCCTTGAACGAATCTTACTTATAAAAATATGCCAAAACATAAACAGTGCTTATATTGCCTTGATTTCAATTGTTTTTCTGTTGTTATTTTGAGTTCTGCTGTGTAATTTCGGTGGTATTACTTGACAACATTACTTGAGGTTTTTAGCTCAATGTATGAACAGGGTGGAATGAAAAAGTTCCATATAATTATTGCCGTTTCCTGGGAAGATTTAAAAAAGTAATGACAAACAAACAAAAAATTTGCCATAAATTAAATTTAAATTGTTCCTTATAAGTATGGCTGTTAACTGCTATTTTATCCCGAAACTTTCTTTCCTTTTCTTTTCTTTTCTTTTTTGGTTCCGAAGTGTGTGAATCTATATTTGCCTATTATAAGATCTAAAATGTACCATACTTCAAGCAAATAAATTATTTCATTTCATTTTTTCATTTCATTTCATTTCGAAAAGTTTACAAAGACAGAATAACTTTTTTTTTTTTTTATAACTGATAGCTAAGCATTTGGCTGCCATCACACCTGGTGGAAAGTATAACCGAACAGAATGAGTGAAGCCGCGGCCAACAGTTTATAAACCTTCCTGTAAGAACTTATTCTTTATTGTACAAACAAAATACACTTAGAAAACATAAAATTAAGACGTGTACAAAGGCGAGCTTAACCCTAATGGCCCGAACACACCTAGTTCGCTGGCGGTAGCGATCAGTTAAACGCTGTCAAATATCGCTGTCAGATTTGAGATTTGACAGCGATATTTGACAGCGTTTCACTGATCGCTACCACCAGCGAACTAGGTGTGCGCAGGCCTAAAAGAATCCTCTTACAGCAAACCTTGGGCGTATGCTCAAGGTTGCACAAAAAAAGGAATTGAGAAATAATATTATAACAAAAGTATTGGATAATAAGACAATAATTAAACCTACACATAATTTACCTTGTGTATATTTAAAGGAGAATTCCAAAATGTCTCTCATTATTACTAATAAGCATCGAAATACGTGCCTAGAACATACGCAAATAAAATAACTTCAAATTCTTGTATCGTTTGAAAACCACACAAAGAGACTTTCGCAAAAGTTTCTTCAAAGCAGTAATAAATAGGTATACATTTAAATTCAAGAAAAATCTTGACTAGGTACTTACAAACCTTTTCAAACTAGAAGGTGCAGAGAAAAATAGGACATTTCATTCTTTGTTACAGCTACTCGTATTATATAAAGAAAAAACGCCCTTATCATCAACTAGCTGATGGAACGAGCATAATTATAGTCCACCTGAAGTTAAGTGGTAACCATCGCCTATAACAAAAGCATTGCCTCGTAGGTCACGCACGTTCTACGTTACACTGCCCTGCGTCCATTAACTTAGGGGATACAGATGATCTGCCTCACGTGCCAGTAACCCAGTAATTTCACCGGCACCCATATATACCCTTCAAACCAGGCAGAAATAGACATGGTGGTAGTAGGTACTTCCTCAGACGAGCCCTTCACAGAGAGCTCTACTACTACTAATTATTTTTTGTTCTTTATTTTCCTCTCTTTCTAAGTACTTATCTAGGTAATTGTTAAAGTCAAATGTTTATTTAATAACATCGGATTAATCCCTATTGAGATTTCAAAGCACGTAATCCTCAAGAAACAATCAAGTTATTTTGTTTATTTATATCCAAAAAGGTTCATCCAATCAGCTTTTGTGAACATCTAAAAGGAACGGGCTCGTAGGACTTTTCGGTAGGTTAGGTACCCGTTCCCATAATAAAAAGATTTTAGTGTGAATTTCCCAGTAGTATACTTGTCCGTTAGGGTTCTCAGATCAAAAAATCAAAGTTCCGGAGTAAAACCCTGACATTTTATGAAAATTCCGTAACTTTTTTTCAAATACAATATTAATGTCGTTAGTACTGTAGGCATACCACAAGCTCTGTCTGGCTCTGGTTTTGAGTCTGTGTGAGTGTTGACTAAATAAATCTTACATCGAAACACACAGTATTATACACTGGCGAGCCTCACACAGACTGAAAACCAGAGCCAGACAGAGCTTGTGCTAGGCCTACTGCTATAAATTATGAATATCGAAGCAAAATTTTAACATGATAAAATTTTACCTCAAGTTGATAGACGCAAGACATTGTCAATACACTGTGCCCTACAAATAGGGCACGTTTCTGACGTGCATGATCTACGAGGCAATGCTTTGTTATAAGTAACGGTTACCACTTAACATAAAGTGGGCCACATGCTTCTTCCATCAACCAGTTCTATAAAAAAATAGCTTGATATGACTTTTGAAACTATCGTGGTTTTGGTAAATATCCCTTTGTTTCATAAAAATTGTATTGATATGGACCGTTTACCTTTCCAAATAAGCTAAGAGGATCATAGTCTCCAAGAATCTGAAGACAAAGAACAAACCCTAAAACTCTGTTCCTGACATTATAGCATCCCATAAAAAATACTCTTAGCTTGTACAAAATTAAATCACCGACGATAAATTCCTTCAATAGTAATCCACTGAGAAACAGAAAGCTATAAACCTTAAGCCTCTCACACACGTAGCTATATAATATATATTAATAAATTACGTTATAAGTTGGTGACGTCATAGAAATATATATTATAGCTGCGTGTGCGGTCACTTGAATATTTGTATAGAAAATACATCGTAATATACCTTTCTATAATTTATCTCACTTCCCACTATATATGTTATATTATAAAATGTGAAAGTTTGTATGTATGGATGAATGTTACTGTGTTTGTTACTCAATAACGCGGTTAAACGGATCTGAATAAAATTTGGCACAGAGATAGATTACAGTCTGGAATAACACATAGGCTTTTTATCCCGGTAAAATAGGGTTTTTAAGTTTTCATGTGAATTAACATGATTTTTTGCATAATAATAACAAGCGAAGACACTATTTCACGCGGACGAAGTCGCGGGCACAGCTAGTAATAATATTATAGCTGTGTGTGACGGGCATCATACTGGTTTGTATTCGCTTTATGACGCTGAAAATTGTTTGAGAACCAATTGATCAAGTAATCAATGGGTTGATTGATTGCGTGTGTTTGATTGGTTTACAACACACACGCACTTACATACAATGAAAGCAAGGGCCGCAAGTCATAGAAGCTAACGGTAAAATATGATGAGAATTAAAAAACTGCTGAGATTCAAACTTATGAAAAAAATTTCCTGACTTGAGCTACGATTAAGAACACTTGCGATCTTTCAAACATTATAAACTACTTCGAAATGCATGGGATTTTTTACCAGCTGTCTTGAAGTAATTTAATTAAGGGCAGACTTTTTTATGTTGAAAAGTAAACAGGCCTTTGCATCTATTGTAGATTATTGATATAGCGTCAGAGGGGCTACTGGTAATTACTCATGCTCCTACTTATGGGACGCTACAGTGCCTGGGACATGATTTTAGATGGAGTAGGCTTGCCCAGCACCTATACCATCCTGACAGCTTAATCAGCCTTATCCACAGGAAAGACATTGTCAATAAGTGCGGAGCTGACTAAGCCGCGAGTTTCCTCGCGATGTTTTCCTTCATCGTTTGTTTTCAGTCCTTGTTTTTGATGAGAAGGAAATATTTTTATCTGACAGATAGCATTACTTTACAGATTAAAAAATTTGTCATGAGCTGATTTTTTTTTGCTATCCGCTTGTTTTAAGGGCAAAGCGACTTACCAAGCATTCTAATGATAGCCTTCCTGGATTTAGCCTGGCGCGTCTCGCCGTGAATGTGCCCGTTGAGTAAACTCAGCTTTGTCTTCTCAGTGATCTTCGTGGACCTGCAACAAATATTGTTGGTTTATTTCCAAAGTTAAAGTAGGTACAGGCGCATATAGGCAGAAGGCGCCACCAGGAAACGTAACCGTAACTTCTAATTTGCACAGATACATTTGATACATTTATTTATTATCATTAACCTAGATATAACTTTACAGATACTACTTATCTAATACGTTATAATCTAGTAAAAACATAAAAATATTTACACAGAACACATAACAAACACAATTGAATACCTACTTAGAAAAAACACTTAAAAACTACTTAACTTTAGCGCTCACAAAATGTGAGACACACCTTTTCAATATCCTTCCACCCATCCACAAGCAGATCGATTTGAGGATGGTCTTTGGTGGACAGGAAGGCCTTCGCCACACACATTTTGTACTAGGCCCGCAGATGGTACGAAAATTAACGGACCGAACAATTTTCTTGATGGAATTAGACGTGTTTCTGTTAAACGTTTTCTGATGATATGCGTTCGACCTTAATCTACGGAGAGACAACCGTAGGCCGATCTATTTTAAAGATTTTAATGAAATTTATATGCTTCCAATTTGAAAGTCAAAAAAGTCCTGTAAAACAAGGATTTCCTACATTGGTTCATATAGAACGGAGAAGAAGAAAGAAAACTAAAACCCATTCCATTTTAACAGTTTTATTCAGTCTATTAAAATTCCATCAAACGCTTTGGATTAAATGAGATTTCGGATATCGAAACAAAAATAATAGTTTACAAATTTTGTATAAGTTCAAGAATGTAAAATCATAAAAGGTACCTATTACATTTTCGTTTCGTCAACCAGACTATTTGGTATATACGATATTTTGCCACCCCAGTGGCGGCCACTGGATAAAGAGAGAGGCAGATATAAGTACAGATATAAGTATCTAAGTAGGTTTCTTCCACGCATGACCATTATCCACGGAAGAGTAAGTCTGCGCAATGGAATAGCTATCATAACGGTGATATTTTTTAGGAAAACTGTCGCCAAACTACCCGCAAAATCGCGTGACAGTGTCGGCGACAAAACTTTTTAGAAAATAATAGAATACTCGCTCGTAATACCGTGAGTTTGATGATCGGAGTATATAGCCAGTAACGATTCATACAAAACCTTATGTAATAATCCTTTGCATATCAAAGCTACACCCTTCCAGCGCTCAGCGATATAGTAGCATGCTACTAATAAAGCATTTATGCTAGTGGCATCCTATTATGTCATTGTTCCTTTTTATAACGCTTTTATTAGCTTCACCTGTATGTAAGTTCTTCTTCTTCTTATCGTGTCACTGATTCTTTCGAACCAAGTGTAGTGAAAGGATTATGTAAGTTTGTATGTGAGTTTGTATGTAACCGACCCCTTTGAGCTCGATTTTGTCCTACTTTGAACGATCAGATTTGATTCAAACTTTGCACACCTGTCAAAGGTCGATGACAATGCAATAATATGAAAAAAAAAAACCTACTTTGAACGATCAGATTTGATTCAAACTTTGCACGCACCTGTCAAAGGTCGATGTCAATGCAATAATATGAAAAAAAAAACAAAACTAAAAAGTATAAAATAAATTATAGTTTAAAAAAAAACGCTTTTATAACTAATTGAACTAAAAAGTTAAAAATAAAACTGTATTATTCAATTGAAAAATGTATATTATTGTACAAAAAGCGTGGGGGGCTTGATTTTGATTGTTGTAAATATTTTATCAATAGTTTATTATATCTGAAGTTATTATAAAAAGCACCCCACGCTTTTTTGTACAATAATATAAATTTTTCAATTGATTATTACAGTTTTATTTTTAACTTTTTAGTTCAATTAGTTATAAAAGCGTTTTTTTTAGTTTTTTAAACTATAATTTATTATTGTTAACACTTGATTATACTTCTGTAACGGATAATAACTTTTGATTTGATTAGTAAAAAAATTTTAAACGCAAAATTCGATTACATACATCTTTACTACTAAGCTATCCCCGACGGCCTTAATATATGTAAGTCTAGCCTTTTGGAAAATAAACAATACTTTCTACCCTTTTCACGAAATTCACTGAATCGAAAATTCCTACACAATACAATTTTGTAATCCTAAAGATCTGAATGCTTATTACAAATCTGGGAGGATGTGTAACGTGCGGGAATCACAGTCGTGATCACTATGTACATACTAAGTCAGTTCTTCTTCTTCTTCTAATCGTGACACTGGTTCTATCAAACCAATGTGGTGAAAGGATGGTAAGTGTGATTTCCTCAAGTTATGCCAGTAATTTGAATGAAAATGTGTCAGAAAAATTACCTTCTCTACTTACCTCACTCTACAGAAACTGCAATGTGAAATCGTTTGGTTTTTGTTGTTATACTTATTGCCTTTTTCGCTTTAAATACCAGCGAAATCGTAGAAGAAATACGATTTCAGTATTTTCCTAATCTACAACCCAGTTGTTTTATGTACTTAATTATAGTGTTGAAATCAGTAGACCGTTATAAATAAGGCTATCCAATTTTAGCTACGATGTTGGCACTCCACTTACCTTAACCTTTAATTACTTTACTGGTGAATAAAAAAGCAATAGTTGCTGTCGAGAAATACTTGTATTTTTTTTTATGTGGCAACATTCTGAATCTCAACCACAGAGCTAACCTTTTTTTTTCGCCCCGCAAGGGGCAGGCTTAATTCCAAAAACCAGCCCTGCTATTCTGGCAATACGGCTCGATTGAATGATCGCTGAACTGCGTTCCATTTTCAAATTTTTCAAGCAAAAATTTACAACTCGCATTGAATTCAGCGATCGCTTGTGTGATTTGTGTTGCTAGAATTGCACCCCAGACCATAGCCCCCGGCATGTAATTCTATTCGATTCTCATTGCTTCCTACTGCAGAATCGAATGAAGGTGAGATGAAGATTGAAGGCCTACGCGCACCTAGGTCGCTGGCGATGACGATCAATGAAACGCTGTCAAATATCGCTGTCAAATTTGACAGCGTTTCACTGATCGCCGACGCCAGCGAATAGGTGTGCGCAGGCCTTGAGCGTTCTAAATTTAAAACACTTTTCCACAGAGTATGAGCACAGAGTAGGATTTTTTTCACAAAGCGCTCTTTGAGTTAGTGTGGTGAAATAGTAGGTACATTACTTTAGCGGCCACCCGGAGGCTTTGATGGACGAAGATTTATTTTATATATATTCTATACATAATATATTCTATGTATGCATATATATTCTATATTCTATGTTATTTATCTGGCCACTGAACACGACAGTAATGGATGTTCATACTACTTTTGCTATATATGTATATAGAAAAAAAAACCGAAATTTGTTTTATTTTCATTTTATTTGGGTAAACAAAAGTACCACAATATGCCTAAAGTGATCGCCCTGCTGAGGTTTTCCCTAAGGACAGCAGGGGGTTCTTCAAAAAGGGCGTTCTTAAAGTCAAACGGTGTTAGTGTCTGAGGTACAAAATATAATCTGTGGTAATAAGCACAGATAATATTTTGTATATTTTGCAGTAAGCTTATCTCTACCGCGCCAGGTAGAAAGACTTCAAAACTTTTTGCTGTGACAAGGGTTTCTTTACTCAAGCTATGATGAACACATTCCAGCCTTGGAGAAGCTAATTTATATGCTGTGTTCAATCCCCTAAGCCACATCTAAGCGTTCTGCGGTGGCGATCATTGAAAGGCTTTCAAATATGTCTGCGATATTTGACAGCGTTTCACTGATTGCCATCGCAGAAGGTTTATATGTGCGCAAGGCTTAAGTCCTTACTGAAAGTTTCTTATACATAATATTCTTCCTATTTTTTTCTAAATTACAAACTAAACAACAAACTTAAAAAAAAATTGTATACATTCCTACCTATTTTTGTAGGTCACCAGAATAAACATCACACGAATGTTTTGTGTTTGGTTTAATTACTGGCACGTGAGGCTGAATATCTGTATGCCTCCAGTTGATGCACGCAGGGCAGTGCATCATAGGGCACGTTCCTGACGTGCGTGACCTACGAGGCATTGATTTGTTATAGGCGATGGTTACCACTTAACATCAAGTGGGCCATATGCTTGTTTCATCAGTAAGTTACATAAAAAAAAAACTATGAACTTCAGAGCTGATGGCAGAGTTGCTGGGATGTTTTTCATGATTGAAATACATAGATGTAGGAACAAAATAGGTATTAGCAGTTGAGTAGAAATATGAGTCGCTTTAAAAAACATGACAGTTAATTAAATAAACCCTGAAAAAAAAAAATTGGCTATGAACGCAATTTAAATTTAGTCATGGTTTAAAAATAGCCCTGTCACTTTTTGTCATTACCCAGTGATAAGAGATGGCAATAGTAGTAAGCACAGCTTATCTTTTGACATATTTTTATTAATAGGGCTATATGAGAGAGGTCTTAGATATGACGGCGCGTTACTAGTTTGTCAACATCACGAGTGACGAGTGACTGTCACTAGCGGAGCGTCGTGTTGGCGGTAGCGGGGCAACCGTTTTGTTATTTCACTTTGGAAATACAGGAACGAGCCAGCGCACCACATCTGCGACAAATCGCTATAAATCTGGACAATCTAAGTTAATCTGGACCAAATTAATGTTGAATAACGTACTAGTGTTTCATAAGAGGTTTTATTCTTGTTAATTAAAATCAGTGGAGTAAAATTAACTGTTATTTTGAGTGTTCGGTTTTGGTGCCCTGCCATAGGGCCCCTGTGGTAAACAATAAGTTCTGATGAAGGCCCTCAAGGCCCTCCTGCGCCTTCATCAGAAGTGGGATCGAACGAGCGGCAAAATGAAAGGCTCTGGATATCACATTTATGTTGTTCAACAAACGCCCACATGGAGTAGTATTACAACCAACAGCTAAGTTGAAGTTTGATTCGGATGAGCCGGATTCGGATATCGATATTGGTGTGACGTAACGGAAGTAATAGTGTAGAATAAAGGTCTGGACGGACTTATTTACTTGTGGCTTTAACGAGTGCACTAAAAACTCGTGCAGCTTCAGCTTCATGTCTCTGAGCTGAATTTGAATGAAATTACATGGAGCTCAGTTAACCCAGCGGGCGTAATGTTTTTGAAGCTCATGTTTATTCAGGACTACCTTGATGGCATCTTACGATTCAAATCAGGAACTAAAGATACGGCATCGGAATCTGCTCTTCGATTGGGAATATAATCGAATGAATACCAACATGCCTAATGAAAATCATAACTGGGTTTGCTATATCAGCATTGTATCAGAAGGACAATCACATTCGTCGTAAACTAAATGCATAGACTGCCACGAGTCGAGCTCATTTGTTTCAAATCTTTGGAATAACTTGTGACAGTCGTTTGGATGCTGAAGCATAAACACCTTAAGCCAAGCGCATTCACGCGCGGGAGAAATTTGACTGAAAATATCACTAATGTGCATTGACTGGATATCGTACAGCTGAGTGTCAAAAGCAACGAAATGATGTTAAATCATATCCTTAGAAACTCTAGTTCATCGCACGCCATGGAACAAGACTAACGGTGATAACATTAAGCTTCACAGCAAGTAACCACGCTTCTTAATCAAGTAAGCGAATGGATTTGCTAGAGTTGAACTGATGACAATAGACTTGGATGCAAGATCATCAGAGACTGGAATCGAAATATGGAAAATGTAGTAGGGCGTGGGGCTTGTCCAAACGATTTTGAGACGACAAGCAGATTATTCGACATTGACATAAACAGCAGTTCGCCATTCAGTGCAGGAGTGGTGGCAGCCATACGGGGGGCAGTGGCAACAGCAACGATGGCTGTTCCGGTGCGGTGCAGCGCACAGCGAGTGCATGCAATTGCTTTCAGAGACAGTTTACATAAAGGTTAGCTGTATTGTTTTTCCTTTTCTGATTCGAGTACTAGCTAGTCGGTAGAAGCCCCTAGACTTATTGATTCAGCTAAATTATTAGCGGATGACTCGAGACTACTTTCTCGCTCAATAAAATGTTTTCTTGGTTATCCTAAGGAGCGTTGAGATAAGTCGTTGGGGCGACAGTATGTTTTACTGTTATTTTGCAGTAGTGGGTGAGATGAGTCATGAGTCCCGACGATGTGTTCCAAAGGATGTATTTTCTAATAGAAGTTTGTACTTGTTTAATGAATGAGTCGTTCATAAATTGCACGCAGGCGTATATTTTCTTGATGATGATAAGGATGAGCCAACAGACTAGTTTCTGGCTTCCAAATGTTGTCATAATAGCCGAACAGAATACTGTGTCGAGCTTTTCTTTACAGAGATTGCACACGAGGTCAGCGATGCAACAATGATGCGATAGCGATGCGACAATAAAGTTACAGCCTTACGACGTGACAGCGATGCAACAGCAATGCAAAAGCAATGCGACTGTGAGGCGTCTGCCTAGCGACCGCGATAACAACACTACTAGTAACATCGAACTCAAGTGGTGGCAAGTCATGCTTGGATGAATCCTACAGTACTCATATTAAAGAAGTGAATAAAGGTGGAATCCACGAGAATATTCCTATGTATGAAGAAACATGTAGAACGATGTAGAGAAGTCATGACTTTAACACACCCTTGATGATGTCCTTCGTGGACTATCATAAAGCCTTTGATTGTGTGAGATGGCCACAGCTATGGGCTGTTCTGCGTAAATTGGGAGTGCCGGACCACCTGGTGCTCATAATTAGAAAGTTGTATGAAACAAGTTGTGGTACTGTCAAGCTTAGAAGCCTGGACACTCAAAGCCGCTGACAGGCAGAGAGTGGATGCGTTTTAGAATTCCATGGGTTGCACACCGTACTAATGCATCTGTACTAGATGAACATCAGCTGGAAAACCAGCAGCACTGGTCCTCTGCCTAATTCGAGTACAACAATAATTTGACCACATTGCACGCAGAGGTGCAAATAATCTCGCAAGACTCATCATAACGGGCAAGATAGAAAGCCAAAGACTAAAAGGACGAACCCCAAAGAGATGGTCGGACCAGGTGTCAGACAACCTGGATATTGATGAAATAAAAAGCCCGAGAACCACTTTACTTCGTATATTAGGATAATAACTATTGATTTACAAAGCACAAGATATTTGATGAGACCTACGACCATTACGGGGAGGCAAGTAGTGACGTAGTGAGTAGTCACAGTCATTTTGGCGGCAGTGCCCAGAGAGCTGTCATCTGTCATGATCCATTGACGTTGACATAATTACGCATTCTTCGGGTATGGTGTGGCCTTGATATGCCCGTTACCGTTGCACTCCACCAAGCCGAAAAGAGAGTCAAGTCGAGGAAAACCGTACGAAAGGTTCTTGCACAAAGTCACGATCCTCAGCAGTGAGGGTCCGACGAATAAGGAGGATGAATAAACAGCTCCAATGAATCTACAACTACCATCAAATGCTACGAATGCAGTTACAAATGCCGGCAGATGGTTCAAAAAGTTCAAACCTATTCCATGAATCAAAAACAAGGTTGAACCTGAAAGATAGCAACAAGGCTGTCATCTGCTACTGCTGCGGAAAGAGAGGCCACTTTGCAAAGCACTCCACAACAACAGGCAGCGCCATGGCATCTTGTGCACCTGGATGCGCTATTGGTGGCGGTGGCAGCGCTGCTGCCTAATGCGGGGATTACTTCTGCCAAATTGATGGCATTTTGCAAGAATCAGGTCAGTCGTACCCATTTTGTTCTCTTGAACGTTATTTATGTCATCTGGTTGGAAAGTGCAGTTAATAAGTTTACGGGCAAGCTTAGCGAGCGTGACCGAAAGGAATACTGCTTAGTGGTAATCGATGGCTTAATCAAAATTACGACTAGTCTTTTAAATTATGAAGAGGCCGAGACGGCGCCAGATGATGATGTAGAGCATGAGGATGTAACAATGACTGAACGAGATGACACATTGCCTCATAATGACAATGACACTTTGACCGTATGCTCGGATGCTTTATCCACGAACTCCCGTAATATAACAGTTGCTGACAGTCTCAGTGTGTACTTGCTTCAGACACTCTCATTGTGTACTCAGATCCCGAGCCATGGGATATATGATCATAGACACCATTAGTAAATTATTGTGTATTGTGTTTGTCAAAGTCGATCCTGGTCTAAATAGTGACATCCTGCATTGCTGGAAGGATTCACTGATTCAGTCCAGATGGTTTCCAAAGTCTTGCCGCCAAAGTCGATCCTGGGTCAGAATGGTGACATCCTGCATTGCTGGAAGGATTCATTGATTCAGTCCAGATGGTTTCCGAAGTCGAGCCTGGTCGAGAAGTGTCGATCCGGGCCACACCTGGAAAGGTTGGTTGAAGGGATGCACTTGCTTGGTCCAGATGCAGTCGAGCCTGGGTCAGAATGGTGACATCCTGCATTGCTGGAAGGATTCATTGATTCAGTCCAGATGGTTTCCGAAGTCGAGCCTGGTCGAGAAGTGTCGATCCGGGCCACACCTGGAAAGGTTGGTTGAAGGGATGCACTTGCTTGGTCCAGATGCAGTCGAGCCTGGGTCAGAATGGTGACATCCTGCATTGCTGGAAGGATTCACTGATTCAGTCCAGATGGTTTCTGAAGTCTAGCCGTCAAAGTCGATCCTGGGTTAGAATGGTGACATCCTGCATAGCTGGAAGGATTCATTGATTCAGTCCAGATGGTTTCCGAAGTCGAGCCTGGTCGAGAAGTGTTGATCCGGGCCACACCTGGAAAGGTTGGTTGAAGGGATGCACTTGCTTGGTCCAGATGCATTGCGTTGGTTTATCTGGTTGAAGGGTCAGAATCCATACCATACCGGTGGGTTGGTTGGAGGGATGCTCTCGTCCGGGCCTAGGTTCTGTAGTAATGTTCTTAATCCCAGAGATACAGCGAAAGATGTTGAAGATGGAGTCAGTCTAGTTTATGCAGGATGGACGAGCGGATGTCCTGTTGATTGAGACCCCTTTGTTCCAGAAACAAATTATCGCCCGAGGACGGTCGTATGTCAGTCCGGCCGTGACGGCGCGTTACTAGTTTGTCAACATCACGAGTGACGAGTGACTGTCACTAGCGGAGCGTCGTGTTGGCGGTAGCGGGGCAACCGTTTTGTTATTTCACTTTGGAAATACAGGAACGAGCCAGCGCACCACATCTGCGACAAATCGCTATAAATCTGGACAATCTAAGTTAATCTGGACCAAATTAATGTTGAATAACGTACTAGTGTTTCATAAGAGGTTTTATTCTTGTTAATTAAAATCAGTGGAGTAAAATTAACTGTTATTTTGAGTGTTCGGTTTTGGTGCCCTGCCATAGGGCCCCTGTGGTAAACAATAAGTTCTGATGAAGGCCCTCAAGGCCCTCCTGCGCCTTCAGATATAATAGCCTGCTCACATGCACACGGTTGCATCTAAACAGTGCTTTTTTATGTCAAACTTTGATTCTGCTGATCGATATTACACCAAATGTTTTTATTTTATTTATTGACAACCTTTTTCATTTTTTACACACTTGGTACTCTTGGCACTCTAGCGTGCGTGATCTATGAGCCAATGCTTTGTTAAAAGCAATGGTTACCACTAAACATCAGGTGGCCCATAATGCTTGTTCCATCAGTTAATTGCATAAAAAAAAATCGGTTGTCTGTAAAGTCGGTTTACTGATGATAGTTGAACGTGACAACGTCCATACAGCTGTCCACGCGGACGCATCGCTCACTCAAGTAGGAGAGAGACAGATGTCGAACGCTGCCAAACGTGGAGGCCGATTGTGCCTCTTTGTCGCTCGTTCCGCGCTCTCGCTTGCACTTCAAGCCTTAAATGGAACGCCTCAGAGCGCGGTAACGCCGCATGTGTCATGTTTTTTCATGCGCGCAGCCGGCTCCATCGAATTTTATGACGTCACGTCAAAAAAACATACAAGATCTTGTGCATATAAGAAGGGACTACAGATTCAAACCCGCCCGCATCTATAGACGACTAACTATAGACCTAACTAAGTTCGCCTTCGGATAACCGTTTTTTGCGCTCAATTTAACAAATTGGAGACCATAGCATTTTATGCTATATGAATATATTTTTATGAAAATAGTTTCGAGACAAAATCTTAGTAACTTCCTAGCTATACGGTCAGTGATGCCCGGGGTACACGAGGCTAGTTTTTCAAGCCAGTAGGCCTACCACAAGGTTTATCTGGCTCTGGTTTTGAGTCTGTGTGAGCAAGATAGTGATAGTAAGCTAGCAAGCTAGCAGTTCTTGCTTCGTGTAAACAGAACTTAATTTGTTGTATAGCAGTATAGTCTGTTTACACAGTTCTAGCAGTTCTGGCTCTGGTTTTGAGTCTGTGTGTGTGACGTTTCAACTTACGATTTATTTAGACATCACTCACACAAACTTAAAACCAGAACCAGAGACAGAGCCAAACAGAGCTCGTGCTAGGTTTACTGACTCGAAAAACTAGCCTCGTTTATCCCGGGCATCAGAGACAAAAGGAGATACCTACCGGAAGTTATTCAATACAATAATTAGCTTCCCTGGATTTAGTAAAGATATGACAACCTCTGTTTGCAGCTCAAGGCGGATCTTCAAAGAAAGCTAAAACTATGATCAAATGTGACGGTATTTTATTGCAGTTCCATAAGACGTAAAATGAATCGTTTTTGCGGTTCTTATTCCCAAAACCAATAACTCTTATTCAGTGTGTGGTTGATATTGTAGTTTATTATTTCACAACAACAGCGACGCAATACTAATACGTTGTTTTATGTTTGGCAGGTTGTATTTATTGCCTGTATATATTCTTACCTGTAGGCCGACCCCAAGCTCTGTCTCTGTCTCTGTCTCTGTCTCTGTCTCTGTCTCTGTCTCTGTCTCTGTCTCTGTCTCTGTCTCTGTCTCTGTCTCTGTCTCTGTCTCTGTCTCTGTCTCTGTCTCTGTCTCTGTCTCTGTCTCTGTCTCTGTCTCTGTCTCTGTCTCTGTCTCTGTCTCTGTCTCTGTCTCTGTCTCTGTCTCTGTCTCTGTCTCTGTCTCTGTCTCTGTCTCTGTCTCTGTCTCTGTCTCTGTCTCTGTCTCTGTCTCTGTCTCTGTCTCTGTCTCTGTCTCTGTCTCTGTCTCTGTCTCTGTCTCTGTCTCTGTCTCTGTCTCTGTCTCTGTCTCTGTCTCTGTCTCTGTCTCTGTCTCTGTCTCTGTCTCTGTCTCTGTCTCTGTCTCTGTCTCTGTCTCTGTCTCTGTCTCTGTCTCTGTCTCTGTCTCTGTCTCTGTCTCTGTCTCTGTCTCTGTCTCTGTCTCTGTCTCTGTCTCTGTCTCTGTCTCTGTCTATGGTTTTGAATCTGTGTGAGTGCTCACCAGTGTATTATACTGTGTGTGTGACGTTTTGACATAAGATTTATTTAGTTAGCACTCACACAGATTCAAAACCAGAGCCAGATAGAGCTGGTGGTAGGCCTAGCGTGTGAGTGGCATAAAAATACGCTGATCACGCTTCAAGACGAATATAAAAACTTTCTCAGTCCATTCGAACCGTTTAGGCTTAGTTTGAATACGACAGTAGAAGGGCTCTTTGTGTGTGGCTCGTCCGGGGAAGTACTACCACTATGCCTATTTCTGCCGTGAAGCAGCATTGAATTATGAGAATATACTGACCCGCACAAATATCAATGTTGTAAGTCTTTTCTTCTTATCCTTCTTAACTATAAGCAATAAAAAGGTTTTTCATAATTCTTTATTGCAATTAGGAAAAAGGTAAAAATATAGCACATGTACAAAGACGAGCTTACAACCCTAACAAGAGACGAGAGCTTTTATGTATAAAATGCCGACTCTGCCTAAGGCTAAAACGCGGCATTCTTTTGCAATTAGCCAAAATTTCACACGAGATATTATATAGTATAAGATATGAATTTCTAATGTCCAAGCAATTTCCGGTATCTGACAGATCGCATTAACCCCTATTGAAGGAATTAATAATAATCTAACATCCATATTGGGCAATCGAGAGCTTAGAAAAAACGGAATTATTCACCAATATTCCGGATATTGGGGAATTATACCAATTTTTCTGGTTTTTTTTTATAATGTCCCAAAAGTTAAGAGCCGAGCGGGATTTGAACCCACGACCTTCCCCTAGGGAAGGTCGTGGGTTCAAATCCCGCTCGGCTCTTAACTTTTGGGACATTATAAAAATCTTTGTGATTTCCTTAAGTGTAGTAAACACTATAAAATTAATAAAAAAAATTCTGGTTTATTCAGCGAAGCAACCTCGCTTGTCAACGCAAAGGTCACGGGCTACCAGAATCCAGCTGTAAACCATTTTTTCCTATAAAAATAGAAAAAAGAGAAGGAAAGAAAAGAAAAATGGATAATTTTTTCTCCTATGTTTGTGAACAATTTCTTCACCGAGGACTAACATTTGTGTGATGGCTAAAAATGTTTTGTCCTTTATCTGGATAAATATCTATGTATAAACTAAAAAGTGTAGATCAAATTTCCAGTTCCCATAATACTTAATATGCTTTGCTTATGTTTGGGACGATAGTGTTGTACACAATAATTGGTATACATGTTTTTATTGGAAACACATGAAGCCTAGGCATTTTGTTCCAAAAAAGCAGTGTCACTCCGGGACGCTGTTTGCCGGCGGATAGAACCCGAATTTTCACGAAGTTTGACGATCTTTCTCGAAGAGGCAGTGACGCGAGTTCATTAGTTTTTTTCACATCAAAAAAATGGTGCGGCCATTTATTTTACTCATTTTACTACTTAATTATCTATCTATTGGTGTAAACCAAAAAAATAAACAATACTTTTTTTTTTTACTAAAACTAAACATGCTAAAACTAAACATAACTAAAAACATGCTGAGTAGGAGCTCAGGAGCGAGTTAGCTTTACATTCCACCTTAAGCTCGCCTAAAGAGTTTTTCACTTCAAAAATACGATACTCGGACAAAAAACCTCCGGCTTGGTCCTCAGGTAAAACAAAGTCCCGTGAATAAAAACATGAGTAAGTACGCGTAACGCTGCATAAATCATTTAGATAAGAATTTATATAGGTTTTCTTGAACGAGCGAAGGATTAGATTTTTCCATTATTTTTTATAACCTATTACGCAAATCCTGACAAATCCTCTTATGTTTCTCATATTTTATGCCGTATAAGCATAGCCTATTATAATAACTGCTGTTTGGGTCGTTACAGCAATTATGTTTTAGTAATAAAAACCGGTGGTAAATGTCTGGAGTGTTATACTCTTTGCTTTTGTTTTTCCGGGGTCCTTACGAGATGATCAAAAGCATTCATATTTCATCATAATAATATTTTCGTTCGGATGGACAAAGACAAATTATGGCTCAAAATCTATTTTTATAGAGAAGTTCATTCACGCACAGACTTGAGTGACGTGAGAGAACGCAGGTAAATTTGACAGCGTTTCATGTCCACAAGCCTTAAAGGCCTGCGCACATCTTAAGCGATAGCGATGGCGATTAGTGAAACGCTGTCAAATATCGCCGTCATATTTGACAGCGTTTCACTCATCGCTATCGCCTTAGATGTGCGCAGGCCAAACTACGGCACACACACTCATTCTAGGGCCTACATACATAGAGTGATGGCTAAGCGCTAACCACAAAGTTCCTTTTACACTATATACATATAAATTTCATTGTAAATAATTTTTGAAAATAGCAAGCAATTTTCAAAAATGATGTTTGAAAAATCGCACTCCAAGTCCAGATAAATTATAAACTGTTGAAATTACCTTATATGCAGTCCCATTCTGACGTAGAGGCACAGGATGAGAACAGCGGGCACGAAGAAGAAGAAGATGCTACTTAGCTCCAACAGCGGCGAGGGAGCCATGAGCGCGCAGAATGCAGATTCCATGGACACGTTGCCAGAATCTATAAGGAAAACGGTACATGTATAAGAATAGATTAACTACAGGAAGTATGTATGAGAGATGAAATATTTGAATGGCTTCTGTTTGCAAACTTGGGATGAGAATCAAAATTGGTACAGCTGTCGAGCGATGCCGTGGCACATTCTTTATATCGTTGATAGAACAAGCATATGGCCCACCTTATATTAAGTGGTAACCATCGTCTATAGCAAAGTTGCCAAAGTTGCCTCGTTGGTCACGCACGTCAGGATCGTGCCCTACCATGCACTGCCTTGTGTCCATCAACTTGTATAATACATTTGTGTGGGCTAAGAAGAGTAGAACGCTTCCGTCTGGCACTGATTTGGATCAGTTGAGCTATCTCTAGATCGTTTGTAACGATCTGCAGATAGCTCAACTGTTTCTTGTGTATTTTGTACATTTTGTAAATATTTGTTTAATTATTTGTTTCTTTGTGTAAATAAAGTATATACTTTTTAGAAGAGTAGAATAGATATATTGTACCAATTAGTAAACTAATTGGTCGTGCCTCTGACTCACTGTCATAGTTTGAGTAACCAAGGTATCTGAATGGAATAGTTTTTAATTTACGATAAGACTGTTGCTTTTTTATTGACATGAATGTGGTAGTGATATAAGTATACTATAAACTCAGAGACTATAAAATACTTTAGCACCCTTTACGTTTTCGCATTTTAATATCCCTAAAAACACAATACAATGTGCCATATTAATAGTCTGTAACTGTAAACTGATACCAACCATTATGATATTATATGTATATCATTTATGTACACAATTCTGAGTGCTTGAGTTGATTTGCAAATTGCAATATGGTGGAAGACTATTCTGGGATATTTTATGGGATTATGAAGTAGAGGAAGTTCTTAGCTGGTTTAGATATAATCAGCACGTGTTGTTTGAATGTAGAATCTAATTCAATTGAGACAGAACGTCACGGCTCAGTTGGTAGTAGCCTTGCCTTCTGCGCCGTAGACCGTGGGTTCGAACTCCACTGAGAAAATTATGCGATGATTTGTTATACAGCAATGTATTGCTTCTTCTTCTTCTTATCGTGTCTCTGGTTCTTTCAAACCAGTAGTGTGGTGAAAGGATTGTAAGTGCACCTCAGAAAGGCTCCTTTCGTGCACTCGACATTTTTTTTTAGTTTCTACTATAATAATTATTATGTTTCCTCACTTTTTCTTTACCGTTTGAGAATAGGTACTACTGACATAGTGCACACAAATTTTTCGACAGAAAAACACATTGGTACACGACTGGATTTAAACCCAACCTTAGGATTGGATTACCACTAAGCCACCTCCAATCATCATCATCATCATTATCAGCCTGAAGAAGTCCACTGCTGGACATAGGCCTCCCCTACACATTTCCAGGAAGAACGATTCTGAGCCCTTTCCATCCATCGACTTCCCGCGATCTTAACAATGTCGTCCATCTGGTGGGTGGGCGCCCTAACGTTTCGTCTTCCGGTTCGTGGTCGCCATTCGAGAACCTTTATTTCCCAACTGTTGTCGGTTCGTCGAGCTATAAGGCCCTGCCCATTGCCAACTTACTAATTGTTTTATTGTATCCTATGTATTTATTTACAAAAAAAAACAGCTATCTGGTTTCCCATAATACAAGCTCTGCTTAGTTTGATAGTGATGTGTGGGTTGTCCGCATTTTTTTTTGACGTGACAACGTCTTATAATTCGTAGGAGCCGGCTGCACGCACGTAAAAACATGACTCATGCGGCGTTACCTCGCTCTGAGGTGTTCCATTAAGTCTTGAAGTGCAAGCGAGACCGCGGAACAAGCGACAAAAAGGCACAATCGGCCTCCACCTTTGGCAGCGTTCGACATCTGTCTCTCTCCTACTTGAGTGAGCGATGCGTCCGCGTGGACACTGTATGACGTTGTCACGTTCAACTATCGTCAGTAAACCGACTTTACAGACAACCGATTTATTTTTAATTATAAATTCTACGAGCTATGTCGTTGACCTTGGTTCTTCTACGGATACCCTCATTTCAGATTCTATCACGTAGCGAAACTCCCAGCATTGCTCTCCAATACATTGCTGCTATTAGATTATTGACTAGCGAAGCTGCCCGTGTCATATCATTTCGTATTGGTTGCGCACTTAAGGCTTGCACTTTGATACCGGCCAATCCTAATCAACTGCATTAACCGCAGGCTAAACTGTTTACCTATAGTATACAATATACATTTGTCGCGTGGAACTGGCACCTAGGCTCACCTAGCTTTAAGACGTTTTAAAGTGATTCTTGTAATTGAACTGAGTAAAGACAATTTTGATTGATTGACATCATCATCAGCCTGAAGAAGCATTGGAGGGAACATCTCTCTAATTCATTTACGGGAAGAAAGATTTTGAGCTTTTTTCATCCACTAACGCAAGCTCTTATTTATACAACTTAAAGTCAGCAAACAAGCATACTACCCACTTGATGGAAAGCGGTTACCATAGTCTATGTTCGGTTGCAACATCAGAGGCATCACTCGGGCGTTGCTGACCCTTTAAATATTTTAAAACGCCCTTTTACATTAAATTTAATTTATTTTTTAATATTTTTTTATAAGGGAACCCATTGGTTGCCGTTTTATTCACTGTATAAGTAATTAAATAAGTTTAAATAATTACTTATGTCATTATCACGACATTATTAACTTTATTATACCATCTTAATAACTTTGAGTGAATCATGTTAGTTCATTAATTTGGGGCTAGATTACGAAATTGTCTTCCCAATTTTAAGTGAATTAAATATCACCTTTAGATATTTAACCACAGCTGCTGGCCTACCATGAGCTTCATATGGTTATGGTTATGGCTGTCAAAATTGTGTAAACAGTGTCAACACATTCAAACCCAAGAAGAAAATGAATGTGTGGGTCAGCCTATCTATACACAATTTGACAGCCATAGCCATAACCATATGAAGCTCGCGGTAGCCCTGCAGCAGGGCTGCCGCAAATCTCCTGTAAATATTGAGGGCAAAACTAGGAAAACTTTCTTATTTATTGTGTCAAATTCAATTTAGAGGCCAACTAGGCCGCAGCCTCAGAATACCGGTTATTGCTTGTTGACATAATTTGATATTCCTTCTTCAATAACTTTCAGGTTCAAAGACCTGTAGGGCTACCATGAGCTCTGTCTGGCTCCTGTCTCTGACTCCGGTTCTGAGTCTGTGTGAAATGAAATGAAATGCAAAAAGTTTATTGAATTAACACAAACACAAAAAAAAAAAACTAGAACCTTAAATACAAACAGGGTATAGGTACAGGGTGAAAGGTTTGAGACAAAAGGGAATATATGAAAATTAGCTAATTACTAGACTCAAAACCAGAGCCAGAGACAGAACCAGACAGAGCTCATGGTAAGCCTACAGTAGGTCACTTTATAGAAAGGAGCTGAAAGAGAGTCTATATTTATGATGCTTTTGAACTGAATAGCGAACTTATTATCATAAATAACCTATTAAACTTAGCGCACATCTAAGCGGTCTGCGGTGGCGATCAGTAAAACGCTGTCATATTTGACAGCACTGTTTCATTGATCGCCACCATAGAATGTTTATATGTGCGCAAGGCTTTTAACTATTTATTATTAGGTCGTATCTGTGTAGTATTTGGGCTATACCGTAGTCGTATATCGTAGTAGTCTTTCTACAGCGTAGATAGGATTTCTACGGCGTAGTACCCACACTTCTACGCCGTAGAAGGAAATATAAATTGAACCCAGCACTACGGCGCAGAAGACTTGATTTATGTAGATAATTTTTTTTTTTTTTTTTTTTTTTTTTCAATAAATTAGTATACCCCTTTGATGCGGTACCCTAATAACATTACAATCTAGCCAAGTAGGCTAATGAGCAATTTTGCTTTAACTTATTTTGATAGAAATTAATATAACTAAGAATGTGTCCATCGGCACTTTTCTTACAGTCTCTACACTTTGTGGTGACACTTTGTTCTTGTGTTCATTAAAAGTAGCACTATTATTACTGCACAATAACTATAACATTACACTAACTCAAAAGGTTTGATTCTTTTGAGCCTTCTCACTTTGTCTGTGTTATCGAGGAGCTGGATGGCCTCGACATTCACGTGGTGATGAAGTCTTTTCTCGTGAGCTTCTGCGAATTTCTTAATTAATTTATCAACGAATTCGATCTGGAGGTCCCGG
The DNA here is from genome assembly GCA_939531255.2 of Thera britannica. Classification (NCBI taxonomy): domain Eukaryota; kingdom Metazoa; phylum Arthropoda; class Insecta; order Lepidoptera; family Geometridae; genus Thera; species Thera britannica. The sequence goes on along the minus strand of OW618043.2, from coordinate 15,687,287 downwards.
TGCAGATCTTCGTCTCTCACGTACCAGGGTGCATTAACAATGCCCCTTAACACTTTATTCTGGAATCGTTGAATTATTGCAGTATTACTTTTACAGGTACAGCCCCACAGCTGTATACCATAAGTCCATATCGGCATTAGGACTTGTTTGTACAACAAAAGTTTGTTAGGCACTGAAAGAGTAGATTGCCTTCCAAGCAGCCAGTACATCCTCTTGTAGCGTAACTCTAGCTCTTCTTTTTTCTTCTTGACGTGTGCTTTCCAGCGCAGCTTTGCGTCAAGAGTCATACCAAGGTATTTAGCTGTGTTTCCATATGGAATGATTTTATTGTTAATGAATACCGCACAGTATTGATCTTTCTTGTTAGTAAAGTTGATGTGAACCGATTTGGATTCATTTAGTTTTATTCTCCATTTTCTAGTCCAATCATGGATTTCATTAACAGCTACTTGTACCTTTTCAGCTGCTTCTGCATGAGTGCCTCCGACAGCCATTATGGCAGTGTCATCAGCAAAGGTTGCAATGGTATTATTGGCTAGGACGGGAATATCACTTGTATAAAGAAGGTAAAGGACCGGACCTAGTACGCTTCCTTGTGGTACCCCAGCTCTTATTTTCTTAAGTTCAGAGAAGGCGTCTTCTTGCCTTATTCTAAAAGTTCTATCAGATAAGTAGGATTCTATTACATCTGTAAAATCAGGAGGTAATACTTTTCTTAATTTCAGTAATAGGCCCTCATGCCATACCTTATCGAATGCCTGTGCCACGTCCAAAAAGATAGTGGAGCAGACTTTTTTTTCTTCGAGAGTCCTCTCGATAACATCTGTGATTCTATGAACTTGATCTATTGTTGAATGCTGTTCTCGGAATCCAAATTGGTGATCTGGTATGATGTTTTTACTTTCTATAAGTGGCTTAAGTCTTTTCAGTAACAGTTTTTCAAATAATTTTGACATGATAGGTAGCAGAGAAATTGGCCTATAAGATGAGGTCTCATGAGGTGGTTTTCCTGGCTTTGCTATCATAATGACTTCGGCAACCTTCCATAAATCTGGAACAACCTTTAGTCTGAGTGCTGCGTTTATAAGGGTCGTCAGTTTCACTAGTGCTTTTCGTGGAAGATGGTGTAGTATTTCTCCCGAGATAAGGTCGAATCCAGGAGATTTCTTTGGGTTTATACGGTGTTTTATTTCGCTCCAGACTTCTCTGGGTGTAACCAGCTTTATCGAAAGTGTTTCGTCACAAACTTCGTTAATCATAGATACTTGGTTTGTTTGGCCTTCGTTAGGTGTAAATATTTCTTCAAGATGTTCTGCAAATCTTTTGGCTTTCTGTTCGTTACTAACGGCCCATTTTCCAGACCCTATATTAATCGGAGGAATTTGGGTAATGGGTCGTTTCATATGTTTAGTTGCCTTCCAGAGTGAGTAGTTTGTACTGCGATCACTGGTGAGGTTCTGGAGATAGCTGTTAGTTGACTCGTCATTAAAAGCTTGAATTTTTCTTTTAAGCAGTTTTGTGAGATTATTTAATTTTGTTTTGTCTTGTGGAAATCTAGTTTGGTGCCAAACGTTCCTCTGTTTTCTTTTTTCACTTATGAGTTGCAAAATATCCTTAGGGTAGCTGTTTCTTGCGCCTCTTTTTTTGTTTACTGGTGTATTATTCCAGGCAACCTGTTGTATGATTTTAGTAAAATTGTCTATTTCTAAGTTAAGTTGCTCCGGGGCTTTCAGAGGAACTTTTAGGTCTATATTAAAATCTAATTCTATTTTAAAACTCTCCCAATCAGTATACTTATTTACCAGGGTCAGAGCGTTTTCTATTTGTAAAACTTGTTCACTTATTTCTAGGTATATTGCAGAATGGTCAGAGTTCATATCATAACTTTGCTTCATTCGTAGGTAGTTCTTCGATAAATTTTTGTAGATGAAGAAGTCGATCAGGTCTGGAATTTTGTTTTGGTCAGTTGGCCAGTATGTTGGTGAACCAGTAGATATAACGTCACCTTTTATATGTTTAATGGCATTCATTAAGTTTCTGCCCTTTGTATTCGTTAGTCTGGATCCCCAGTACGTATTCTTTGCATTGAAGTCACCTCCAAGTACAAATCTTTCACCAAGGGTTTGTAAAAATCTTGAGTAGTTGTGTTCATGTATCGTATGGCGCGGTGGGCAGTATATGGCTGCTACCGTAAGAGAATACCGCGTTGTATTAATGCAAATAGCTACGGACTGGATATCTGGCTCTTCACATTTACTTATTTCATAGTGCTTTATGTTTTCTTTCACGATAACAGCACTACCCCCCCTTCCTTTGTTATCTGGGTGTAGTGCATGATAGGTTTTATAGCCTTTGAAAGTGATGTGTGACTGTTTATTGAAATGCGTTTCAGATACGAGACACAAATCGACTTTTTCTATGTCTAGGACTACTTGCAGTTCGTTTTGATGATTGAGTAGCCCATTGCAGTTCCAAGCCATGATTTTTAGTGTACAAATCATTTTTTAATCTTAGGAATAGCTTGTTTGGTGCTATTTTCTATTATTTTCAATCTCTCATCAAAGGATGTCATGAACTTCAGAATGACATCTAGTTTGCTATCGTTGCTTGGCTCTTTGCGTTGCATGGTTGGTGTATTTTTGGCAGTTGCCTGGGCATATGACACAGATTTGTGAGTGGTGCTAACTGAAGGAGTTCTTACGTTAGAGCCTGGAGGAGCTACCTGCTGTTTGCTGCTGGAGTTTTGCTGTGTAGCCTGAGTTTTATTTATACTTTTGGTCCGCATCTTCTGCATTTCTTTAGCTACCATGCAGCCTCGGTAGTTTGCTGGGTGTGCTTCCCCACAGTGCACACACTTTGGTTTTTCTTCTGCAGGTTTTTTGCAGTCCTTTGTAAGGTGCTTACCTGTGCATTTAACACACCTTGGTTCTTTGGAGCAGTACTTTTGTGTATGACCATATACTTGGCATTTCTTGCACTGTGGGATAAGTTTGGTGGATCTTAGTGGTTGAATCTCGACCACGCACCCCAATATATGTTTTATTTCATATATTTTTTTTATATCTTCTTCGTTGCTGAAGGTGGCCATGAACATGTTTAGTGGTTCCTTAGTTTTCCAACTTAGTTTGTTCACAACTTCTTCAATCTTGTAGCCTCTTCCATTTAGGTCTTCGATAATTCGGTCAGGTTTACACGAGGAAGGCAATTTCTTGACCATAACTCTTATCGGTCTCTCCTGTTTGTTTTCATAGGAGTGCCAAGGGCACTCGCTTTCGCTTAGAATTTTTGTTAAGGCTCTGTATGCTTCATCATTAATGGCATTTACTTTAACACTCTCACCGCTTAATATCTTGATTTTAAAGGTACCAGCGGGCTGTTTTAAAGACAAGGAGTCGTAAAAATTTTGGTAATTATTCACCCCGTCTACTATGATCGGAGGTGGGGAAGGAATTTTTTTTGGTCTTTCTTTTGCTGGAGAATTGGCATTTCCTTGTGGTGAGACAGTGGGCGAGGTGTTCATTTTCCGCTTTTTCCTGGATTTCGCTCTTATCCACTCTGTCTCTTTTGCTAGTTCTTCCTCGTCCGTAACATATTCCACCTGTACCGAGGAAGTTTCCATGCTTGATGTTGATGGCATGTTTGTTGATTGCGCAACGCATTTCAGCTGCTCTTGAAGAACTTCAATTTGATTCTTCAAGTTCCCAACAAGGCCCTGAAGCTTTTCACGCTCTTGCCTTTCTTCTTTAAAAAGACGGACTGCGTCATTGTAGTGGTCATACAAAGTATGCTCCAGCTCTGTATGCAGGGTAAAGCGTACCTTTGATGGCGTATCCATTGTAAAGGCAATAAATGGTGTCACCTTAACAATATAATTCGTCGTCGATGCACATGCCTTACGCGACAAAGAACGGGGTCATTGTCACAGTCGGCAGCACGTCCGCGGTGACGTTTTTGTGATGCGCTTGCACTTTGCACTGTAGGTACCTACGCGCGAACGCGAGACGCTACTGTTCTCAGCGGAGATCGAACAGCCACTGTGAGTGATTGAATTTAAGTTCTTCATACTTCTTATTTAGAGGTATCTACGGTGTAACCCAGTGCTACGACGTAAAATTTGATTCGTAGTAAGGGTATCTACGGTGTAGCACTCTCCGCTACGACGTAGAGCTCTGGTTCTTAAAACGGCTCGCAATAGCTTTGTATTGTTATTGGTTTGGTTTTGGTTTTCGTTCTCATCGTACAAACTCTGCTTAGTTTAGGGCTAGATAGTGCTGAATGGATTGTCCCGAATATTTATTTATTATTGTTATTGTAAAATAATCATGCTCTCGAGTGCCAGTGAGTCATGCCGTAGAACAGAATTGTGAATCGTTGTAGCAAACAAATACTAGAGTGGAGACCGCGTTTAGGTAAACGTAGTGCAGAACGTCCTCCGGCAAGGTGGGGCGACGATCTGCAAAATGTAGCTGGCAAGCACTGGAGAAGAGGCAAAGACTGGGCTCAGTGGCGCGTCTTGGGAGAGACCTACGTCCAGCAGTAAACTGATATAGGTTAATGGTGCATGCTCTCGATTCTCGATTCTTGCTTACAACATAAAAAAAATATTTATTATTTCGTCTCATTGGGGTCTGACACTAATGAGCTTGTTTTATTGAGGTTCTGGCTTTTAGACCCTTGCTATTGAACCTTTTAAGATCAGCCCTTACTACCCAACATTCATTCGCACTTTGTGGTTATTCCCATGACCTATGTAGAGTTTTAGTATGAAAGCTTGTTTTTCGGGTGGGTATTATTACATCCTCGATAAGGTGAACACACGCGGAGTTGGTACACTTTATCATATATTCTAAGTAATAATAAACAGCGAATAGTAAAAATAATGCATTATTTTTATGAACAACGAGATATTTGCCATGAGTAAATTTTGGGAGTTTAAAAGAAAAAATAAAAAAAATGCCTAAAAAAGTTCGAAAGAGGATAGATCGATTTTTCTGAAATTTTTTTTTACTCGTAGACTCGTAGTTCAACCGTGATCTTGGTGGATGCAACTTTGCCGAAATATCGGGAGTCAAATCTCACAAAATTTAATCATGGTTAATAACCCGTTGTTTATAAAAATAGTGTTAAAAGCCACAGAAGTTTCAAAAGTTAAAATAAAGCATATTTTTAAAGCTTTATAAAGTGCTAGTGCTTCCAACACTTTTATGATGTATATGTTATTGGCAGGCAATAAGCGATTGTATGCGGGTATCGTAGAATTTGTAACTTGCTTATTTCTTCGACCCAATTCTATCCATTCCCTAAAACTGCTCTAAATAAACCTAAATAGAGCTATAAGCAAAAGTTGTTGATTTGTTAAGAAACTTTTGCATCGAGTCTTCAATGGTTTTTTGTTGCTAACACGCAAAATAATCTATATCTACACTAATTTTAAAAAGAGGAAAGATTTGTATTTTTGTGTGTATATTTGTAATGAATAAACTCTAAAACTACAGAGCCGATTTCAAAAGTTATTTCACCATTGTTATTATTTTTTTATAAACTTTTTTTGTTTCATACAACTAGTTGATGGAACAAGCATAATTAATGACCCACCTGATGTAAAGTGGTAACCATCGCCTTAGATAAAACATTGTCACGTAGGTCACGCACGTCAGAAACGTGCTTCACGGTGCCTTGTGTCCATCAACTTGAGGCATACAGATTCAGCGTCACGTGCCAGTAATTTCACCGGCACCCACACGCTTCAAACCGAAACACATCAATGCTGCTTCACGGCAAAAATAGAAATAGGTAGTACTTCCCCGGTCGAGCCTCTCACAAAGAGCTCTATTACTACTAAAACAAACAAGAACAGTGTGGTGACAATCCAACTTAGTGAATTAATCCTGTGGTTTCAATTAGGGGCATCCACTTCAATCTTGGCTCAAAAGGCTACTACCAAATAATCTGTGGCTCCATCCCTGTAGTCCTCTTCTCCTTCTTCTTATCGTGTCACTGGTTTTTTAGAAACTAAGTGTGGTGAAAGGATTATAAAGTGCGCCTCATAGAGACTCCTTTCGTGCACTTGACACATATTTTCAAAGTTTAGACATGCCGCGGTTTCCTCACGTTGTTTTCCTTCGTCGTTTGAGAGTACTAGCACAATGCAAATAAATATTTCGACGATAAAATTCATTGGAGAATAAAACCTACCGATAAATTACAGTTATAAATGAAATTGAGTATCTGATATATTTTTTTACGGTGCGGCGTTTTTTTGCATGACTAACGCATGTAGATTGAGCATTGACAATGTAGCAAATATGAATTGAATAGGAGGATTTGCTATTTTTTGCTGCAATTTTTTAGGGCAGAAAAACTTATTGATGTACGGCTAGATTTAAATCCTTATTAATATTATAAATGCGTTTGTAACTCTGTCTGTCTGTGTGGCTTTCACGCCAAAACTACTGAACCGATTGAAATGAAATTTGGTACACAGATAGTTGAGGGCCTGAGGAAGGACATAGGCTACTTTTTATCGCGAAAAAAGTTTAAGGTTGTAAGGGGTTGAAAACAGGGGTTGAAAGTTGTATGGAAGTATCGTCATTTTTAGAGCTAGAAACATAAAACTTATTTTTTAGTCTGTTGATTTGATATAAAAAAAAATGACATTCAAAGTTTGTGCTGGGGGGGTAGAGGGAGGGGAGTACAGGGGGGAGTGTGGAGGGGAGGTGCGGGGGGAGTGTGGAGGGGAGTACAGGGGGAGTGTGGAGGGGAGGTGCGGGGGGAGTGTTGAGGGGAGTACAGGGGCAGTGTGGAGGGGAGGTGCGGGGGGAGTGTGGAGGGGAGTACAGGAGGGAGTGTGGAGGGGAGTACAGGGGGGGAGTGTGGAGGGGAGTACAGGGGGGAGTGTGGAGGGGAGGTGCGGGGGGAGTGTGGAGTGGAGTACAGGGGGAGTGTGGAGGAAAGGTGCGGGGGGAGTGTGGAGGGGAGTACACGGGGAGTGTGGAGGGGAGGTGTGAGGGGGGGATGCGGGAGAAGTACAGGGGGAGTATGAAGGGGAGGTGCGGGGGGAGTGTGGAGAGGAGTACAGGGGGGAGTGTGGAGGGGAGGTACGAAGGGGGATGCGGGGGGAGTGTGGAGGGGAGGTGCGAGGGGTGATGCGGGGGGGGGTGTGGAGGGGAGTGTGGAGAGGAGTGCGGGAGGAGTTTAGTGGGGAGTCATATGTCTAAGTTTAGTAAGAGGGCAGACGACTGTGTCACGTGCACGCGAATATGACGTTGTTATTTAATTACTGTTTTCTTCCGCTGCAAATTAAAAATGCTACCCATAGACACTATACCACGCGGACGAAGTCGCGGGCACAGCTAGTATAAATATAAATATTGTGGACAATTCACACAACACTAACTAGCCTTTATTATAAATAAAGCCCTAGGATCGGAAGGCGCCACCACTAGGCCACCAGCGAGCGCTCTCATCCCTGTGGTTACTTGTTCAAAGTAATTAGTTCCAATCCATAAATCCATTTGGATTTACTATAGAATAACCTGAAATCGGTTTATCGCCTCTAGCTATTTGAAAAGTTCTGATTGATTTAGTGTTTCAAAGCGAATATAACTTGTTCAATTTATACTATCAAAGAGTTTCTCAGCTCAGTTGGTAGTAGCTCTGCCTTTTGCGCCGTAGGCCGTGGGTTTGATCCCCGCCGAGACCAATATTCTTGTGGTGAACACAGATGTTTGTTCTCTGTCTGGGTGGAATATTGTATTCAAAGTATGTATTTCAAAAAATGTATATTAGTATCATTCAGTTTCTATCGTACAAGCTTTTTAGTTTAATTTGGGGCTAGATAGTACAATATTTATTATTCATAATACAGCATAAAACAAATCGGAGTTGATAAATTACTAGACTTTGTAGAAGGTACTATAAGTAAAATCCAATTTGGCTTATTTCACAACAAAACTGTTTCCAATAACGGAGCCAAATTGTTTATTGAGTGAAAGGGTAAAACTGATTTTTGTAAAAGCATCGTGGTCTTCATTTAAGAACCATATCCCCAGCAAATTTAAAGAAGATTTTTTTTTCGATTTATACAGTTTTTGGTTAACTTGTGAACGTTGGAGGCCAACCGATGAACCGACGACATTGTTAAGATTGCGGTAAGTAGGTGGATGGAAAGGGTTCAGAATCGGTCTTCCTTGAAATTTAACTTCCCAATTGGACAAAAACTCATTGGTACACGACTGGATTTGCACCCACGACCTTAGGATCGGAAGGCGGGGACAATACCACTAGACCACAAGTGCTCTAAAAAAAGAGTGATTAGCCATTTCTAGATGAGCGCGCTTCACCGTCGACCTTACATTTCGTTACCAAATGTTGTTTTCGTTTCGCCAACGCCTCTTTTGCATGGAAAAATGATGAGACAACTCTAACTACGTAATGTATTTTTGCTGTCTCATCTTTTCTCCATACAAAAGACAGAGACACTTAAACGAAAACAACATTTGGTAACGAAATGTGGTAGCAAAATTCAGACTCCGGGTACAGGTGAGATTGCGGTCAAGTGTTAGCCTGTAAGTTGTAAAAAAAAAGTAAACTTACTCGGAGGATAATCCCTGTAGCTGATGTCCGTGTAAACTGCATACGGAGTCGCACAGAGGATGGATATGACCCACAGCACCAGAATGATCCTCGATGCTCTGGTCAGCCCTGCCATGGCGTACAGATGGAGGGGATGACATATAGCCAGGTACCGCTCAAGAGAGAAGGCGGCTATTGTTAAAACCGACACGTATGTTGCCCTGGGGAACAGATAAGACAGTAAACAAACATCCCATTAGTCTAAATTGGTTTATTCCATTTATTATTACTATTACTAATCTCTTAATCATGTGACTAGGAGAGTAATGAGTATGGACGTAAATTGGATGGATATGTGAGCAGAGGTGGACCAAGGAAAACATGGATGAACTGTGTGAAAGATGACATGGATAAGAGAGGAGTGAATTCAGAGATGACGGCTGACAGAGGGGAATGGAAGAGGAAGACATGTTGTGCCGACCCCACATAAAGTGGGATAAGGGCAGGAAGAAGAAGAAGACTATTACAACTAGCCCGTAGTGTCCCACTGTTGGGCAAAGGCTTCCCTCCATTTTCGCCAGTCACTACAATCTTCTGCTTTAAGTTGCCAGTCCCGCTCATAAGCATCCAGCTCGGCCCACCATCTCATGCGAGGCTTTAATTATTATAAACAAAGAATAAATATCATAAATACCGGAAGTACAGGAAGGTATCTAAATTCAAATATACACAGACAAAATAATATGGTTATTGAAATAGCCGAGAGAAGTTCAACGTGGAACAAAGAAAAATGGGAGGGGGCATTTTCCAGGAAGAAAGATTTTCATTCATGCACGGGTTTCCCAAGCTACGCACAATTTTGATGGAAAACAACACCAGTGGTTACGCCCCTCATTTTAGAAATTACTAGCGACGCGTCCCGGTTTCGTATGGGTGGAAAAAATCGAATGCAGAGGCACTTTACACAATTAGTATTTTTTTTATTATACCCGTGCGAGGGCAGGGCAGATTGCTAGTAATAAATATGTATAGCCAATGTTACTCAGGCAGCATACATAGTGTTGTATGTACTAGTTTTTCAGTGTCAAACATACAAAAATATAATTAAAATACAAATCTTTCCATGGTTCAAATACAAATTTTTCATCAGTATGAATTCTATTTTCAAATGACGGTAAGGCGGTAAAATGATTTGAAAATGGAACGTTTTAAACAATGCATTGTGTTTTTAGACAAGTAGGTATTTAGGTTAAATTGTCTAAGAGGTATTGTGTTACAAATTCCTACTTACACAGCCTCTTTGCACAGCAGTAAATCCTACTTACTGAGCATGTGTGATGTAAAATAGGATAAACTCTAATCCTGTCAACTCACATAATATTTCATTGTAAAGTCGAGTAAGTGTATTCAGGGATTCGTTTTCTGTCATTTTGGGAAGTCACATAGCTTTTTCGTTTTATTGGTTTTTCTGGTGTTATTTTGAGTTCCGTTGTGTAATTTCGGTGGTATTTTAACCAACATTACTTGAGGTCTTATCTCAAAGTATTAGCAGTTGAAATGAAAGTGTATTATGTGATATTCTGATTTGATCGAAAATGTCAGATGGTTTTGGAAAAAACCGCCATCATTTGTTTTCAAAGCCAATTAGGGTAGGGCCGACTTGTCTATTGACTGACGTGACTTGTTTCAAACTATTTTATTTAATGTAATATATCCTCACTCGACACTGGCAAAATTGATCCAAAATGGACAGATGCCATTAAATGAAGAAGAAGAAGAAGTGTATTCAGACCATTAAATTATGTAAAGTAAGTAGCCAGAACAAGGTTAATCGCTTTCGATCTATCGATTTCGTATAGCGTTCTGGAAATAATTATACTTTTGCAGCGTTATTCATAAACGTTGCTTAATTTTAAGCAAGCTTTTATGTTGATTTGATGTAGAGACCGGGCACGTAAAGCAGCCATCTGGAGTTCTAGAGAACTTTGTTCGTTAAGTACCTTCGAAGGTAGAGTTTTGGAAAGGTTTGAATTTGAACTAATCATAAAAGTCACCCAAGGGCTGGTGAGTATCTGGCGCGGGCCCAGTTACGCGGCGCAGTTTAGCTGCGTGTATTAATTAGTACAAGCTCTGCTTAGTTTGGGATAGTATTATCTTATCTGTGGATTGGGGATAATGGTGTGTGGATTCTCTCTAATATTTATTTATTAATTTATTTTACAACGTGGGTCAACGTTTCCACTGGAGTATATGAAGACTATGTATAGCGAGCGCACGCGCCATTGCAATCCACGGACGAACTGCGCTGCGATAAGCGAGCTGGAGCCTAATTCTCGGCTCATCTCGGATCATTTAGCAATTTTATTGTATTGCTTCTTTTCGAAGAGAGAATGGCAGAACAACCTTAAGGTTGTTCGATTGGTAAGGTTGGGCGAACACATCTAAATGTATTATTGTATAGCAGCTGTCCACGCGGACGCATCGCTCACTCAAGTAGGAGAGAGACAGATGTCGCTGCCGAACGCTGCCGAACGCGGAGGCCGATTGTGCCTCTTTGTCGCTCGTTCCGCGCTCTCGCTTGCACTTCAAGTCTTTAATGGAACGCCTCAGAGCGAGGTAATGCCGCATGAATCATGTTTTGTCGTGCGTGCAGCCGGCCCTATCGAATTATAAGACGTTTTCAAAGCTTGGTGAAAAATAAGCTCTCTCGATTTACAAAGATTGTACAACTTGTCAATAGGATTCTTGTAGTTATCAAATAATACTTATTGATTTTGATACCAACTATAACTTCACAGACTGAAACTTTGGCATGTCACCAGAGAGCTGTCTATGTCCTTTCATTTATAAGTTTTGGAGAAGCTTTCAATATATCATTTATTAGAACTAATCGTTCATCGGATGAACTAAAGATTAGACTTAAGGTGCAGGTTCAAAGTTTTTTTTTAATAGGTACTACATTTTGTTAGGACACGCAATTGGCCTCATGTTTATGGAATGTACGCAGTTACGTTCATAGGTAGGTAGGTATTTTTAGACGGTTTTGGAAATAGGCCATCCCTAAACCGATATCATCTATAGACGGGTAACGGGACATCAGTAGTCGGGAGAGGAGAAAAGATGGCGTCGTAATGAGTAGATTATTGTTTGCTGAGTTTTAAAAATAAACAGAGTTCTATATTCAATGGATAGAGTACCAAGCGTAGTAGTACCGAGAGTAGTAGCTAAGTTTAAAGTTTGTATAGGCGATGGTTACCACTTAACATCAGGTGGGCCTTATTCATGTTCCATTAGCAAGTTGTAAGAACAGGCACTATCAACGTCCCTGAATAGGCGCATGGTTGCCAAATTTTAAAAGTTACACTCGATTTAGTACAAAACTCTTAATTTACGGCTACGTTTTACGTTATAATAAAGTTTGACCCCATAAAGATGCTGTGACACTTGGATATCTTTTCATTTAAAATTCAAATTAAACCGCTGAGCACGTGTTTTCTATTACCGAGGCTAAATTGAATGTTCGCGCGTTGAAGTGTTCTTTTGCTTTTTTTTAAATTGCAAGCCAGTTTGAAATTTTAATAGGTAATACCATTGATAAGTTACCTTCTTGATTGCTATGTTTCGGAGTAAAAGACCGTTCCATTTTTAAATTACACGATAGATATAATATGAGTTTACTATGTAATTTATCTGGCCGCTAAACACGACAGTAATGGATTTTCATACAACTTTTGCCAGCCGCAGCTCGCATGTATTTGGCCAGTAAGAAATTTCGATTTATCTCGAAGAAGGTTGTCAAAATAATGCTCTTTAATAATAATGTTTGAGAAAAAAAAAACAGCGTCGTGGGCCGTAGATGGATGAGCCCAAGATCGTGTGAATTGAAACAAGAGGAGAGAGTTGGTACATCACGAATTTCACTTAGCCTCAGCTAAGTAAAACTCGTTGTAATAGTGAACACCTAACCTACCTACGTATTTAGTAGCTACTCGTAACGATAGATGCGTAAACTTAACGTTTTGTTTGCGTGTTATTGACCCATCAGATTCACCCAGTACGTCGTAAACTAAGCAAATTAATGAATAAAAATAGGAACTAGTTTACGCAATAGTGCACACAACACTGTTGCCTGCAAATTTTCTTGCAGTGATTCTATACCATAGAAAATGTTGTAAAGTGTGATCAAGAAGTTTGACGGTTGTTACAAACCGTTATGATTCTGTTTATCTTGGTTATACAGACCGACAGGCATTGTTTTGTCATTGTACCTACTTCACTGTTACTAAAAGTCCGTCATTCAATTTACGAGCCACATCGACCGTGACTTTGTTACGAAGGTCGGTCCATACGCGCTCATAAATAAACAATGTCACGGAACCAAACATCTTACGTATTTGTTTTGATCATCCTGTTAGCGAATCGATTCCCAACGTGGTCCAGGCGGACCCCCAGGGGTCCACGGCAGGCTCAACGCGGATCTACGATGGCGTGATAAAAAACTAGGGGCTCACAATTCGGGAGCGGGGGTCCACGAAAATGTATCTGGTTTGATAGTGAAGAACAAAAATGTCGGCTTAACTTCACCTATCAATGAAGGCGGATAATATAATAATTTCAGAAGCTTAAATTATTATATTGTAGTTGTTGTAAAAACTTTTTTCGAAATTTGTTAATTCGTGGAAAGAACTCAGCCGCAACGCAAATCTCCATATTTATTGTCGACTAAGAATATAGTAAAAATGTCGCTTAAGGGCAGGGGGTCCACCAGAACCAGCAAAATTTTGAAAGTGGTCTATGAGAAAAAAAACGTTGGGAACCTCTGTTTTAGCGGGATGGAAATAACTTCAAAGTATGGAGTGATCTAATACATAGCAAACGGAGGGTTTCGTGGGGGTTTATGTATGTTCCTTTGTGAGTAAATGGAGTAAATGCAAGATTGATGGATTTTGGTAAATGATGTGTCGTTGGATTTTTCTTCGTCACCTTCACGTAACATGGGCTATTATAATGTAAAAACGAGGGTTCCGCTCAATCAAGTAATGTTTTTCGTGTGAGACCAACTTTCAGGCGGTTATTGTGTTTTTTTAATAAAAGTAGTAGTAGAGATTTTTAAGCAACAGTGAAAGATTACATAAAAAAAAAAGAATTTTACATTGAAAGGAAATTAATAGGTAGGTAATACCAACTTATTATTAGTTTCCTCAGACTCAAAACCAGAGCCAGAGACAAAGCCAGACAGAGCTCATGGTAGGCCTATACTGTAGTAAGTCTATATTTTTTTACTATAAAAAAGATGGTGACGTAGAATACTTACGCTTCTGATATTAGCGCTCTCAGCTTACAAAACACGATCCCCAAACTGTAGGGATACTGATGCCAGTACACAGACAAGTCATTTGGGAGACCTGCAACAAGGAGAGACCACACTTATGCCTGCCGTTCTAAGCCTTATAACCAAGGAGGTTGGAAACCTGCACAGCAAGTTTAAAAGTCTGGGTATGCATAAAATACGCGTGAAGAAAACAATTAAAAAAAACTCAAATAGTTACCTACTCACAGCCCTACTTATAAACGCAATTTAAATTTAATCTTTGCTTAAAGTTAGCCCTGTCACAGTTTGTCATTACCCAGAGGTAAGAGATGGCAATAGTTTAACCACTGTTTATCTTTTGACATATTTTTATAGGTAAGGCCATTAGGTAACTAAACTTACGTTTAAGTACATATAATTATTATTGTATAAGTAAAGCGTTAATATAATTGAATTTTTATTTTATTAGGTACTTGGGTATACCTATTTAGTTTAATTTTATGTTCTTTCCAAACTTAAATGGCATGAATCCAAAATTTGCATCCCTGCGCACATCTAGGTGATAACGATGGCGATCAGCTGAAACGCTGTTAATTATAGCTGTCATATTTGACAGCGATTCAGCTGATCGCCAACGCCATCGCCTAGATGTGCGCAGGCCTGTAAAGTTTAATACCCAAGCATGTTAATAAAACAATGCAAACATGCTCAAGTTTCTATTCAACATGTTACTTTGATAAAGTTGTTGTGTTCCACCTTCTAAAGACATGTTGTTGTAAATACTGGATCTTTCGCATCTGCTCGTAACTTCGCGTAGTTCCTAGCTCAGTTGGTAGTAGCTCTGCGTTCTGCCCTGGAGGGCGTGGGTTCGATCCCCATCGAGAACCAACATTTGTGTGGTGAACACAGATGTTTGTTCTCTGTCTGGGTGTTAAATTGTATTATAAGTATGTATGTATTTACGAAAAAATATGTACATTAGTACTATATCAGCTATCTAGTAGGTACCTACCTACAAGCTCTGCTTAGTTTGGAGCTCATGATGTGTATGAACGTAGCAATACTTACCTGTGCCTTCTCTAACCTGTATGTATGTACCTACACTGCATCTATAACTGTCACTTATCTGTGTGACAGTAATAAACCAGCCTTGCACTAGAACGGTTGTTTGTCTTTCATAGCCCCTGTGCCTACCCGCCGATACACCATTTGACGACGAGGTGGTTTTACCCGTGCGTGAAGTTTGTCATATCGAAAATGACTAAGTATTTAGGAAGTATTTCGGACTTCGACCATAAAACTGGAGACTGGCCGGTATATTTAGGTCGTCTTAATCAGTTTTTTAAAGTAAACGCAGTGGAAGAAGCGAACAAAAGTGCAATTTTGATAACGCATTTAACCGACGAATCCTACCGTCTTCTGCGAAATCTCGTGTTTCCTAAGGAGTTGGATACGCTTTCCTATGCCGATTTGGTGAACAAATTGAATGCGCATTTCAAACCAAAGCGTTGTTCTTTTGCCGACCGGGCAAAATTTTATAGTGCCACTAAGACGCCAGACGAAACTTTGGGAGATTGGGCAGCACGACTAAGAGGTCTAGCTATTTATTGCGACTTCGGTGACTGCCTAGAAACTGTTCTTCGAGACCGTTTTGTCCTTGGTCTGGCGGCTGGACCAGAGCGAGACAAGCTATTTGGAAAGGATGCGGCGCAATTGACCATGGCACGGGCTTTGGAGGTTGCCGAGCAAGCGGCAAGCGCTCGCCACGGGAAGGAGTCTGTACCAGAGGTGAAAGCCAGCGACGTGAAAGAAGAACCAATTTTTCGTATGTGGACGGGAGGCGCAAGGGAGCGAGGAGCCGTAGGCGTAGGCGCCGGGCGCGGCAGCGGAGCGGGCTCAGCTCGCGGCAGCGCGCCCGCCGGCGCCGGCGCCGCCTGGCGACAGCCGGCCGGGCGTGAGGACACCGCGTCGCCGGTACAGAGATGTCCATTGTGCGGATTAAAAAATCATAGTGCTGATAAATGTCGTTTTAAAAATTACACGTGTAGTGTTTGTGGCGTGAAGGGCCATTTAAGAAAAGTTTGTAAGGCGCGAGTGAATAACATAAACGTCGACGATGATTCTAGTGCCGAGGAATGCCAGGACTGCCAGGAGTGTAGCCTGTATAATATAAGGTATGATAATTATAAACCTATTATTGTAAAAGTAAGCATTGATAATAGGGTCATCCCTATGGAGCTTGATTCAGGTGCCGGTGTATCCGTTATCTCAGAGTTGTTTTATAAACAGCATTTTGCAACAAATAGCTTGACTAACTGTAAACTCAGGATGTGTTTTTATGATGGACATAGAATAATGCCGCTGGGATATTTTTTGAAAGACGTGGTATACCATGGTGTCAAAGAACGAATTAAATTTTTTGTCATTAAAAATGGCGGAGCGCCACTCCTAGGGCGTGATTTTATGTACAAGTTTAAATTAAATTTAACGTCCATTAAAAATATATCTGTAGATAAAAACATGCATTTATGTGAAGCTGAGAGGTTAGTTAAATCTTATGAGGATCTATGGACGGATGACTTAGGGAGGTTTAATAAGTTCAAAGTAAAATTATCACTAAAAGAAGGCGCGAGTCCGAAGTTTTTTAAGCCTCGATCAGTACCGTTCGCATTAAAAAGCAAAGTCGATGCTGAGATCGATCGATTAATAGGTTTAGGTATTTTAGTGCCAGTCGAATACTCGGATTACGCTACTCCCATTGTACCCGTATTAAAAGATAACGGAAAAGTAAAAATTGCAGGCGATTACTCAATTACGCTAAATAAAGACTTATGCATCGATAAGTACCCTATGCCCCGTATTGAGGAGGTTTTCGCTAGGCTGGGGGGTGGGGAAACTTATACTAAGATCGACCTCAGTAATGCCTACAATCAGTTCGAACTAGACGATGAGTCACAGTTGCTCACTACAATAAGCACACATCGTGGACTCCTAAAATACTCGCGGTTAGTATATGGTTTAGCCAACGCCCCCGCTATTTTTCAAAGAACGATGGAGACGTTGTTGGTAGGTATAGAAGGGGTAAGTTGCTGGCTAGATGATGTTTGTATAACGGGCCCCACAACAAAGCTTCACATGGCTAGACTTCGCGAGGTGTTAGATAGGTTAAAGGACGCTGGTTTAAAATTACAGCGTGAAAAATGCGAGTTTTTCAAAAAGAGTGTAACGTATCTCGGTTTTGTAATCGATAAAACCGGTCTTAGGTCATGCCCTAAGAAGGTACGGGCAATAACAGATGCACCGCGCCCCACTAATGTGTTAGAGGTTAAACGATTTTTGGGTGTTATAAACTACTATAGGAATTTTATTCCCCAGGCATCCACTGTACTGGCTCCATTAAACGAGTTGCTACGCAACGATGCCACTTGGGTATGGGGTAAGCGTCAAGAAGCTGCATTTAAGACAGTAAGGAGCGAGTTATCGTCTATGCGTGTTTTGGTGCACTTTGACCCTGGCGCGAGACTCGTGCTGTGTGTGGATGCGAGCCCGAGCGGCCTGGGCGCCGTGCTGCATCAGGGGGAGAAGGGCGCCGAGCGGCCGGTTGCCTATGCGTCTAGGTCACTTACCGCTAGCGAGCGAAATTATAGCCAAATCCATAAAGAAGCCGCCGCTATTGTGTTTGGTGTCAAACATTTTCACCAATATTTGTACGGCAGAGAAAACCCATTCATACTTAAAACGGATCACCGTCCGCTGCTAGCTATTTTTGGTAAAAAGAACGGCGTATCGGTTATGGCAGCTTCGAGACTGCAGCGATATGCTATTTATTTGTCGGCTTACAATTACGATATTGATTATATTACAAGCGAAAATAACGCGATAGCAGACTATTTCTCTCGGGCCCCCATAAGCGATGATAACTCTGAATTAGAAATCGATGAAAGCGCTTCGTATCTTAATTTTTTAAATGAGGCTAATTTACCTATATCTTTTGAAAATATACAAGCGGCTGTGACGTCAGATCGAACTCTGCAGACGGTCATGAAGTACGTACGTAATGGTTGGCCACGTAAGATTATTTGTAGGAAAATTCAACCTTATTTCTATTGTAAAACAGACTTAGAAGTAGTTGATGGATGCATAATGAGAGGCCACCGAATAATAATTCCCTTTTCACTTCGTGAAATGATGCTCGGCGAATTGCATAAGGGCCATTTTGGAATGGTAAAAACAAAATGCTTGGCTCGTAGTAGAATGTGGTGGCCCGGCATAGATAGCGATATAGAAGGCGTAGTGCGCGCGTGTGCAACATGCAGCGCGCTGCAGGCCGCCCCGCCCCGCGCGCCCCCCGCGCCCTGGCCGCGCCCGCTCGCCACCTGGGAGCGCGTCCACATTGATTATATGCAGGTCGGACAGATGGTTTTTCTGGTCGTGGTCGATGCTTACAGTAAATGGGTGGAGTGCTTATTAATGGGCAACGGTTTAACAACTAAATGTCTTGTTAATAAATTAAAAATTTTATTTTCTACATTCGGCCTACCCAAAGTCATCGTATCCGATAATGATCCCAAGATAAGTAATGAGGAGTTTGTGGGCTTTTGTAAAAATTCAGGCATTAAGCATTTAACTTCCCCAATTTACCACCCTTGTAGTAACGGTCAAGCTGAAAATTCAGTCAAGACTTGTAAGAAAATGATCAAATGTATATTACAAAATGTTAAAAACGGTTCCTCCTGTGCTCAAATTACAGAAAAATTATTGTCATTTTTGTTTGAATACCGTACCACTACCCATTGTAGCACTGGCGAAACCCCGGCTAAGCTCATGTTTAATCGAGAGTTGCGCTGTCGTTTGGATCTGGTGTTGCCAACGATGAAGAATCCGGCTTTTGCCAGTGCCGCTCCGGAATTAATCAATAGTAGAATTTTTTATGAAGGTCAGAAAGTTTGGGCACGTTGTTATCGAGGAAGGAAACCTTTTTGGAAGATAGGTAGAATTATCTGTAGTTTAGGTAACAGAATGTACAGTGTTTCCATTGAAGGTTTAGGTATACTAAAAAGGCATGTTGATCAGCTGTTACGATTTTCAAATAAGGAGGGCGAACCAGAACATGTATCGTTCCAGACTCCATCTCGCCCTTGTTTATCTTATAATGGGTCGGAAGGAGGTATCGCTGCAGATCAGGTTCATCAGGCTTCACCTACTGGGCTTAGTGAGATGGAGACTGATTCGAATAGCGCCACGCCGCCGCCGCCGCCGCCGCCGCCGCCGCCGCCGTTTGACGTTTGTGTCGACTCAGCGCCGTCGGCCGCGCCGTCTCTTTCGCCGTCCCAAGCTAGGCAAGTTGTAGCGGAGGCGCAGCTCAGCCCGCAGCCCGGATGCTCGCGATCACCGCGTTTTCCTGTAACGCCGCTGCCGCCACCGTCGCCGCCGTCACACTCGCCGCCGGCGCCGGTGAAAGCACAGCCGTGTAAACATAACGAACCTCAGGGTAAACAAATCGTAAAAACTGCTCGCCACCACTTAAACTTGAGACCTCGATCACGAGTTGTTAGCTATAAGGAATAAATGTTTATAAATTATATGTAATGGTTATGTTTCTCTATTGTTGCCAGGTTTTCAAAATAGTGAGGAAGGAGTGATGTGTATGAACGTAGCAATACTTACCTGTGCCTTCTCTAACCTGTATGTATGTACCTACACTGCATCTATAACTGTCACTTATCTGTGTGACAGTAATAAACCAGCCTTGCACTAGAACGGTTGTTTGTCTTTCATAGCCCCTGTGCCTACCCGCCGATACACCATTTGACGACGAGGTGGTTTTACCCGTGCGTGAAGTTTGTCATATCGAAAATGACTAAGTATTTAGGAAGTATTTCGGACTTCGACCATAAAACTGGAGACTGGCCGGTATATTTAGGTCGTCTTAATCAGTTTTTTAAAGTAAACGCAGTGGAAGAAGCGAACAAAAGTGCAATTTTGATAACGCATTTAACCGACGAATCCTACCGTCTTCTGCGAAATCTCGTGTTTCCTAAGGAGTTGGATACGCTTTCCTATGCCGATTTGGTGAACAAATTGAATGCGCATTTCAAACCAAAGCGTTGTTCTTTTGCCGACCGGGCAAAATTTTATAGTGCCACTAAGACGCCAGACGAAACTTTGGGAGATTGGGCAGCACGACTAAGAGGTCTAGCTATTTATTGCGACTTCGGTGACTGCCTAGAAACTGTTCTTCGAGACCGTTTTGTCCTTGGTCTGGCGGCTGGACCAGAGCGAGACAAGCTATTTGGAAAGGATGCGGCGCAATTGACCATGGCACGGGCTTTGGAGGTTGCCGAGCAAGCGGCAAGCGCTCGCCACGGGAAGGAGTCTGTACCAGAGGTGAAAGCCAGCGACGTGAAAGAAGAACCAATTTTTCGTATGTGGACGGGAGGCGCAAGGGAGCGAGGAGCCGTAGGCGTAGGCGCCGGGCGCGGCAGCGGAGCGGGCTCAGCTCGCGGCAGCGCGCCCGCCGGCGCCGGCGCCGCCTGGCGACAGCCGGCCGGGCGTGAGGACACCGCGTCGCCGGTACAGAGATGTCCATTGTGCGGATTAAAAAATCATAGTGCTGATAAATGTCGTTTTAAAAATTACACGTGTAGTGTTTGTGGCGTGAAGGGCCATTTAAGAAAAGTTTGTAAGGCGCGAGTGAATAACATAAACGTCGACGATGATTCTAGTGCCGAGGAATGCCAGGACTGCCAGGAGTGTAGCCTGTATAATATAAGGTATGATAATTATAAACCTATTATTGTAAAAGTAAGCATTGATAATAGGGTCATCCCTATGGAGCTTGATTCAGGTGCCGGTGTATCCGTTATCTCAGAGTTGTTTTATAAACAGCATTTTGCAACAAATAGCTTGACTAACTGTAAACTCAGGATGTGTTTTTATGATGGACATAGAATAATGCCGCTGGGATATTTTTTGAAAGACGTGGTATACCATGGTGTCAAAGAACGAATTAAATTTTTTGTCATTAAAAATGGCGGAGCGCCACTCCTAGGGCGTGATTTTATGTACAAGTTTAAATTAAATTTAACGTCCATTAAAAATATATCTGTAGATAAAAACATGCATTTATGTGAAGCTGAGAGGTTAGTTAAATCTTATGAGGATCTATGGACGGATGACTTAGGGAGGTTTAATAAGTTCAAAGTAAAATTATCACTAAAAGAAGGCGCGAGTCCGAAGTTTTTTAAGCCTCGATCAGTACCGTTCGCATTAAAAAGCAAAGTCGATGCTGAGATCGATCGATTAATAGGTTTAGGTATTTTAGTGCCAGTCGAATACTCGGATTACGCTACTCCCATTGTACCCGTATTAAAAGATAACGGAAAAGTAAAAATTGCAGGCGATTACTCAATTACGCTAAATAAAGACTTATGCATCGATAAGTACCCTATGCCCCGTATTGAGGAGGTTTTCGCTAGGCTGGGGGGTGGGGAAACTTATACTAAGATCGACCTCAGTAATGCCTACAATCAGTTCGAACTAGACGATGAGTCACAGTTGCTCACTACAATAAGCACACATCGTGGACTCCTAAAATACTCGCGGTTAGTATATGGTTTAGCCAACGCCCCCGCTATTTTTCAAAGAACGATGGAGACGTTGTTGGTAGGTATAGAAGGGGTAAGTTGCTGGCTAGATGATGTTTGTATAACGGGCCCCACAACAAAGCTTCACATGGCTAGACTTCGCGAGGTGTTAGATAGGTTAAAGGACGCTGGTTTAAAATTACAGCGTGAAAAATGCGAGTTTTTCAAAAAGAGTGTAACGTATCTCGGTTTTGTAATCGATAAAACCGGTCTTAGGTCATGCCCTAAGAAGGTACGGGCAATAACAGATGCACCGCGCCCCACTAATGTGTTAGAGGTTAAACGATTTTTGGGTGTTATAAACTACTATAGGAATTTTATTCCCCAGGCATCCACTGTACTGGCTCCATTAAACGAGTTGCTACGCAACGATGCCACTTGGGTATGGGGTAAGCGTCAAGAAGCTGCATTTAAGACAGTAAGGAGCGAGTTATCGTCTATGCGTGTTTTGGTGCACTTTGACCCTGGCGCGAGACTCGTGCTGTGTGTGGATGCGAGCCCGAGCGGCCTGGGCGCCGTGCTGCATCAGGGGGAGAAGGGCGCCGAGCGGCCGGTTGCCTATGCGTCTAGGTCACTTACCGCTAGCGAGCGAAATTATAGCCAAATCCATAAAGAAGCCGCCGCTATTGTGTTTGGTGTCAAACATTTTCACCAATATTTGTACGGCAGAGAAAACCCATTCATACTTAAAACGGATCACCGTCCGCTGCTAGCTATTTTTGGTAAAAAGAACGGCGTATCGGTTATGGCAGCTTCGAGACTGCAGCGATATGCTATTTATTTGTCGGCTTACAATTACGATATTGATTATATTACAAGCGAAAATAACGCGATAGCAGACTATTTCTCTCGGGCCCCCATAAGCGATGATAACTCTGAATTAGAAATCGATGAAAGCGCTTCGTATCTTAATTTTTTAAATGAGGCTAATTTACCTATATCTTTTGAAAATATACAAGCGGCTGTGACGTCAGATCGAACTCTGCAGACGGTCATGAAGTACGTACGTAATGGTTGGCCACGTAAGATTATTTGTAGGAAAATTCAACCTTATTTCTATTGTAAAACAGACTTAGAAGTAGTTGATGGATGCATAATGAGAGGCCACCGAATAATAATTCCCTTTTCACTTCGTGAAATGATGCTCGGCGAATTGCATAAGGGCCATTTTGGAATGGTAAAAACAAAATGCTTGGCTCGTAGTAGAATGTGGTGGCCCGGCATAGATAGCGATATAGAAGGCGTAGTGCGCGCGTGTGCAACATGCAGCGCGCTGCAGGCCGCCCCGCCCCGCGCGCCCCCCGCGCCCTGGCCGCGCCCGCTCGCCACCTGGGAGCGCGTCCACATTGATTATATGCAGGTCGGACAGATGGTTTTTCTGGTCGTGGTCGATGCTTACAGTAAATGGGTGGAGTGCTTATTAATGGGCAACGGTTTAACAACTAAATGTCTTGTTAATAAATTAAAAATTTTATTTTCTACATTCGGCCTACCCAAAGTCATCGTATCCGATAATGATCCCAAGATAAGTAATGAGGAGTTTGTGGGCTTTTGTAAAAATTCAGGCATTAAGCATTTAACTTCCCCAATTTACCACCCTTGTAGTAACGGTCAAGCTGAAAATTCAGTCAAGACTTGTAAGAAAATGATCAAATGTATATTACAAAATGTTAAAAACGGTTCCTCCTGTGCTCAAATTACAGAAAAATTATTGTCATTTTTGTTTGAATACCGTACCACTACCCATTGTAGCACTGGCGAAACCCCGGCTAAGCTCATGTTTAATCGAGAGTTGCGCTGTCGTTTGGATCTGGTGTTGCCAACGATGAAGAATCCGGCTTTTGCCAGTGCCGCTCCGGAATTAATCAATAGTAGAATTTTTTATGAAGGTCAGAAAGTTTGGGCACGTTGTTATCGAGGAAGGAAACCTTTTTGGAAGATAGGTAGAATTATCTGTAGTTTAGGTAACAGAATGTACAGTGTTTCCATTGAAGGTTTAGGTATACTAAAAAGGCATGTTGATCAGCTGTTACGATTTTCAAATAAGGAGGGCGAACCAGAACATGTATCGTTCCAGACTCCATCTCGCCCTTGTTTATCTTATAATGGGTCGGAAGGAGGTATCGCTGCAGATCAGGTTCATCAGGCTTCACCTACTGGGCTTAGTGAGATGGAGACTGATTCGAATAGCGCCACGCCGCCGCCGCCGCCGCCGCCGCCGCCGCCGCCGTTTGACGTTTGTGTCGACTCAGCGCCGTCGGCCGCGCCGTCTCTTTCGCCGTCCCAAGCTAGGCAAGTTGTAGCGGAGGCGCAGCTCAGCCCGCAGCCCGGATGCTCGCGATCACCGCGTTTTCCTGTAACGCCGCTGCCGCCACCGTCGCCGCCGTCACACTCGCCGCCGGCGCCGGTGAAAGCACAGCCGTGTAAACATAACGAACCTCAGGGTAAACAAATCGTAAAAACTGCTCGCCACCACTTAAACTTGAGACCTCGATCACGAGTTGTTAGCTATAAGGAATAAATGTTTATAAATTATATGTAATGGTTATGTTTCTCTATTGTTGCCAGGTTTTCAAAATAGTGAGGAAGGAGTGATGTGTATGAACGTAGCAATACTTACCTGTGCCTTCTCTAACCTGTATGTATGTACCTACACTGCATCTATAACTGTCACTTATCTGTGTGACAGTAATAAACCAGCCTTGCACTAGAACGGTTGTTTGTCTTTCATAGCCCCTGTGCCTACCCGCCGATACACCAGCTCAAAAGTGCTGTGTGAATTGTTCATAATATAAATCCTGATGGCGTTTTAAAACCACGGTAACCGCTTCCCATCAGGTGGGCCGTATGCTTGTTTGTCAACTTAATTGTATAAAAAAAACCTAAGCATACGTTTTCACCTGTTTTATGACATAGTTCTTCTTCTATGACATACCTAGTGTCTTAACCATTCTATCTATCCATCTTTTTAGCCCGTGCGCTATATACGCCACTCTCTTCGGCCCTTTCGGACTCTTTATTTTTTTGAACACTTACCAAAGAGTAGCAACAGCAGATCGCTCACAGCTAAGCTGAACAGGTAGTAGTTTGTCGCTGTGTGTAATCCCGGGTGTCGCACTATCAACACACACACGCACACATTTCCCACCACTCCGGTGAGGAAAATCACTATCAACAACACACTGAGTGGAACGATCTCTTTGAGGGGCAGTCTTCTAGAGCCCATCATCCACCAAAGCATCTCATCCTCGGTGCAGTCGAAGTGAGTGGCGTTGTTGCAACGGTTGAAAAAGTCATCGTAAGTCTCGTTCTCGCGGAGGAAAAATGTATCCATTTTTATTTGTGGTATTTAATTCACATAAATAAATAGTTTGTCAACCAATTTTCATAAAATTAACTGCATGAAAAGATTATTCTGTCACCATTTTCACTTAGATTAAAAAACATTACACGTATTTTTTGCTATTAAAAAATTATGTTTATCCAATTTTTATTAAGTTTCATAGTAAGGAATTTTCGTAAATACTTCCTTACGAAACCTACATTTTCAGAGTTCATCCAACATGACCGATTCTGCTTGGGTTCGCGCGCGAACTGACGTAGTCGAAGTAAACTGACTGAAAAGTCACTGAAACTGATTGGGTAACCAAGAAGGCGGTGGATGGAATCAGTAGGTAGGTACAGCGTCTTGCTTTTACCTGGGCCTATGTTTTCAGGCTACTGTCATTAGCCTGAAAAGTTAAAAGCCGGATCTGAGCCTCCTTTATAAATATTCAGGAAAAATAATGTTGAACATCTACTATTCCCCAACTCAGATTTTTTAAAACAGACACTAAAGAGAACCCCTTTTCAGCGAATAAAGCCCTCTTAGACCTTCACCTATGTCGTCGGTCCATCGGCTGAGGAGCCCTAAATAGATAAAGCTTTTCCTTTCGCTGGTCGATTACCAAAAACAAGCAACAGCGATAGCAGTAGCAGGAAAATAAGTCGTTTCTTTGCATTGCTATCGCTGACTATGACACTTTTCCAAAAATGACCAATATTAGGGTAAGCTAAGATAACCTCATATATTTATCAGTATCAGTATCATTTATCAAGTATATATTTTTAGTAATGACTAATATTTAATTAGACATAATTTTTTAGTTAAGCAGGTACTGAAAAAAAAGCAGCTAATTGCGAGTCGGACTCGCCCATGAAGGGTTCCGTAGCAGTAAGTAATATGTATAATATAGAAGTTCTAGAAGTTCGTCGAAAGGTAGGTACATGGCGGTTTACGATTAATGACGTAGGTACTTATTAAAAAAAGCGGCCAAATGCGAGTCGGACTCGCCCATGAAGCCTTCCGTAGCAGTAAGTAATATAATATAGAAGTTCTAGTAGCTCGTCGAAAGCAGGTACATTGCGGCTTACGATTAATGACGTATTAAAAAAAAAGCAGCCAAGTGCGAGTCGGACTCGCCCATAAAGGGTTCCGTAGCAACAAGTAACATAGTAAAAAGGTTTTTGTAGTTCGTCGAAAGGTAAATTGCGGTTTACGATTTATGACGTATAAAAAAAAACTACTCACTAGATCTGGTTCAAACCAAATATTGAAAGTTTGCATAGTAATGTACAACATATATTTTTTTTAGTTTTATCATTCTCTTATTTTAGAAGGTAGAGGGGGGGACCAACTTTTTTCCACTTTGGAAGTGTCTCTCGCGCAAACTATTCAGTTAAGAAAAAAACGATGTTAGAAAACTCAACATCATTTTTGAAGACCTATTCATAAATACCCCACACGTATGGGTTCGATGAAAAAAAAATTTTTGAGTTTCAGTTTCAAGTATGGGGACCCCCAAAATTTATAGTTTTTTTTCAATTTTTGTGTCAAACCTTAATGCGGTTCACAGAATACATCTACTCGCAAAGTTTCATCAGTCTAGCCCTTACGGTTTCGGAGAAAAATGGCTGTGACACGGACGGACAGACAGACAGACATGACGAATCTATAAGGATTCCGTTTTTGCCATTTGGCTACGGAACGGAACCCTAAAAACTACTAACTAGATCTCGTTCAAACCAAATATCGTTGGAAGTTTACATAGTAATGTACATCATATGTATTTTTTAGTTCTATCATTCTCTTATTTTAGAAGTTACAGGGGGGGGGGACCAACATTTTACCACTTTGGAAGTGTCTCTCGCAAAAACTATTATGTTTAGAAAAAAACAATATTAGAAACATCAACATCATTTTTGAAGACCTAAGTATTCATAAATACCCCACACGGGTAAAAATACGGGTTTGATGAAAAAAAGTTTTTTTGAATTTCAGTTATAAGTAGAGCCCCAAATTTTATTGTTTTTATTCTATGTTTGTGTAATAATCTTAATGCGGTTCACAGAATACAGTCATCTACATACCAAGTTACATCAGTCACAGATAAGATAATACTAGGTATACTAGTACATCAGTGTAGCTCTTAGGTATAGTTTCGGAGAAAAGTAGCTGTGACATACGGACGGACAGACAGACAGACATGACGAATCTCTATGGGTTCCGTTTTTGCCATTTGGCTACGGAACCCTAAAAAGTAACTTACAAAAGTCGTTTACTTATAAAAGTAAGAGTAAGCATTTTGTTAGAAATTTTGAGTCGTGATCTTTACAAGTATCAAGCCATACATAGCGATAGCAATGACAAAATCTATCTATCTTCCTAACCTATCCTATCTCTTGGAGGAATTAGATCTATCTACATAAATAAAAAGTAGGAGTATAGTGATTCTGTGGTCATCTGTGGTATTTTTATTATATTTAAGGAAGTGACTATTTGTACGGGTGCTGGATGAATAAATTATATTTATTCGTACGGATATTATTCAAACTCGGGGCACCCCGACTTAAGTCACAAAAGTAACAGTAGGTTGTTAGGTTTTTTTTTTTTTTTTTGATACCTACTTAATTTCAAGAATGGTGCATTTCAGTGCAAAGAGGACCCCTCCCCCATCCCTCCTCCTCCCTTACAATACTAAAGCCAACCCAAATTTTAACTTTACTACGCCTTTTAGGCGACTGTAAAGTGTTTTAAAAATCCAGATTCAAACTAGGGGCACTCCGACTTAAGTCACAAAAGTAACAGTAGGTTGTTAGGTTTTTTTTTTATTTTTTTTTATACCTACTTAATTTCAAGAATGGTGCCCCCCCCCTCCCCCCGCAGTACCCGTATTAATAATTATAAATTGTTCGTACGGTAACCGTATTAATAATTATAAATGAACTAGACTAGATGACTATGACTAGAGTGAACAGGTGGATTATGGCTAAGCATGCTCCATCTTAGGCTGCATCCTCACTTTCCATCAGGTGTGATGGCAGCCAAATGCTTAGCTATCTATATAAAAAAAAAAAAAAAAAAAAAAAAAAAAAATTGTTCGTACAGTACCTGTATTAATAGACTCAGCCTATATTTAATCTATGGACTTTTGTCTATGCTTTGAATGAATACGGATGCATGAATGAATGAATGAATGGTTCTTTAGAGAATCGGACCGATGCGCGTTGTATTTTTTGCAAAAGACATTTTTTCCGTAAATAAATCAATCGTAGTTAATTCTCTTGTCAGCGAAAAGCGAAGATGTTACAGTAGTCTTTACTGTAAGTTAAAATTGTAGTGCTTAGTATGTCTCGTGACTGTCGTGACCAGATAATGTCTTCGCAACTAGGAGACGAATTGGATAACATCGCAATGTCAAGTTCTGACCCGGATTCGCAAACACAAAATGATGGTAAACAAACAAACTAATTTGCCAAATAATAAATATCTCTTCCAAAACTAGCGAAAGTATAAATAAGAGTTGGTTACTGAGTAAAGTGCATTTGTAAATAACTTTACTTGAAAAATACAACGTTACCTTTGACCTAACAAAACAGCTGACTGGATTCCGTGTTTAAGAAATGTTTTGTTTTGATGGGTCTTGGTGAAGGTAATTTTTCTAGGTCAAGTTACTATCATTTGTTTTTAACAAATTGTTCTAATTAAATTCCATAATCATATTATTAGCATAATCTGATCAAATTCATTAGTCTTATTTGGCTAGTAAATAAAGAACATTTTGCACAGTTGCAGCCAGTACTTTAGCTGATGATGGATCATCAACCAATGCAGCCACCCCGTCGGGCAGTGAGGGCCAAGCGTCGCGGCAGTCTAACTTGCAGCGTATCCAGCAAAGGAAGCAGCAAGTGTACAACTGGCCTCATAGCAAAAAATTGCTAAAGCTCGCCATCTATTCTGCCTGCCAGGTTTGTTTTTAAACTCTGCTTCCTGCTCGGGTCAAAGAGCCCACCAGCAGCGTTCTTGCAATCCTCTTACTTGATGAGCAAACCAGTCTGCTCATCAAGTACTTGCTTGGATTCCGCAGAGGGACTAATTTTAGGTACAATCTGCACCAAAATGGTTGCTACCAAATAGTACTATTCTGACAAAACACTGGCTTTATTATCTTTATTTAATGTACACACAGAAATACATCTCATAAAAATAAGGCATGTAACAAAGCCAAACTATCTTTTCTTCTACAAAATTCCTTCCATTCATGCCCAGCGCAGTGGAACTATACAACTCGGGCTTAATGCCTGATAGGCATTAAGCGGCAATAAAAAAAAAATACTAACATCTAATACAATATACCTGTTGAATATAGTAATTGTGTTCTCAGACACCAGAATGCACATGTAACGGATGGAAGACCCCAGCCCCACAGCAGACAAAGGGTCTCCCTCGTGCTGACATCCAGCTTTTAGCCAGCTATAATGATCCATGTCGGAACTGCAATCATATACTTGGTCAGTAGTATCTGTCAATCCCACCACTACACTTCTTTCCATAAAAATCAATATTGTGGACAATCCAGACAACACTATCTAGCAATCTGCATCTATTAAGCAGAGTTGGTACTATGGGAACTAGATAGTTGACTTAATACTTATACCTAAACATTTTTTTTAGTAAATACATGCGTAGATTAGAATAGCATTTAACACCCAGACATAGAACAAGCATGTGCGTTCACCACACAAATATTTGTTCTCGGTGGGGATCGAACCCACGGCAGAGCTACTAGTAGTAGTAGTAGCCTAGTAGTAGTAGCCTACTACCAACTGAACTGAGAGGCTAGTCAACAAGCCAATAAGCACTCTAAGAAAGCGTATGGAGAATTCTAGTAACTCTATTAAAAAGAAAGAAAGAAAAGTATTTTATTGACCCTAGCTTACAATAGATTACATATTACACAAGAGTACCTACTATTACAAGAACCCGCGTGAACAAGGACAATAATACAATACACAGTAAACAATAAAGCTTCATTATGTCCAGTCCAACAAAGATTTTTCATGGTGCCATGTGTATATGCTTACAGAGAAACATGTAATCCAACTGCAAGGGCTAGCAACTGCTGAGGTGAACCGACTGCTCGGGGCCGTAGTGGATGTGGAGAACATCTTCATGTCTATGCATCGTGAGGATGATCATGATACCAAGCGAGTCTACTATTACTTGTTCAAGGTAAACTCCTTTTTTTTAAATATGTTTAATAAACCAAATTCGCCAAATTCATCATCCGCACTTGATGTGCGGACTGGTAGTCCGCTGACGGGCCCTATTTGCGTGATGCTTGACACGTGTTGCTCGAACTTTTTTAGGTTCTACGACACGCCGGTTTCCTCATGATGTTTTCTATCACCGTTTTGAGAGTACTGGCATAGGGAACATACATTTTTCGACAGAAAAACTCATTGGTACATGACTGGATATGAACCCACAACCTTAGAATTATTCTTTGTTGCACCATCCCAGACTAGTATGCAGTAATTGAGAATAGACTGCGCCAATGATATGTATATCTGGTTGATTAGATCTTTGTGTGCAACATGACGTAATAGGATTTTAAAAATCCATATCAGGTTTAGGACCCTGCTCATAAGAAGTTCGTTATAATTCATTTGTTTTAATAAAGCCTATTTGTCCTCCAGATTCTCCGAAAGTGCATCCTAGTCCGTTCACACCCACGTATCGAGGGTCCCTTAGGCCAGCCTCCGTTCGAGCGGCCGTCCATAGCGAAGGCAATCACCAACTTCGTGCTATACAAGTTCCACACGCTGCAGCAGCGCGAATGGCAGACCATGTACGACCTGGCTAAGATGTTCCTTCATTGCTTTAATCATTGGAACTTCGAGACGCCAAGCGTTAGGAAACTGGTGAGAGACTCAGTATTCAGTATATTTATTGCCTTATTTTGTAAATATAACAGTGTCAGATCTTAGAACTAGTTTTTGAATCAATACATAATTTACCCTGTAAGGGTGTTGCAATACTGTAGAAGCGGGCCGATATTATTATAATCACGCAGATTTAGTCAGAGACAGTCATAATCAAAGATAATCAACCTACTTCAAATGAAAAAGAATGGAAATGGTTTGTTATCGCATACCTTCGTCATTTATCAAACGATTGAAAAAAAATATCTGAAAGGTTCCTTTCAGATTGGGCCCATCGAAATTTTATCAAAATAGGTTCAGCAGTTCAGCCATGAAGCCAGTTACTCAAGTTTTGGAACTCAACTTTTTAATTCGTTCGATTTTAAAAGGTTTTTAGGGTTCTGTACCCAAAAAGTAAAACAGGACCCTATTACTAAGACTTCGCTGTCTGTCTGTTTGTCCAAACTGTATCTCATGAACCGTGATAGTTAGACAATTCTAATTTTCACAGATATGTATATCTGTTGCCGCTATAACAACAAATACTAAAACAAGAATTCAAATAAATATTTAAAGGGGCTCCCATACAACACACATGGTTTTTCGCTCGTTATTGAAAACGGCAACAAGTACATGCTTGAAATATTCAAAGATTATTGAGTTATATTATTCACAGACAGACATAAAAGTATAATGATACGGAACCCTACGTGCGCGAGTCTGACTTGCACTTTTGCCCTAATTTTTTAGTTTTCCTGCTGTATTTATTTTTCTTTTTCAGCAAGTTTCAAACCCCGAAGACATATCAGCGTACCAAATAAACTACACAAGATGGCTAGTTTTCTGCCACGTGCCTGCCTTCTGCGATTCCCTACCTCACTACGACACGTCGCTGGTCTTCGGACGAACGCTGCTTCGGGCTGTGTTCAAGTCGGTTTGCCGGCAATTGATGGATAAATGTCACTCGGAGCGAGATAGGATGCCTCCTGAAAAACGGGTATGATAATCAAAAGTTTTTATAACGCTTTTATTAGCTTCACCTGTAGTATGTATGTAACCGACCTCTTCGAGCTCGATTTTGTCCTACTTTGAACGATCAGATTTGATTCAAACTTTGCACACCTGTCAAAGGTCGTTGACATTGCAATAATATGAAAAAAAAAATATAGTTAATTTTTTAATTTTTAGTTCAATTAACTAATTGAACTAAAAATTAAAAAATAAAATTGTAATAATCAATTGAAAAATTTATATTATTGTACAAAAAGCGTGGGGGGCTTGATTTTGATTGTTGTAAATATTTTATCAATAGTTTATTATATCTGAAGTTATTATAAAAAGCACCCCACGCTTTTTTGTACAATAATATTAATTTTTCAATTGATTATTACAATTTTATTTTTAACTCTTTAGTTCAATTAGTTATAAAAGCGTTTTTTTTTAGTTTTTTAAACTATAATTTAGATGTCCATGAATGGAAGTGTTCAACTTCTGGTCCATGCGCAATTACCTAACTGACGCCACCTAAATCATCTGCAATACATGTAACAGGCCAATGATAATGATGATGATGATGTAGTTAACCTAAAAAGGTATGGATTTATCTCTGTCTACCCTCTTAACCGCTTGTATGCCATCTGTGGGATTGCGTATTTTTTTGTTGCAATCAAAACCTTGTCGCATCTGTCAGTGTTGACATGATTTTGAACTTCGATTGCAATCAAAAACGAATTAATACAAATGTATCCTAATACCTTATCTTTGACAAGAAACGATTGTAACAAAACTGAATGTTGAAGTAATAAACATGAGATAGCGATTATAAACTTCGCTTTGTAATACTAGTGTGGCAACAGATGGATAGTAGTCCAAAAATGTGACGAAATCACAAATCTTAACATAAGTTCTAACGCAATATAAGTTTTAATAAAATAAAATAAAAATAAAATTATATAGCTTAGTAGACAATCTAACATAGCTTTAGATTAATACAGCAAGCCCATTTTTGTTCATAATTTTGTTGGTTTTCAGGTGCTAGTCCTAACCCACTTCCCCCGCTTCCTAGCACTCTTGGAGGAGGAGATATTCAGTCCCACCTCTCCAATATGGGACCCAGAGTATAAACAACCACCGCCGAGCCATCTCCAAACGCTTATGGATAGCAAGAGTGAGTAGAACTCGTTTTATATAGTCTTTTATGTGCAAATTTATGTAGTACTTTGTTTTGTTGCAAATTCTTTTCATTTCAGTTATGTGCCTATAAAACATTTCAAACATTAAAAATTAAAATTGCGGACAGTTCACACAACAATATTTAATAACAATATTTCTACCTACTTTGTTGTAAATTGGATGTCACCTGCCAAGAGGAGGTCGTTACTGGCTGCGACACAGTTTATACTTCTGCAGTCAGTATTGTTTACACTTGTTTTTGTTCAACCTTGTACCATGTTTCCAAATAAATATATATATTTTTTGAACACTATCTAGTTCCAAACTAAGCAGAGCTTGTACTATGGGACCCAGATAGCTGATATAATACTTGTATATATTTTTTGTATACATACTTAGAATACAATATAACACCCAGACAGAGAAATAACGTTTATTTTCACCACACAAATGTTTGTTCTCGGTGGGAATCGAACCCATGCTACCCAAATTGCGCGTTGTGAATGGACAACACCCTCATATAATTAACTTAGTTATATTATACCTTTGGCAACAATACCAGAGATAATAAAAAAGTTTTTTTTATATCCATCCTCCAAATTTTTCACAAATAAAATGGTGTGATGGAAAACTTATAAAATATCTTCCTGAGGCAGTTTTTATATCTATAATTATGTCGCTGACTGTACATAATCTTTTCATAGCTATCAACCGAAACCTAGAAAAAAGAGAATGTCTAATAACTAAATCATCTCGCCATCATACCAGCCATTGTTTCAGTTAATCCAACTTTTTCAGTTAATTTCGCTTTGATCGTCGTACTACGCCTTTAGACTAAGCTAGAATTAGGTTTGATATAAATAAAAAAATTCTAATGATTTTTCTTGTATAAATTTTTATTTACCTTTTGTGTGTCTTTTGTGTGTGGCCTTATTTATACAATTCTCAATGACATAAATAAACACAAAGTCATGAAAACCACTTAGAAATTCAAACCCAAGTTTTAAAAATGTCACTCTGTATTTTAAAGTTTCTAATACATAAACCGAAATCCTAAGATGAGTCTGGATGGTCGGGTCGTCGCGGCATCTCAGGCGAGTTTGAACGGGTCACGCCAGCTGGGGACAGCAAAGACGGATTTACAACTATCTCGCTCTCTTCAGGTGAAGATATTGACCAATCAAGGGGCATGTGGGCTGCAGCTTTTATATTCATCAAATACACACTGAACTGCTTTCTACTGACCAGCCATAAGTCATAACCAAAATTTGTGTTACATTGACGGTCAGTCCTGCCTGGACATGAGGCATGTGGACTGCAGCTTTTATATTCCACGACGCACTTTGCTGCTTTATACTGACCATAAGTTATTATAACCGAAATCTGTGATACATTGACGGACAGTCCTGTTCAATCATGGGGCAATCACCAATCATGAGGCATGTGGACTGCAGCTTTTATATTCACCAATCACAAAGCACTTTACTGCTTTATACTGACCATAAGTTATTATAACCGAAATCTGTGTGTTGCATTGACGGTCAGTCCTGCCCAGGCATATTGACCAATCACGGGGCATGTGGTCTGCAGCTTTATATTCTCCAATCACGTTTACTGCTTTTTACTGACCAGCCATAAGACATAACCAAAATCTGTGTGTTATATTGACGGTAAGTCCTGCCCAGTCATATTGAACAAACACGGGGCATGTAGACTGCAGCTTTTATATTCACCAAACACGCACTCAACTGCTTTCTACTGACCAGCCATAAGACATAACCAAAATCTGTATTACATTGACGGTCAGTCCTACTCAGTCATATTGACCAAACATGGGGCATGTGGATTGGACAATCGCGAGGCACTTTACTGCTTTTTACTGACAAAACATTTGCAACCAATATCTGTGTTGAGTGTTACATTGACGATCAGTCCTGAAGAGTCTTACTCAGAAAATGATATTGACCTATCATGAGGCATGTGGACTGCAGCTTTTATATTCACCAAATACGCACTCAACTGCTTTCTACTGACCAGCCATAAGTCATAACCAATATCTGTATGTTACATTGGCGGACAGTCCTGCCCAGTCAGGGGGCATGTGGACTGCAGCTTTTATATTCACCAATCGCGAGGCACACTGCTTTTTACTGACCAAACCTTTGCAACCAAAATCTGTGTTGAGTGTTACATTGACGATCAGTTTTGAAGAGTCTTACTCATGTGATGATATTGACCAATCACGGGGCATGTAGACTGCAGCTTTTATATTCATCAATTACGCACTGAATTGCTTTTTATTGACCAGCCATAAGCGATAACCAAAATCTGTATTACATTGTTGGTTGTCCTGCCCAGTCATGGGGCATGTGGACTGCAGCTTTTATATTCACCAATCACAAGGCACTTTACTGCTTTCTACTGACCAGCCATAAGTCATGACCAAAATCTGTGATACACTGCCGGTTAGTCCTGCCCAGTCATATTGCTCAATCATGGGGCATGTGGATTGCAGCTTTTAATTTAACCAATCACGCACTCAACTGCTTTTCACTGACCAATCATGTTGCAACCAAAACCTGTGAAGACTGAAGAGTGATCAAAATTGACGGTCAGTCCTGAAGAGTTTTTACTCAGGTGATGACTCAGCATTCAAGTATTGCACACATAAAGTCAGCTGTTAAAAAACCGCTAGCAATCCTTTAAAAACGATAAATACTCGTAAGAAAAAGCACCTTTTATATTATTACCCAAAATCACGCTTACTAGCATTTTCATGCTTTCATACAATTGATACATACCCTCTCCCTCTCTACCTCTCCCTCGCCAAAAAATGCTCAAGCCCGCTTTAATACATTTTTCATACTACCTTATCCATCAGGCACAGTAAAACAAGAATCAGGGAAGCGTTCGTCCGAAGCGCGTTCGAGCGATTCTGCCACCGGTGGCACGGCGGTGAAACGACGACGCGTTGTTGAAGAGGGGGACGATGACGTCAGCGAACGGACAGTCGCGGACATAGTGGCCACTATCGACGACCCTAACTACATGTGCGGACCTGATGTAAGCGCACATATTTGCCTGGGAATTTAAATAGGATCCAATGTATAGGTAGCGGCACGTAACTTAAGCGCTGACCGTTATTGCGCAGAAGTCAAAAATAAGGTACCTGAGGAGGACTAGCGGGATGAAGGGCGTAACGCCGATTGGCTCTCCGGTCTCCCGCACTGATACCACACCCCGCGCACATCCAGTGTACAGTCGCGTTCTCAATGGTATTGTTATTGACTGATAATGTTTTTCTTTTTCTACTCCCCATAAACTTGTTAAAAATTGTCTTAGGTACCTACTATAAATCTTTGGATATCTTACTATTTAACATTACATTAAAATAATGTCAAAATTACATTAAAATTATCGTTATTTAGCTAATAATTAATTGAAGTTATAATTGTATTGCGTGCGCGACAGTACACATGCGCAGCTATCCCCTCCGCGTATCGCTCAGCGCTAGACTTACGTGCCGCTAGTTGTACGGTTGTAGGCAATAAATATTGCACATCGGCACTATTATGTTTGTGACAAGATAAATTTTATACCGAATGTTTCTGACAAATATAATAAAAACTAAAAAAAATTGATTGGATGGCAATAACAAATCTCGTACAACCATAATTTACAATAAATGCAAAGCCTTCTTTACTTTTATGAAATTTAAATTTAAATGAATGATTTATTTGCGAAACAAGAACTACTAAAATATAATAACTAAATTCCTATTACTACATTTTTTAGTCGAGCCGGTTCGTTAATGCTTTTTGTAATTGCAGGCTCTGTTCCAAATGCAAGCGCCGCGGGATGAGGCAGCCAAAGTGGAGGAACAACGCAAGCTGATTGAGTTCCACGTCATCGGCAACTCGCTCACAGGACCTGTCAACAAGCAGACCATGCTCTGGCTTATAGGTAACTCCTGACACAACAAGTAATTACTTAGGGTACTCCAATAACAAAGTGGTCATTTTTAAATGTAAGTTTAAGTACTCGGGTCCATTTCTGACATAAGTAAAAGATTTTTGAAAAAAAAAATATATGCAGTTATTGTTTTCTAATAAATCGAGGGTATGACTCATTTCACGACTTTTCCCTAACTCTCGAGGCTTCGGACTTGACCATCACCGCCCTTCTCAAAAAACCACCCTGTATATTGATTTATCTCTACTAATATTATAAAGAGGAAGGATTTGTATTTTCGTATATTTGTAATGAATAAACTCAAAAGCTACTTTACCGCTTTCAAAAATTCTTTCACCATTGGAAAGCTACATTCACCCTGAGTAACATAAGCTTTTTATGTGTTTAAAAAATAAATATCCACCCGTGCGAAACCGGGACAGGCCGCTAGTAATTATTATGTTCGTTACAGGACTCCACAATGTGTTTTCACATCAATTACCGGAAATGACCAAGGAATACATATCTCAATTAGTTTTCGACTCGTGAGTATTTTTACATACAATACAACCGTTAATATAGCTATAGATAAACCAGTCTAAAATTGCACGCACCTCCACCACGTTTTGTTGACGTTGACTCACAGCAAATTACTTCAAAATGATCCTTGTCATGTAAGGAATAAAGAACAATTTACTTTGACTGACTGAAGTAGTGGGAAATGCTATTTAAGATTGGACGATCTGTACATGAACAAACAAGTACGTACGTGTTATGTACTCTATCTTATACATTAATTATTTAATGTCATTATATTTTTTATTTCAGTAAGCATAAGACACTAGCGTTAATAAAAGAAGGCCGACCTATTGGAGGAATATGCTTCAGGACTTTCCCATCTCAGGTATAGTCTATTATAGTTCATTACTATAAAGCTTTGCAAACCTCCTTGGTGAAACAATCTTATAACAAAACTTTTTACTGAAGAAAAATAGTAGAAACTCACAACATTTATGTGCAAATCTTAATATTTTACTCTGATAAAAAATACATTTTGTCAGTTTTATTTACTTCGCATGAATGATGTAGAGTTTCTACTTTGGTTATAG
Source organism: Thera britannica (assembly GCA_939531255.2). Lineage (NCBI taxonomy): Eukaryota > Metazoa > Arthropoda > Insecta > Lepidoptera > Geometridae > Thera > Thera britannica. The sequence continues at coordinate 15,649,281 of OW618043.2, read as the reverse complement.
TAGCAGGCAACAAATAATGCACATCGGCTAATTTCGGCTTCATAGAGCGTAGTGTGCGTCAGAAAGAGATAGCGCTCTACGAAAGCAGAACAGCCGATGTGCAATATTTATTGCTTACAACCGTTCCTCGGTTGTAAGTAGCTATTGCACCCTCGAACTATACTCGCCTTCGCTCGCTTGGGCGTCTCGGGTGCACTCGATCCATTATCGCTATTTGCGAACGCCAAATATGATCTTGTTTTCCAATAGCTCACTTACTGCCCTTGTGTAACAATGTACTATTATAAAGATAATTGATTGATGTATTGTTCTTAGGGCTTCAGCGAGGTAGTATTCTGCGCGGTGACGTCCAACGAACAAGTGAAAGGATACGGAACTCACCTCATGAACCATCTCAAAGACTACCACATACGGAACAATATCCTGCATTTCCTCAGCTTTGCGGATGAGTTCGCTATCGGTAAGTTTTATTCTTCTTCTTATCGTGTTACTGGTTCTTTCAAACTGGTGTGGTGAAAGGATTTAAGTGCGCCTCAGAGAGGCTGCTTTAAGTTATTAATTAATTTAGGTAAGTTTTATTAACTAGTTTATACAGTAAAAGTAAACAGGCCTTTGCATCTAATCTAGATGATTTATCGCCAGGGACAACTCTTTTTGCTCATGCCCCTACTTGCGGGACGCTATAGTGTCTGGGACAGGCAGTTTTAGATGAAATAGGCTTGTTCATTGCCTATACCATCCTGACAGCTTAGTCGGCCTAATCCACAGGAAAGACATAGTCAATAATAGGGTTTTTGATGAAGATGTGAATAACGGTTTAAAATTTCTAAAAAACTATGCCTTTTTTATATGAATGACTTTTGTCAGTTGCTTTTTCACTTATCTGCGTTTTGATTATCCCTATATGAAAAAAAAGTCCAAACTCTCCTACTCACCGCAGGAGATCGAGGGGTTTATCTACTTCCACGGCAGGAGTAGATCGTAGTCGGCAGTGATAGAGAAAACTCTAAACAAACGTACATTCACTTGCTTTTTATAGATATTGATGAATTTATTACAATTGTTGTTATTGTAGGTTACTTCAAAAAGCAAGGCTTCAGCAAGGACATCAAGCTACCGCGTGCCATGTACCAAGGCTATATAAAGGACTACGAAGGCGCCACACTCATGCACTGTGAGCTAAACCCACGCATCGTCTACACGCAGTTTACTAGCGTTGTCAGACGGCAGAAGGAGGTAATATAGACCTTCTTCTTCTTATCGTGTCACTGATTCTTTTTAGGGTTTATTTTGATTAGATCATTGCAATGAATGATTGTTTCAGATCGTGAAGAAATTGATAGATATGCGACAGAAGGAAGTCAGAAAAGTGCATCCAGGTCTATCCTGCTTCAAAGAAGGCGTAAGTTTATTTATATTTGAGAGTGATACCAAATGTCTCTCTTTTGTATGTAAAATTGATGAGATAACAACTTTAACTACGTAACGTATTTTTGCTGTCTCATCTCTTCTCCGTACAATAGAGAGAGAGACAAATAAACGAAACGAAAACAACGTTTGATAGACGAAATGTTGTAAATGCACTGGGATGGGTAAAGAACTCAAAATAACACCAGTAAAACAATTCAAATGAAAATACTATGTGAATTCCCAAAATGACAGAAAACGAATCCTTTAAATCTTCTACAATAGATGCAAACTAAAAGAAGAAAGAAAGAAAGAAAGAAAAAAAATATATTTATTTAACACAACATACACAGAACGGAACTTTGACAAACATAATATACATAATAACGAGTGGGCACAAAAAAAAGAAAATAAAATAAAATACAATCCAACACAAATAATCGCGCTGTAGGTATGTTCCGTGATGTCATGCCAAATAGGCCCTGACTCAGCTTTTGCTACTTAGCGGCATAGGTATGAACCTACCACGCCAAGCAGCACTGGTTTTCAGGCAGAGCCTAGGTGACGCCACTGGGCAGACAAAAACAATTAATAAATTACTTAAACTACGGTGAAAACTCTTCATTGAATATAGCTACAACTCCGTTTTACTTTAATAAACGCAAACCAAACAACTACGCATCACGACGCTCCCCACTAGATAGCCTCTCAGCTCAATTGGTAGTAGCTCTGCCTTCTGCGCCGTAGGTCATGTGTTCGATCCCCACCGAGAACAAATATTTGTGTGGTGAACGCAAATGTTTGTTCTCTGTCTGGGTGTTATATTGTATTCTAAGTATGTATTAACAAAAAAAATGGAATATAAGTTGTATATCAGCTATCTGGTTTCCATAGTACAAGCTCTGCTTAGTTTGGGGCCAGATAGTGTTGTGTGGATTGTCCAAAATGTTTATTCCAACCGGTTAACAGTTTATTTGTGTTGTCCAGGTGCGCAGTATCCCCATAGAGTGCATCCCAGGTGTGCGCGAGGCGGGCGGGTCGCGGCCCGCATGCGGCGCGCGGCCCGCTGACCACGACGAGGCCGAGCCCGGGATGCTGCGGACCGTGCTGCATGCTGTAAGTGTACCACTGACCCTGCAGTAGGCCGCAGGCGGGCCCTTTTTGCGTGACGGGTGGTGGTGTTGCTAATTCAACCACCCGCACTGACCCTGCAATAACTCTCTCTTGTTCACGGCTGATTATCTATACGTGTTACAAAATTACAAAATACCCCGTAAAAATTATCAAAGCCAAAAATGTTGTCAAGTCTAGTAAGCTGTCATGTTAGAAAACCAAATTATTTCACACAAAAAACATACTTATTTTACCTAATAGTTGTCTACTTTATAAAATTAAATGTATAAATATATATATTTTTTTGAGTATGTATGTTATCTAGCGTTACTAAGGTTCTTAAATATTGTGACTGGACTCATTATAAGGCCCCATTACCCAAAGGACCACCTTTCAGCTTTACGGGTAGTTTTGTATCACCCTGTATAAATATTTTGGTGTGTGTGTATATTACACACATTAACATTATCTAGGTCTAGGGATATTCCATTTCGAATTGTCTTTCTAATTTTTCGAGTTTATGTTCCTACATCTTTTTTTATTAATAAATACAACAACATAATATAAAGATTCTTGCCATACCTAGTTTTCTGAGGAAATTATTTTCAGTTTTTTTAATCAACAAAATGTTGAATATCCCTATACAATGTTGATGAGTGTATACTAAGAATAATATAACACCCAGACAGAGAACAAAAATCTGTGTTCACCAAACAAAATGTATACTCACAAAATTATTTGATATGTGTTCCAGGTAAAGAACCACGTAGCGGCGTGGCCTTTCCTGAAGCCAGTGGACAAGGCGGACGTCCCTGACTACTACGATCACATCAAGTATCCCATGGGTGAGTATCTGTATCCCTTCCGAACGTCATGCAAAACAATATGAAAAGATCAGCTTAAAAAATAAAAAAACGGCCAAGTGCGAGTCGGACTGAGATTTCTCTTCTCTTCCGTAGCTTATGTAATATAATATAGAAGTTCTAGTAGTTCGTCGAAAGGTTCATTGAGGTTTACGATTAATGACGAATTCAAAAAAAACTACTAACTAGATATTGTTCAAACCAAAGATCGTTGAAAGTTTACATAGTAATTGTACATCATATATATTTTTTAGTTTTATCATTTTATTTTACTTACCAAGTTTCATCAGAGTAGTTCTTATAGTTTCGGAGAAAAGTGGCTGTGACATACGGACGTACAGACAGACAGACAGATAGACATGACGAATCTATGGGTTCCGTTTTTGCCATTTGGCTATGGAACCCTAAAAACACCTCAAAGAAGCTCGTCATTTACAAAATATTTTTTGCAAACTTAGTGTAAGTACGCATTATTTTTGCGATATTTTGTGAATTATAATTTTAAAAATTTTGTTATATCGAGAGATTTACAGGTGATTTACCGGTAGCTAATTTGGTGGTACGAATCCAACTCGGCACATTTTTTAGGGACTTTACAAAAAAAAGCGATTTGTTGATGTTTGGTAAAGTGATATAAATATTTTAATATATTTATTGGACATTTTCATTCATTTTTACTTTATTCCAGCAAGATATCATGGTTCACTTGGAAATGTCAAAAGTTCTTATTATAAATAATGTCCCATAATATTTATTTATTTTTTGATATTTTTAAGATGAGTGAAGATGAAGAAGGAAAGGAGGCCTTTGCCCAGCAGTGGGATAGACCAGGCTGAATAACAAAAATGAAAAAACGTTTTTTTTCCAGATCTCCGAACGATGGGCGAGCGACTAAAGTCCCGCTACTACGTATCAAAGCGCCTCTTCATCGCCGATCTGACAAGGATTTGCACCAACTGCCGCCTTTACAACTCGCCTGAGACTGATTACTACAAGTATGTTATATTTATCTTCTTTTTGGCAACACTAGTTAAATAAAATATACACCACTATTTTGTAATTACCAAAAAGTGCTTTTTTTGTTGTATATAAATTTTTAGAAAATGTAACACCCAGCAGAGAGCAAACATCTATTATGTTGTGGCTATAGATGTTATGTAGAACAAATATTTGTGTGGTGAAAATAGGTTCACCACACAAATATTTGTTCTCGGTGGGGATCGAACCCACGCCCTCCTGCACAGAAAGCAAAGCTACTACCAACTGAGTTTTTTTCCACATCAAAAAACGCTCAAGCCTAAAGAAATATTCACTTAAAAATCTCAAAATACTATTTTAATTTCAGATGCGCAAACGCCCTAGAGAAATATTTCCACAGCAAGATGAAAGAGGTGGGCTTGTGGGACAAATGATCAGCGTTCAACTTCGATGATTTCTTCATAAAGCATCTCTTGAGTAACCAAGAGACGGAATCATCGTCTTCGAACTGAAGAGATCACGTCATCACGTGCAAAGACAATTTTAGTGAAGTTATAAGTGTAGAAATAATTATGTTTTAAATATATTACCCACCTTTTGGGCAGTCGGGTAAAACAGCTTAGGTTTTTTGTACCATGTACTATCAGCAAAATATCCGCTTTACCGTTTTTGAAACCGATTTGCTTGCAAGCATTTTAGCTCCGCCTATTTCTTTGTTCACTAATTTTGACCAATGGGAGACATAAACATCTGTTTAACTTAGTAAACTTAGTAAAGGCCATCTGTTTTATGACACACTAACAACTTGTTTACGCCAAAGACTGGTTAAAATATGGTCACAATCAAATCACAGCGGGATATCGGTAAGCATCACAGAAAATGCACCCCTAAGATGGTAAGGCAGAACTTTTTGGCTGATGGTACTTGCTTAAGATTATTTGGGTATATCTAAGGGGGTAAATAAGATACGTGCAAATTATATTGGCGGTGCTCTTTAGTAGATAAGCTAATGCACGGGTTTGTCTAATATTAATAATCAACATTTGTTGTGATTTTGATATTTTCATGAATATTGTTAGGCAAGTATGTTTTCATTATGTAAAACCATGAAAATGAAATTGTGGATGCTGATTCTTGATAAAGTCAATAATTAGCTGAGTATACGTTTAGCTTATAAATAAATTATAAGATTATTAGATATCAAATCTAAATGAAATATTTTGGTCACCCACCCAACTGTACAGATTTTAGTCTAGTAAATAGTGTTGGTATGACAATGATAAGATTTTTTTTGGGTAAATAGATACCAGTAGGTAGTACATTTTCCCATGTGGTGGGTACAGTCATGATCTAAAGACTAAATAAAGTATATTGTCAATTTCAGTTTGTAAATCCACTTTTCTCTGGATTTGTCAAAGATATGGCAATTTCGGTTTATATGTATTGTAAATATTTGTGGCTCAAGTCGGATCTTCAAAAAAAGTTCCAACTTCAATCTAAGGGGTTTAAGAAATATTTGAACTTTACAAACCAGACATGCCAATCTTCTTTTGACGCTGACTGTACCTATGCATGCACTTTTACTGTTTTAAAGTGCAAGACTGATTTTTGTTTAACAGTTGTCTGTTGGATGAAATTATTTTTCAATCCCTTGTGAATCGTGTTCGTCTTTTTTTGTACATATTTTTATTTATATGTAATATTAGCACAAATATGCTCATGGACTTTTATACTAGTTATTAATAAATTTTCTTGAATTCCCTGTAAATAGTATTTCCTTAGAAATAAATTCTGTTCCCAAACTACTCTTTCATTTGTACTTTTCTCACAAATTGCTAACCAATAGGTACCTAGTCAGTTACCAATCAAAACGGTTTTAATATAAATAAATATGATGGACAATCCACACAGCACTATCTAGCCCCAAATTAAGTAGAGCTTGTACTATTGAACCAGATAGCTGATATAATACAGTATAACACCCAGTCAGAGAACTAATAGACCCAAAGATTGAACCCACGACATACGGCGCAGAAGTCAGAGCTGCTACCTGAACTGAGCTGAGAGACCAGTCATAAGACACGGTAAGAAGACTGCGTTAAGTTGCGAAGAGTGTAAAGGGAGAAGGGATATCTTTGTCCTGAAGTGGCTTTGATGATTGTAATATCGATACGAAAGAAGAAGAAGAAGTGGGGCCACTTGATTTCTATCACAATTTTAAATTGCGGTCAGTAGGTTTGAGGATCGAGATCGAAATGAAACTCAAATATAAATACTGTATTGGTTTTTATTCGCTTCATTTTCGCACATGGTGTAAAGAAGAAAATCGCAAGGGAATGTATAATATTATACACATTGTTTATTTTTATTAATTACATACCAGTCTCCTTTTAATATGAAATCCAATGGATTTAAGTGCATATGTACTGTGTTATTAATAACTTAAATGCTCACTTAAAATACCTTATCATTACGTAAAATATAACTTCATGTTTAGTATGAATACTCGCTTTTAAAACACAACTTATATGAAAAGAAAATATGCAAACACATGATTTGAACAAAAAAAACACAAAATTAAACCTTAAAATAGTTTTACAAGTAAATGAATTTAAAAGCGACACGATTTCAGACTAGATTAATATTACAATTTTCTTTACAAAACTAGTAACTATTTAGGTACTATCGATTAAGTTCTACTCTTGCACCGATTAGCGCAGAAACGATTTCAATTCTACGAACTATCGAAATTACTCACCTAGCCTGACTTCAGTCACCTGACATGGCCCCTTAGCTTTGATTTTATAAATGATTATTTTGTAAACTAGAGGTGGTTAATCAACAGTCGATAAATGATTAATGTATACTCTTATTACCTAAAGTATAAAGTCCTTTTTCACTTGTCAAACTTCAGGTTATGGAAGTATCAATATACTTAAACAAAGGAAGATTTGTAGGTCGCAAAAGACCCTACAGTAAATTGATGATAAAAGAAGTGACTACAAAGTTCTTAATGTACTCGACATTGTACAAAAGAAAAAAAACTCAAAATTAACATGTTAATTACGATATGGACGGATAGCCTGTATCCCACTAAGTAATAAAATCAATATAAGTACAGCATTTTAGTTGGCACCATGAATTACAATTAATTTTCAAAATCCATGCATATTTTGAAAGTTACCAGTTTGGTGCCAGTTAAAAATAGCTACCAAATAGTTCCTCCGATCATCCCCCACTCTTATTTATAAACCACCACAACTTAAAAGATTGGATCTTACTTATGAGATCATGAACCAATCAATACATTAAGTACAATTATTTTAAGTTATTTAATAGGCCTTATTAGTTTGTTATTATAATGTTATTTATCCTATCTCTTGGCAGATAATAGAGAACAGGTGTGTTAGCTGATCACTAAAGTATTTCTTCGGTTTGAAAGAGTTTTTTTTAAACGAAAATATTATTAAACAACCTGTCACAATTTTTTATGTTGACTAGGCGGAGCTGTGGTGATCTCTATTTATAGCCTATTTACTTTAAGACTCGTTTGAACGATCAATATTTATTGACAATACCGTCCCCGAAGTCGGAGTTTTGCTACCACATTTCGTCTACCAAGTAATGTTTTCATGTGAGCACGTGTCTCTCTTTTGTATGGAAAATTGATGAGACAACAATTCGTTTTGAACGAACAATCGAAACGAATACGTAACGTATTTTTGCTGTCTCATCTTTTCTCCATACAATAGAGAGACAAATAGGCAAAACGAAAACAACACATATTGACAACATTTCGTCAAAAATATAAAAGGTCGATATCGAAGATTGATTAAATATTGATCGTCGCAACGATCTAATATCACTTATCCACCGCACACGTCACTATCACTGGATTTTTTTGAGTATTTTTCGCTTATTTTATGAACACATTCACTGTCTCACTTCACAAGTTTATTCATTCGCAATCGAAATCATCGTCCGCACTGTTGTAAAATTTCCGCTATTTCAACTTTATCTACTTAGAACACAGTTCAATTTCTTTATCAAACCAGAATTTCAGACGAACAATTCACTGAATGGAGTGGAACGCGCTTAGCATTTTGTAGATGGCAGCACCAGCGACTGTTATTTTTGAATTTATGTAGAATGACAGATAAGACTAATCTGTGGCTATAATGACTGTATCGACACGAAAGAAGAACTGTCAACCACAATAAACACGGCGGACGCTTTAGGTATCAGTCGATGGTGCTACTATCTAAAGTTGTATACTCCTGTCAGTGTCATTTACGCTTGTTTTGCCTTAACCCTGTACCTTTTTTCCAAATAAATATATTTGATTAACCAGGCAAAGTGAGCAAACGGCAGTTTTCCTCCCCGTTGTATTTTCTCAGACGTTCAATCACATTGATCTTATAACCGAGTATCAGGGCTAGTCAGTGTTTGTTCCAGGCAGTTCCAGCTAAGCACTGCATAGCAGATAAAGTCCAATCTTCATTGATGTGGCACAGGTCACTCGTGCGTGCTGGTAGAACTGAGAGAGACGTTGTCTTGTCTGTTCTCAGAGCGGGAGGTTGAACCGCAGGACCTGAAAGAGTAGTAACTGTTTCTAATAAAGTATTCAATTCAGCTATGGGAACTAAAAATATTAAATATACAAATTAATATCCACACAATCGTGGCCAATATTGTGGCCTCTCAGCTCATTTGGTAGTAGCTCTGCCTTCTTCTGTTATATTGTAAGTACTGTATATATTTACAAAAAAAAGCATAATATAAGTATGTATTATTTCAGCTATCTGGTTGCCATAGTACAAGCTCTGCTTAGTTTGGAGCTAGATAGTGTTGTGTGGATTTTCCATTGTACCTATTTTTTTTTTAATATGATTGCTGATGGTTGAGCTAGTTAAACATTCAAGATAGAAGTTTTTTATCATTAAATCCTTCTCAAAAATCAATTATTTATTTAATAAAAATGCAAAACCTAAAATTTCAGAACAGGTAAAAATTGAATAACCTATTTAGTGCATATTGTGTGTGGCAATTTCATCATCACTAGTTTCCGGACTGGCCCTTATCAAATAATCTATCAGCACGAATGTATTGAAACGATTACGTCATTGAAACTGTACAATACGCGCGTTGTAGTTTATATAACGTAATTTCGTCACTCTACGCAAGAGCAGAGTGGCGCAGTGGAAGCGTGCTGGGCCCATAACCCAGAGGTCCGTGGATCGAAACCACGCTCTGCTAGAAAACTTTTTGCACTCGCTTTTACATATTTTTTATGCTCTACTGAGATCTGAATGATAGCTAATACGTTTCATTGTAAATAATTATAAAACGTATTGTTAAAGGATTTCTATGAAATAGTTTTTTATCACCGAATCAGCATTATATTTTCTAAGACAAAAAAACAGGCCTTTGCATCTATTGTAGATGATTTATATAGCGTCAGGGCAACTGGTGATTACTCAAGCCCTACTTGCGGGACGCTATAGTGCCTGGTACAGGATATTAGATGGAATAGGCTTGCCCAGCACCTATACCATCCTGGCCTGACAGCTCAGTCGGCCTAATCCACAGGAAAGACCATGGTCAATACGTGCAGAGCTGACTAAACCATGGGTGTCCTCACGATGTTTTCCTAGCACCTGATAAAAATATATTTAGTTTTTGAATCATCAAAATTTTAGAACAATGTCTGTACCTAAGGTACACTCGCGGTCTGAAAATGTTTACCACCTTAAGGTTGGTAATCGCATGCACAAAACGTTTCATCATCAAAACGTCATGAAATACTTTTCTTGTTAGAATCGATGCTACAACTATTAAAAAGTAATATGTAGGACCGAGATATACCATTTTAGGCTTTACTGCACACAGTGTGCTAAAAAACCTAATTTGAAAACTGATAAACATGTTTAGACCCCTATTGTACAGGCAAGTTTAGTTTAGTGTGAAGTTTACCTAGTGTCGTGCAAGCACGGGTTTTCTCTCGGCAGCGAGGGCGCGAGCTCGTCGGGCGAGGAGGCACGACTGCTGCGTGCACTACCCGCCTCTGAATACGAGTTGTCACTCGTCAGCTGGAACATAATAATCAAATTTAACTATGTAGGTACCTTTTAATTTTAAAATTTAAGCCTCTAGGCAGGTGGGCCATCAAAAGCCGGGTGTTAAACTTACTTAAGCTAGAACTAGATGGCGCTAGTATAAATGTAACAATGCTAAATCGCGTTGACGAGAACACGCGGCGTTTCTGTATAAAGTAAACTAGAGGCCGTCCGCGGCTTCGTTCATTCCGCTCCCTTTTCTTTTGCCGTTCTTGAGTTAGTTATAAATAGTTTAACTAACACGACTTTCTTTTATATTAAGAGATATAGATGTAGATGTTATTAATTTAACATAACATACACAGAATAGCTTCGACATTGGCAAAAAATTAATACTTAGAAAACCACAACAAAAAAAACTAATAACAAAGAAGGTACCTAAAAACAATCAACTAAGACAAGATAAGGGCCTATTATGTATTCACCATTTTTTACTTTAAGACCTCACCATGAAACATAGTAATTGCAATAAATTATATGAGTATGAGTAATAATAATAATAATAATGAGTATATACAACTACTCCTTTGCCAAATAGGCACTGACTCAGCTTTTACTGCTTAGCAGGGTATAAACCTATCTACCGCCAAGACGCCACATTGGGAGAGGAAAAAAAAACCTGTGAAAAAGCTAGCGTACCAAAGTGAGTGGATGCCGGTTCCTAGCGGGCGTGAGGGCGCGACTCCGAGCCTCTTCCACCTCCAGCTGCAGGATACTCTCCTGGCTGCCCGTGAACTGGAACCGAACATATTACATAAAAAATAAATCTAGATATACACCTATTTCTAATAAATCTATTTTGTAACTACCAAAAAAAAATAGGGTAATGTAGTAGGGGTAGAACATTATGAATCAGAATTTTTAGTTTCGATAAAATGACAAAGTTATTAAATGTTAATATTTTCAGAAATCCGGCATAAATGTAGTTCCTCGATCATGGAAGCTTGCAAATGTGCAGCCAGTGCCCAAGAAAGGAAGTCGTGCTGACCCTGCAAATTATAGACCCATCTCTGTCACCAGTCTTCTTTGCAAAACCATGGAACGGGTCATCAACAACAAGCTCCTGGCGTACCTAGAAGCCAATGACCTCCTCAGTGACCAGCAGTACGGTTTTCGCCGTAAACGGTCTACTGGGGATCTCCTAGCGTACGTCACCCATATCTGGAGCGAGGCAATAGAGAGGCATGGTGAGGCTCTCGCTGTGTCCCTCGACATATCCAAGGCCTTCGACAGGGTTTGGCACGATGGTCTTATCAACAAGCTTGTCTCGTTCGGGCTACCTCCGTGCTTGCGCGCGTGGATATCCGACTTCCTGAGAGAACGGTTTATTCGAGTAGTCATTGATGGTTGCTCGTCTGACCAATTGGCCATTAATGCCGGGGTACCTCAGGGGTCGGTTCTTTCAGCAACTCTATTCCTGCTACATATCAACGATCTGCTTCAGCCCGGTATTGTGGGGTATGCAGATGATAGCACTATTGTTGAAAGTTACTTTTCTGATGCCCGTGCAAGAACGGATACCATCGAGACTCTAAGAGGGGCCATGGTGGAAAGAGTAAATAGCACCCTAATCAAAGTCTCTGATTGGGGTGTCGCCAATCTAGTTTCTTTCAACGCGACTAAAACACAGGCTTGTCTTTTTTCTGCCAAAAAGAAACCTTTTCTTTCGAACCCCTCTTTCCGGGATGTATCGCTACCGCTCGCGGACCACCTTGAGCTCCTGGGTGTGAAGCTCACATCCAAATTGAACTTTGGCTCGTACTTAGAATCCAAGGCGAAAGTGGCTGCTCAAAAACTAGGCATCCTTTCCAAGGTAAGACAGTACTTCTCGCCGGGACAGCTTCTACATCTTTATCAAGCTCAAGTCCGATCGTGCATGGAGTACTGTTGCCACCTGTGGGATGGCTCTGCCAAGTATCAGCTTGAAGCCTTAGAGTCCATTGAGCGGCGGGCTAGGAGGCTGGTTGACGATGATCCACTATTTAATTCCAGGCTCTATAGCCTCGAACACCGGAGACGAATCGCCTGCTTGTCTATTTTCTACCGCATTCATTTCGGTGAATGTGCAAATGAATTACATAATCTGATCCTTCCGTCGCCCTTTTATCTCCGGACTACTAGGCGTACGGATAAGTGTCACCCCTTCATGGTTGATATCCATAAACATCGCACTAAGCGCTTCGCTTCCACTTTTTTAGTGCGAACTGCCAAGGAGTGGAATTCTTTACCGTCGTCTATATTTTCGGAGCATTACAACCTTGGAATTTTCAAGTCAAGAGTGAATAAGTGGATTATAGCTAAGCGTGCTCCACCTTAGGCTGCATTTTCACTTTCCATCAGGTGTGATGGCAGTCAAACGTTTAGCTATCCATAATAAAAAAAAAAAAAAAAAAAAAAAAAAAAATTATCAACACATTAGTTACGAGAGAGAAATAAATTTACGCTATTCGGTTTCGCTTGGTATTTAGCGTTTATGAATGAAATTATTTTTGCTTGTTGAATCATTTCTTAATATTAGTATAGCAAAACAAAACTAGGACTGAAGGTATTTTCTAGTTGACAAGGATTCCTATTATTATGTAAAATTAGTTTTTTAAAAGAAGATTCAAAAAAGCTCACCACAAAGCCGTAGTACTTGAGTATGTCCATCTTGCACATAGGGCACGTGCGATGCTCCAAAAGCCACGGATCTATGCAGTTCTTGTGAAAATCATGTCTGAAACCATACATAGAAACAACATTAGAATTAAAACAAGAATTGACGATATTTTTGGGATTGCGGGAAGTCGGTGAATGGAGAATGGTCTGAACGTTCCTTCTGGAAATTTATAGGGGAGGTTTATGTCCAGTGGACTTCGGGCTGATGATAAAACTAACGTTGGAGAAAGATTTTGAAGTTCAGGAGGATTGGTGAGAAATCGCCAAAAATCGGGATAGATGGAAGATTTTAGAGAAAACGTTTGCTCAGCATTTTATGAACAGATAAAATCGAATATACAGGGTGTTTTTTGAGAAGGGCGGTGATGGCCAAGTCCGAAACCACGAAAGACAAGAAGGCATACCTTGATTTATAAGAAAATATTAGCCGTATATTTATTTATTTCTACTCGTCGGTCGTGTTCTTCTTCTGACTTGGCCATCACCGCCCTTCTCAAAAAAACATCCTGTATATCAGCCGAACCCCTTCCTAAGAAATATTGTAGTTGTTTTTTCGTTGTAAAAAATACCGCGTAATTGCCCGTTATACATAAAGAACTAAAAGTCAGGAAGTATACATACATAGGTATTAGGTTGGTTTACCTACTCGTGATAGACGACTTACCTACAAGGAAGAGATCGGAGCGTCTCAGTCACCTTGTAAGGCTCTATGCAAATAGCACAGCATTCACCATCTCCTTGTACTTCCTGGAATTACAATACAATCTTATGTCATACAAAGATTTGATCAAAAACAAACTAACAGATAAAAGAAATGGAATTAAATATTTAAGAAAACTGTACGTGATTAGCTGATTAGCGTGACTAGTACTCGTGGATATGTATAACTAGCGGCACATAACTTTAGCGCTGAGCGATACGCAGAGGGGATAACAGCGCATGCGTCGTAGTGTGCGTATGTCGCGCACACTGGATGTTGCAGAGTGTCCTATTGGTACAGAAAGCGGAGTGCGACTGGAGAGCCAATCAGCGCTACGCACACCCGCCCTTCATACCGCTAGCCCCCCTCAGGTACCTTATTTTTGACTTCTGCGCAATAACGGTCAGCGCTAAAGTTATGTGCCGCTACCTATATTATAGTGAATGCCTTATTACTGGGTTTCGAAATGAGATGTTTCATGAAGCTATAGAGCCCGCGCTCGGTCTGTGTACACTAATAATAAATACAGTTTAGCAATATAGTATTCGGTTTAAATTATTATTTTTCTATAAATTTACTTCGTTTACTTGCACATAGAGATTTTCTTGACAAACGAGAGCAACGACCTAACATAAATGTAGAAGAAACTCAGAGATACGTCCAAAAATGAGTATATTGATCAGATGGGGGACGTAAAGAAAAAAGTAAAAAAGTAAAGAAAAAATATACTTACTCTATCTTCAGTCTTTAAACTCTTAACAGGTATTTTAGAGAGCGCCTTCTTGGCAGCACAGCATAGCCGTTTCTGGAAAAAAATGTCAAGAACTTAAAAAACAATATTTTAGTAGTAGCAGAGCTCTTTGTGTGTGGCTCGTCCGGGGAAGTACTACCACCATGCCTATTTCTGCCGTGAAGCAGTATTGATGTGTTTCCGTTTGAAAGGTGCTGGTGAAATTACTGGCACGTGAGGATGAACATCTGTACACCTCCAGTTGATGGCAGTGCATCGTAGGGCACATTCCTGACGTGCGTGACCTACGAGGCAATGCTTTGTTATAGACGATGGCTACCACTTAACATCAGGGGGGCCATATGATCAGCTAGTTACAAAAAAACAAAAGGATCAAAAATGTAATAAATAAAATACAGGGTTATTCATTATTAGCTGCAAATACTCAGGAATTAGGTTCAACAAATAAAATAAAAAATATTTATGTAAAGATTTTTTTAAAATTTTGATTTAAGTTTTTGTGTCAAAAATTTTTTTTTATTAATTTCTTTACGGCTATTGCATAATGATTGCCATGGAAAACAAGACGATGACCCACCCAGGCGGTGACTGAACGCAGAGTGTCACTCACGGCGCGCAGGCGCGGATCAAAGGTCAAAATAGGTCAGGCGCCAATGATTTCTTTATCGATTTTCTCGGGATTTTCATAACAAAACTTAAAAAAATCATTTCATAAATATTTTTTACTTTATTTGTTGAACCTAATTCCTGAGTATTTGCAGCTAATAATGAATAACCCTGTATATGTAAAAGTAATCATTCAATTAAGTAAGTTAACGGGTGCAATAAACACCCTGTATAATGTATTTATTACATACCAAATTTTTGGTATTTCATAATTTATCATAGCGAAATTTATCATAGGAAAACTCAATAGCCCAAAGTCCAAGGACGTCAACCAGTACAAACTTTATTCTTCACTAAGATTTACAAAGTATACTTACAGACAGTCTATCTTTCGCGTGTATGTATCTAAACCGCTGTATGTAGTAGAAGACGAGCCAAGCGAGCGATATCACCATCAGCACTATGAATGATATCGACACGAACAGAACTGACGTCCTGGAACAAGGAAACAAATCGTTTAGGGCCCGTCCGCACAGCGATGTTATTATTCATGCGAAATAAAAAATATAAATTGCAATAGTACATTGTTACCCGAGGATTGAAAGTCACAAAATAAAGTCCCGAGACGGGTTTGGAGCCAGAGCGTAGCGAGGGCGCCAATGAAGCTTGAGGGACTTAAATAAGTCTTTCACCCGAGGTAAACACTGTGCTTTTCATTACGAATACAAGGAAAGTAAAAATAAAAACATGATAGAAAAATAAGTAAAAATGAAGATTGAATTGCCGCCTTCCCGCTTTTTTTTTAAAGTTATTTTTTTTCCTTTTGTTGGCCAATTTTGACGTACAGTATAAATAACAGGTGCAGCGCTGCCAACTAATACCCAACTAACACTAATAATTAATAGTATATGCTAACGAATAGCTGCTTTACCATAATAACACTCTCGCCTCGCACACACACTCAAGGTTTGTATTTAGAATTTTGAAGTATTTGAAATACTAATAACAAAATACCTACGCGTCATTTATTTGAAATACGAATTACAAATTACATTTTAAAGAAGGAATTGAAATACAAATACCGAATACGTATTTGTATTTCAATTACGTTATACTGCCCCACCCTGCCCTGCAGTTAATCACGTACTTGTTAATATTATTAGTGACGTGTGCAAAGGTCCGTCCTTTGATGATGCCGACGACAACCCTAGTCCCGTTGTCAATGAGTCGAGCGATCTCTTCGCCTTTCCACTTGTAAGTGAACACTGCGCTTATGTTACCTGAAACAAGAAAAACATGGTATAGGTCACAGAATTATAAATACTATTTAGGTCTACGGCGCTTGACAAAACTTTATTTACCTATGGTATTTATCGCGTATATTACCTTATTTTATTTATTTCCCGACGTTTCGGCTATGTTGCCATATTTTATTTTAGTTACCTACTGAAAGATTTTTTTGAGAATCACCTTTATCATTGTTTTTAGCCAACCTCAAATAAAAACGGAGGTGGTTCTCAATTCAGTAGTTTTTTTATGTTTGTTAACGCATAACTTCCTCATAATGAACCAAATTAAAAGTTTGTTTTCGAGATAAGTCTCATAGAAATTTTATCAAAATCGGTTCAGCAGTTTGGCCATGACGTCAGTGAATTTTAAAGAATTTTTCAAATCGGTTCATAAATGAGGAAGTTATACTATAACAAACATTAAATAACACAAACAAATTGAGAACCTCCTCCATTTTATTTGAAGACGGTTAAAAATAAGATTCAACGTCCTATCATCTATCAACCTATCATAATTCAACGTCCTAGAATTAGAACAAAAGGTTGTTGACATTGCAATGATAACAAAAAAGAAAAAAAATAATTGAAAAAATACTACGATAAAATTGTTTTGCAAGAGTATCTAAGTACCAAAAATATAAAGTATGTATATAATAAATGAAAATTGTAAGCGATTCACACAACACTATCTAGCCCTAAATTAAGCAGAGCTTGTACTATGGGAACCAGATAGCTGATATGATACTTAAATACTTTTTTTTTGTTAATATATCAATGTGTAGTATATGTATAGTAAGAGTATGTATACATTACATCTTAGATACATACATGTATCGAATGCTTTGTTTCAAGTTGGCCATATGCTTATTCCATCAGAAAGTTGTATAAAAAAAATATTTTCAACTATTCAAAAACGTGCCGTAAAAATTGTACTCATGATGGTAGATCGGTACGTGTGTACCAAACGATAAGAGGCATTGCATGATATCTCTTATCACAGCTGGGATCATATTATTACAATGTGGATCACGATTGTGGGGAAAAATGCTGCAATTTTAAATGTTTTGTCATGTTTTTCAGAAGCGTTATCGATGTTACGTTACAAAGATGGCTTTGCTTCCATGTAATTATGTGGTAATGAGTGTTTTTTGAGATTATTAGGCTCAATTTACACCGCCGCGGAATGGAACGGAAGCGAATTTTTTGTATACAGCATAATGAACTTTATTTCAATTGATTTATTATAAATTTAACGCGTGTCTCTGCGGAATCTTCGCGCATTCTCGAGAATTTGGCTCGTATTAAATTTGTGTGTGCTATATACAATTTCGTCGCTTCCGTTCCATTCCGCGACGGTGTAAATTGAGGCTAAAAATACGACATAATTTTTAAATGCTTAAAATGGGCGTTCGAAATAATGACTGCAAGCCTATTTTTTAACCTTCACTGTCCTACTGCCAGGCAAAGGTGTCCCACAAAATCTTCTAACTATGACGATCTTTGGCGACTTTCCACCAATGCTTCCAGAACTTTAAGATCGTCTCGCCATCGTCTTTTCGGCCGGTTTTGTGAAAGCCTATTTACCATTATGAATTATGTAGGTATTTAACTAGGCATTAACAAAAGTCACAATAAAGGTTACGCTTCTCTAATGCGATAAGGCTTCAGGGTTTCACTGCCAAGGACTGTAATATGACCGCGCACGTGCGGGTAAAAATAGAAGTTAAATAAATTCAATTAGAACCTACAGTTGTGTGGGGAGTGTAAAGTAATATTGTGGGTGGTCGCCTACGACTTTTGTGATACCGATACGTCCAGTATCACAAGTCAGAGTAATGTTTTTGATTTTCTGTATTTTATATGGAAGCAAAAAAGTTTTCAACACTTCCACTAGGGGCGCTTATCGTGACTGCATCAAAAAAGCTGTCACGGCAGAAATACCGTGAAACAGCGACCGCGTTTGCCGAGATTCATAATGCCATGGATATGATAATGTGTTTCGAACCTTGAACCCATGGCCTTAGGACCGAACAGCTGGATTGCTACCAATAACTCAGGGCTCACTTGCGGGTCCGGTTAATGTCACCCCGTTAAAATGAATCCACTTTTTTCCACTTGTTCTTCACTTGTTCTGCTCTTCAAATTGTTGAGGCCCATATACACAGTAGCAGTTCAATAATATTTTTTTTATCATGCGATGGCTAATTGGTCTGAAGAAGATAACGCCTTTCGACTTTATTGTAAAAAATACATTTTCTCGCTCTGCTTGCTTTGTGCGTAATTTCTATATTCTAACATAACCTAACCAATCCTAGTCGGATCCGTCTTGTAAAGTCTCTAGAACACGTACGTACAAGTCACTGAAAATGATTGAATTGCTACAGTCTACATAAGGCTTAACTGGCATCGAAATAACGTAATAAAGTGGTGTACAATATCGTGATGTACATTATTGCCTCCCCTTTCTTACTAGCTTGTATGTATAGGAAAGGGCTATGGTGAAAACCATTAGTGCCATATCGCGTAGGCACGCAGACCGGGTGGCCTTCATAAGCCAACCACACGCACAATAACATCTGACTTGCCTCTGTAAGCCCTGCCAAGGCCATTTATAGATATTATAGATAGATTAATATTTTATTGTAAACAAAAGAGAACTTAATCTACATATACACATGTTACATGAAAACGGCAGAACTGATTTGACTGAAAATTGGTGGAGAGGTACCTTAGGACCAGGAGACGGTCATAGGATACTTTTATCCCGAAAAAGTAACGGGAACGGGGCAAGGCGGTCGCTAGTATCATATAAACATTATGTCCCAAAAGTTAAGTGAACTTTGAAACCTTTACAGAACTGAACCAAAATTGAGTTCCTGTACAACTGGATTACCTTCAAATTATTTATCATCTTCAGGAGAAAAAAAAATATAATTAAAATGTCAAGATATGACCGGTATAATAATCACTTAACCTCAAGGCAACTGCAAAAAATAATATTAATTTTAATATCTTTACAGGTCAATAAACTGCAAATTATATTATAAATTGTACGAATGCCTAAATTTTTTTTATTTAAAAAAAACTAGAAGAAACACAACTGTTATGGTACGGCCGTGTCATGAGGAGTCCGGTAGATCACATGACCAGGAAAGTGCTTCACTACAAGTCAGGACCAAGCAAGCGCGGAAGACCCCGACTTACGTGGATCTCTATAAAAAATTACGAGATTGACCCAATGCCGAGGAATGAATGATTAGAAGAACCGACCCCAAAAAAAGATGGGACTAGGCCCGAACCAATAGAAAACTGTAACTTCAAAAGTCTCTCTGTCTACTCCTCTTGAGTAAAGTAGAAAAATCTGCTTAGGTATGTATGCAAAACATGATTTGAACCCACGACCTTAGGATCAGAAGGCGGAGTCGCTCTCTGTCCTACTAGACCACCGGTGCTTACCAACTTCTACACCAACTTCGAAAATACAAAGAATTGGTGGAACAAATCGCTGATTCTCATTAGAACAGTAACTGTTCTTGTCTTGTCTTGTTCTTGTCTCTTGGTACCAGAAAATCTCTTACGCGATAAATAAATGCATGGAATGCCTTAAGAATGATAATGAGGCACAGAGGACGATGTATTTTTGAATGAGGTCACTGCACTCTGGCTCTCATATTTAAATAAATATTGTGGACAATCCACACAACACTATCTAGCCCCAAACTAAGCAGAGCTTGAACTATGGGAACCAGACAGCTGATAACATACTTATAAGCATATTTATTTTTTTGTAATTTAATACTTAGAATACAATATAACACCCGGACATAGAAAAAACATCAGCGTTTACCACACAAATATTTCTTCTCAGTGGGGATCGAACCCACGACCTACGGCGCAGAAGGCAGAGCTACTACCAACTGAGCTGAGAGGCCAGCCAATTTGTCAATAATATTGTTGGTAAACATTGCGTTACGTTTACTTATACTGTATTGTATAGGAAACAGGAAATAAATAAACCTAAATAAATTGATATACACGGTTTTTAGCGAAGAAGCAACGTCTTATCGTATGTTATTATTTAAGTTACGTTTGAGTACGTTAATAATTTCCTAAATTTTTAATTTATTGAAATATAAATAATTAGTATAGAAATATATTGTTTTGAAGCTCTCGTTTCTACTTAATCTCTTATTTGTGAAATAAATAATTTGATTTGATGGCAATTATGGAATTTCTATACAAGGTGCAGTTTTGGATCTGCAAAACATTTTAGGAGGTAATTATGTTAGTGATTCTCGACCCGAATCAACAATAAAATGGGCAGGTATTTTTTTTTCATTTTATTCTTATTAACGTAAATCGGTAAGTGTGAACTCCCCTTTTTAAAACGCGACCAATCTGTACGTGTCCTTAAACTGCGCTTTCACACACACAAACAAACGCAACCGACATTTCTTTCATAAATCCAAACCAAAGCACCAACCACCGGCCGCTCCCTCCCCCCCGCCACCCCGCCACGCCCCCGCGGCCATCGCAAACGCATCGATCGGGTCAATTTATTAGTGTATTTGATGACGCCGGTATGTGCATACGCTTGCAAATTCCGCCCCTCAAGTGCGCCTTCGATTAACGGTCGGGATAGGTACCTACTACCTAATTGTAAAGATGACGGACCAATACAATGTAGAGTTGGTGGAGATGGTCCGCTTGTAGGTATGCCATCAGTGGAGACAATGTATCTCGAGCCATCGAAATGTTCGCGGAGTTATTCCCCAATCGGCAACGTCATCATTGAAATCCCGTGTTTCGGTAAGCACTTAATTAAAGCCTTTGGTTCGAACTGATTTGTAGCTCTCGGACAGTCGTTAGGTACCACACGGGTCGGTACGGGTCAACGACCTTACAGCCCTGCCGTACGGTCGGACAATTAGCAAATAACAAATGGGTATCGTGTTATCAAGTAACTGGTTTGTTGAGGTCTGATACGCAGTCGCCCTGCGAGATTCACTGGCACTCCATGCAGTGAGCTGCATACAGTTAAAAATTCGAACTACATCTAAGGTAAAATTATTTGACGTCACTGGTCATCGCATTCACGCACACAGTGACATGACACGCGATACATCGCAATGGGTGATTCTGTTTTTTTGAAGAGGGTTATTCTGAAAATCAATAAAATTGAAAAATCGAAAATAAAAAGTATTATTGATTATTGACTTGGTATCGTATTGTTATATGATTATTTACGAGTCTCCTAACAACCTCCTGAAATGTTTTGCAGGTTCAAAACTGCACCTTGTATATATAAAAACAATAAAGTACACGCTCTGCTCAATTTGGGGCTACATAATTATTGTGTGGATTGTCCACGATATTTAAGATTTTAGGCTGGCACTGCTACTCAGTTTTAACTTTTTCATTTATTATAAAGCCATGTTTTGCCATGTTCTAAAGACATTTGATTGATTGATATAATACTTACGACCAGTATCAGTAGAAAGTTTCATCTTCTCTAGAATAGTGGTGTCCCTGTCATTGTAGATAAGAACGGCTGAGGCGTTAGCTCGCCAAGCATTCTGCACCTGTAACCAGAAACAAAAGTCTAGTAATTAATAGTAGTAGGGTTCTTTACCATCAGCAAAAGTTCTGCCTGGGACTGGGTGCATTTTCTTTGACGCTAGCTACCAATATCTAGTTGTGATTTGATTGTGCCCTGATTTAAACCAGTCTTTGGAAGTGAAAATGTCATAAAACTGTCATAAAAGCATTTGCTAAGTCAAGCAGGAGTTTATGGTCCCATTGGTCAAAAATAGTAAAAAATAAAATAAATATTGTGGATAATTCACACAACACTATCTAGCCCCAAATTAAGCAGAGCTTGTACTATGGGAACCAGATAGCTGATATAACACTTATATGTATAATATTTTTTTTAAATACATACTTAGAATACAATTCAGCCAGACAGAGAACAAACATCTGTGTTCACCACTCAAATATTTGATCTCGGTGGGGATCGAACCCACGATCTACGGCGCAGAAGGCTACTACCAACTGAGCTGAGAGGCCAGTCATAGTGTACTTACGCAATGCTTTGTCTTTGAACAGTTCTAACTATGTAACAATAATTTGTACAGAGGAAGAAGATACTAACAATATGGCCTGCAATTTGATTATTTACATATAGACTTTGGTTATTATGTTTGATGTTATAAGTCTTAGGTGACATTAATCGTATATCAAACTACGTGTCAACTTATCGCACTAATTTCAGCCAAAATGATACAAATTGTGATATAATAGTATATCGTTTAATATAGAACGTTATCTTTCAATAAATCGTGGATATCAAAATGTAGTCATAAATCCCTTAATCGCTGATATTATGCCAAAATAACAAAGTCAGTAGGTCTGTGAGAAATGCATAACGCTGTCACCAAACTAGAACTTTATTCTTCTTCTTCTTCTTGTACTTATCCCACTTTACGGCACAACATTTTCTCCTCTATCAGCCTTCATCTCTGTATTGTCACACTTTTTTCCTATCCATGTCATCTTTAACACTCTCCTTCTCTCTTCTTCTTAAATTTAAGAGCTTAGATCTTGTTTAGGAACTTTATAATTCATCATCATCATCATTATTTATAATTACTTCTTTTAAAAATTAACGATAGAAAACAAGCCGTCAGTATCTCGCCGAGTCGCGTAAAGCGTCAGCTCCACGCGACCAAGTCTGTTCTTCAAGACTTGGTCGCGTGGAGCTCACGCTTTACGAGGCAACTTAATGTCAATAAACTTTTCACTCAAAAGAAGACTCAAATAACAACTAACTAGAAAAACAAACTTTTTATCAGGAAAACTCGTTTGGATCCAAATTATAATTTTAGCCGCAACTTGTGCAATGTTTTTTATTGCACACAACTTTAGTAACCTAAATTTTTCATATATACGTTCAATGATTACTTAGTATCTTCAAAAATATTCAAAATTAGTGAAAGAGAAGTTGTTTGACGAATGATGAGCAAAATTCAATAAAAGAAAATGTCCTCACTTTGATTTCAAAGTTGCAGCTGCCTCTCCTTATCACCGCCACCCAGGGCTCCTTGGGCAGAGTTTCGTTGGTGGCCACCGACCACAGGGGCCACATACAACCGGTGTGGTCGTGGGCCCCTTCAGGGTCCTTCGCTCGAATGTGGACCGCCATCCCTCGTGAGGAACCGATGTAACCTTCACCGTACTTGCCCGACTGGAAAAGAAAAGATTTGCCATTTGAAAACCATATACAAAACATACAACCATCAACATTCATATGAACGGTATTTTCAAACTCGTTTATCACAACCACAGATTACAGAAGAGAGGTCTGTCCTGTCTGTGGTCAAAAAAAATCTTGAGGTCAAACAATGCATAATTGCTATTTATTATAGTGTGTGTACATATTGTTTAGTTTTTCCTCAGTTTTTCGGGTTACGCAACCTAAGGGAAGAACGGGACCCTATGACTAAGACTCCGCTGTTTGTCCGTCTGTCTGTCTGTGTAAAAGACTGTCTGTCAGTCTGTCTAACTGGCTGTCTGTCCATCTGTAACCGGCTGTATATCATGAACCGTCATAGTTAGACAGTTGTCATTTTCACAGATGATATTGTATTTCCGTTGCTGATATAACAAGAAATACTTAAAACAGAATAAAAAAAAATTCAAGAGGGCAATACAACAAACCGGATTTTTTTGCCCTTTTTTATAGAAAATGGTACGGAACCTACGGCGGCATAAGGCCATACACTTGTTTGTTAAGATAAATACATAAAAAAACATGAAGTTACCTATATGCCTTTGTCCACGGCCCTAATAACATGTTGATAAGTCAAGACCACAAGTCGTCAGACCTTGCAGCCTTGTCCAGTGCGTAATGTTTATTCAGTGCGGTGAACACACGTTGCGACTGACAATTCAAACAATATTTACACAATACATGCAGAGCCTACAGAAAGAATCAGAGACGTGGTATAAAAATAGCGATATATTCATGTCAGCTTTCTGTGGGCGGACGCTCCAATTTTATCACTTGTAAAGATTGTCTAAAATTAGCCCTGTATTTATTAAATCAATATGAAGATCTCAGCATCTGCCACTCTAAGCTGGGTCGGCAGTTCGGCACAATGCCATCCTCGAGGGTACGACGCCTGAGGCGTGGGGCAGGAGCGTAGTGGAACTCTTCTTCAAGAAAGGTGATACCACCCTCTTGACGAATTATAAGCTCATCTCCCTGCAAAGCCACGTCTATAACCTGTTTTCGAGAGCAGTTACCAATCATCTCGCTCATAGGTTCGACGACTTCCAGCGGCCTGTGGTGCGATTCTAGCAACACAAATCACCCAAGCAATCGCTGAAATCGATGTGAGATGTCAATTTTTGTTTGAAAAATTCGAAAATGGAACGCGGATTCAGGGATCACTCAATCGAGCTGTGCTGCCGGAATAGCAGAGCAGAACATTGAACAAGCCGGGTTCCGAAAAGTTTTTTGCATATAAATAAATGTACCTACTAACGCTATTATGGCCTGCCCACTGCCACTGCCAATTTTAAAAGCTGTTGGTGACCTTGGTTCTTCTACAGCAAGAAGAAAGTTTGACAGTCCGTTAGTATAAATAAATTAATATTGTGTACAATCCACACAACACTATCTCGCCCCAAATTAAGCAGAGCTTGTACTATGGAACGGGATAGCTGACATAATGCTTAATTTTTTTTTTAATTCATATTCAGAATACAATATAACACCCAGACTGAGAAACAACATCTGTGTTCATCACACAAATATTTGTGCTTGGTAGGGATCTAACCCACGACCTACGGCGCAGAAGGCAGAGCTACTACCAACTGAGCTGAGAGACCAGTATGGATAATAGACCGCACTTTCTAGGTTAAAACAACAAATTCAAATCATAATTATCTTGGTTTGGCGAACAAAACAAATAGTCATAGCATGCAGTAGCTTAGCCAACGTTAGCAATGATCACATTAGTTAAATAAATCAGACAAGCGTGAATAACATTAGCATAACAAAAGGATTGTTCGACGTCAAAAAACGAATAGAATTAAATAAGTTTGTATTTATTTGCAACACACAAAAATATCTTATAGTTGAAACGCTCTATGATGGCGTTGTCTGAAATGTCCATCTATCATAATACCGATACTGAATAGGTACTGTTATGTTGAACACGACGAGTCGTATTGATATTGATGAGATTTAAAAGTAAAAGAAAAAATAAATAATATATTTATTGATTGTAATGTTAACTGATGATGTTTTAAATTCGTTTAAAAATTATTTATGCATTGGTTTAATTGTTCAAATTAATTAATTTCAATATATGTATAAAATTAAAAAATGCAGAAACTTTATACTTTTTTTACTAATGAGGAAAAAAATTTAAGCAATTGAACGTTTTATGTTTAGGAGTATTTTTTTATAAAATCCTAAAACAAGTCCTTAGCCGTATTTAGAAACAGTGCTTGAGCCTGAGTCGAACCTCAAGCATGGATCTTTGACATTTTGCAATGGAGAACTGTCAAAAAATCTATGCCAAGCATAGAGGCTGCTTGAGGCTCGACTCAGACTCAAGCACTGTTTCTGAATTATTGCATTGATATTGCATGCTAGCTAATAGAGGACATGACCGCTTTCCAATTAAGGATACAGTATAGTACAGTTGATCTAAGTTGTAAAACAGGTGGTAAACTGCAAGCCTTAAACAGAGTCTAGTATGTGACCAACAAGTCTATGTAACTTACAATGTAACAAACTTGAAGGTCTTAAAAACCTCTCTCTAGCAAAACCTAAATACTTTTTAGTGTGCTTCTACTAAGACCAAAAGGCATGCGTTTATTTTTATACTGTCCTTAATATGAAATGGGCATTTAAGTTGTAAAACAGGTGGTAGACTGCAAGACTTGTACAGAGCTAGTATATGACCAACTAGTCTATGTAATTTACAATGTAACAAACTTAAAGGTCTTAAAAGCCTCTCTCTAGCAAAACCTTAACAGCAGGTGAGATAGTGGTCAAACGCAAACCTGTAAACTGCAAAAAAAAACCTAAATACTTTTTAGTGTGCTTCTACTTAGACCAAAAGGCATGCGTTTATTTTCATACTGTCCTTAATATGAAATGCGCATTTGAAGTGAACGATTAATCAAGTCTTCCTACTATCACCAGCAAGCCTACTCCACCGAAAACCTGCTGAGGCAGACTATTATGTGGCTGTTTGCGTAGATTTGTGTCTGTTTGTACTTGTTGTAGATGCCTCTATTTATGGAACACTGTTGAGCATACAGTGTCCCATAATAACAATAAATAAAATAATAATGTCCTCGTAATCGTGTTCGGTTATGGCTAGTGAGCATTGCATAATTTAATATTTGTCATGGGCCTTAATATGGCTCGCAAGATCGAATTTTAATTTTAATTGTCGCATGGCGAATAGATCTAATCAATATTATCTATACAACGTGTATCAAAATATGTGTACTATCCTGAAGGGGGGTGAATTTCCACCCCCCGGGGAACAACTTTTGTTCAACGACTTTTCGAACTTCGATTAGTATCTCTGAAAAAAACTGCAACGAAGTTTCAACATTAACAGCTGACTTTATACAAAGTGACAACCCTAAACTCAGCTACAGAGGTAGTAGGTAGTAGTAGCAGACCTACAGAGGTAGTAGGTCAAGGGGTCAAGGGGTTACAAGGATAGGGTTGTCAATTTATTTAGGCATTATGAAATTAAATATTTTTGTATGGGAAACTGAAAATAGGAATTTTTAATTATCTCCCCTCCACAACTGATCACCATTGTGGTCTGAAACCCGCCACCTTCGCATAGTACACATATTTAGATACACCTTGTATATCTCCCATAAAAAAAAGTAAAGCATAAGGTAAGAGTGGAAAATTGACCCGACCCTGGATGAACCATCTACAGATGCACAGGCCTATTTACTTTTCTTTTGCCGGTGTCGGACTCTTTGCTTGGGGCTCGATAGTGCTGTGTGAAAACATTGAAACATATTTATTTAAATAACTGTAATAACTTTTGAAGATTATCAGTAATTCATTGGTAAAACAATGGCCAATAGTTTAGCGACAGATTTTAATAAAGCTCCTAAATCTAAATAATCCGTTTTCCTCTGGTTATCCGGTTCCAAGGTATTAATGTCAATCAATTATGTACTAGTTGTTCAGTGTTCGATCGGATATGTAGGTCTCGTACGGTTGCTGCGGTCACAATACAAATTAGGTTTATGTTAAATAAAATCATGGTTTCCGCTTCCTTCTTTGATAAGGTAACAAAAGACTTATTGCCCAATTGCTGTATATTCACAACTGTATATATATTTTGATTGATAGTCCAATACTGCATGTAGAGGAGAATTAATAAAAACTCTATATTTTATATGCGAACCACCAAATTCAGATATCAAACAACATATTTGTGCAGCACATAATACTTCACGTCTACCAGATCCGCCAACTGTAAGTAATATTGCACCGAAGGCTGTAATTTGATGCTTCTAAATTTAATTGATTTGCGAGTCAATTGAATTTCATAATGTTTGTTTTCTAATCGGTGTGGCCAATAAGCCTTAAGTTACAGGAGTCAAGATTGACCACGCGCTGAGTCATGTCACCAACGACGCCGACCGATATACTTTCGTACAGTCACCAAAGATCAACCACCTTGTTACTCATCATCCTATAACTTCACGCCATTCCATTTCTTACAGTTAGGTAATAAAGAGGAGAATCGTTTAGCGGTAGATTGTTGTTTACACACACTGCGTGGCAGTCCAATATGTTTATGTTACGAAAACAATACTAATTGAAGCAGGAGCGAGCGATAATAGGGTGCTGATAGACCTCCGACCGCCAGAGTTTGCAATTCAATACCTACAGTGCCTCTTATTTACGCTTTAATTATATATTTGGTATCACACATAATAATATAGTAACATAATAATATATAAAATATTATTGTTAAACATGAATGAAAAACTCTTCATGCCAAAGGAACAAATCTAGAAGATTGACAACCAAGATAGTAGAAAAACGAGAACATATGGCTGAAAAACAGTGCGAAAGTGAAATAACATACTACTCGTCTAATATTTATTTAGTAGAGTGTTATAACTAGCAAACCAGAAGACAATGACTCGAATATGTCACACACAAACAAAAGAATTAGAACAGAATATAATAGTAGAACGTAGTAGATTCTTGTAATGTTTATTACCTAGTTAGGTACTGTTTAGTATACGTGTGACTCGTATTATTCTTCATTCGTTTATGATAAAGCAGGTACTTTACCTACATAATAATTAAATTAATACTTCTAACTGTAATGTTTGTGTATGGTACTTAACCTACAAGGATAGGTCAAAAACTCATTGTTTATTTCCGTAAATAGTAAAATTCATAAAAAGTGAACAGGCTTTTCTATCTATTATTTATATAGCGTCAGGGGCAACTGGTGATTACTCAAGCCCTATTTGCGGGACGCTATAGAGCCTGAGACAGGGTTTTAGATGGAATGAACAGGTGCACCTAAACCATCTCCAATCAGTAAATACACAGGAAATACATAATTCATAATTAAAATCAGAATATTTGGCGATTTAAGTTTAAACTCTCTAAATTTTACTTAGGTTCACCGAGTTATCTCTTTTCCTACTTACCTCTACTTGCTAACTTTCACAAATTATGCAGTAAATTGAGAAATCGATTAAATTCTGCTTTTGTGTTAAAAATGCCTTTCACTAAGGACTCCATAATTATGTAAGTAGTCCGCTAAGAGTCAGTTTTCTTTATTCTTAATTGTACCCAACATTCATATGACTAATAAACACTATAAATAAATAAATATTATAGACAATCCACACAACACTATCTAGCCTAAGCAGAGCTTGCACAATGGGAACCAGATAGCTGATATAATACTTATATACCTTTTTTTTGTAAATACTGGTAACCAGTTTTGGGAATAGGACGTCCCTATTCAAATCAAACAAGCAGTTACATCTCTAGTAGAGTAAAAGAAGCGGAGAATATGGCGTCGATACTTGTTGGCCGTGTAATAAAGTCAAACGGAGTTGTAGCTATAATCAATGAAGAGTTTTCGTCGTAACAATACATACTTAGAAAACAATATAACACCTAGAGAGAGAACAAACATCTGTGTTCATCACACAAATATTTGTTCTCGGAGGGGATCGAACCCACGATCTACGGCTCAGAAGGCAGAGCAACTACCAACTGAGCTGAGAGGCCAGTCTAAAGTGGGCATGTACAGAGGTGACCTTAACGCTAGATAGAGTTTTCTTCTATCCAATGTCCTTTGCAATGCCCAAGAGCGCGGACAAAAATTACATTATCAACATTACAATTTGTTAGTTTATTGGTTAGGTATTCTTATGAAGTCTACTAATTGATGATTATTAATTCAGTTTTTTTAATACCTTTGTTTTCAACTGTTTGATAAGAAATATGGCACTTCATAATCAAACCATATCATACTTTGTAGGTTTATCTAAACAAATTTTTTTTGTCATTGCTGAGTCATCGTTATCATCCCCTAGTTTCTACCATTGTCCTACACTATTCACTTCTTTTTCCGATTCCTTTCCTTTCTTTCTGTCATATTAAGTGTAAACTCCTTTCTTACTTATATCATCTTTCACTCAGTCTCCATATCTCTGGCCCGCTTCTTTTTCGAGCATTTGCACATCTCCTTAAACTCTTTTATACTCGTAAGTACGACTTTCTTTCCTTAAGTACTCTTACTTTTTTCCGTCACTTAGTGCTACTTTCCTTCGACCTTCGACGTTTTTAACCGCAAAGTTCTGAATTTTTATACTAACTCAGAAGGTGCCATGGTCAAGCTGTAAAGGCAAAGGGTGATCAGTGAAACGCTGTCGAATATCGCTGTCATATTTGACACGTTCACCATCGCAGGTCGCGTAGATGTGTGCATGTCTTTAGTAATAATATAAATATTGAACATGTTGAAAGATTATAATCTACCTATTAAAATAATTGTGATTTGACTTGATCGAACCGATAATAATTCTTTTTTTTTATTTTGGCATTGAGTTATGATTGAGTTGCTTTGCACGTCACAGCGATTCAATACTACTTTGCATAATAATTTTACAAGGAACCAGAAATTCAAGAGCATTATATTGGACGTTGACTTGTACAAAAACTTCATGGAGATACCTACTAAGTTAGGCACCTACATTGAGAAAACCTACCTACAATAATATGTCTTCAATACAATAATATACCTACAATAATATACCTACAATAATATTATGCAGTGATTTGTTTTTTTTAAGTTTTTTAATAATATATTCTAACACTGTTTTCCGAAAAAAAAAACAAATTGAAAATCATTATTTAAATTTAGTGACAGCTGGTACTAAATGGAAGCAGTTCCTTGCCAGTCGCACCCAGTAGGTACTTACGTAGGTGACGTCACAAAAGCGTGTTTAATGTTTTTACTGCTTGTTTTTGCGGTAACTATAATTAAACTTATGTAATTTATTTTGCCTAGAAACCCAGCTAAACGCTTATGCAAATATTTGAGCAACAACAGAGCATAAATACTATAATAGCACTTGAATAAATTTTTATCTTTAAGGACGAACTGACAACACCGTTCTTGAAGTATCTTCTATGGACTTCATGTTATGATTATTAGTAGGTATAATATAAGTCTGTTTGTATAAAGTTAGTGCCTCTGATAATGAAGATTAGGCAGTGCAAAGGTTTCAGTATTGTACCTATTCAATTCCATATCTAATTTAAAACGGATCCTTACCTCTGAAGTCTCAGTGTATTCTTCTCCATGTTCATCTCGGTACGTAATATTGATGTTGGCCACGGTGTATGTGTCACTGATAAATCTGTCGTCCGAAGCCGGGCCGTACCGGACTGACTCAAGCTCACTTCCTGGTGCATGACAGCCCACTAAGCTGGTCACCAGTCCCAACGCAGCAAGCCCAGACCACAGCTGTTTAGCACGCATTTTTACACGATCACAGAAAGAACACTGCACGAATTAGAACTGTATAAACTTGAAGAATGTTTTTAAACATCGGCGACGTTGCTATTCAAACCGCACGGAGCACGTCTCGGTAGAAGCGCGGCGTCTTGCCGAATGAAAATAAGCAACAAAAACAACG
This sequence comes from Thera britannica, assembly GCA_939531255.2. Taxonomy (NCBI): domain Eukaryota; kingdom Metazoa; phylum Arthropoda; class Insecta; order Lepidoptera; family Geometridae; genus Thera; species Thera britannica. Next base: position 15,617,557 of record OW618043.2, on the reverse strand, counting down.
CGACAGTATTAAAAACCAGCGGTTTCAAGCGATAATGTTATCGGTCTGACTTTGCACAACACTAGCTTCCTAGGGGAACTCTTTCGTGCTACGCGATTTAAGGCCTTGTTTGTTTTATGGTTCGCTTTAGGATCTAAAGGTCATGATATTTTAGTTATAATAGTCATTTTGGCGTGTTCTATAGCCGTCGTATTGAAGTCGACTGCTGCTCCATAACCGGCAAGGAACTTGTCAACAGCGGGCACCTGAAACAATGGAATACGTATTGAATTAATTACCGGTGACGTAACCTGCTCATAATTATAATGATAAAGATTGTTCAAGACCATCGTATTTAATGTTAGGAAACGTAGTGTATCATAATCATAATATAGCCAATATTATTTTTATCAGCGATTCAAATTCGTGTGGTTTGGTAATTAAAACTCTGTTCTACGTGCCCTTTTGAAGCACGAAACGCCAGATAAAAAATGCGACTAGCACTCATCCATTTAGGCCCGTATTCAGAAACAATGCTTTGACAGTTCTCCATTTAAAAGTGTCAAAAATCTATGCTGAGGCTCAACAGTGCTTGAGTCCGACTCAAGCACTATGTCTGAGAATACGGGCTTCAGATATTGACTGCGCAAAACGAATTGACTAAGTCAATTCTGCCCAAATACTTTCCCAACAGAAATAATATTCCGAAGATTTATGAAAGAAATTTATCATTCTAGGTGAACGACTCCGAATGAACTTTATCGCCATTCGACTGATTATAAATTCACCCATAAAACTGTAAAACTTGTTTTTACGATTTATTAGTGCTATTTTGTTCTGGGTTTTTTCAAGTACACATAGGTAGTAGCAATATGTAAAATAGGTTAGTGGTACAAAAACAATTCTGTATCCGGTTTATTCTACCCATATGCAAACAGTATGGTGTCCTCATTGAAAAAATGATTTTTGTATTTCGTATTTTATTATTCTCGTATTACAGCTAAGCTACTTAAATTGTACCTAAACGTGTTGGAATATGATAAATATATGCAGACCACTTCGCATTCTTCATTTTTAACCAACTTAAAATAAAAGGTTTTTAACCAATTTCTCAATACAGTTGTATTTTTTTATGTTTGTTATTGCATATCTCCGTCATTTATGACCGGTTTTTTTTATCTGAAAAGTTTCTTCCAAGTTAGTCCCATAGAAATTTCATCAAAATCGGTTCAGCATTAGCCATGAAGTCGATATCTCAAGTTTTTCAAATTCACTTGTACTTGTAACAGAATGTACAGCATATAATGACGATCCATCAATCTTCCGTTATATGCTGAGTTGGAAAATAAACCGAACACGGCAACATCAGCATTTTTGTCGATTATAGCATTAGCCTTTCCGTAGTGCAAGGTCGGGCAGCGACCGTGACAGAGCTCTCTTCAAGGCTTCACTATGGGGTTGGAATAGGGTTGGGAAAGAGTTATTATCGATAGCGACGTAAATACTACCGGGTTTTGGTAATCGGAGAGGCAACTTATAGTAAACCGTATTATACGATGACTGGGAGTTACTACTTCTCAACATTTATATTCATTATAGTCTATATAGTCACCTCTCTCTAGCCTCAAAGATTTGCTGTAAAAAAACTCTGCTCTGGGTTAAGCTCGCCTTTGCACATGTCCTCTATTTCTGTCTTTTTCCTATGTTTTGGATTGTGTGCAATAAATAATTATGAATTAAGAATTCATTAGTACTTCACTACTTGTGCTGTCCACGCCAGAATCTCCGATATAGATATTTCATTTTATCACTTAAATAAACTTAGCAAAGTCTGAACTTAGTGGTCTGAACTGAAGGGTCTGCAGTTTTACTCGATCAGTTTGAACAATTGTTTTCGGCTACCTGTCTCTCTCTTTCGTATGGAGAAGAGATGAGATAGCAACAGTATGTTACGTAGAAACGATCGAAATGAGTTTTTGTCTCATCATTTCGCCATACAAAAGAGAGAGAGACACGTAGGCGAAACGAATAGTTCAAATTGATCGAGTAAAATTCAGACTAAGGATACTGAAGTAAAAGTACACCGTCAACCTCAGCTTCAAAATTCCAATTGAACCTTGCAGTTTTGTAAAAGACGCAAAAGTGGCTCTTCTTATCGTGTCATTAGTTTTTTCGAACCAAGTGTGGTGAAAGGATTTTAAGTGCGCCTCAAAGAGGCTTCTTTCGTGCACTTGACACATTGTCTGCGACATACCAGTTTCCTCACGATGTTTTCCTAAAGTTTATGGATCACGGCACAGCACTAACATAAATAACAAGGGGTAGCTGGGGGTGAATCGCGTGCTATGCTATCGACCATACCATGAACTTCAGCAGCATTTACACGGCGAAGGCTGCTATAAACTTAGACCCTAATGGACTATTTGACATTGACGCGCTTCCATGGTGACCATGCATCGATCGGCGTTCGCTACAGTCAATAAAGGGCGAGGTTCGTTGATTGCCTATAGCCATGGCTGAGGGGTTCGGAGGTAAGATATTTATTAGGTGTGTCTAGCGATAAGGTATATCCAATGTGATTGCAACAGGTCATAAAATGGATTCCGATAATTCCATGCTCACCAATTTCAAGTGAGCCATTTTGACTACGTCGGAAAAGAAGCGTTGCTTCACTACCACGATGTGGAATAGCATCCAAGGACAGAATAATCTCTACGTTGTAACATGCCAAGATGGAACCTGTTTCACCCACAAGCACAACTAGAGTTCGCGCCACCATTGAAAACCGATAGACGCGGCGGCGCTGCTATCGCAATTTTATAGACTTGAGTCCAGGCGCGGACTCTATCTGCAGGCCTACCATGAGCTCTGTCTGGCTCTGGTTTTGAGTCTGTGTGAGTGCTTACCAGTGCATTTTACTGTGTGTGTGACGTTTAGACGTAGGATTTATTTAGTCAACACTCACACAGACGCAAAACCAGAACCAGAGACAGAGCCAGACAGAGCTCGTGGTAGGCCTACTGTTTTGCACAAAGATAACTATCTATTCATAGTTATCTACAGCAACGATTTTTCCTTGTTTATTAATTTAATACAGTCTGGCTTTGTTTATTACTGTAAGTACTTTCACTTTACAATCGGGTATTTCTGTTTTTATTTACATTATATCCAATTCTCAGAACAATCTAACCAAAACATGTTTTTCTTTCGTGTTATCAAGTAAATCTGAGCTAAAGTAATTTGTAAACGCATAAGAATGTAAATTTTATTATTGAGGAAAAATGCCAGTCTACATCTACACTTCTACACTAATATTATAATGAAGAAAAATTTGCAATTTTTGTGTGTATGTCTGTAATGAATAAACTCAAAAACTACTGTGCCGATTTTAAAAATTCTCTCACCATTGGATAGCTACATTCACCCTGAGTAACATAGGCTATATTTATGTGTTTAAAAATAAATGTCCACCCGTGCGAAGCCGGGACAGGCCGCTAGTGGTTAATATTATCAATATCAACATTATTTTGATGAAAAGAAAACCAGTAACGCAAGGATCTATGCGTCGTTTGATTTTCATGATCGATAGCTCGATGGTGATTTTTCATCCACCAGCCATTCAGAAGGAAAAGACTTCCCGATAGCCAGTTTTTGCAGTGTCCAATCACGCAGAAAAATGAAGCGGTGGCGCACTCTTAATTGAACATTTTTTATTGCAGCTGTTCCGTGTAGAAAAAAGTTTGCTTTTGTTTGATGAGTAGTCTTGTAATAAAATGTTTTTGCTGTAGAAAAACAAAAGCTTTGAGGTTATTGTGCTAGTTTCAAGTCTTTTGTGATTCTAACCTAACCGCAAGAAACATTAAAACAAACCTATTCAAGAAAAATAAATAAAATGTACTACTTACTCAAATTACTTGTAAAATAACCTAGAATGAGTACGTTGCCATTGCCAGACACCAAATGTGGTTAATTTCTCTGTTCGGAAGACTATAAAATCTAGGAAGCATTAATGTGCGTCATTTGTTAACCTTTTGAGGCCAAGTAGGTGACGAAAGTAGTTACCTACCAGGATATAAATTCAGCTACGCATTAATTAGCTCTTTCTTTGTGGCAATTGGTAAATGACATCTTGAAGGCACTCGACTCAAGGAAGTTTAATAACATTGATAAGAGTATTAGGTATTATAAAGGCGAAAACTATCCATTGAATAAAGCACTCACTCTCACTTCTCTCTCTCTCTCTTGTCTATACTATAGTTATAACACGGAATACAATCATCTTCGCATTCCGACGCCATCTTTTCTCTATCTCCCGACTAGTGAGGTGTCTCATTGCCCGGTCTCAGTAGTGATGTTCCATTCCCAAAACCGGGTAACAGTATGTATATGTATTGTTGTAGGAATTAACCAATCCGGTCCTTTAACCTATATATCAGCCACAAAAACGGTTATAGAAAACAGCGTGAGGAGACCCGCGGCTTAGTCAACTCCACACGCATTGACTATGTCTTCCCTGTGGATTAGGCCGACTAAGCTGTCAGGATGGTATAGGTGATGGGCAAGCATATTTATCTAAAATCCTGTCCCAGGCACTATAGCGTCCCGTAAGTAGCGGCATGAGTAAACACCAGTTGCTCCTGACGATATATAAATCATCTACGACATATTTATATGCAAAAGCTACTTTACTATCAGCCACATTCACCTTTCGAATGGCCACCGTAATCTTGGGTGGTTACCATGGCCCTGGAGAGGCGAGATACAGTGAGAGATACTTGGTTTACTTTTATTTTAATAAGCCTTTTACTACTTTCATTAACTTAATCATTTTGTAGAAAGCGTTGAAGGACGCTCGTTAGATCTACACCATTTCTTCTGTGGATCTACTTCGTATTTCAATCTCACTTTATATTATCTGGATAATTATATCCAATTGTCACTTATAATAGTGATAGTTCAACGATAGTGTCTCCCTTCAGTGCCTTGATGGCGATAACCTTCCAAGTTGCGTAGGTGGCTTGTGTGCTAACAAATACCGGGTCAGAGATCACCTCCCGACCAGCAGAAACATCGAGAGAATGGTATGATCTCTAAAGATATTCCGCTCACGACAGGGGATTCTATTTTTGTTCAGTTGACAAATACATTTTCAAAAGATGGAAAGGCCAATAAACGCTGTTTTTAGAATTTGAGCATCGTGGCAAAATTATTTGATGTACGAGTACAATAGTATATACGAGAATTGAAATTAAGTTAATATTCCATTATGTATTTGATTTTGAACAGAAAAACGACTCACTGAATGAATTTTACCTAATCACTACATAAGCGGATATAATAAATCAAACAGATAAGAAAGATAATAATAGTAATGACTGTCACAATCTGATCAGTTCTGGACTGACTGATAAGGGTAAAACTCGCCAGGAAGATAATCGACTGACACCTTACGAACAAAACAATCTTGTATTTACGTTTACTCTCGGAAGTAAGTAAACATAAGAATAATACAATCTAGAAACATCTCATTCAGGATCACCAAGGCAGAGATAAAAACGATTAAATACATAATAGAACAAATTAATTGGCCAATAGATTAACTGCATGCGACCGGCTGGTGCGGTTGAAACAACAATCACTTGATACTTTGAACCTGTCAACAAAAGAATGACGGATTATGTAAGCAGGTTTTTTGGTAAACAATAGAAATACGGTAGGCCAGACTGATCACTGACAAATCGCCATTGAAGGTGATTGTGTAAGCAAGTTTTTTAGTAAACAATAAAAATACGGTAGACCAAACTGAACACTGACAAGTCGTCATTGAAGGTAAGCGATAAAGAGATTTATAGTATACGGCACGTAGAGCTACTATGTTTTAATTTGTAAACTAATAAATCGAAGCTGGCACCAAAACAGATAAAGATTGACTAGAACGATCAAGTGGAGGTCATAAGTTTTATGCATAGATACGTTTCAGAATTCGATATTTGCGTTCTAAACGATAATGAACAACTAGGGTACACTTAGAAAATGTAGATAATGTCTTTAGTCGTAATTTCTATACCTACTATATTAATCAAACAGGTTGGCACAAACAACAGAGCTTGTGGTAAAGTAGGTTTTAAACACAGAATCATATGCCTATCGCCTTCATATCTGTGGTTTTATCTAATAGTGGGTGTTCCCAGCTGATTTTAATCAATAGTGGACACGAGGCGAGCAAGAACACAGGTTTCTCCAGTTTATGTATAGCATTTGAGCATGGCTATGTTTAAGCACCTGTCTATAGCCACGATTTAGCTAACATAGTAGTACAAGTTAAAATTCATAACTTATTTATTCAGATGTATTGTATGACAAGGATCACTTTAAAACGTCTTAAACCTCGATGAGTCTAGGTGCTAGTTCCACGCGAATACAAAATGGTGTAAAACTGCTAAATATCGATGCTGTATGATGCCTGACAGAAAAAGTATACGTGAGTATAGGAACTCTGAATGTGCAACCCATTGCGAAATTTGTATTTATTTTATGAAAGAAAATGTTTTAATCATCAATAAACGACGATGAGAACAATGCAACTGGAGTATATTATAATAATCGTTCTATTGTATGCGTGGGGATGTGAGTAGGTACTCATAACATAGGAAATCATGAAGTAACACAATCAAGGATGCTGTTGCTGTTTCATAATACGATGCCGCTGATGATAATATGTTGTCATGACACTGATAATGATAACCCTGAGTTACCCTTACTAAATAAACAAAAGGACCTGTTAGTGCTTTTGTGTTCCAAAGAGTGCTAAAAGATTAATGTAGCAGCATTGATTGGTGGAGCTGCTATAAAATCTATGGCTTTCAAGTTAGGTTGCTAATTACAATCGTAAACTTTGTATACCGGTTTATCGTTTGTTGTTTCCTGAGTATCAATTGGAGACTAATAAAACAAACTGTTTTATCTACCACTTCACTCTTGGCCGGGCTCAATCTTAGGACTACAGTTGCGTTACAATTACCGACTGAAACTGTTCCTACATAGTCAATTGTATCTCAATAGGGCTTTAGTAATTACTCTTAGTGAAAGTAATTTTCTGCATATATCAAATATTTGTAATATCCTGCTTTATGTCATACAAAAAATAGAATAAGTTAACTTATGACGGATATTATTTCAAACTTTGAATCTAAACACGACTTGTTTTTTGTTTCTAAAAAAGAAATACGTTCGGTTTCAAGTATAAAAACAGTGGCATCAGATCTAGCTTTGTCATAAAATATTTTAAGGGTTAAAGAGGTGACTTGCTAGAAACTGTATTGACACAGCTGAAGCCATGCTCCAGAGTTGGGACATTATTAATGTCAATGATCACTAGAGTATAAAGCACGCGTGCATTCCGATACTCCAATGGGTTCATGACAACAATGATAATAGAGCCTTTATTTTTACAGCCGTTACTGGCTCGTGTCATTCTACACTATTGTCCTAGCTATAATAACTGAGTATCTGCTTTCCCGTTACAGCCCCTATTGAAACACGTGAAACATTATACGGCATTTTGCGTTTCCTGAGGGCGACAACTATGACGAGCGAGGCGTGCCTGAGATAAGATATCAAAGGGTATAGGACTTATATAGGATAGGAGTCAATGAACTTATGAATCAGGACTAGAGAGGTATTCATTATCTTTTACAATTTCTAGCATTGCACCAGAATAAACGATAATACCCATTGGTTTTAGCGCTTCGATAAAAACTGTATTTCGTAAAGCAGGGTCTATATTGTCGAGCTTGATAAATAGTTCGTTTATAGGAAGTACTACTACTGTACCTTTTTCTGTCGTCTAGCAGTGACACTCGCTGCTGTATTCCGATTTGAAGGCTAGGTGCCAGGCACATTTACGTCTCAGAGTGATGGATGAGAGTACAATGTCTTAAAGGGCACGTTCTCAGTAAGCGTGCTCCGTGAGGTAATGTCATTTTTATGGGCAGCCACCCGCTCAATAACCTGTGTGCCATAGCTACGAGCTCCGTTCTTTTTCTTCCAAAAATATCTCTTTACTAAACGTTCAGGATGTAATAATTTTGCCTTGATATGTGGCCAATGAGCTGTGTCTTCAATTCTTGGGACCAGTATCTTCACATCCTGTATTTTATGGCTTCATCTATATTCTAGAAGCGAGCTCCGTCTCTAATATACAATTTTCCAGTCGTCCTTCAATAAGCTGATGTCTTATAGATATGAATGTCACAAAGTTCATGAGAGTGCAAATGATAAAAGGCAAAGTCGTGTAAAACATGTCGAATGATGAGAGTTCTTGCCTCGTCTCTCTAGGACGAAGAGACAAAGTTTTGTTTATTGTACGTAAATAGCCATGCAACTATCAAAACAAACTTGAATTTGTTGATATTGTGTGGTCGTGGCGAGCCGATTGCCAGAACGAGCCTTTTCTAATTAGCAAGGTAACTTTATGCCTCAGACCGTTCAACTCCAATTTGACATTCGTAGATGTGAAAAATATTCGACCATTTATACAACCTAGTTACCACGCCTTGTATGCTTTCAATAGGTTTCGCGCAGGTATTGTTCGTTCAAGTAGCAAGCGATTATAGTAATTTAGCATAAATTTAGTTTTTATTAACAAAATTAAGCAACAAATTGTATGAGTCACGCGAGGTAACATTAAAGTAATCTATGACATGGGCAATGAATAAATAATAGTAGATACTTACTACGTACGTGAAGAGAGGCCAACACGTTGTACTCAACGTGTTGGCCTCTCTTCACCTCATTAATGTTACCTCGCGTGACTCATACAATTTGTTGCTTAATTTTGTTAATAAAAACTAAATTTATGCTGAAATGCTACTAGGTAGTAGTAGGTAGGTAGGTAGGTAGGTAGGTAGTGCTAGGTAGTAATAATTAATTAACTTACACTGAAGACCAGGAAGCAATTGGTTTATCAAAGTGCAAACTATATAAACTGCCTACATAAACCTTGTATTGAATGTGAGAACAAAAAGGATTTAACTAAAAGGCTAAAAATTAAATTTTAGAGTCTACATTAAAGAACAGTCATAATACTCAAGACGTCTAGATAGTAAAAGCAGTGAAGATAACCTAGTAAGCATGTAAAAACCAAATAAGCATAATATGGCATTTGAGAAATCAATCTCATTGCTCCATGGGTAAGGGAACAATATGTGGTGTTTGATATTGCACTTCTCATTCTTAATTTATTTAATTTAAGTTGGTATTTGACTGTTTTTGTGCTGAATTTACAAGGTGTCACATTTACGATCGCCCAAAAGTTCTGGATTGCCATCAATGGATACATTACATGAAAAGAAGTAGAACACTATGCGAATTTTAGTAGTAGTAGAGCTCTTTGTGAAGGGCTCGCCTGGGGAAGTACTATCACTCTGTCTACTTCTGCCGTGAAGCATGACTGTGTTTCGGTTTAAAAGATGTGGATGCCGGTGAAATTACTGGTACGTGTGGCTGAACATCTGTATGCTTCAAGTGGATGCAGGGCAGTGCATCGTGGGGCACGTTCCTGAAATGCGTGATCTACAAGGCAATACTTTGTTATAGTCGCTGGTTGCCGCTTAAAATCAGGTGGACCATAATGCTTGTTCCATACGCTAGGTACCTATGCCTAGTTATGTAGCATTTCAGCAGAAGGGATACAGTTTTATGATCACAATTCACAAATATAAAGTGTTTAAGTATTTTATTAGAATTGATTTAGTAATGTCATTAAAATAACTATGTAAATAGGTCAAGTCAATTACAAATTCTTATTTGACGAGATGAAATTACTTCATCAAAAATAAATTAACTGCCGATGACCTCAGTTTTATTAAACTTATTAATTTAAGTTTTCGTAAAGGCGTGACAGACGGACCGAGTCGCACCTTCTGAGTTCTGTGGTTACACCATAAGGATTCTATTTCATAGTTCTGGTTCGAAACCCTAAACTCGATTGTGATTGTCATTATTCATTGCTTCATGTGTTTTATAGGTCTTACTTAGGGAATAATAACTTTTCTTTTCTGATTTCGCAAAAGACAGGAAAGTCCTTCTAGAAACTTTTAAAACCTTTAAAATGACTTGAAACAATGTGATGTAACCAATTATCGAGTGACTTCGTGTCTTCAGCTTGACCGTGCCTTTCTCATTTTAACCGACACGATCTTAAAGAATATAACAAACAGTATATTAAACAAAGTTGAATTGTAATCAACATATATTATAAAAAGCAAGTGTGCTACGTGCAGGGTTTTCTAAAACGCCGGCAACTGTGATCTACTCCCCGTTCCGATGTTCCGAGTAGAATGTCAACAAGAGACATTGGTGAAGACCATGGGGTATCTACTAAGATACCCCATGGTCCCCATTACTCGCCCTGTGAGTAATGGAGTTTGGACGGAGTTGAAGTGGGTTGTGGGAGACAAAAGTTTTGAAATCTATGTCTATTCTTTTCTCTTTCCAGTGATATCTGTCCAGGGGGCCAATTCTAGACTTTTAGAGATTAACGCTCGAAATAGAGATTTGAAATGTCGCGAAAGCAGTGTCATATCACCAAATTTGTCGAAGATAATATCGAACCGCGCTAAAATGCGTATTCTAGCCACCGTTAGACTTTTACGTTAGACTTTTACTATAGAGATGTCAGAAAGAAGGTTCATTCTTAGAACTTCCACAGACTATCCCGTTGTTGTTCATGTTTATCTACGTTCCGTTTCTATCGATAGAATAGTTCGATAGCACTAACTTTATTATTGTCTTCAAATAAACATATTTCCTATTAAACGGCGTTTATAATGCGTTCTTGTTGTTGTTTATAAAAGATTCATTTTCATTAGATAGTAATCAATGGACTTTTCGCACAAAATGTTAGTTACAATAATTAATTCCGGAAACACACGGAACGTTATGTACCATAAAACTGTAAACTTTGTTGTTTGTAATCTATGGTCAGTTGTCTATGAAGTGTTGTAGATATGTCATTGTCAGGATCATTACACTCAAGAGAAGAACTCCGATGACTTGAATTTTTAATTCAACTAGATGGCCATTCAATGCAAAAAGAATATTTCTCTCGAAGCTTGAACCCCGGATACAAGTATAGACGTTGACTGTCTGATTGACTGCTATTCTAACTGCGCCATTGAATAATTACTAAGTACGAGCTAAATTCAATCACTCCTCACTTATTGTAGGTTTATGAGAAAGTATTATTCGCGTTCTCGCTCCCAACTTGTATCCCCTACAAACAAGTAAACATCATTGACTTTTTATCAAAAAGTAAGACTAGGTGGTATGGTCTTGGTACTCTAGCCTGCTCCAAGGACCGAAAGATAAAAAAAGCCCAAAGTCACCCAAAGTAAATTAGAGATGTCAATGTCGACTACTACTCACCACTCGACACATATCTAACGGCCTTCGCTCGATAAATGTCTATAGTGATATTGCTGGAATACGATATTTATTGAAAATGTCATGTCTATTTAAATTTGACAGTTCTTGTGATATATATCTACCGTGACAAAAAAGTCACTGGTCTAGAATTGCCCCCCAGCGCTGTCTGCCTCCAATAGGCCAGTGGTCAATTACTTCATCTCTCTAAAGTTCATTTGATCATTTCAATCTCTTGACCAGTGATGAAACGTAGTATGACAACACCTTATCTTTGGAGACCAAAGGGTATCTAGTTATTTTCCAAGATACCCCTTGGTCTCCCTCCCCCTGTGAGTAAGGAAGTTTGGACGGAGTTGAAGTGGGTTGTGGGAGGCAAAAGTTTTGAAATCTATGTCTGTCCTTTTCTCTTTCTAGTGATGTCTGTCCATTGCTGTCTACCTCCAATGGGCCAGTGGTCAATTACTTCATCTTGCCAAAGTACATTTGATTTTTTTCAATCTCTTGGGTACCAGTGATGAATTGTAATATGACAAAACCTAATCTTTCTAAGGAAGCAACATAATGTACTTATTTCTTTGCCATTGCTAAAAGGTTGAGACCTTGCACGTGCGTTTGAATTGACACCCTTGAATAACTTTTGGTTATTATCGTCTATTATACAAAACGAATGCGGAAGCTTTGTATCATGATTCTGATGACCTTGGCATGATAATATCTTTCACTGCTTTCTACATAATTTCAATAATTATGTGTTTTATGAAATAACAGTTCTTGGGGCTTTTCGAAATTTCATGCTTCGAACTTGAATTTTTAGATTTATACTATGTAGTGAAATTGAAGTGGGTTATCACATCACAAGACTAATGTTATGTACAATGTGCTAATATTATGTAGTGAAATATATATTTAGTACCATACTATACATAAACAGCTTGGTTCGCGTGAGTGACGCATACAACGCACAGCCTTCCGTTTGTTGTAGCAACTTCAAATTTGGAGGGTGTGTTCTTTATAAAGTGTACACTACGAAAGTGTTTTTGTAGATTCAACCCCAAAAGGGATGCAGCGGGGGTTGAAGAATTGACAAACCTTAACGCGAACGAAGTAGCGAGGGATTCGACTAGTAGATATACAATAAGTAGGTATACTATTTTCCGTCATATTGAAATGAACATAGCTATAAATGCACGTTTTTGTCGGCTTATAGCAGTCGCCAATCGCCTTCGGACGACCTAGAAACGTCATCTTCAGATACCATCTCGCTCACATGAACCTTAAAATGTTATTATAAAAAAAAGAATATTATTTATTTACAAAATGAAACTGTGTAATGAGTTCTTGTCTTCCAACCCGGATACGATCGACGAAGAAAGGCAGTTATTGTGTTGATCGACCCTCTGAAAGGTCATCAAAGCATTCGATCGGTCTTGTAAGGTCGATATAGTTATTTGTATTACAACCAGCATGTATTTGCATTCGGTTAAAAAATAATACGTTTTAAACGAGTAAGTTGTCATTTTCCAAAATGTAGTATGCGTCTGTTGTGTCAACTTGCGTTTTTTGATAAGGTACTATACAAATTTAATTTAAATCAGTTTAGCCGTTATTGTTGTAAAATTTAATTCTTCTTCTTCTCATCGTGTCACTAGTTCTTTTGAACCAGTGCCAGTGTGGTGAAAGAATTTCAACTGCGCCTCAGAATGGCTCCTTTCGTGCAATTGACACTTGTTTTCGAGCTTTTTAGGTTCTACGACATGCCGGTTTTCTCACGATGTTTTCCTTCACCTTTAAAATTGAATTACTCGTAGCTCTTGTAAGCATTTGTAGAGCTCCTTATTCTTTATTAAAATTGAACATTGTTGTGTTCCTTTCCATAGTGCTCATCTTTAATAGATAAACTTTTATTTGGCACATAATATACGTGAGCAAACGATTTATCAAAAGCATGAGGAAGAAACATTAATAACATATAGCATACAAATATCTAATTTAATCCTACTATAGCTAAAATTTGTGTGGGTGGCCGTACAACGTAAACATGAGTTAAAAAAGGTTAAAGTCAGCTTATCTTATTTTTATTTCACATTATGTGGTTATTATATTATTTATTTATCTAACTTTTTATTTACAATTCTATGATTTAGGCCAGCAAAACACGTCCGATATTTATTCTGATTGTCTGATCTTACCTGTCTGCGTCTGCAATACATCGGACGTGTAGTTGCCGGTCTTACAATTGAAAATAACTATTTCTTTAATTAGTGTAGGTAATGAAATATTATTAAGACTAAACAAAAATACCACAAAAAATACATTTAGGTAAATTGGGACCGATAACAAACAATAACAAGCACACTCAATACGGAAACAACGATAACCAAACTATAAAAACATAGAAGAAAACAGTACAGGAAAAAGAAAAGAAACAAAGAAAAGCTATAAATTGGCAGGTGATTAAGAAACAGAAAATAATCCTGCTCTCTTCTGAATGTAAGCAGACATTACTGAAAAATATGACGCCATGTGCATATGAAAAGGCGAAATGTTACATGCATGAGGTATTAGTATTATCGAACATGCTATTGCATAAACTATGCTGTTTTATCGTCATAACATTGTTTACTTCCTTTGTGTGAAAAAATACTTTCTATTTCACCTATTTTTCAGAGCAATTGTAAACTGGTAAGGTACCTATTTATGTGGCAATTTTTTGCCTTCTTATTAGACAAAAATATTCGTTTTCTCAATCCATGGGATACATTCCCCAGATCTCTTAATTCCAAGTAGAGTAAGCCCGTCCTAGAGGGTCACATATTTTTTTTCCAAATATTAGTGCAGTCAGTCAGTAGTCATTTAAAACGGTAAAGTGGGGTCGGCACAACAGGTTTCCATTCTCCACTCTCCTCTATTAGCCGGAAAATTCAGCAGTCACTTCTTTCTTACCCATGTCATCGTTCACACCAAGTTCACACAATCCATCCATCTTTTCTTTGGCCTACCTCTACTTCTAAATCTAAACGGTAAACGGTAAAGTAAAATATCGTTGGTAAATTATGTGTTTTGAATGGACACACTACAGCTTTCAACGAATTGATAGACAACTTAACTCTTAGATTTTATATTTATCACAGACTTTTCATTAGTAGTGTGCTAGTGTGACCTACTTATTTCTACTCTACATATAGTAGTATGTGTAGTTTAATAGAAGTAGGCACTCGTATAGTTTATTACAACATTAAATTTACGATATGGTTTGAAGTAGTATGAAGCAAGTTTTCAAGTAACCGCATGGTTAAATATTACTCGATTGATTTGATTTAGGTACATCTCCACTTCAGCAGAGTACGAAACATGTACTCAAGAAATTTTTAATCACAGTGGTTGCCAAATGAAGCACACACAAACCTCTGCATCCGGCAATCTGCAATGCACGGTAATATGGAGCAGGCTGATTATAATAACCTGATATATAACCCTTATTACAATAAATATAGGAGCTAAATTGATTGACTCATATACCGAATAGAGAACTGTGAAATAGTAGGACGGTTACACATCCAATTGCATCACACACCATGTTGCCAAGCCATCGTTTGAAGCTATAATCGTTTCGTCAAGGTTTTTAGTTCAGTGAGTGTTTACGGCGCATTTATTTGATAACTTTGAATGCGATGGAAGTGACTGTATCAAATATTTTGAAGTTTCTTTGATGAATTTTATTGTTTGTAGTGATAGAACATATTTTAACTTTGAAGAGAAATGTACGCTGTTTGTGTAAGCGATGTATTGTCATAAAATGGTCATAAAGTATCTTTACTTTTTTAATTACTGGACTTTACCTTGAGTGCAATATGATAAGAAATGAGATCATCTCACTAGCGTCAAGCCAGTCACGCGCACAAAACTATGACAAGGAAGCAAAACAATGAAATCACTAATATCTAGATATTCCCATTGTTACTTATATCGAAGAAAGTGTGACAAATAAAAATGTCTGTCAGGATTTAGGAGGCTAACGACCATCTGTTGTTTTGTTACCACAGTTTTGACCATCTGGCAATAATTTAAGATATGTATTTAAACTCCCAACGGTTAAACCACACACGTAGTTTAAAACTGCACCAGTTAAAAACAAAAATCTATATGTAAACAAGCCAAGCGAAGAACGCATATGGCATGCATAAAAATATCACCAAGTTGATGCTAGCACATGACCACCAGAATGTTTTAAAAATAAAAACGAATTGAGAACCTCCTCCTTTTTTGTTTGGCTATCGATGCTTTTTTAACTAAAATCTGAAGTATCTAAAAGTATAGGCAATCCTGCAAATCTTACCTATATTTTTTTTATACAACTAGCTGATTAAACAGTCATATGGCCCGCCTGATCTTAAGTGGTAACCATCGCCTATAACAAAGCATTGCCTCGTAGGTCACGCACGCCAGAAACGTGCCCTAATATGCACTGCCCTGCGCCTATCAACTTAAGGCATACAAATGTTCAGCCTCACGTGCCAGCAATTTCACCGCACCCTTCAAACCGAAACACAGCAATGCTGCTTCATGGTAGATATAAGCATGGGAAGGTTGTTTTTTTTAAGAGAACCAGTGAAAGAAAAAGACAGTGCAGTGACCAGTGACCCTTATGGCGTAGAGCCTACGTACGTCCAAGTCCACCAACAACCCAGCCTTTGTGGCATTGAACTGTGTCATCACTCTGAATTATTAAGTCTCATAGTAGATAGAAGCAGTATAAGTCCAACCTCAATGGATTTATTTTCAGAAATAAACAGTAGCGTCATAAGTAGTGACGACATTCTGCAACGTGGCACCCAAGGTAATCCTCACTTACGTGTTCTATTGTAAGCACTAGAGGCAATCAAATAGATCAAAGCTAGTTCACACTTACCAGGGTTATGATCATGTTAATACACTCCGATGCTGACCAATCATGACTGTGAGTCCAGTAGAATTTTCAAGTCATTGGAAAGATCAAGAAACCAAGCCCTGAAAATATATGATAATTGCCTATACAATTCTACAGACGTTTCGCAACCTGAAGAAGAAGTAGACCTGCAGCCTTACCAATTAGCCAGTTTGACACCGAGAAATCCGAGCATAGACAACTCTTGACTCCAACCAATCAGCTGCAGTCTTGCCGCAAAGATTTGAAGCTATTGGTTGAAATCAGGCGTTGTCTGAGCTCGGTGAGCTTCATAGACTTCACGAAACTTGGCGGTAAGGCGGCTGGACAAGGTAGACAAACAAAAAAAAAAATTCGAGGCTCCTCAATTGCACAAATTAGCTTCATATTAGGAATTCAAAATTCCTCCACAGAAACTTGGAGTTCATGTTAGCGGCAAGAATGGCTTGCGGGCACTTCCATAACTGGGTGATATTTGGCAAACCAGGACTGTTGAAGTGCCAAATGATTCCTGTACGTTGCACCTTGGCAGTATTAAATGTAATCAGGTCAGTTTAATGCATCCAATACACTTCATAAAATATTCGAATGACAAGTTTTGCAAAAAACTTGCAAAATACTACTGTATATTTCCATTCATATTGGTTTAAACTTTGTAAGTGCCCTGAAGTTTTCTGGGCCATGTTATTCGCTCATGTTCGAACATTGCCAGACAAGACGCAAGTTAGTCGAGTCTTGGATGCTTTGAGGTGAACTTGAGAACTTTGGAATAAGATGCTTAATGTGCACGAAGTGAGCCTCTTTGAAGTGAACTTAAATTCTTTCACCACACTTGGTTCGAAAAAACAATGACACGATCACAAGGTGCTTATTTATTTAGTAGTACGAGTATGTGTTCCGTGATAAAATTCTTGGTTTCTACAGATGTTTTTTTAACAGCTGACTCATGCTCGCAGCTTGCACGTCTCCACGTATTCCTTCCGTCCTATAAATCACGCTTTATTGTCAAGGAAGTCGAAGTGGTTATTAACATATTAAAATGGTACTAGCAAAATCTTGTTCAAAAGCCGGTAAATATTGTATTTTGTAATTGCGCAGTGTTTCTCATCGCTTGGGCACATTGCCAGTTCCTTAGTGCATGTAAAAACCTTTAATAACCAAATTGCAAGCATTTGTGGTCACTATCAGGAATAATTAAACCTGATGACAGTTCACAGCTCGCGTGTCAACTGCCAGATGGTTCCGGCATTGTTTAAAAACAGAACTAGCGCCAGACGCCAAACTTTTGCATATTAGTGATATTAATATGTTTTTGCTCAGTTGTTTGTTGTTTGGTTCGGTTCGGACCACGCTTACTATTCATGCACGGCCGTCTTATTTTAAAGTCTCTTATCATTGGCAGGGTGACAGGTCCACGTCCGGGTTTACCAGTTGTTTTCAAAACGGCATATCGAGAGGCATTTCGAGAACTAACGTGTTGTTATTAACAGGTTAGCTGTCCGATGAGACACATGTGCCTCATGGGTGATTGCACTGGTACGTCCATGAGGCATATGTGCCTCATGGCCAATGATGTAGATAATGCAATCGATCTAGCGTTAGCTGTCATTATTTACTACGAGGACGTGTACAAAGAAGATCGAAACTTGCTTCGGGACAGCTAACCTGTTAAGTTCTTAGTCAGGCATATAGCGGTGGTTTCAAAAGGTTACAAAGGTTCTCGGCATCGAGGCCGTCTTGTTTCCGGTCGGCCATATCATTTATTTATAGTACCTACGAAGGAAGTACGCTCAAAAGTGGTTTCCTAATCTTATGCTATGCGCGACTGAACATTTTTCCTGTGGCAAAACTTCCTCTGTTTGCTTGAATTAATGGATTTTGTCAGCAAACACCAGTGGAGTATGAACTTGGGTAATAATTGTGGCATCACGGTGTAATCATGGATTAGGCAGTGGCCTAGCCTAATGTCATAGAATAAGGCCTTCGACTAATAGCTGCATGCTAAAACAATCGACTTTGGTGGTCGTATTCTCTTCTTATACATTAGCTAGAAGATTTCGAGGGACGGTTTTTCATTGCTTGGTGGGATAACACGCACGTCCGTCTCTAGTCTAGTTTAGTTAATCCGGCTATCATCCACCACACTTATCTTTTCTGCCTAGTCGCTCGTGGGCTCTATTCAAATGAAGGACATAATCATTATGAAAATGCGAAGATTTTTTTCCCCTTTCTCCATCGTTTACTGCATCAGAGCATCGAGCATTACATTTTTGTCAAATATTAAAAGAAACATTTGAACTCACGACCTTAGAATCGGAGAGCGGGCTCGCTGCCACTAGACCACCCAGTGCTCTTGAGTAGTCATACTAATTGCTGCATTTATAAAACGACGGGTAATACATTGCCCACATTTTATTTCAAAATGTCATGTCTGACTCACAAGACGTATTTTACTTTTAATTGCATGAACTTTCCGGAACCTGATATGGGTCAAATAAACATCTGTTTTTATGCGAGACCCAAAACAGAACAACATAATTGGGGTCTGCATGGGCGATGACTGGCAGTAAGAATAACGACTGTCTGGGCAGTTTTATGTAACGTAATTAATTAACAGAGTAAAATCGAGTTGAAAGCTACAATGAGCATTTCAATCACAGAAGAGTAGGCAAATGGGGTTGAATAACTCGTAATTTCAACAAAGTTGTTTATGCTTTTAAGCTAGTATACAGACACAAACGGTCTGTCCGTACTCAGACCGTAATTTAATTTATTTGTTTGACAGAGTTCCCAATTCGAACATCATAAATCTTTAATCAGTTATTTCTACTGTAAGTGGGTCAGCTCTAAGGATCAGAGATCGAGAGGGTTCAACCCACGCACACCTAGCAATGTTCGATATCAATTCCAATATTTATGATTTCGGCCAAACTAAATATAACCGGTCATTGAACTCAAACCACAGTTTACTGACTATTGCTTACTCTGTGTGGAAATCATTGACCTGCATAAGATAAAGCTAAAAACTGGGCTTGAGCCAGTTGGTTGCGACACTATCATCTGTATGGAGCTAAATGCATTTACCGGAGTATTTTTATGATAAGTAACTCGGTGCAGCGACCTTTTTAATCAAAGTTGTGTCTAAGTGAAGGTTGAAAATTTTATAGGTACTTTAGTAAATATATCAAGTGACCACTAGGCTATCAACCATCTGCCTCCAGCGAGTCTTTGAGTATTTCGGGCATATCGCCAGGAAACAGGGTGACAACCTGCAAAAACTTGTCATCACTGGCAAAATTGAAGGCGAGAGACCACGAGGCCGAAGCCCGATACGTTGGTCCGACCAAATCCGCTCCACTCTCGACGTGAAGGTCCATGAAGCCATTCAGGTTGCCGGTGACAGATCCAGGTGGACAAACATTGTCAGAGATAAATTGATCCATGGAGGTGGTCACGACCCTCAGCAGTGATGAGCACGACGCGAGGAGAAGGAAAAATAGCAAGAGTTGCAGAGTCATGGATGCAGGGTAATGCCATAGAGCACGTCTTCAGTTGCCATGCCTTGTTGCTGTTGTAAAGGATTTTTTATCGGCAGAGACTCAACGTCAAGTGGGCTATCAGATAGATCAAATAATTTTATGCATAAAACAAAAAAAAACAAAAGTGATATTTTGAGTTAAAGAAGCGTGCTCAAAAAATAGCACGATAACCTTCGGATAAAAATGTTTCGGGAAAGTTTAAAATAAATTGGAAACACTGATATTTTGCTTATATTCATAAGCTAGTTTCTCCAAAATTACAGCTACCTACTCGACGTCTAGTCAACGTATGTGTTATTTCCAAACAACACTGAATGCGAAATTATAGTGTTGTCGCTGCACCAACTAAATAAATATATGGTGGTGTCTTCAGATGGGAAAAGTGAACGAACTCAATCATAGGGGTATAGTACCGCTTGCTAGTAATAATAATACATATTGTGGACAATCCACACAACCTAGCGCCAAATTAGGCAGAGCTTGTACTATGTGAACCAGACGGCTAGCATAATACTTTTGTTTTTTTGTAAATACATACATTAGAATACAATATACCACCCAGACAGAGAACAAACATTTGTGTTCACTACACAAATATTTGTTCTCGGTGGGGATCGACCCACGACCTACGGCGCAGAAGGCGGAGCTACTATCAATTGAGCTGAGAGGTCAGTCAAAAGCTAAGGTATTTATTCGTTAAAAACTATTTGAAAAGACCGCGCCAAAGAACATTTTTAAAAAACACTGTCATCATCCAGAAAATTGCTGATGATTAAACATTTGAAGAGATTTTCTTGAATCACAAAGAACAACCCCTTTTAAACAAAAAACTAGCTATTTCAAAACCTGTTTGACTAAGATACAAAACTGCACACGTTAAACTTTTATGACCCCTCTGTTTGCGTTGGGATTGGGACTGGAGAATTCAGATGAAGAGGAACGCAAAATGCAATGACGTCAATGGTCTCCTTGGTCTACTGAACCAGTAGTGTAGGTGGTACTATGGACTGGTCTGTCAGACCACGTCACGAGCCATTAATCAAATCAGATCACGCAGAAACCTCAACAGTGCAGCATGTGCCCAGCAATACAAATCTCATTAGTTTGATTTGATTGCGTAAACATTACTTCTGATGACACTGGCTTTTCGTTGGCGAAAGAACCAGTGTGCGTCTTTCAGAGTTAGTTTCGTACAACTAAGAAGAAACTACTGCTAATATGACGGCGAAGGAAAGTGGAGAGAAAAAACCTGGTTTGCCTGGTTTGCTGGTTATGCAAGAAGTGGAATAAGGGAAGAAAAATGATGAACTTGCTGACTTCAAATAAAAAAGGTTCTCAATTCGGTTGTATATTTTTTTTTTGTTTATTATTGCATAACTTCGTCATTTATGTCAATCTATCCCCTATTACGAGTAGTATAGCAGAAACTCTCTATAATACATTCGTTCTATAAGTGAAGTACCTGTGTAGGTAAGGTACCTTTTATTGCGTTGGCCTATGGTAGTGAAATGGTACAGAAACTTGCTTCACCAAGGTTCGCTTCCAACCATACCGGTTTGAAGCATGCATTCGTTTTGCTCCAATACAACATACTACCATAGAATAAATACTACATAGCTAGATAACTATATGTAGGTAAAAAAGGTACATGTGGCAGAGATACGAATGTTGAGATGGATGTGTGAAGTGTCAAAAATGGATAGGATACGGAATGAGTATATCAAGGGAAGTTTGAAAGTAGCGCCAGTGACAGGAAAAAGGAGCAGTAGGCTAGCAAGGTACGGGCATGTCATGAGGGATGAAAGTCATGTGACTAGGAGAGTGATGAGACCAAGGAAAACATGGATGAGCTGTGTGAAAGGTGACATGGATAAAGAGGAGTGAATGCAGAGATGACGGCTGACAGAGAGAAATGGAGGAGGAATACACGTTGTGGCGACCCCACATGAAGTTATGGATAAGGGCAGGAAGAAGAAGAAATATATGTAGGTATATTTTACTGAGCTGAGTTGTATGCTTCAAGGAAGTAAATTAAACCTTCGGAAGTTACAAAGACAATTCTATTCTATAACATTTTAATATCTTCCGGAATTCAATTGACATCCATTAACAATTGATAGTTTTTTTATTTCTTATAAGAAACACGGTAGAGAATTATAATTAGATTTCCTACAGGTATAATATGAAAATTAGTAGGTGATGTTTGTGATGCAATCATTAATAGCATAGTCTGGCGACTGGCCTCTCAGCTAGAGATGGTAGTAGCTCTGCCTTCTGAGCCGCAGGTCGTGGGTTCGATCACCACCGAGAACAAATATTTTTGTGGTGAACACAGATGTTTGTTCTCTGTCCGGGTGTTTTATTGTATTCTTAGTATGTATTTAAAAAAGTATTATATCTGGTTCCCATAGTACATTCTCTGCTTAGTTTGGGGCTAGATAGTGTTGAGTGAATACTGCTGTGCTACCCATAATATGGTGCGTTTTCTTTGCCGTAGGACTATGACTATGCTGGAGTCACCAAAGGCGTACGTAGGCGGGGGTGAAAAGCTAGTCTAACTGAGTGTGAAAGTGATAACGTCACATGCACTCAATTCTACTTTATCACGTAGCAGAGTAGGTATTATTTGATAAAGCCATTTTCCTTTGTTTGCTTCTAACAAATAGATAGCACTTACTACAATCAGTATTCATAGTGATGTTGGGGTCACTAAAGTCCAAGAGAAACCACCTTTTAACGTATGCCCACTTGAAATTGAATAGGTCAAACTTAGGATTTTGAAGGTTGTACATGTATAAATAAGTTTATTTATCTACTGTAAAGTAAGTAAACACGCCTCTATACCTATTGTAGATTATTTATACATAATAGCGTCAGGGGCAACTGTTTTTTGCTCATGCCCTTACTTGCGGGACGCTATAGTGCCTGGGCCAGGATTTTTAGATGGAATAGGCTTGCCCAGCACCTATACCATCCTGACAGCTTAGTCGGCCTAATCCATAGAACAGACATGGTCAATACGTGCGGAGCTGACTAAGCCGGCTATCTATCTGATAGGTGTATAAAATAGAAGGCGAGGCCGAAATTTAACATGTAGTACTAATAGCCTAGCTAGATTTGATTATTATTTAGACCATAAAATGTCTAAGGATTAGTATTACTGATTAGTTCATTTTATGGTTTTGTTTGCATCCAACAGAACAGTAGGCACAGGTTGTATCTTGATCATACGTGACTGAGTGCACGGTACGATTGTAACTTTGATTATGAAGGGAAATTTTATATCAATTAATAGTGGATGCTATACCCAGCTTCGATTGCGTAGTGGTGATAATTGCTAACACATAACATGCTAACATAGTACTTTACGGCAATGGCCAGCAAAAGAGGCATTGATGGACGAACGTGGAACAAAACATAGGTCCATCAGTATTTAATTTTGCCACAGTTAGATTTAAATAAAACCTTTGATAAGTTACCTACCTTCTTTGTGATTGCAATAGTTCGCAGTAAAAGATGGTTCCATTTTATAACGCTTTTATTAGCTTCACCTGTATGTATGTATGTATGTATGTATGTAACCAACCCCTTTGAGCTCGATTTTGTCCTACTTTGAACGATCCGATTTGGTTCAAACTTTGCACACCTGTCAAAGGTCGATGACAATGCAATAATATGAAAAAAAATTTAAAAAAATGAAAAGAAATAAAAAAAAATAAAAAAAAACCTACTTTGAACGATCAGATTTGATTCAAACTTTGCGCACAAAAAAAAACTAAAAAGTAAAAAATAAACTATAGTTTAAAAAACTAAAAACAAACGCTTTTATACCTAATTGAACTAAAAAGTTAAAATAAAACTGTAATAATCAATTGAAAAATTTATATTATTGTACAAAAAGCGTGGGGGGCTTGATTTTGATTGTTGTAAATATTTTATCAATAGTTTATTATATCTGAAGTTATTATAAAAAGCACCCCACGCTTTTTGTACAATAGTATAAATTTTTCAATTGATTATTACAGTTTTATTTTTTTTTTTAGTTCAATTAGGTATAAAAGCGTTTTTTTTTAGTTTTTTAAACTATAGTTTATTTAAATTACACGACAGGAATATGAGTTCAATGTTCAATGATCGCATCACCCCAGAGCCGATCACCGTCGCCGGAATGCCTCTTGAAGTTGTGCAGGAGTATGTCTACCTCGGGCAAACCTTGCGGTTAGGTAGACACAACTTTGAGAGAGAGCTAAACCGGAGAATACAGCTGGGCTGGGCTGCGTTTGGGAAACTCCGTCAGGTTTTCTCGTCGCCGATCCCACAAAATGTCTGAAGACCAGTCTTCAACCAGTGCGTCCTACCTGTAATGAAATGACCTTTGCTGCCGAAACGTGGACACTTACAGTAGGATCGGTCCACAATTTGAAAGTCGCTCAGCGAGCTATGGAGAGGGCTATGCTCGGAGTCTCTCTGAAGGATAAAATCCGGAACGAGGTTATCCGATAGAAAACCAAGGTAGTCGACATAGCTCAAAGGATTAGCCAGCTGAAGTGGCAGTGGGCCGGTCATGTTTGCCGTAGAACAGACAATCGTTGGAGCAAACGAATACTAGAATGGCGACCGCGTTTAAAAAAGCCATTGAATCGAGATAATATAAGTATTTTCAAGACAAACAGGGTGGTGAACTCACATTCGTTCTGTTTCATTGTTTACAGTGTTAATTTAAAACTATTATTGGCAGCCGACAACATTAATTGATTACTGTTGGTACGCGAAATCAGAAATAACTGAGATAGCAAAAATCATCGTGACCAGCTGCTTCCTGTATGTTAGAATGGAACTCCCGTCCAGAAATAGAGGACATTCACTTTGTTATCACAATATTGTCTTTATATGTTTAATCAGGTTACTGTATCTATTTTGTAGATAAAAGTACCTAACTAAATCACCATCATCTCAGCCTGGTATCACCCACTGCTGGGTATAGGCCTCCTTCATCTTCTGCCAGCTTCCTCTGTCCTGCGCGTCTCTTGTTGAGGTATTTCCTGCGACCTTTACGATGTCGTCGCGTCGACCCATCGCGCTTTCGGACGACCCTCGCGTTATAGGACGCCCATTTCTTCGCCCCGACTTCGGCCTAACTGCACGGCAACTTTTAATAGAACTAGCTGATGGAACAAGCATATGGACCACCTGATATTAAGTGGCAACCATCGCATATAACAAAGCAGTGCTTAGTAGGTCACGCACGGCAAGAACGTGCCCTACCATGCACTGCCTTGCGTTCATCAACTTGAGGTATAAAAGTTAGTGATTTCCGATTCCTAAAACCGGCTAACAGTTCTAAGTTAGTTACGAGCCTAGTTGATTGAAGACGAGTTTTCCGTTATTTTCCGCTATTGGCGTGGCCTCAATGGTTAAAGCCTCATTTCCGCGTTTTAACTTTTTCAGCAACAGTTTGATTAACTTTTTGCCTCTAAATGGTCGATAATGGAACTAGGTATAGAGCTAATTAGAAACTAAGGGAACTCTTCCATTGTTGTTTCCTATATCTATACAAGCTCTTATAACCATGTGATAAGGTTGAAATTGGCTGGTTTTATCGAAGAACTTCCTGTTGAGCAGATTTGATTTGAATATGGTTTAATTAATCATTATGTAGGTAGGTACTGGGTACCTAAATACCTTGAGTGGACCTAGATAACTCCACTAATCACTACTAACTGATTAGCTGAATTAACAGTTACAAAGTACCTACTTATTAGCTTGCAGATGCAAGCTAATTTATTTACAGTGTTATCAGCATGAAATCTTCCGTTTTTGTTTTTAAATCCAAACCAAAGTTTGGAGTGGTCGCTTCAACTCCAAATATTGCTATGCCCAAAACTTAAGGGCCTATTATGTATTCACTATTTTTACCTTAAAGAGTCTTAAAGTTAAAAATGGTCTTAAATTAAGACCTCACTATGTAACATAATAATTGCAATAAATAATATGAGTATGAGTCAATACAGAAAAAAGCTCATGAATATCAAAGAAAAAAAAAGTTAGGCACTGGAACGGCTGAAAATACCTACATAATTTGAAAGCTTTACTCAATCTGACTGATCTAATCATTTCCAAACAAGGGCATTATTTAAATCTACCTACACGGAGCAGTTTTGAGTAAGGCACCTAGGTAGCTAAAAGTAATTCTATATAGCCAACCTAAGTATGTGTCACACCTACTAGGTTTAATTTATGCAGCTTAGTTTTATTTTATTCTGTTCTATCAGTGATGGCAATAATCATAGGTAATTTGCATCAAAATAACACAAAAATGGAAAACATCAACAATATTTATGTAGGTACCTAAAATAAAAAACATAAGGTGGTGAATTATCTAGGTAATTCTTAGACAGGTTATTAAAAACAACACAGATTTTACAAGAACGGGTTGGAATTAACATATGACACTAGATTTGGTACATAAGGTCACTGCACTAAAATCTTGGTTGATAAACATTCTCTTGCAGGCAATGTTTAAGCATAATGCATAATCCATCCCTGTCTATAGGTTTTCTAAGCAAAGTAAAGGTAAAAAAGTGTAGGAAGGTCGATGGGACTTTACCTTTTTAATCACTACATGTCAAGTACTACATCATTGTACCTCCATACTAAGCAGAACACAGCTCTATAAAGGTATGAATATACATTGGCAATTAAGTTATTGGAAACAATACACTTGAGACAGCGCTATATAAATAAGCGACTCCTTATACGCATAATATGAAGTTGGTGATTATAGCGGACCGCGGCCGCCGCACGGCTAAAGAGGAACGCTTATGCCTGTGTAAATAGTTGTACAGTGTACGCAGCTCATATCTAACTAATAACCATCAGCAAACACTTCAAAATATTAACTAGGTGTATTAGCAATGTGGAAATACTCACAGTATAAAGCATACTATTCAGAAACAGCTGTTTTGATCCCTTTCCCGGATTTAGAACAATATTTTGCTGGCCAGAAACACAACACAGCTCCGTTAAAAAGTTTTTGTGATATTACTCGATCATTCTACACCATTTGAAAGACTCCACACACAAACTTTTCTAACAAGTCTGAAATAAAAGCGTAAAACGTAGTTTCATTGGGCTAGTATTGAACAGCGAACGCACAGTATTCACAAAAATTCAGCGCGACACACGTCTCGTTCGCTGGAGCTCAAAAAACATTTTGAGATTTTTGATTTGAACGAGCCGATCAGCCGAGCGAGAACAAAACTTTGTTTTTGAACGAATGGAGTTTTGTTGTGCTGTCCGTCCTGTATGTGGACTCTGTGGACTTACTAATTGAATGAATGGCTGGCCATGTTGCCATAACTAAAAAGTTGTCTATTATTGAACGCCTTTTCACACGATCAAGCTCGAGGCTTTTTGAGCTACGTTCGAGGGGTAGAGGTGATGTTAAGATGCTAGCCATACACCATGCCATTTCGCTTACACAATTTGATTGGTCAAATAATCTAGAGATAAACTCTTCAGAATCAGAACCCAATCATTTTGGATACAAGATACAAGTAGGTTCTTGTTAAAAGTATTTTCAGTATCTCTAAAATCAGACGATCTGGGAATTATGAGAGTATGTCCTATTAATTTAAACAATGCTAATGCTCTCACGGTAAACGAAAACCCCATGGCTTAGTCCGCACATAATGTATTGACCATGTCCTTCCTGTGGGTTAGGCAAACTAAATCGTCAGGATGGTAAAGATGCTGGGCAAACCGATTCCATATGAAATCCTCTCGCAGGCCCATAAACCCGTCTCAAATGCACAGTTGCTCGCCGTCAGGTTTTGAAGCTAAGGTGACATAACAGAACCCGAGCGTCAGATAGTCTATCAACGTGATGCAAAAATGAGACCTATGGCAGCAAAACCACAAAATGTTTGTCTTGCTGATTCCGAATCAATCAGAAAAAGGAGTGACGTTTGGCTGAAAGTACTAAAAATATAGTTGGATTCGTTTTCTGTCAGCTTTTTAATTTTAATTGTTTTTCTGGTGTTATTTTGAATTCTGTTGTTTAATTTCGGTGGTATTTTAACCAACATTACTTGAGGTCTTAGCTCAAAGTGTTAGCAGATGGAATTAAATTAAATTGGAATTAAAGTGTATTATGGCATATTCTGATTTGATCGTAAATATTTCAGATGGTTTTGGAAAAAACGGCCATCTTTTGTTTTCAAAGCCAATTGGGGTAGACTTGACTTGACAAAAAAGTATTTTATCTATGTAATAATATCTTCACTACTCGACACTGGCAAAATTGATCCGAAATGGATAGATGCCATTCAATAAAAAGAAAAAGAAGAAAAATATAGTTTTTTAGTGCTAGAATAGGCAATTAGACACCCGGCTCTCGTCTCCCGTACTATAAGGTTTGAAACCCAGCGTCCAGGAAGCAACCGTGCGCGTGGGACAGCACATGAGCCTTCCGTCTCGGACTAGATAGACCTCGAGAACCATGAAACAGTTCGTCTGCAGATCCCCTAGTTGAGCTTTTTCACTTTCTTGACAGGATGACAAGACTGATGACCTAATATTTTACAGTGGCAACTTCAGTCTTTTCAGTTTCATTCTTCTCTTCCGTTCATTCATTCACGTCCATTTTCATTTCACAAGCGCAAATTAAAAAAAACGGCGACGAAAAAGTAAAATACTTTTTTCTCTCGGATTTGTAAATTTATTGCTGCTTGTCTTGCCGTTAAATAATGAGAAAGTGTTCTGCAGTTTACATTCATGAGTTTTGCTGATACTAACAATAGGGTGTAACCAGCAGAAGATTAAACGGTAAGATTAGTTTCGTTGATTTGTTTGTACAACGAGAAAGTGACCGTTGTCGGAAGATCAAAGTAGTTCGTTTCAGTTGCGGTCCAGTTTCTCATCTCTCTCGACATCCATGTAATTGGGCACGGCTCTAAATGAACCGGTCAGTATTTAACTGTTTCGCGTTCAAGTAGCCATTTGTCTAGCTCAGCTGTGGCTGAATCACCCTCAGTTGGTGTTCTAACGATTTTTGGTGCATTGTGGTCGATTCCCAATAGCTCTAAAAATACATGCCTACGCGTTATGAAAGTTGGCATGACACTTAGGAACACCTAGTTACAATCTATAACAAAGATACCATCACCATGTAGGATTATTACCAAAAAACATTAACTGACTTAGTTCAAACGCTTTGTATTGGTACCATACTTCTTGATTGCTATTAAAGTTCTAAGAAAGAAAGTAACAAAGAAAACATAATGTAACAGCTGTAGGTACTTTGACCTTCTTGAAGAAACTGCATCGGGTAAAAAGGTCAAATGTAATTACACTTTAATTTATCTACATTTATGTTCAGGGTTAGCTGGAATCCATATTCAGAAATCATGTGTTGCAGTCTCTCATGTTAACTATTTTACAAGAATCTGTTGACTGTTTACTTATAAAACATCATCATGTATAAACTTTTTAAAATAATTTATTAGCACCCTAGAAATTCTACAAAAAATCCAAGATAATCAGTAGTTACAAAGTTGATACCTCTTAAAGCTGGCAGAAAATCTCAATTGTGGAGTTTGCTGTGAGAGGGAGGTTGTGTACCCTAATGAAATAGACATATCATTAGTGGGTACACAACCTCCTTCACATAGCACTTATATCATAAAGTGCACCCAGAGGGCATCAATGTGGGTGGAGCTAGTGCGAGTTAGAGACATCAATAGGCTCAATATGGGAGTGTTCCAGAGTGTGTTAGTGACTCCAACCTCGGATTTGGCTAGCATGCTCTTCCAATCATGCTTAGGCTAGTTTAAAAATATATACAGAGAGAACAGTATAGAGTTGACAATGCATTTCATTTATTCATAAACAAAGAACTTAGAATTGTATTTGAAATTATATTATTACACACCACAACACAGCACACAAAAGATTAAAATAATATTAACAATAAAATGTCAACAAATAACATTCTTAATCTAAATTAAACATTTCATAAGCATTCATTTCATTAACTTTGTAGACAGGGTCGGGAACTAACCAAAGTTCCTTATTTAAAGAAAAAAAAGCCAATGAGGTGCAATCAAAATCTTTTCATCTCACTGGTTTTTTTGATAGAACTAATTCTTATTTGAGTTGGGGGAATAAGGTCTGCACTGACGTCCCGCAATGGGATGTGTTGTGCATTGTCCCCTGCCAACCTCACCCCAGCCAGCTCAACTCCTTATAAAATAGAAGTTTAATAGATATAGTGACACAACAAGAAATGGATACAGCTGTAATAATTCAAATGGAAACGGAAACCTAAATGCAAATGGACTCAATATTGATGATTTACACACAATGAATAGATTATCTAGGTTACTAGGTTTTAACATAATGAGAATCTTATGCATTGAAATGTAACAGTCATTTTAGGCTACTTTCTTTCATCCTTTTTTATAATATGAACAGTTATGCAGTCTTTTTAATGACTTTAACATTTGTTTTGTAGTGTTAAAAAACATGACTAAGCTTTAAAATATTTAATTCTTTATTCTTTATTGTACACATTCACTTAAAATCCTTTCACCACACTTGGTTCGAAAGAATCAGTGACACGATAAGAAGAAGAAGAAGATTGTACACATAGAAAAATACATGTAGAAAACTTAAAATTAAGACGTGTACAAAGGCGAGCTTAACCCTAAAAAGAGTTTCCTTACAGCAAACCTTGATTTTAGTAAGTCTAGTACTGATTTGGATCAGTTGAGCGATCTCTAGATCATTTGTTTGTAACGGTCCGCAGATAGCTCAACTGTTTCTTGTGTATTTTGTACATTTTGTTTAATTGTAAGTTTCATTGTGTAACAAACGTAATACGCCTTTGTCTTTTCACACTGTTATCACAACTCATTCAAGTTAAAAAGATTAAACTTATTCAGCTTTTAGGTCTTTTCAGGACACAGTATGCCAGTACTCTTAAACGGTGAAACCGACGTGTTGTAGAACTTAAAAAAATTCGAGCAACACGTGTCAAGGGTCACGCTAAAAGGGCCCGCCAGCGGCCTACTTGTGGAAAAACCAGCCTGCACATCAAGTGCGGATGATGAAAACATGCCGAAAATTAGGTCTTTTTAGGTCAATTGGATGCATAAATCTAATTTAATCTAATTTGTTGCCAGAATACAACCAAAACAGACGTGCCGACACTATGGATGATGACAATGAATACAAAAAGCTGCCGACAGAAGAAAAATGTGTACACAAGCTGTGGAAGGCCCGGGTGGCCGGCTACGAGGAAGCTATGAAACTCTTCAACCAGATTGATGATGAGAAGTCTCCGGAGTGGAACAAGTACTTGGGACTGATAAAGAAGTTTGTCTCAGACAGTAATGCTGTAGCCCAGGAGAAAGGTTTGTAAAATTGTATTTGTCTACACACCAGAACACTGCAAAGATAGATTACTTTTTATTTGGCTCAAAAACACAAAAGTAGAGCGCAACTTAGCAAAAGAAAACAAAACAACTGAAAAAGAAGACAAAAATGAAAAAAAGATGAACACCTAATAGAAACACAGAAACTAGCACCACATAATCTTATGTTCTAATGTTCAAAGCTGATAGGATGAGGATGTTGTGTAGGTCACAAGGGGTGATGGAAAAAATATAAGAATTGATTGTTTATTTGACTTTGGGTGAAACTACTAGCCTCCTACCCTTGCAGTCCAACTAAATCTTTAATAAGTTACGGTTTGTAGAACTGATATCAATTGAGAAACATAAAAGGTTCTCACTAAATAAAATGCATGAATGCTCCTCAAACTAGGTGTTAAATTTTGTCAAATTTTGCTAAATTAGTCAGTCTGTCATACTCATCAATTTGTAGTAAATGTGAATTATTGATAAATTGCCTGTTTCTCCAACTCGCACATTGACAGTAACTAAACAAGTGACATTAAATAACCATCCTGGTCCATCCTTATATAGCACTGTATACCTAATTAAATGATAATACCTACTCATTTGTAGCGTGTATGAGCTTAATTTACGTATAAAGCAGGTTGAACTTGCTTGTAAATCAGTACTAGCCATAGACATGCTCACAAACATGCATATGATTAGTGATTTTCTGAACATGAGGGGAACAAAATTACCTGAAAAGTGCAGTAAACTTAATGCACTAAGGAAATAACCATAGACTTCTAAATTTTTCTTGGATGAAGCATTATTTTTGAAATCAGTTTAAAACGCCTCTCTGTGTCAGATTCGGTCAAAAAATAACTTTTTGAACAGGAATGTAGTAGTATCGCTATTTATACCGGTAGGCACCGGTAAACAGACACCGCCGGCAACCTGCGTTCTATGTGATTGCGTCCAATGTAAATTATTGCATCCAGATGCACAGAAATAAACTGAAACATTTCTTTGTGTGGGGTGCAC
Organism: Thera britannica; assembly: GCA_939531255.2. Classification (NCBI taxonomy): domain Eukaryota; kingdom Metazoa; phylum Arthropoda; class Insecta; order Lepidoptera; family Geometridae; genus Thera; species Thera britannica. Next base: position 15,585,248 of record OW618043.2, on the reverse strand, counting down.
CTATGTACTTAGGTCTTAGGTAGAGATGGGCTGTGCAGACAGATGTTCTTTTGTTATATCGGTCATTGGTCTCATTTGGTCTCTTGGTGGTTTCTTGATCAGTAAATAACCTTAATTTTATGGCGAGGTTGGAACAAACGAATACTAGAGTGGAGACCGCATTTATGTAAGCGTAGTGTAGGACGCCCTCCAGCAAGGTGGGGCGACGATCTGCGAAAGGTAGCTAAGTTTCACGGCAGAAATAGACATGGTGGTAGTACTTCCCCGGACGAGCTCTTTACAATGAGCTCGTCCGGTCCGGAGTTACTACTACTGAATATCAATGATGTACGAGAATAATACAGGAAGCACAACAAGCCATTGGAAATAAAATAAAACGCCTTGTTCGAACAATTAATAAACAGGTTATAACGTCCACTTTGTCCACTTAGTTAAGAGTTTTAACCTTATTGATCAACTTGGTATATTAAACTGACTAACGTATCGCACGTTTGTCCTGTGCGAAGCCGGGGTGGGTCGCTAGTAAAGTAGTATGTAGTAGTTAAGTAGTATGTTACTCAGGGATAATGTGGCTTTTTTAATGGTGAAAGAATTTTGGAAATCCGACCGGGTGTTTTTGAGTTTATTCTTGACATACAAAGCTTTCCTCTTTATAATATTAGTGTAGCTTAAACGAAAGTATGTTTATTTGATTGAAAATAAACCCAATATTAAAAAAAACACTCGTCTTTTATATACCTACATCAATCGATACTAACTTCCACAGAAAAGTATCAGTGTCCATGCCAATGAACTGATAGGAATCACCCTCGATTCCTCGTGAAAGTTCAAAGTTTAGGTCGTTAATTTTAAATCCAATTGCCTAGTGAACATGGCTTCACGCACGTTGTTACACATGCTTTTAAAAGCTAATGCTATAGGTAACTCACGTGTTTACACATGCTCCAAAAACCTACAGGTATAGGTCACGTGCGAATAATAAGCAAAAGTAGACAGCCGAAATAGGATTAGCCAGAGATCTAATTAGTAATTACAGAAGCAGTCGTGAATGTCCTAGAATAATTCTAGGCAATAATTTTAAGTTTTATGCGTATTGTCAATACTGCTTTTCGTCATTACCCAATTAGTCAAAACTGCTTTTTGTCAAAGTACAACTTTTGCCAAAGATGCGGGCCGTCAAATATTCTTGGTTAAAATTTGATTTTCGTCAAAGTTTATTCACTTATTGTTTCATAATAATATTTCTTAAAATCCTTTCACCACACTTGGTTCGAAAGAATCAGTGACACGATAAGAAGAAGAATAATATTTCTTGTAAATAATGTACATTCGGTTGTAAATAATTAAATTTGATTCTAGGCAATTATTTCCTTTTATTGGTCGGACTGTTGAACCCACGCGTTTTCACTTTCTTTATAGGTTCATTGACCGCACCGCTTGACCACCTTCGCAAAAATAATCATTGCTTAGAAATAATTACGCAATGAAAAAATGTTTATAATCTTTGCGAAAACTTTAGTTTCCTGAGCATAAAGGTAAATGTGTTATAGGCAGAGGTAACCGCTCAACAACAGGTGAACCTCATACTCATATTATTTATTGCAATTATTATGTAACATGGTGAGGTCCTAAAAGTTAAAAACGGTTGATAAATTATAATAAAATGAATTCTTGAATTTGCGCTTGAGTGCTCATCGTGAACTTGATTATTTATTTTTTTGTAAGACATACACACAACATTAATAAAGTATGTTACAAATTTTTGATTTGGCTCTAAACAAAAAAGCACAGCACGACTTATCAAGAAAAGAAAACAGCAGAAAAAGAAGAACATTGAATACAGGAAAATGCAAACACGAATGAATGCTCTTAAAACTAGATTCTTCTTATGGTGTCACTGATTCTTTGAACCAAGTGTGGTGAAAGGATTTTAAGTGCGCCTCAAAGAGGCTCATTTCGTGCACTTGACACATATTTTCGAATTTTTTAGGTTCTACGATATGCCGGTTAAAACTAGATGTTCTCAAATGGTGGAAAACATTCATATTCGGACTTTTTTAGAGTCCGTAATAGAATGCGTCATAAAACCATTAGCTGGATGTGGCGTTGCTCTAGCTAGATATAATTAAATCCTAGGAAGACGGCCAGTCTGTCGACCGTTATCCAATCAGCGTAAACTGTTAGTAATGGCCTCTATAAAATTGGTAATTATAAAGGGGTCAGAATTGTTTGTCTGTTTTTAGGGTTCCGTAGCCAAATGGCAAAAACGGAACCCTTATAGATTCGTCATGTCTGTCTGTCTGTCTGACTGTCTGTCTGTCTGTCCGTCCGTCCGTATGTCACAGCCATTTTTCTCCAAAACCGTTAGAGCTAGACTGATGAAACTTGGCGAGTAGATGTATTCTGTGAACCGCATTAAGATTTTTATACAAAAATATAAAAAAAACTATAAATTTTGGGGGTCCCCCAATCATACTTGAAATTGAAACTGAAACTCAAATTTTTTTTTTGTCGAACCCACACGTGTGGGAGATCTATGAATAGGTCTTCAAAAATGATGTTGAGGTTTCTAATATAGTTTTTTTCTAAACTGAACAGTTTGCGCGAGAGACACTTCCAAAGTGGAAAAAAGTTGGTCCGCCCCTCTAACTTCTAAAATATAAGATAATGATAAAACTAAAAAAAAAATATGTTGTACATTACTATGCAAACTTTCAACGATATTTGGTTTGAACGAGATCTAGTCATTCGTTTTTTTTATACGTCATAAATCGTAAACCGCAATTTACCTTTCGAAGAACTACAAGAACCTTTATATTATGTTACTTGATGCTACGGAACCCTTCATGGGAGAGTCCGACTCGCACTTGGCTGCTTTTTTTTTTAAATTACGGGAAATACCTATATCTTCCGATAATTAGCATAAATGGGGGGATTCGAACTAGCATTGCGTTTGATGCAAGTTCTTGTGATTTGGCGATTTTTTTTACATTTTCAGCAATCCGTGCAATGTTGTCTTGCGCGGACTCTAGTTGCCTGTTCTTCGAGGATTGGTCGCGTGGAACAAACCCCTAATTTCACCTAATTAGTACAGTGATAGAATTGAATAAATGCACTTTGTTTTAGACTTCTGATTCTAATCTGTGATCGTTATTTGTAGGTTTGGAAGCGGCTCTGGTATTTGTTGAGAACTGCCATGTTGCGGGCAAGACGACCGGCGAAGTGATGTCGGGGATAGTCGCTAAATGCATCGCCGCACCTAAAACTAAGACCAAGGATCTTGCATTGCAAGTAAGAACTGCTTCTTAACTCTTATGTTTGTAGAATTATGTCCCTGCTGTACCTAAAGTCGGAGTTTTGCTACCACATTTTGTCTATCAAATGTTGTTCGTTTCGCCTATTTGTTCTCTATTGTATGGAGAAAAAATGAGACAGCACTCACTACTTTACGTACGTGACAGTACTTTACGTAGAAACGATCGAAACGAGTTTTTGTCTCATCAATTTTCCATACCAAAGAGAGAGACGAGCTCACACGAAAACAACTTTTGGTAGACGAAATGTGGTAGCAAAACTCTGACTTCGGGTACTGATGTTTTGATGCGTTTAGGTAAGCGTATTGTTGGACGCCCTTTGGCAAAGTGGGGCGACGATCTGCAAAATGTAGCTGGCAAGCACTGGAGAAGAGCCGAAGAACGGGCTCAGTGGTGCGTCTTGGGAGAGACTTACGTCCAGCTCTGGACTGATAGATTGATGATCATGATGTTTTTCCTTCGACACAATAGATTGGGCTCTTTATGTATTTAAAATGTTTGAACGCAACGCCCATTTGGCTGATGCCTCGTATTTTGCAAGTGTATAAAGGTAACCCCTTTCCATAATGGTGGGCCGTATAAAAACTCAGCAGTAAAAAAATCTTTGTATAGGTAAACTTGCTCAAATGTAATTTTCCACCAACCTCTTTAAAGGTGGTGGAAAACATCGCAAAAAAACTGATTATGGGTTAGGTAGGTAGGGCTAGATCTGGATTAGATTAGCACAAGACCCTCAACAGTGGCACATACAAAGAGAGGCCTATACCCAGCAGTGGGTGAAGTCAGGCTGACCATCACCAGATGATGATGAGGTAGGTCTACCACTTAACATCCGGTGAGCCTAATAGTTTCATCGACATGCAGTAAAACATTTTTGTTCATTGATGTGTTCAACTATTTCTCTCCATATATCTCATTCCGTTAAAGATTTTAGATGCAATTCCGTATGGAAGTTTATCAGGAATTTCTCGTTATCGTAGAGCATGAGTCAGGTGTAATTGAAGCATGCTATCGACCCTTGTATAGTATAAACCGCACAAAACCGCACCGCCTACCGTGATTCACGATTGTCGAGAATTTACTAAAAAACAAGTAACTAAAAATAGTTCTTCTGGTCATCATCATCAGCCTGAAGAAGTCCACTGCTAGACATAGGCCTCCCCTACACATTTCCATTAAGAATGATTCTAATCTAAGCCCTTTCCATCCATCAAAAGATCATACAAACCAAAGAATCATACAAAAAACGGTAGGAACCGAGCCGTAGTTTGTTGCCTGTTCTTCTACGCTTGGCCGCGTGGAACTGGCACCTAGACTCACTTAGCTTTAAGACGTTTCAAAGTGATTCTTGCAATCCTACTGAATAAATACACTACTTTTGATTTGATTCACACCTTTCAAACCGAAACATAGCAATGCTGTTTCACGGTAGAAATAGGCATGGTGGTAGTACTTCCCCAGACGATTCCTTCACAAAAAACTCTACTACTACTGAACAGTTCAGTTACTATTCGCAAAACTATTAGTAATATTCTAACTTCCTTTAAACTTCCAGGTGACCCTAATGTACGTAGAAATAGAAAAGCATGAGGTGGTCTCCGAAGAGCTGATCAAAGGCATGGAACAGAAGAACCCGAAGGTGGTCGCGGCGTGCGTAGCCGCCCTTCATCAGGCCCTCAAGCAGTTCGGGAATAAAGTGATCGCCATCAAGCCTATGGTGAAGAAGATATCTGTTCTACTCGCGGATAGAGATAAGACGGTGCGAGATGAGATGAAGGCGCTCGTTGTTGAAATGCACAGGTTTGTTTTGAAAATTATCTTTTTAGAAGAATTTTAGCTTGGCTGTGGCACGACAATGCATTTCGAAAGGCCTTAGAAGATCACCAAATAATTATAGTTGCATAGCGTTTTTTGTAAGAAATGAAAGTCATGTGACTTGATTATGGATGTGGGTGGATATGTAAGCAGAGGTAGACCAAAGAAAACATGGATGACCTTTGTGAAAGATGACATTGATAAGAGAGGAGTGAATGCAGTGATGACGGCTGACAGAGGGGAATGGAGGAGGAAAACATGTTGTGCCGACCCCACATAAAGTGGGATAAGGGCAGGAAGAAGAAGAAACCTTTTTTGTTATAAATCTAAACAAATTTTAGTCAAGACTTGTAATGTATTAATATAAAATTTGCGATTTTTCCTAACTAGATTCTGTGATTAACTTCAACAAATATATTAAAATGTGCGAGCAAAAAGTTCCTCTTCTCTGCGTACTACCTTTTTCTTGAATCAGTTTGAACAATTCGATTGGCCTACGTGTACTCTTTTATGTGGAGAAAAGAAGCAAAAACAACAATACGTTACGTAAAAACGATCGAAACGAGCTGTTGTCTCGTCGTTAAGGTACTGATGGTATAACAGCGTGTTTGTGTTTAAATTAATAAATATCTGGTTACAGATGGATCGGCGCAGCAATAGAGCCACATATTGCGTCATTACAAGCGGTCGTCCAGCAGGAGTTGAGAGAAGCATTCGGTAGCACCGGGGCTGCGATCCCAACTCGGTACCTACGCTCGCAGCAACATAAGATCAGAGACGCGCCGACAGCATCCGCAGTTGATGGTATGTATATCTCACAGCTCGTAGAATAAGGCTACATACGCACTATGCGGTTACCCGCAATGCGACTAGCCGTCCGGCTGACCGCAAGCACAATTATGTACGTAATATTCATTTCTATGCGCACTGAGATGCGGCTACCCGCAAACCGCTCCGGTCGCGCTGCTCGAGTTACAGCTACCCGGACGGTTGCTATACGCACTATGCCGCTCAGTCTGCGGCTGCCCGCAGACTTCTTTCTTTGTTTTTTCTTCTTTACGTAACGTGCGTAATAGTACATTGTTACCTGAGTGTTGAAAGTCACGTTTTTTGAGTCCAGAGACGGGTTTGGCGCCAGAGCGTAGCGAGGGCGCCAATGGAGCTTGAGGGACTTAAAAGACTTTCACCAGAGGTAAACACTGTGCTTTTCATTACGAATACAAGGAAAGTAAAAATAAAAACATGAAAGAAAAATTTGTGAAAATGAAGATTGAATTGCCGCCTTCCCGGTTTTTTTTTCTTTTTCTCTGGCGGGCCTTCGGCTTCGGCTCGCCAGCATTATTCAGCCATTATTTTCATTCTCATAATTTAAAAAATGGTAAATTGTTTGCTCAAATCTATGTTATTTTAAATAAATAGTTGAAGCTATATATTAATCAAGTAATTTAGAAGATATATCATTTATTTAATACTATCTTTATATTATTTAAATTTAAATTTTACATTGCGCTCTAATTAGACTTTTTAAACTTCTTACCGTTGTAATGGGTTTCCAACCTACCTACTTGCTGAATAAAAAGTTGGAATTTGGTTCAACGACCTCCTTGCAGTTAGAAAGACTTTAGAAAGTTGGAACATGGTTGAATAAAATAGAACTTATTTTTTTTTATAATTTGACAGCTGTCAGTAGAAAGCGATTCTCCCTAGGGCTGAAAGTTTTACTTTCAATTAGGCCCCTCAGGCAACTTGTGACCTACTTTCAGAGTATGAGTAATGAAAATGTAGTAAATAGCTGCAACTTTGTCCACGTCCATCTTTGAAATGGATCGATCGATAACCGCAAATCGCAGCGGTTCTTCAACCGCACGTTGCGGTTGCGAATGCGGCTGCCCGCATTCGCAACCGCATCCTGCGGTTAGCCGCACGGCTAGCCGCATTGCTGGTAACCGCATAGTGCGTATGTAGCCTTAGTTGAAGCGGCAATGGGCAGGTCATATAGCTCGAAGAGCCGACAACCGTTGGAGAATAACGGTTCTCGAATGGCGACCACGAACCGGAATACGAAACGTAGGGGGCGATCTTAAATGTCAATGTCGTCAGTCCATTTGGAGGGTTCCAGATAGACCGAGGACATTGTTAAGATCGCAAGAAGTCGGTGGATGGAAAGGGCTCAGAATTGGCGTTACTGGCGTTATTGAGTAACAAACATCCATCCATCCAAACTTTCGCATTTATAATATTAAGTGGGATAGTCTCTCTTCTTCTTCTTATCGTGTCACTTATTTTTTCGAACCAAGTGTGGTGAAAGGATTTTAAGTGCGCCTCAAAGAGGCTTCTTTCGTGCACTTGACACATATTTTTGAACTTTTGAGGTTCTACGATATGCCAGTTTCCTCACAATGTTTTCCTTCACCGTTTGAGAGCACTGGCATAGCGTACATAAATTTTGGGAAGAAAAACTCATTGGTACACGACTGGATTTGAACCCACGATCTTAGGATCGGAAGGCGGAATAGTGGGATTACTTCAACTGGAATATCTGCTATTATAGTTATAGCCGAATGCACTTCACGAGGTTTTACTGAGATGACTTTTGAAACTATCATGGTTTTTAACACTATTTTTATGAAACGACGGGATATTTACCATGATTAAATTTTTCTGAGTTGACTTCCGATATTTCGGCACAGTTGCATGTGTTCATCCGTGATCATGGTGCATGCAACTGTGCCAAAATATCGAAAGTCAACTCAGAAAAAAATAATCATGGTAGATATCCCGTTGTTTCATAAAAATAGTTTTACTGAGTTGTTGTTAATTTTCTTATACACTCAGGCGCAGTAGAAGATGAAGACGACGACGCACGAGGTGGTGACTCTGCCGACATGGATCCTTTCGACCTCCTAGACCCGGTGGAAATCATCTCCAAGCTACCGAAAGACTTCTACGACAAACTTGAGGCTAAGAAATGGCAGGACAGGAAAGAGGCGCTCGACGCTTTGGAGAATCTACTCAAAAACGCACCTAAACTTGAGCCTGGCGATTATTCGGATTTGGTTCGCGCTTTGAAAAAGGTAAATTTGCATCTGAATTCTACTGCCATAGTAATGTATGGAACTTTATTTGTGTATGTGACTGGCCTCTCAGTTCAGTTGGTAATAGATTCGGCCTTATGTGCCGTAGGTCGTGGGTTCGATCCCCACCGCGATCAAATATATGTGTGGTAAACACTGATGTTTGTTTTCTGTGGACCCAAAAATCTATGTAATATATCAGCTACCGGTTTTCCATCGTACAAGCTCTGCTTAGTTTGGGGCTGGATAGTGTGGATTGTCCGAATTTGTTTATCACCTCGGTTCGGGGTAAATTTATGCAAAACTCGTAAGTCTTATATATTTATCCAGTAGTATCACAAGAAACTCTCACTTTGAAACGTCTTAAAGCTCGTTGAGTCTAGGTGCCAGTTCCACGCGACAATCAGACAACAACTACGGCTTGGTTTCTACCGTTTTTTTGTATGATCCTTTTTCAAAACAAAAATATTAATTGATAGCAGTGAAGTTCCAATGTGGTGCCACTCCACTTAGTGAGACGTAGGCTATAGTACTACTAACTAATCTTACCTTTTTCCAGATCATAACAAAAGACTCAAACGTGATCATAGTAGCGCTAGCAACGCGTCTCCTAGGCATGATAGCGAGCGGGCTTCGCAACAAGTTCTCACCGTACGCGACCGCGTGCGTCCAAGCTATACTAGAGAAGTTCAAGGAGAAAAAAACTAATGTGGTGGCCGCTTTGAGAGAAACTATCGACGCGATCTACCCTAGTGTAAGTATAACTAGCGGCACATAACTTTAGCGCTGAGTGATATGCGGAGGGGATAGCTGCGCATATCGCGCACACTGGATGTGTGGATGTGTGCAGAGTGTCCTATTGGTACAGAGAGCGGAGTGCGACTGGAGAGCCAATCAGCGCTACGCACGCCTGCCCTTCATACCGCTAGCCCTCCTCAGATACCTTATTTTTGACTTCTGCGCAATAACGGTCAGCGCTAAAAATAATCACCCTGTATCCTACCGATCGAAAGGCTTCATCATATGGTTTTTTTTTTGCTATGCAGGGCAACCACGGCCAGAGACTATTATAGAATGCAAAAACATCACAAATGTAAAAAAAAATATTACTTAGCAAATTTTTTATCATCCGCACTTGATTTGGTTGGTTTTTCCGCAAGTAGGCCGCTGGCGGGCCCTTTTTACGTGACCCTTGACACGTGTTGCTCAATCTTTTTTAGGTTTTACGACACGCCGGTTTTCCTCACGATGTTTTTCTTCACCGTTTTGAGAGTACTGGCATAGTGCACATAAATATAAACTTTTCGACAGAAAAGCTCATTGGAACCTTTGGATGGGAAAGTGGGGCCGCTACCACTAGACCACCAGTGCTCTCATCACAAATGTATTCAACTACTGTTTCTTTCACAGACAAATCTAGAAGCGATAAGCGAAGACATGCTAGCCGCATTTGACAACAAGAACCCGTCGATCAAAGCTGAGAGTTCGCTGTTCCTCGCTCGAGCGCTCTGCATCACTCAGCCGGCGGCGTTCAACAAGAAACTCATCAAGGCCTATGTTGGTGGATTGCTGAAGCTAATGGAAAGCGCAGGTACATAACATTTTCTGATCAAAAAAGGATAAGACAAGGTAAAAAAATCCTATAAGCTGTAATGATTGTCAATTCTAACTTTAATTATGTAATATGTATCACTGTTACACCACTGGACTCAAACCAGTACACTGTGTACACACCTTAAAATTTATTAATCTCTGTAAGTGACCTCTGTTCTCTCTCTCTGTTCTTTTAGAAATCAATATCTTTAAACCGAAGTTTGTTAGCTATACTTCTGAGGCGTTTACCACTGTCATCAACTCCTAATTTCGAGTTTTATAATTTTTTCTATTTATTACTAGCGGCCGGTCCCGGCTTCGCACGGGTGGATGTTAATTTTTTAAACACATAAATATTATACGCAAACATAAACTGTGTCACCATAGCCTTTTAGACATTTTTTAAAACCACTTAAACTGTTCTATAAAATGTTTGCCAATTACAAGCATGCACAGCATTTGCATTAATTGAATTTCTATTGATATTCCGTTAAAGGCTGGAATACTTTTCAACTAAATTACTTCTCCGATTCACAGATCCAACTGTGAGAGACGCAGCAGCAGAAGCCTTGGGTACTGCCACCAAACTGGTTGGCGAGAAGAACATTGCGCCTCATATCGGTAAATTGGAACCACTCAAAGAACAGAAAATCAAAGAGTTTGCTGATAAGGTAAGTTCATTATTACTTAAAAATATTGTCTTGTGTGATCTTTACAAACTCAATTTTGTAAAGATCTGTATTTTTATTGTAAGTGTAGGCGGAATGCAACATGCACCTCTTGGAGGATGTAATGAAAAAAAAATCAGCACTTCAATGAACTTTTATTCAGATGCGAACCAAACGCGATACAGAAAAACAACTGCCGTTAGCTTCTGTTGTTTACCTTGCTATTTGAATTTTGAAAAAATGAATCGAGCGTGATTAAAATACTATGGCTAACCAAAAGTTACTACTAATAGTACACCACATAAGTTTGGTTAGCATTGCATTTTTTCTATGTCCCGTGTATGGCGATTCCATCCACACAAATGTTCATAATGCAACAATACCAAAGGAATTGCCACTAAACATTCCTGTTTTTTTTAACCTATTTTTTTCCACTGCTGGGCAAAGGTCTCTCCCAAAGACTTCCACTTATCTCTCTCTCGAGCCTCCTCCCACCATCTCCACTCAAAGATGTCGATATCGTCCCGCCAACGCTTTCTTGGGCGGCCCCGTGACCATTCCTGTTTACGAGTTTTATTTAAGGCCTGTGCACACCTAGGTCGCTGGCGATTGCGATCAATGAAACGCTGTCAAATATAGCTGTCAAATTTGACAGCGTTTCACTGATCGCCATCGCCAGCGACCTAGGTGTGCGCAGGCCTTTACTGGATAAAATATATCCTACTTTTTTACATGTTAATAAAACTACTTTAATAAATCTCTTGTAGGCTGTAATACTGCAACTGAAACGGTCAATTTCATTGAAGATTCATTTTAAAAGGGTCAGTTTTACTTGTGTTTGATGTAGTTACCTTTGCTGTCCATACGTTATGTTCCATCAGTATTTATTCACAAAACTTATGTAAAATTAGACCAGAATTCTGTATTATTCTCGTAGTTTTTTTATAATAGTTCAGTCCTTATGTAACCAATTTTAAACCTTACTTTACACTAATTTAAAACGAAATATACCGAAAATAAGAAACAGTTAAATAGGCCGGCGTCTAAATTTGTTTTAACACTTACAGGCAGAAATAAAAGTGAAAGTAGCAGCGCCCAAGAAAGACGCCAAGTCTAAAGGGCCGCCGCCATCCGGCAAGGGTGATGCTAAGCCCGCCGCGGGGTCTTCGCAGCCTAAACCAGTCAGACGTCCTGCCTCATGTAAGTAGAACTTATAAAAGTGGGTGATCCATTGGCGAGCCTAAACCGACGATCCTGCGAGCCAAAGGTGCACCTTTAAAACCGCGGTCGCACTTTAGAGATCACTGGTCGTGTTGTGGTAGCGGTCTTTTTCAATACAGGTCCTGGGATCAAATCCGGTCGAGTGCCAATGAGTTTTTCTGTCCAAAAATTTATGAACACTATGTACTGTCAAAATGCGATGAAAAACACAGTGAGGAAACCGGAAGGATCAATTCTAGACAAAGGCTCGTATTCAGAAACAGTGCTTGAGTCTGAGTCGAGCCTCAAGCATCGATTTTTAGACATTCTCCATTGAAAAATGACAAAAATCTTGAATGAAAACAGTGCTTGAGGCTCAACTCAGACTCAAGCACTGTTTCTGAATATGGGCCAGAGATTAGTTTTATTAGTAAATCTGCATATATCTGGTAGATTTATCCAGGGTAGGCAACGCAACGAGACCGTGACCACTTACCATCAGGTAGGCTGTAAGCTCGTTTGTATATCTTTTGCATTAAAAAAATATGTATTTACAGCAAAGAAACCAGCAGCGTCTAAGAAAGCGCCCGCCAGAGGGCAGGCTAGTCCACCGCGAGAACACGAGTTATCGCAAGACGAGGTCGATCTCAAAGCTGAGGAAATATTCACTGCTGATGTTATCAATGGTATGTGCATTTCAATTAGTCATTATTATGCATTGTGGTGTTGTTTAGTTTACATTTTCTTCCTAAGTTATGCATAGAACAAATAGCTAATTAGCATGTACTTCATCGTAATTTTATTAACGTTTATTATCTAGCTAGACTGACCTCTCAGCTCAGTTGGTAGTACCTCTGCCATCTGCGCCATAGGTCGTGGGTTCGAACCCCACTGATTACAAATATTTGTGTGGTGAACACAGACGGTTCTCTGTCTGCTGTTATTTATTGACACTTTTCATTGAACTACCAAAAATTCTATTTCAGAGGAACTTCCTCCCGCAAACACTCTAACTGTAGTCAACTCAAACCTTCCTGTTGAGGTTTTCCCTAAAAAAAGGGAGTTTCAAAAGTTTTAAGAGTCTGCAACGCGCTTGTGATAAAAAAAACTGTGCTTGAGGATCAATTCTGAAGAATTCTTCTGCACACGGCCCTTATCGCATAGTTAAAGTGGCTTATACCTATTGTGCATTTACCCTCAGGTCTCGGCGATGGCAACTGGAAGGCCCGCCTATCATCCGTGCAGTCGTTCCATACAACAACCCGTGGCCTTACACCGGTAGACGCCGGCGCACAAGTCTTACTACGCATTCTCAACAAGAAGCCGGGACTTAAAGATACTAATGTACAGGTCATGAAGGCTAGGCTGGACGCCTGCAAATATGTTACGGAGAACTTTCCTGTTTCCACGTGAGTTCATCAACCAATATCAGTCCACTGCTGGACGTAGGTCTCTCCCAAGACGTGCCACTGAGCCCGGTCTTCGGCTCTTCTCCTCCAGTACTTGCCAGCTACATTTCGCAGATCGTCGCCCCACCTTGCCGGAAGGCGTCCTACACTACGCTTACCTAAACGCAGTCTCCACTGTAGTATTCGTTTGCTCCAACGATAGAGCATAGCATAGAGTTTTTATTTTTACACAGGTATTTAACGGGTAAAAAATATACGCGTTAAATAGCGTATGTGCTACGATCGCGAAAGTTTAAAAAGTTTTATTAAGGTTCACAATTATTGGCATCCTGAAAGATATCTCGATCGGACTGTAGATCAGGAAATCTGTGAAAAAGATGTGATGAGAAGTGTCTAATAGATGATTTTGATTGCAATAGTGATGATGAACAAATTACCATGTAATCGTCGTCCACAGTACCGCAGCAGACTTCGTCCTACAAGACGTAGTGAACAAACTGGGCGAGTCATCCTGCGCCGCCATCTCTGCGGAATGCCTCACCTCACTCGCTGAGGCATGCGGCTTGGAGCACGTCCTCAATGAGGGACTCACTTACGCTATGGACTCGCAGAAGAACCCCAAGGTTCAGTCGGAGATGTTCAATTGGATGTCCAATGCTATAAAGGAGTTTGGTTTCTCGTAAGTATTGTTGAAATTGTAGCGTCTCGCTTTGCTTCACGCAGGAGATTGGTGAGCTAAGCGAGCGTGTACAAGCATGAAAAATGAGAATGAGAGAGAGAAATAAAAAATGAGGGACTGGCTGACGCCACGGACTCGCAGAAGGGCCTAGAAGAAAAGTTCAGTTGAAGATGTTCCATTCGATGTTAATGCACTTAAGGAGTTTGGTAGGGCGTAAGTTTTAGGTTTGGTTTTTTTGTAGGCACTTTTCAGCGTTGTTTTAATGTGATAATGTTCCTCGTATGTTGTGTGAGACAAAAAAACATATTATACATATCTTTATTTCGTCTGTATTTTCAAAATTTGTAAGCAAAGCCTTTATTCAGTCTTTCTTAGTAATTTATTTTTCATTACTCATACTCTGAAAGTAGGTCTGAAGTTGCCTGAGGGGCCTAATTGAAAGTAAAACTTTCAGCCCTAGGGAGAATCGCTTTCTACTGACAGCTGTCAAATTATAAAAAAAAACAAGTTAGTAAGTAACAAGATAGTATTAAATAAATAATATATCTTCTAAATTACTTGATTAATATATAGCTTCAACTATTTATTTAAAATAACATATATTTGAGCAAACAATTTACCATTTTTTAAATTATGAAAATAAAATAATGGCTGAATAATGCTGGCGAGCCGTAGCCGAAGGCCCGCCAGAGAAAAAGAAAAAAAAAACCGGGAAGGCGGCAATTCAATCTTCATTTTCACTAATTTTTCTTTCATGTTTTTATTTTTACTTTCTTTGTATTCGTAATGAAAAGCACAGTGTTTACCTCGGGTGAAAGTCTTTTAAGTCCCTCAAGCTCCATTGGCGCCCTCGCTAACGCTCTGGCGCCAAACCCGTCTCGGGACTCAAAAAACGTGACTTTCAACACTCAGGTAACAATGTACTATTGGAAATTTATGGGCAAAATGAGCCGCTACAAGTATAAAGAAAAGTCCTTCGCTGTGTGTTCTATCTGATTATCACCATTATTGTATTCAATCTAGTTACAAACTGAAAATTCAATCATATGAAAAACATTCCTTTACAGAATGAACATAAAATCCATAGTCGCACACTCGAAGAAAGCTCTCTCCGCCACGAACCCCAACGTCCGAACATCCACAGTCAACTTCCTCGGAATAGTGTCTCTGTACGTCGGTCCGTCGCTGATCAGCCACTTTGACAGCGAGAAACCGGCCACTAAACAGCTGATTAGCTTGGAGCTGGACAAACACGCGAATAGCACGCCGCCAACCCCGACTAGACAGCTTGGAACTGTTAGCAAGGTATCTTAATTTAAAAAAATCGGTTGTCTGTAAAGACGGTTTGCTGACGATAGTTGAACGTGACAACGTCGTATAGCAGTCCACGCGGACGCATCGATTAACTCAAGTAGGAGAGAGACAGATGTCGAACGCTGCCGAACGCGGAGGCCGATTGTGCCTCTTTGTCGCTCGTTCCGCGCTCTCGCTTGCACTTCCAGCCTTAAATGGAACGCTTCAGTGCGAGGTAACGCCGCATGAGTCATGTTTTTTCGTGCATGCAGCCGGCTCCATCAAATTTTAAGACGTTGTCACGTCAAAAAAAGTATTTAGTCTCGGGTCTTTTTTGGCTAATGGTGTTTTATAATCAGCCTGCCTGACGTCAGCCCTTGTTGAAAATATGGATGAACTGTGTGAAAGATGACATGGATAACAGAGGAGGGAATGCAGAGATGACGGCTGACAGAGGGGAATGGAGGAGGAAGACATGTTGTGCCGATCCCACATAAAGTGAGATAAGGGCAGGAAGAAGAGTCGGATGTGTTTTTTAAGTATTTGCTAGTTTTTAGTTTCCCATAAGATTTTGTATTTTTGTAATGCCTATGCACATTTGTTATGCGATTTTAAATAGTTTTATATAGTTATGATTTTTTATTCTGAATATTTGATTTTTGATTCAAGTCTGCAAGCAAAGCGTCAGTTGGCGACGACTTGGACGAGGCGTACGAAGACGCAACGGAAGATGAACCCGCACCTGTAGAAGACAACCGCGCGAGGACCGATATCGCACCACTCATCACAGAGACGCTCGTTGGAGAGATCAATGATAAGAACTGGAAGGTATGTTGTGCTCAAAGCACATTCAGTATTCAGTATATTTATTGCCTATGCATGTAAATTTAACAGTGTCAGATCTTAGGACTAAAAGTGTAAAAGTGTTTGAATCAATACATAATTTACCTTGTAAAGGTGTTGCATCTATCCTTTCCATCCAAATGTTGTCTTAAATATATTAGGCCAGTTAAATTAGGTAACAATCTCGGAATTCGAGATACCCAGTTGTAAGTCTGTAAATACTTGTATATTGACACCCTAAAAGTTGTCTCGCGCGGTCACAGCCCGGTCGTCGGTTGACCTGAAGTGATGCTGTGACCGCGCGCTCTCTGCCCCCTATCTCGAAAACGGTTCACCGTATGAAAAATGTTTTTAAACAAAAATTGTGTAGAATTTTGTATTATACAATATTGATATTAAATACAAATAGCAAAAAACCCATAGGAAATGAGATATTTACAAAAAAAGTTTTTTGACCTTGAAATTTAATAGTCGCGCACACCCTACCATATGCAGGTTTTGAGACAACTTTTAGGGTGTCAATATACAAGTATTTACAGACTTACACTGGGTATCTCGAATTCCGAGATTCTTACCTAATTTAAGCTTAAATGACTGGCCTATATCGCTCTTAGCGATAAAGCACGCCCATTGTCCACATTATTTTTAAAAGATGCTGTATTTATTTCTGTACTATAAAGAGTTAATCTATCTACAGTAGTAGGCAACAAATATTGCACATCGGCTTATTTCGGCTTCATAGAGCGTAGTGTGCGACAGAAAGAGATAGCGCTCTACGAAAGCAGAAAAGCCGATATTCAATATTTATAGCCTACAACCGTTGTTTGGGTGTTTAGTACATCATGTTTTTCTGGTTACCTCACCTATGATGAAATTTTTCAAAACCACCATTAAATTTTATAGTTATACATGGATGGTTTGTTTAGTTTATATTTATTCCAGGTCCGCAACGAAGGGCTCGACAAAGTAAAGGCTATCATTACGAGCTCATCGCCCATAAAGCCGTCTCTGGGCGAGCTGCCACCAGCGCTTTCAGCCCGTCTTCTCGACTCCAACTCGAAACTAGCGCAAAGCGCGCTGCAGATATGCGAGATGCTGGCCACTGCTATGGGGACCAAGTCCAAGTCGCACGTTCGGACGTTCTTCCCGGCTTTTTTTCAAGGTAATCCAAGAAATCCAAAAATAAAACAGTTATAAAAAACAACAGTTGTAAAAAGTTGTTTACTCGAATCACAAAGATCAATTTCGATAAGACAGTCCTAAACAGACTTGATTCCAGCCTTGGTAAGATTCTCTGGGTAATTCTCTTGGTAAAAAGTAAAGAATTTGAATCCAACTAGAAACTGTCTCTAGCATAATCCGTCGAATCTACCAACTGCACCACTTATCATCATCTTCCTGCCATTATCCCACGCTAAGTGGGGTCGACACAACAGGTTTTCTTCCACTAACCTCTATCATTCGTCATCTCAGTGCTCACTCCTTTCTTGCTCATGTCATCTTTGACACAGTCCAGCCATCTTTTCTTTGGTCTTTTTTCTGTAACCGCCATCCACCACCACACATACGAGACAAAATATCACCAACTTCATAGTCCAAACTCCACTACCATTTCCTGACAAGTCCCGTGATACCACAACGCTCCAGTCGTAATAACAAAACTACAGAAAGATAATCGAGACTGAACTATCTGTTGTTTCAATTTATTCGCAGTGTGTTGCTTGCTATAAACCACAATGTATCCCCAGCTCTAGGCGACAGCAAGCAATGGATCCGTACCGCAGCCGTCTCCTGCATCGAGACTTGGTGCCGCGAAGCTGGTCCTACCGCGCCTTTAGAAGGAGAGATGATATTCGACGCGCTGAAGGCGGGATCGCCTGTGTTGCGAGCGGCTTTGCTGCAGTGGCTTAGCGAGCATTTACCTAATGGTAAGTGATTAGCAGTAGACTTGTATTGTATCCCTGCATGTATATTTACAGGATTAAAAAATTGCCTATATCTTAGGGAGTATGAGGACAAGAGACACAGGGCAGAGAAGGTTGGCAGAAAAGGACAGGCATATATACCCAGCAGTATGATTGGAATGAGACGATGATTCTAATTGTAATTCTAAATGAGTTGGGGGAATAAGATCTGCACTGTCGTCCCGCGATGTGGTGTATTGTGCATTGTCCCCCTGCCAAACCTCACCCCAGCCAGCCCAACTCCTTAAAAAGAGAGAGACAATGATGAAAAAATTTAGACAACTTCTCAGGTAGAGTCGAATTGTACTATGAAATTATTGCAAAGTCTAGTTGAGTTTCAATTTATAATTTTTAACTTGTTTGTATATTATTTACAAGGTTACTCTCTTGAATATCAACACTGATAGACATACATATTATTTGTCTGTCGGTAGTATGTCTTTTAATTTAGCTTATCCAATGTGTAGTCTAGTTCCTTTATTGCTTTTAAGCTTTAAAGAAGTAAGGTGTAGTTTGATTCAACCTACAACACTATTACATTTATTTACACAAAGAAATTTACAATTAAGCAAATATTTACTAAATGTACAAGAAACAATTGAGCTATCTGCAGACTGTTACAAATGATCTAGAGATAGCTCAATTGATCCAAATCAGTGCTAGACAGAACCGTCCCTAAGATGCGGGCGGCATTGCCACGCTGAATAACTAAAACTAGTTATTTAAAATTGGTCTTAATGTCCAATTAAGTTTGTTTTTTATTTTCCAGTGCCTCTAAAGTCGTTCCCCAAAGAAGAGCTATCAGCGTGCGTGCCTACCCTCTTCGCGTGTATTGAGGATCGCGCGGCGGACGTGCGGAAAGCGACCGCTGATTGTGTACTGCCCTTCATGTTGCATCTTGGGTATGATGCGATGCATAAGCAGCTGGATAAGTTGAAGGTATGGAAAACTATACCAGTAGGCCTACCGTGAGCTCTGTCTGGCTCTGTCTCTAGTTCTGGTTTTGAGCATGTGTGAGTGTTGACTAAATAAATCCTACGGCAAAACGTCACACACATTATAATCAACTGGTACTCACAAAGACTCAAAACCAGAACCAGAGACAGAGCCAGACAGAGCTGGAGGTATTTTTCGCAAGTTTAAAAACATTTCGGTACCGACAAAAAAAAAATGAATTTACATGAAGGAGGTATGCACTAACTAACATGAAAAACGGTTAAACCGATTTTGATGAAATTGCTATGGTCACGTCATTTATGAGCCGATTTGAAAAATATTTTTTTTATTTCGAAGGTTATATAGATGCAATTCACGAAGACGCGCCCCTCGCGGGGTGCGGAGAGTTTGCTCCGAGCGGCAGTCGCGAACCGTAGTCTATTCATTGTAGTGTGCGTGTGCACTCATAGGTAATTAGTGTGTACCGATAACACTCAAACATTGACGGAAGCTTGTACACATATACTATAAACGGTTTGGAGGAATAGTGGGGCGCGCCTTCGTGGATTGCACTATCTATACTTCCAGATTGATCCCATAGAAATATCAAAATTGGTTTAGCAGTTTGACCATGAAGTCGGTTTCTTAGTTTTTACACCCATTAGCGTATTTCTAACTGTTTTTGCTATTCCCAGCCGGCCTCAAAACCAGGCGTACTAGCAGCGTTGGACAAAGCAAGGCCTAATCTCCCAGTGCAACCACTACCTCCTTCCAAGGGGAAGAAGGATGAACCGAGAGGCGTCAAGTCAGCGGGTGCCCTCAAAAAGGACGCTGAGAAGAAAGGATCCGCACCTGCTAAGGGCAAGGTTCGTTTGTACTTTACTATGATATGATTTATTTCGTCTTCCTCTTTTTGTTTCATCTTCTTAGGCTACATACGCACTATGCGGTTACCCGCAATGCGGCTAGCCATCCGGCTGACCGCAAGCACAATTATGTACGTAATATTCATTTCTATGCGCACTGTGATGCGGCTACCTGCAGACCGACAATGCGCAGTTTCTGTCTTCGATTTTTACAATTTTATGTATGAAATGCAGTGTGCATTCAAACGCTGAAGGAAACCACAGTTCTTCGCACCTCAATATCAATATCTCAATACCTCAGAAGCTGTTTGAAGGTTGTATTCTGATCTTGGCAGCTCGGAGTGTCGCGCTGCATTTTTCTTACAAATTGTGTGCGTGCGACGTTGATATACTGCAGCTCGCATTGAAAAATCTGCGTGTGTGTGAATTGGTATTGAAAAATCTGCGTGTCGCCTGACAGTGCTGCTTGCTGCCGAGATCGGAATCATACATAATGCTCTTGCTAATCACGCATGGAATACAAATTCCTTTCGGAGTACATATTAGCAGGAGCTTGGAAATCATCTTCGTGCTTATAGATCAAGTAACACGTGTTGGAGACTGGTACGTCAAATATTCACTTTTTCCATTCCAGTAAACCATTATTCTCAGTTTTACACGATCAGTTTGGACAATTTTCTTTCGCCTATGTGTCTCATTTGTATAGAGAAAGATGAGACAGCAACAATACGTTACGTAGAATCGATCGAAACGCATAGGCGAAAGGAATTGTTCAAACTGATTGAGTAAAACTGAAAATAAGGGTCTTTATTCGACCTTGTGGCATATTTCAGGTTGTAAAACCATCGTCCGCTACGAGCCGCGGCAAGAAAGACGACGAAGACTTCTCACCGCTGCTTCCCAACAACAATGCGAAAAACCAGCGTATCATTGATGACCAGAAACTCAAAGGTATCATAGTCTAACTTTGGCATGAGGTTTTGCTTACGAAAAATATTTTTGTCTGACTTTGAAATTCTTCTTATTGTGGTTCTTTTGAACCAAGTGTGGTGAAAGGATTTAAAGTACGCCTCAATGATGATGAAGTTTTACCTCAGGATACTAACCACCACTCAAGCGTCAGGAAATTACAGTAAAGCACAATCTACTAAAATATTTTTTTTAAGAAAATGGAAAATTAATTCTACCAGTAAATAAATTGCAGGATAGCAGTACAGTTTACGCAGCAGAAGTGAACAAGTCTTTAAAATTAATTAATTTTATTTCAGTATTAAAATGGAACTTCACAACTCCACGTGAGGAGTTCTTCGAGCTGCTGAAGGAACAGATGGGGACCGCGGGACTCAACAAGTCGCTTATTGCCAACATGTTCCATAGCGATTTCAGGTAATTTAGGATCATTTGGTTTAGTTTGCACCTACATTCTACTAGCAACCAAGATAGTATTCAATGTATGGAATTGATGCGACTTGCAACAGTCCTAGGTAACAGTCATCACACCACTCTCATCATCAATCTAGGGTTTGGCCATAAGCTCGAATAAAGCAAACTTTTTGGTTGGAAAACTTGCTTGGATCAATTTAGCTGAACTGTGTGCTATTGCACTATTTTTAATCAACAAGTTTAGTTCAAGATTTTATACCTCTTGAATAATCTTTCGAATGCTGGGCCAAAACCGGCTACAAAAACGTACGACACCCTGCAGCAAGATAGGAAGACTGCATCGTCAAAGTCACGGGGTGGAACTGGGTTAAAGTGGCACATGATCTTGGTAGTGGACATATTCGACTTTCAAAGGTTATAATTTGACTTTGTAGATGGCACAAACTCAGGGAGGCTTATACCCAGCAGCGGGTGAAGTCGGACTATGGATAACGATGATGATGAGGATATCCTTTGACATGTTACAATGTGCGAGCGAGAAGCTCATTAACGGTAGACAGCCGCCCGGTTAATGTTTTGTTTTTAGCCATCTTATTATTTTTCAGGTATCATCTAAAAGCGATAGAATCCTTATCAGATGACCTCAGTGAGAACGGTTCAGCGCTCATGGCGAATCTAGATCTAGTCCTCAAATGGCTCACTCTGAGATTCTTCGACACAAATCCATCGGTCATCTTGAAAGGACTGGAGTATCTGTCTGTTGTCTTCCAGTTTTTGATGGACAGTGATTATACTATGGCGGAGTATGAGGCCAATTGCTTTATACCTTACCTGGTTTTGAAGGTAAGACACATGCCTATCAATATTATACCGAATACATATCGGTGAGTTTGTCGCCCTTTTATTTTCGGATTACTAGGTGTACGGATAAGTGTCACCCTTACATCGTTGACGCCTCTCAACATCCCACAAAGCGCTTCGCTTCCACTTTTTTAGTGCAAACTGCCAAGGCAGTGGACCTATTTACCGTTGTCAATATTTCCGGACTATTATTAACCTTGGAATTATCAAGTCAAGAGTGAACAAGTGGAAAATGATTGCGGGAAGTCGATGGATGGAGATGGCTCAGAATCGTTCTTTCTGGAAATTAATAAAATGTCCAGCAGTGGACTTTATCTGGCTGATGTTGATGATTACAAAAAAAGGCACTGTCATAACTTATTTTAATTTCAGAGCTGAGTGCCGACTTTAGTTTGAGCACTAAATTGTCTAAACTTGCGTCTGTTTTCAGGTGGGTGATCCAAAAGACACCGTCCGTAATGGCGTCAAAGCTCTGTTCAAGCAGATTTGTGTCGTGTACTCTGTGACTAAACTGTTTGGATATCTCATGGAGGGGCTTAAGTCGAAGAATGCTAGACAAAGGGCAGGTAAGGAGAGGAGAACTAACCTTTTTTATATTCTATGTAATAAACATCGTAAAGGCACAATTTAGATAACGAGTCACTTCATTACTGTTGTAGGCAATAAATATTGCACATCGGCTTTTCTGCTGTCGTAGAGCGCTATCTCTTTCTGATGCACACTACGCTCTATAAAGCTGAAATTAGCGGATTTGCAATATTTGTTGCCTACTTAGTTTTGAAAATTCCCATAAAAGTAATAAAAAAAGCCAAGAAATCGTGACGCGAAAATTTTCTGTTTATTCTTTATTCGACCACAAACGTAATAGAAACTTTTTTATTTGAACAGTTATACTTCCAGATTGGTAGAAATTGAATAAAAATAGGTTCTGCAGTTTAGCCATGAAGTCGATTACTCGAGTTTTTAAACCTAATTATATATTTCCAGAATGCCTAGAATGCATAGGTCACCTGCTAGAGACGTACGGCTCCACGGTAATGTCACCGGGCGGCACCGCGGCGCTGAAGGAACTGGCGCGACACATCGGCGACCGCGACAACGCGGTGCGATCCGGCGCGCTCAACTGTGTCGCGAGCGCTTACTTCCTTGAAGGGGAGAAGGTTTACAAGATGATTGGACAAGTTAGTACACTAATATAAAAGTAACATAGAACTGATGCTACCATAAAAATAACCATAAATACCATAAATCTTTCTATCCAAAAAAATTTGACGATAATAGCGAAGAAAAAAAAGAGAGGCCACCACCAGCGCTGCTTGGCATAATGCCTATTACACGGCAAACAATACATGTCCGCATTACGACGCCAACTTCTCTCCCTAATACTAGTGATGTGTCTCGTCGCTCGGTCCCAGTAGGGATGTCCTATTTCTAAAACCAGCTAAAGAAAGAAAATACATTAATTTTACATACGTTTGTATGTAAAATATGTACGTGTGTAATATGTAGTGTATGTCGTTTTAAGAGTATGCAATACACACACATACGTATGTGTGTGTATTGCATACTCTTAAAACATCCTCAAGGATCTAATTACCAAAAGGCTCGAGGATGTCCCTGATATGTTTTATATAATTTTCGTTGTTCATAACTCTATATCAAGTCATTGGATTTTTTAAGGTTTTTGGGAAATCTAGAGGAACCCTAGGACGACTGTAATCTACCCAACGACTGGTTAAAATCAAAGAAACATTTACTAACAAGTACAACAATTTTAATCATTACTTTTTCTTATACTAGATTTCGGACAAAGATCTATCACTACTGGAAGAGCGTATAAAGAGGGCCAGTAAGACTCGCAGCGCTGAGTCAAGACGATCCATGGTGGTGCCATTATCTGCTTCCGGGAAACCTATCCAGCAACCATCTGAGGTAAATTCTACTGAACCAACCTACTATTGCTATAAAGGCACTTGTCCGATCGCAAACGGTGAGCAAGCGATTAGCTAAAGCTATTTTCTCGCTCAAAAATCGAACAGAAATTATAATTTTTGTGTTAATAAAAGAGGCAAAACTAATAGAACTACTCGCTTCTCGCCAACTCGCTTGTCGCTCATCATCGGTGATCGGGCAATCGGAGATCAGTCAAATGATTCAAAGTCAAATATATATTTATTCAGTTTTATCAAAAGGATCACTTAAAACGTCTTAAATCTAGGTGAGTCTAGGTGCCAGTTCCACGCGACCAAGCCTAGAAGAACAATTATCATTATTACTGTGTAAAGTTCGCGAATATTTATTTGTTATTATTACAAAAGGATATGGAACCTCCAAGACGTGCGATGTCGCATACGATCGCGCCTCCCGTAGAATACGACGAGGAAGAAGAAGAGGAGGAGGAATTACCACCACCAGTTGTGCACCCGTGAGTACCATAATCTACTGTTGCGATAATAAATAAGGGAACTCAGGTTATATTGGTTAATAGCAGCGACGCCCTGCATTGCCCGGGTATTCCCGGAGAATGTCCAAATTACACAAAGGTTAACTGGAAGAGATTGCTTTCTAGCATTAAGTTCGCCTATGTACAATGCAATTTTTTTTGTTTTAGTGCAATAAAGAATTTTCTATCTATCTATCTATTCCAGATGTTAAAGAACATTCTAGAACGTTTGGGAGCATTCTATTTTATCAAAATCGATAATTTTAAGATGAGGATGGAAATAGAAAAGTCCTTAAGTGTTAGAAAAGGATAGACATAGATTTTTGCAACATTTTGCATTGATGCTGTTCCTTTTAGTCGTAGCGTGATGTTATAATTATAGCCTATAGACTTCGAGATTCGATAACAGTACTGTTTTTGTCGTATTTCATAAATTATACTCTTTTTATATATTCTTTCTTTTATTTTTTAAGGCTTGTTACTCCAATTTTTAGATCTCGTTATATTTCCTAGCTCGGACAAACAGTTCGAAAGTTCAGATTAACGTACAACGCCAATTCGTCAAGTTATTAAAAATCTTACTCAACCAATATATTTCAGTGTGGTACCAGAACCGAGAATAATCTCCGGTCCATTCGGGTTAGACCCCGAGCTGATTGCGAGGCTGGACGCTATCGTGCCTGTGTTGAAACAGCCCAATCTGCCCGAGCTGGATCTCAAGTTCCTGGACGAGCCCATTCCTGTGGGAGCAGGACGTCCTCACTCAGCAATCAGTCAGCCTATCCGCTCCAGGTTAGTCTACAATCTCAAATCTTAGTCTACCCACACATATTTTTTTTTTAATTATTGTATCACAAGACCCAGGCGTCTAAAGCCCTTTTCCTATTACGATACGCACAGGCGACTCAAGTATCCCGCAAGTCTCGAGACTAGTCACCGCCTAGTATCTCACATAAGCGTCCCCAAGACGCTGCAATAATTAGTGCTAATATAATAACCTAGTACCTAATATATTATCATAGCCCGAAGAACCGACAACCGTTGGGGAATAAAGGTTCTCGAACCGGAAGATGAAACGTAGGGCGCTACAAGATGGACCGACGACATTGTTAAGATCGCGAGAGGTCGCTGGTATGGAAAGGGCTCAAAAGCGTTCTTCCTGGAAACGTGTACCCTGTGGCCTGTGGCCTATGTCCAGCAGTGGACTTCTTCAGGATGATGATGATTTTTATTTTTTACAATAATTTACCAGACGTTCCATGTTAGTGATTAAAACACTAAAGGTAAATTTGTTTGCAGCATGGTTCCAATGTCCCCTCCAAGACACATGGCCCCCCATCCAATGGCGCCGCCTGCGACGGTCATGTCATCAGCCGTCGACGATTCACAGCTGGCTGATACAATCCACTCGATTGCCAGCCCTGATCTCAACGTAAGCACTGTTTTAAAGAATTCTATGTAAAGCGTATTGATGGCATTCTAAAAACTTAAAAAGAATCGAAATCCTAAGATAAGTTCTTCTTTTTTTCGGTGATTCTCGCAAAGGGAAGATGATTATTACTAATCTGGGTCCTAGTTTGGGAAGTTCGAAATCCATCTTAGAATATGAACAGGGAATTCGACATTGGCGAGTAAAACGCACATAATTATGCATGCGCCAATAATCATCTTCAATATTATGTCGACTTACGGCGTTCACAGTAACTTTTTCTAGATTGTTTTGTATCCGTGAAAATCTGTAATTGGCTCATTAGTTTCTAGGGTATTTATGTTATTTAGTTATTATAGTAATTGGCACACTAGTTTCTAGCGTATTAATATTATTAAGCTATTATAAGCTGTTGGTTTTTCAATAAATAAATAAAATAAATATGAGACGGCATACACCCAGTAGTCTTCTCCAGACTTCAGAATACATAATGATTATATGCTAACTAATCCCTCTACCCCAAAAAAAGTCGTCAAATAATCAGATTTTTGTCCTATTACAGGCGGCCATCCGTGCACTGTCCCTAATATCATGCGCTCTAGCGTCGGGCCGCGGGGCCGCGTTGGTAGCGCACGAGCAGCGGTTAGTGTGCGCTATCGCGGCGCAAGTGAAGAGGCTAAGGACCGGTACCCATACGCAGGACACTCTGCCGGCCTACAAGTATATTGCGGGAGCACTAACTAGCGTAAGTTTATGACGATTATTTTTTTAGTCTCCATTTAAAAGTGTTAAAAATCTATGATATCTTTAGGCTGGACTCAGACTCACGCACTGTTTCTAAATACGGGCCATAGTCTCCAATGCTCATTATATATAATGTTATAGCACTTATCGGGATTTAATAAAGTTAATCGCGATAAATACCCGTTTGTTCCATATAATTACATAATGTTATGTTCCAGTTCTACGAGACGGGCGGCTGCGGTGCGCAAGTGGGTGAGAGCGCCTTATGCGCCGTGCTGGGCGAGCTACTCCGCGTACTGGGCGGTGGCTGCGGCGCGGCGGGGGACGCCGAGAGACTCGTGCGCGTACTCAATAATGTCTGCGTGAAGCTGCTGGAGCGATCGCCGAGGACGCCGCTACTGTGGTCAGTTCACGCATTACTTACACAGTCTTTTCACTAACTAGCAGCCTGTCCCGGCGTCGCACAAGTGAGCGGGACGCAGGTAGGTGAGAGCGCGTTAGGCGCCGTGCTGGGCGAGCTACTCCGCGTGCTGGGCGGCGGCTGGAGCGATCGCCGAGGACGCCGCTACTGTGGTCTGTAAAAGGGGGCGATAATGTACATCACGTTATTGTACACCCTGTTATTACGATGCCAGTTAAGCTACATGCACACTGAAGCAATTCAAACATGGATTTTTTATTTTTTGTTCTGGCACTGGATACTTATACCTTGTCCTTGATACTTTGTAGGGTGGATCCGACTTGGATAGGTTAGGTTTTAGAAAAAAAAAATTACGCACAAGGCGAGCAAGCAGAGCGAGCGTGCCAGAAAATGTTTTTTTTCAATGACCAAAGCGGCTATCAATTATTCATCGCTAGATAATGCTAATAAAACGATGAATTATGCCCCTTTGCCCTATGCCTAATTATGGCTCTTTGGTTAGCTAGCTATGCCATCTAATAAAAGCTTTGCGTGTTCCACCCCATTGATTAAAATCGTTTTCATGTTAATAATAAATTTTCCCTTTACAGTGCAATAGTATCTCTTCTCCACGAATCAATCGGCGTGTCCGACCCTGCCTACCCTCGATACCAGGACCTGCTTCTCAAATGCTTCTGGAAGACGTTGAAGATGATACCGTCATGGGATGTCAACTCAATAGATTACGATGCTGTGCTGTTTAAAATACATCTGTTTTATAAGGCGTATCCGAACAGTTACTGGAAGAAGAATCCGGATATTAGTGATACTCCTTACAGGTTGGTAGTAACTGTACAATCATCACTCCGAATAAGGTATTTCGACAGAAAACAGATGGCATCAAAAGTTGATGTTATTTTCAGAATTTTAAAACTGCTTAACTTAGAATTGACTTAGGGCTAGAATACTTTCTTCACGGAAACCACTTTAAATTACTAAATAGATTTTTTTATCAATTAGAAATGGCTCTTTTTTTTTACTTTTTTATCAACTTTGTTCAATGTGTTTTATTGACATACCTACTACGACTACTTTTCTCGATGTAAAATTTAAAATAATAAACTATGTCATATTTTCTTTTTATAATTTTTTTTTTTTTTAGAACCGTGAAAACCTTGGTACATACTCTAGTCAAGATGAAGGGGTCCTCAATCACGAACCATCTCACTCAAATACCAGACGTGAACGAATCCGATCTCTACCCGTATCTACTCAAAGTACTCAAGGTATGTTTATCTATGACGTATTGTAACGTATTGGAAGAAGCGTTTATTCATATTTTATTTTACGTGTGACACCTTAAAAGGAAATACCTCTACAAACAGTGTCAGGCCAAGAGCACCGAAAACTTATGAGTATGAGTGAGGAGTATAGCAAAAAAAGAAGTTCAAATATGATGATGTAAGGAATTTCACGGAATGCTGGCATGATTCCCTATAGAAATGTGGAGTGTGGACTACAGAGTTACATCAAATGCAGTCCTGCCAACAAATATTGTTGCCTCATCTTCAACCTCCTATCTTCTTTGTGCCTTTACTTTTAAATGCCCTCGCGGCAGACCGGGGCGAAGGTGGAGAGAAGAAATAGACTCCTACTCAAAGGAATAATCTACCTACAGTAACCAGAAGTA
Source organism: Thera britannica (assembly GCA_939531255.2). Lineage (NCBI taxonomy): Eukaryota > Metazoa > Arthropoda > Insecta > Lepidoptera > Geometridae > Thera > Thera britannica. Next base: position 15,556,644 of record OW618043.2, on the reverse strand, counting down.
GAGATGGAAGGGAGGTTTTTGCTCTGCAGTGGGACACCACAGGGTCTTAATAATAACAATAGATAACTTTTGATTTGTATACAATAAACACTTTGATTAATGTGACAAATAAAAGTCATCAATCTATCTTCATTTTCTAACTTTATTATATTTCCAGCAATTGAAACTGGACGAGAAGAAAGAGAACACAACAGAGCCTATAAACGGCAGCTCAGTTCTTAGCGCGGTCAGTGGAAACACGGCTCTGAACGCGGGTAGATTGCCTCGCGCATTGCACGAAGAATTGGCGCTAATACTCAAACGGATCGGTACTAAGGAGCATAATAAACAAGCTTTGGAACAGTTGTATGATCTCAGAGTAAGTTATTATTAGAAAATAGTTATCGTAACATTATATTAAAAAGTAATAAGGTTTAGAGAGTTACGCAAGAAAAAAAAACTAAATAAAATCCTACCGGCTGCGCCATGTATATTCACGCATCAAGCAATATTATATTTTGTTTAATGCATCATTACTGTTCTTAGATGTTACTTAAGTATTATTATAGTTATTTTCAAGATTCAGATTATTTAACTAGACTTTAAAAGCTTGTACGATATAAATGTATGGAAATACGACTTCTAAGCAAACTGGTTATAGTATACTATCTTACTCTTGCCATTATCTAGTATAGGGTTATACCTTTCTCTTTCTTGCATGTTTTAACAGTTATAAGAGTGAATGAAGCGAAAGATGTCAGGATCGTAGCAAGTGGAAATCCGTGATCTCTACCTACCCCCATGGGAAAGAGGCGTGATTTTATGTATGTACATAAGAAACATTTGCTTTCACAGGAACGCCACCCAGAAGTAGATATATGGACGTTCATGCAAGGCTCATCATTCTACTTCCGAAACTTCGTCGAGAGGGGATTACGGGAGGTGGCCGATCAAAGGAAACTCGCCTCTATGCCCATGTTCAAACACGATTATAAGGCGGATAATATAGGTGTGTGCTTATGCTTATATTTTGTGTCTTAGTTAAAGTAAAAATTAGAGGGTATGTCTGTGTGTTCCTATATTAGGATCTCGGAAACTGCACCAACGATTTTCACGAAATTTTGTATACAGGGGTTTTCGGGGGCGATAATCGATCTAGCTAGGATTCATTTTTAGAAAATAACGAGAAGTTGGTGTTTTGCAATAATCAAACATAAACTCAATATACGACTGTTCCTGCCATCTATTGGCGATTGTGAGCAACTAACTGCTAGCTATTCCAGCAGGGGCCTAATTCTCGGGCCGATCTCGATCATTTTGCAATTTTATCTTATTGCTTCTTTTCGAAGAGAGAATGGCAGATTTCCTTGAGTAATTCATCGACGACCTCATCGTAAAAGCCTCGACAGCTACGATATACAGAAAACGTAGAAAAAGTGCGGGGTTGTGCAATGCCAATGTGTTTTTAAGGGGCATTGAAAATCTCGGTCAGCCCGAGAATAAGGCCCCAGATAGCGTTGTTAATTAAATATAAGCCAATAAAGATACGACTCTTCCTGACGAATAATAATACTATTTTATTTAACCCCGAGCGAAGCTCGGTCATAACAGCTCGTCTATTTTAAATTCTAAATACAGCGTTTTGCCTATGCGTGGTATTAAGTAAATAAATCTCTGGTACAAGGTAGAGAATTCATTTATTTATAAGGTTTTTTGGTACGTCGTCTGTTCATCATGTATACTAATTATCATATTTTTTGCAGATATTACCAACGAAAATGATGAAAAATCTCACGTTATGTTCTTAGAAAGATTACGCGCTTTGCAGGTAAGCTATCTTTTGTCTTTACGTAAGCGTAAATATACTATGTCGTCATACAAAAAATGAAAACGCTCTGACGTCCCGCGATTGGGTGTATTGTGCATTGTCCCCCTGCTAATCCAAGGTCTGCTGATGGCAACAATATTCCAGTAGACCGGATGGTGATACAGATGTACGTTTACAGGTCTACGTTTGTTTGAACTTGACTGATTGGTCTGCATTTGGTTTTCGAACGAACAAAATTCAGATAATAAAATTATAAACTTTTATCATCAGTTTATGTTTAATTTTCGTGTACTTTACAGGCTAAAGCCGGTCTGAAAACTGACTCAAACCCATCATCCCAGCCTCGCACGCCAATCGGTGATAACCGAGCTTTGACTGACTCTATCAACGAGAACACACTGCCTAGAACACACAGCATTGACCCACAACTCGAGGTAATTATAAATCTACTCGAAAAAGTTTTTTATGATGGTAAAGGTCTAAGAATTGATGGATGGATTGTGTGAGACATATCTAAAGAATTGAGTACTGAGTACATACTGAAAAGACTGATGATAAGTGAAGTGGCACCACACTGGAACTTCACTGCTATTATTTTCGACTATTTTTGATTTGTAAAAGGATCATAAAAAAACGGTAGGAACCGAGACGTAGTTTGTTGCCTGTTCTTCTACGCTTGGTCGCGTGGAACTGGCACCTAGACTCACCTAGCTTTAAGACGTTTCAAAGTGATTCTTGCATCGTAATGAATAAAAAATTATTGACTTTGACTTTGAAAACTATTTGGCCGTGGCCCTATAGGTAAACTGTAAGCGGATGGCTGTTCGCTAGCTATAACTTCACCAAGCTAAGTTTATATAAATTATTTTCAGCTTCACACAACTCAAATGCCGCAAAAGAACGAGGCCGCAGTCGACCTACTCCGACAAAAACTCCAGCAAATCAAGAGCTCGTCCAAGAGATAAGGCCGTCCCTGTCGCACGCGTTCCGTAATTGGTAGCTCTCTCACTCTCACATCACAACACGCGGTCAACGCGAATTTGTACCTTATCCTGCTTCAAATTAGACTGAATATGACAAAAACTTGTTGGCTTATAAAAAACAGTGAATCATTCCCATCTCATTTAATTCCCAGGGCTACTTAGTATTCAAATGGCCTAAAAGTATGGTCCAGACATTTGGTATGTCTTAAGTTCACCAATACAATAATGGCGCGTAGCACCCAAAAAAACCCAAAAACGTAGTACAAAAATAAAATGACATGACAGCTTGACAGATGCTGAAGCTAAACTTATGTAATTTTCGTTCATCTTTCCGCGAGTCTGACGCTAACAGAAATTAGATCTTGTCTGGACCCCCCTGTTTGACCTATTTTTAGCATACTGACAAATGTTTTATTCATGTATGTGATAATTTGAGCTTTGAGCCCTAATTATAATCTGAGTTGGAGGAATAAGGTCACGGGCAAATGGGTGTATTGTGCATTGTCCCCCTGCTAACCCCACCCCAGCCAGCCCAACCTTAAAATAGCGGAGAAGAATCTTAGCGGAAAAAAACTTTTTATCTGAAAAGTAATGTATCCAGATTGGTTCCATAGAAATTTCACCAAAATAATTTGGCCATAAAGTCGGTTTCTCAAATGTTTTTAAACTTTTATTATTGTATTGGTGAACAATGAGCATAGGATTCGACAATACGGCTAACAGTATCACCTAACAGGGTAGAATGGTGGTGCACTTGTGTCTTAGGAGTTGTTTTAATTTCACATCATAGTTACTTTTTCAACTCACGAACTTCTAACATTCACGAAACGTGTAAATTATTTGAAATGAAATGGTTAGTGCAAGTAACTATGGTACGAAATGTTTTTGATAAAATCGAGTTGTCTGTGTAAACATAGAACTTAAGAATTGCAGGTACAATCAACGACAAAAGCGTAATGCATAATCGCGGTAACAAATTTACTATTTAGAAAAAACATTACGGTTTTCAAAAACATGCTCCATCTTAAAATAAAGTAATACTTTAGTCGTTGATTGTATTTATTTGCCTTGGAATTTATAGTCGAACGAGGCATGTATTAAAATGTTTATACTAATTTGAATAACCTTAAATAATTGTTGAAATTTTAAACACGTAGCTCACTACTTGTTTTGTGCATTAGAAGTTTGTTTGCACCTGTTGTGTGCACCAGCACTATCAACATCTGATCTATGTATTCTGTGGCCTGCCCCATATTGAACTTCGCAAATGTTTTACAGATAAGCTAAAGGCCTGCGCACACCTAGGCCGCTGGCGAACGCGATCAGTGAAACGCTGTCAAATTTGACAGCAATATTTGACAGCGTTTCATTGATCGCGGTCGCCAGCGGCCTAGGCCTCAAGTCTTAATAATGGTTGTTTGCAACACTATACTGAAAATCTACGTAATGTTTTGTCTACTGTCGTGAGTTTAGTTTTCGAAACAAAGTTTCGCCTATGTCTCCAAAAGATGAGACAGCGCCTGAGAAAAGATGAGACAGCAAAAATCTAAAATACAATACGTAGAAACGATCGGAACGAGTTGATGTCTCATCAATTTTCCATACAAAAGAGTGACACGTGCTCACACTAAAACAACATTTGGTAGACGAAATGTTGATGCGCTTTTGTTGAAATGTTGGGACTTGCCCTTCAGATTATCTCGATACTAGCAAATCTACTTCTGTTGTGGCTTTGGCGTAAGTTGAATGTTTTAAAGTGAATATTAAATATAGCACCTGAATGTAAACATTGGTTGTAGTATTTAAAAATGTATGTTTGATAGGTGTGCTAGGATAGTCCAAATTGCCTTCTAGCACCGTGTACTCTGCTAAATTTGATTATTAGATGATATTATGTAAATTTTAGAATGATGTCTACCACATTACATGACAAGAACCAAGATAAATAATTTTATTTATGCTAAGAACAAGGATTCACTAAGACATTTTAAAAATTAAATTGAGTGCAACTTTTTTAGAAACCCATGTTTTTTGAGCCTTAATGTTCTCGTGTTTTTTTTACCATTCTGTAAAAGCAGCGTTATTGTATAACGTAAGATACAACCATTATATATTACCATGAAATCGAAAACGTAATGGAAATCAAAACTTAGATGACATCAATTACCAAAATGTTTATTACAGTTTCTTGTTAATCCCGCGTCTAAGCCGCATTTATACAAAGCAATAATAATTATTGTTATACAAGGACTAAATTGTCACATATAATTTTGTATACGTTATCAATGTAGTTTTCACTCAGCTGAAAACTATCTATTGATGTTATCATGACAATCTTTGTATGTTGATTTTGTGTTTGAAACTGCTGTGTTCCCTTGAGTTTTAAGACTGTTTGAAGTTGAGCAATACTCTAATATGACATTTTCTATTTGGCAACACTGGAGTCAGTGTTGATGCGTGAGTTGTGATACATGTTACTCATTAATTATTTAGTGCCGGTTTTATCATCTCTGAGTAGTTCTATCTATCTTATATTCTTGTTGGCCCTTGTTTTTGTAGTCTAAAAAAGTAAACGGATTTTTGAGGTGGGTAAAAACCAATGAACTCGTCAACGTCACGTGACGTGACACCTCTTCGGCAAATATCGACAAACTTCGTTAAAAGTCGGGGGCTAATTTGTTCCCAGAGTGCTACGATTTTTTTTATGAGATGAATATTGATACTCAGAAATGGTAAATAGACCCCTAGTGTGTTATGTTTAATTGAAGTCTAATTGTGTTCTGCTATCATCCAGTAGGTTTGTTAGAAAACTTAGCAGCTGAGATGAGGCTATTTATCATTAGTCCAGTGTTTTTCTTATGTTTTTAAACTTACATTTCTGGGTTTAATAGCCCCAGGTTTGAGAAAGCTGATTTAGTCTCATTATTAATACACGCTACATAAAAATTACTTAAACAATGTAAACAGAACATTCCCTTCAGTATTGGTCTTGTATTTGTCCCATTTTTGTGATCTAGAATAAATTAAATCATTAAATGCCATACATTAATCATATAATAATCATCCATCATTTTTAATACTATCTATAAAAAATAATAGTAATTCTGGGATTGCATAATGTATCTTAGAAAACAGTACCTATTTTGAAAATGCGCTATCGCAAGATCTAGTTTGACGTTTGATAAATTAGTTGAATTTTAAAAATATTAAAATTGCTTATTAAAATCGGTATCCAGCCGAGACAATCATGTCGTAGGTTGCGATAAAATCGTGAAAATTTGTCAGCGGATTTATGATTTTAAAGCTATAATTCTGGTTTTTTCTTTGTTCGACTTATTTTTTATAATGTAATCTCCTATTTGTTTTTACATTACATGATGACTTCATAAATATATTTAATTGTTAGCATTTATTTATTGTAAAATGTAAATTAACCTTTAAATCATGATGTATTATTAATAAATGATAATAAAGTTCATACCTACAAATTGGTTTTATTAATTTAGTAACCTTATTGTTTACATTTTTGCCCAGGCTAGAAATAATAATAATAATTGTTTATGTTATGGTTATTATTGATTACTCAATAGCATACTTGGAAATTAGTGATGGGCTGAAAAGTGGTTTCACTGAAAACGAATATTCTGGGGGCTAATTCTCGGGCCAATCGTTGATGAATTACTCAAGGAAATTATCCATTCCCCCTTCGAAAAGAAGCAATAAAATAAAATTTCAAAATGATCGAGATTGGCCCGAGAGTTAACCCCCTGCTAATTGGTGTTCGGTGTGAAAAGTGTGCCGAACCAATAGACCGAGGCCAGGGTTGATGAACCGAAACAAACAATGGTTTCACTCAAAGAGTAAGTCCTAAACATCTAGGCCCGTATTCCCCGAAACATTCTCCAAGTCCGAAACAGGTTGAGTCTGAGTTGAGCCTCAAGCACAGAGATTTTTGACACTTGAATGAAGAACTTGCATAAAATCTATGCTTGAGGCTCGACTCAAACACTGTTTCAAGTTGAAATGTAGGATTTCCGAGCACTGGGGGTCATCACTCAAGCGACCGCGTAAATCGATGTGGTGAGTTGCATTGCACATTCTTGTTTGAATAATTTGAAAATGGAACGCGGATTCAGCAATCACTCAATCGAGCCGTGTTGCTGGAATCGGCGTCGATTCCAACAACACTGCTGCAGTGACGAGTGTTGTTGCTTGCGCAAACCAAAAGCTGAATATAATTACCACCACCGGAGCACCACCCCAGTGCATTGTTCTAAACAAGCAGCCACTACTGAACTATAGATGGCGCTGCGCAAAATAAACTATGCAGCTTTCCTACTCACCAATAGATGTCGCTCATTGGCATCATCATCAAGACCTTTTGTTACTTATTTCATCTGTGGTTTTATGTAGCTTTATGCTACGCGCCAACAGATGGCTATTGTTGAGCCGTTCGAGTCAACGAAAATAACGAAATTTTCGTTTTCAACCCATGTTCGGTTCGAAAGAAAAGTGATCACTGTGATCGTTTTGAACAGTTTTCACCCCGGTTCGAGTTGGATAGAAACGCTAAAAACGCTACCGATTTTTGCCACTTTTTACCCAGCTAGGTCGATGGGTCAAAATTATTGTTTTTTGATTGTGTCAGTGACTTGAGATTGATTAGTTGTTGTGTTGCAAAATAATAAAAGTTAAAGATTTATAGCAAATTATTTATTTTTACGACTGAGATAGGGGACTCTGTAACCCTACCCATATCCATATATGGCTCAAACCGGGCTATCTATTACCGTACGAATGTCGTTTTCATACTAAGCAACTGGACTATTCGGCGTCTGAAAAATCCAAGGAAGACTCTGTCAAGAAACCACTCACTGGTTCCACATGAAAATCGGCGTCGCTACACTTCAAGGAGCGGCCTTAAGCTGAGTTGGGAACAGATTGTGTTGTCTCACGCGTACCTACATGGACCACGGCATGAACTGATTTGCGGCCCGTAAATTTTTGTGCCTACGTTTTGAGCAGGGTACTCTACCTACCTAGTGGATTATTAATTTATTACCTACCATGGAGACCTACACACTTACCTAGAATTCATTCCTTTGTTTTCCTAGGTCTCAATCTACCATTACTGTGGGTAAGCCTACTTGTTTGCCTACCTACTACCTACCTGCTTGTGTAATCTTGTAAATTGTACCTACACTGATTTATTTGTCCTTTGGTTTGTGTGTGTTTCCAAAATAAATTCTTATCGTTCTTCTAATTATTTCTTTCAATGTTGTTAGTATACTAGTGCTTAATTGGTATTCATGCTCGAACTCTTCCAAAATTGGAATGATGCGAAGACGCAAATGTGTCGACACAGAACAGACTAGTGATGTGTCCCTCACTCATGAGGTACCTCATTTGAGCTCCTCAAAATGCAAAATGACTAAAATGAGTGAGGTCCTCGTTTTTCAACTTTGAACCACCTCATTGAATTCCTCACTCACTGAACTGACGCAGGCCGCGCGCCGCGTGTAATGAGAGCGAGCGGGATGGCTGGTGGTGGCGGCCGGCTGGGCTCACTCGCTCACATGTAAAGAGTGAGTGACCATTTTGTGCGTCATGGATTGAATGAGTGAGGCGAGCGAGTGAGGACTGATACTGAGGGAGGTCTGTGAAGTGAGGTGAGGCTTTGAGGAATGAGGAATTTTATCGAAAGGAAAAAATGAGGTGTTATCTTCATTGATGTGATGAGTGTGTTTGAAAGATTGAAGTGTGAATAAATAAAGGTTTTACACGTGTTAAATTGGCATGTAGTAAATTAAAACGTAATTTTAAGTTATTTAGTACTGTAAATAATGAGTAAGTAAGTAAATAAAATAAATAAATATCGTGGATAAAGAACAGGTAACATTAATTTTTATAGGTAGGTAGTAAGTAGTAGGTACTTATTATTAAACAATGAACGATGAGCGGCGCGCATGCTTTATGTCAACCTACCAAACCTCGAACGCTATTTCAATTCTCCTCTCCTCAATTGAGGGGTACTCGTGAGGCGCCTCACGAGGAGAAACGAGGGCCTCCCTCATCCTCGATTAAAATAGATGAGTTACCCATTATTAGAACAGACACACGCAGCTTCACAAGTGGCCTCCCCAACTCCCATAATATATGTAAATGCGAAACTTACGATGTTTGGATGTAAGTGAGTGTTTGTGGCTCAATTATACTCTACCCTACCGACACCAACGCTGCATCATTAACAAAAACCCGCTGCCCGTGCCGCTCAACTCAAAATCAATCAAAACAAGATTGGCGCGCAAACACACCTGTCTCAAATATTTTGATAGTCGTGCGTGAAATGTCATCCCGTTCGAGACACACTTGGAAGAATTGGAGACACAGGCCCACAGTGGGCAAAAGTTTTGAAATTTTCGTTTCGTGCTAAAACGAACAACAATCATAGTGGATGTAATCGTTTTGTGCGTTCTTGGCAAAATGTGCAAAATATACGTCGACTCGAACAGTCCATGTGTTTAACACCCGGCTTTTGTACTCTGTGGTTAAACCATAGACAATTTAGTAGCGGCATCCAATCAAAATCAAAATCAAATCACCGAACGAAATGATTGAAATGAAAGTTCGCCACATGTCCGCCATATCTACATCTTCTTTCTAGTGACGTTAGAATTATTTTGTGTTAGTTGTTGTACGTAGATTATTGTTTAATTTAATTAATTTGGTCAAACAAAGAAATAAAAAAAGCGGTGAGTTAAAAATGCAGTGATTACGTCAATCGGGAAAACTTTTGTGGTGTAATTTTTGTTTGGCCGCGGCGTAACTTCAATGCTCTCTGTCAAAAAGGAAAATGCTTTTTCTCTCTTGATTACGGCCTATTTCATTCAAATTAGGCAGGATTCTGTAGATATGCCATCTATTTTATAGATTACAAGCCTTTTGATCGTCGAAAACTCGTATTGTTCGCGTCAACATAGCCTTACTGTGCTCATATAATTTGCAGACCCTGGATAGCAAAAACCACGATGGAGTCACCGCGAAAATTTAACGACTGCTACTTTTACTACTATTCTACGTGCACCAAGGTAAGCCAGTTAGAAACTACATGTTGAGTAACAATTTAACAATATTTATTATTCAATTAAATACACTCAATAGTCGTCGGTAATTTGGAATTCCAATGCTGTAAACAGTGTGGTCTTGTTGGTTAGCAACCCCACGTCTAAATAGTGAAGACTCGACTAATTTTCAGCCCTTTATGCAGCATACAATTATGATAAGACAAAGTAAAACAGCTCTGAGAAAACAAGTGAGGTGTGAAACCATGGATCATGCACTTTCCTTCATGATTGCAGTTTTTGATCAGCATATTATTCCATAATATCACTAACTATGATTCAGTCAGTGTTGCACAATAATAACTAAACAGATTGTAGAGGATTAATTACTTACCTGAACATGACAATGCAATATTCACATTAGATGTTCCAATTGCTCTGTTGTGATGGAATACAAGTCCAATTTGACTTTTCAAAGCATATTTTTTGTAAGATAGAGCCATCTCTCAATAATAAGTGCAGAATAGGATCTTTTTATTTATTCCATTTCACATATACGAAACATTGAAGATACATACAGTTAGTTTGATGGTCTAGCCCTGTTTTTTGAGTCACATTATTTTGTGTTGGTCCTGACTACCCCTTCAACATGTCCCAAGGATGTTGTAAGGTATAAAGATGTCACCATCCGGTCTACTAGAACATTGCTGCCATCAACCTAAGATTCTTCTCCGCTATCTAAAAGTAGGGTAGTGAAGTTGGGTTGGTGAGCAAAGGGACAATGCGCAATACATCCATTGCAGAATGTGTGGAGCAGTGCCAATCAATCCTAATCATACTCAAGGAATAACTCTTAGAGGCTGTTAATATAGCACTAATAGATCTCTCTTTCTTAAGAGACGTGAATTTCCAATTTTAGCGAACTTAAAAAATATTATGTTTAGGGTGACAACTGTGTTTTCCGCCATGAGCCATCGGCTCTTGGTTGTGAGACCATGTGCACTGCCTGGCAGCAAGGCAAGTGCCTCGACAAACGATGCAAACTGCGCCATATGGAATTGAGGGTATGTCTTATACATTGAAATATATCTTACTAATAATACTTACAAACTGGAATTTAAATTCTGTTCTTGAACAGATCTTGTTTTTGGTGTCACTTTTGGAACACAACCGGCACCCACACCCTTCAAACCGAAACATAACAGGATTCCAGTTAGATCTCTACAGTTTTATTTTACTTTTGCTTCTTATTGATATGATGTCAGCTTTTTGTCTTCAATCTTATCACAGTAATCATAATAAATTTTGCAGAAAAACCGCAAGCAGATCCCCTGCTACTGGGAGAACCAGCCGGGTGGATGCCGCAAGATCCACTGCCCCTTCATGCACAAGAACCCGGAGGCACGTACCGACGGCATAGCGCCTAGCCAGCCTATCCCTATGTCTGTATGTACTTACATACTAAGCAGCCGATAAGCTATGTTGATATGAGCTATGAGTGGCCTAAAAACTCTGTAGAAACAGTGTTGGTTGCTATTTTACAAAACATTCACATTCACATGTAACAATATAATTCATTTTTTGCACATTCACATGGGGTACTTACGGGGTTGGCTTGATAAATAGTTATTTAGAACAGAAAATCAATTCATTCAATTTTTACCCTTCATACATAATAATAAGGTATTTACTAAACATTTAAATAAGTCACTATGTGCTAGTCACTTTAACAGTAGAGTGATCCGTTATTGGAATGCACTATAAGTTGAAATTATTACTGCTAATTTCAGTTAATACCAAGAACATACTCAACAACTGGCTTGAAACTAATAAATCGGTGCTCGAAAAGTAATTACTAAAAGACAATCCTACCCAAACCTCCCATAAAAATCTAAATAGAATCTTGTAGTTTTGAATTTTAAATTGTAATAATGATTCCAGATGCCTGGTATGCCGTTGAATGATGGAGTGCCTTCTGAGCCTCCGATGTCAGCCGTGACCCCAGCACCCGTGCCAGCTCCCGTACCTTTGCTGTGGCAGCAACAACGTCAAGGTAACATAAGAATATTGCACTTGAATTATAATGATCGCCTTCAAACGTTTTAAAGTTAGGTAAGTCTAGGTGCCAGGTCCATGTGACCAACCCCCGAATACTGAAACGCAACTCAGATTTAAGCACGTCTCAAGCGACGAATATTTGACAGTTTTCAATGAAAATCTGTCAAATATTCGTCGCTTGAGACGTGCTTAAATCTGAGTTGCGTTTCAGTATTCGGGGGCAAGCCACAGAACGAAGTAGAATGGCCATGTGGCTGGAAAAGTATCCACCTTTCTCCATACAAATTCAACAGTTTTTTCGGGAGTCGTAAAGTGAAAAATGCCTTGCAGCAGCGCAATGCCTTGCAGCAGAACTTGCTTGAACTTGTTCGGAAAGCGAATGACTTTCCGAACAAGTTAAGCGAGTTTTGTTCTCGGTGGGGATTGAACCTACGACCTACGAGAGGTTGTCTGGAAGAGATCGCTCATAGCGATAAGACCGCCCATTGTACTTCGCTTTAATTTTAGTATTTTCGTTAAATGTGTAATGTCCTATTTTTGTGGTCTATCTATCTACGGCGCAGAGGGCAGAGCCACTGCCAACTGAGCTGAGAGGCCAGTCAGCCATCAGTTTGGTGCAATAATAAGTGTTTAAAATCAAAGTGGATTTATTTACAGAATTACAGGTACAGGGCTGTTAATGGTTCATTTTTATAGATCCATTGTAATTCTGCCCTTGTGGGCATGTAAAATTTAAATTAACAATGTTACTTAAAAAACTAACAAAAAAAGTTTATTCTACCACATTGTCATAAATGTCAATGATAAAAAAATAACAATAATAATTTAAGTAAATGATATGAAATGAAATAAAAAAATTAATAAAACAAAAAAAAAACTAATCAACTAATTGTAATGTTTGTCAGTAGGTCGTCCGTCATAAATTGATTTACAGTGTAATAACATTTGTCAGCTAGTATTGCTCTCAGCTACCTCTGAAATAACGAAGTCGGAAGTTTTCTTAGTGTTAACGGTAGTTTATTAAACACAGGTGAAGCCATGCAGAAGATGCTTTTGCGCATTAGTGCTGTTTTAGAGTTACGGACGCAGACCTTATCTTGATCTCGTTGTGTTGTGTTGTATAGATCACCTGCCCCCCGTGGTGCTGGACTCCAGCATGCTGGGCGTGCTGCCGGCGTCCAGCGAGCTGCGCCGCATGCTCACCCCGCACGCGCACCCGCACCCGCACCCGCATCCGCACCCGCACGCGCACCCGCACCCGCACGACGCGCCCAACCCGTACGCGCCGATGCCCGTCGACCCGCTCGTCGTCAACTTCGAGGAAGGTATGCGCCTCTACTGAAACTACATGTACTAAGCCCTTGTGAGACGATTTGAGAGCTTTCTGTGAGGCGCGGGGGAGACGGCTTTTGGGTTTGGGTGGACGATAACGTAAATATCCTGTATTTATGGCCTTTGGTATATTTATTATTAGTATTGACGTGACAACGTCTTATAATGCGATGGAGTCGGCTGCACACACGAAAAAAACATGACTCATGCCGCGTTACCTCGCTCTGAGGCGTTCCATTTAACGTTCTCACGTTCAACTATCGTCAGTAAACTGACTTTACAGACAACCGATTTTTTTTTAGTTAGTTATTAGGATCTGTAACTTCAAGACAGTGGCATCTATAATGCTTGAGTCATGGTAGAGATCGGCAGAGCTATTTTAAATATTCGGAAATGATTCCGATTGAAATCGACGGAACTTGTCTCTTACTTGTATGGTTTACTTTTAAAATAAAATATACCGAAAGGGATATTTCATCCAAATGTATTTTATGTATATGTAAGCAATAAATAAAATAAAATGAAATGATTCCGATTGCTTTAAAATAGCCATGCTGTCCTCTGTAAGATAAAAAATGTCTTGGATTTAAATAGGTACTTTTATGTATTTAACTATTACTTTGACTACAATTTCACCTATTGCAAGTAAAATGACATGTTATCAAATACGTTTTTTAAGAATGTTTTAAGAATGCTCTATGCGCCTCTAGCTCTGCGCTCTATGACCCTCAAGCATTGTTTCGGAATACGGGCCTAAGTCAGTCAAATTGTAGTTCATCTACCAAAAAGGAATTAAAATATTTCCTTCCCAGGGCCATAAATAAGTCAGGAATAAGGAAGTTTAGAGATTTTTTAGTATGTGAAGAGTTTGATCGATATTCAGGCATAGATTGGATTAAGTAGAGTGAAAGCTGACAGCAGCTCAAGAACAGCTCAAATAAGGTTTCTTCAGTCAGCCGAGTTTAGAAAAAACTGTGGTTATTTGCCATATTTAGTGAAAATTGAATATTTTCGCTTGCCGCAGTCTTTCTAAACTGGAAAGGATTTAAATGGCCTCGATAATATTGTAATGAAATGATTGTAAACGTTCCCTCGTCCACCCAAAGACAAGCTACAATTATATTATTGAGTTCAGGGTTCCATGTTTCTAAAGCCCTTTTGTTTTCTTTATGTGACTTTATTGGGTAAAGATTGTGTTTATAATTTAAATTTCGTCTTTACTCAAAGTTGCGAGCTCGTCCCCTCGTGTCGAGAGTTCTCAAATGGTGTGATCGGGGCTTAAGGCCATGCTAAGACGTCATGGTGTTCTGAAATCGTTCTGGAACGTTACCGAGAAGCTTGTGTTTCGAAGCTTCATCAGAACTGCCAGTTCGTATTTTGTTTTATCTTTGTTTTTATTTTGCGTGAATATCCAGGCTTCGTTTCGTGGTAATGTTTTGGTCGATTTTCGATATCATTTCTGTGGCCAACTAAATGGACTATCTTGTGTGTTCGATTCAGTTGCGGTTTATTTCATAATGTACTACAAGGTTTTTAAGAGTAATGCTTTACGTAGACATACGAAGTCGAATGCATTCACGTAGATTGACGATAACATGAGTAGGACTAAAAATGTATATGTAGACATCACACTATGAATTTTTGTAACGTTAAGCTTTTAGAATTATATATTTTGTCAAGGCATTTTGAAAATTGTGATACATGAAGCATTTCGTCGTTCGATGTTGGTTAATGGACTGTGATGTTTTAAGGTACATCTGTCATGTGGTTGTATATGCGGTTGTAAAGCGCTAGGTGAAGCGTATTATGATTTCAGTGTAGTTGGGAAAAGAGAACGTGTAACTAGACGATCTGTTTCATGTGTTCCGCCAATTTCACTTGTAAGTTTCCACTGGTTTGAGGGAAATGCTGTAGGAGCTATTTGTCGAATGACATAAGAAGAAAATGGGGTAAGTAATGACTTTGTTTTGCTTTGAATGTGTTGCGTCTACAAAGATAGACTGCGGACTATCGAGCAAGAAGTCGAAACCAAAGGTTGAAAAGTGGTAAAAGAATAATATTACTACTTTATTAAGTAGTACGCGAACGAAATAAGAATTCGAGCGACATTTTCGAACGATCTCTCAAACTAGTGGAACTATAAATGAAATATTTCAAATTGGGTCTTCCATACGCCATGCGGCCTGGCTTGAAAACTGAAAATAAGTAATAAAGAGACTCTTACTAAGCTATGTTGGTATCTTATAATGCCTCTTAATTAAGCCTCCTGGCTCATGGAAGGCCCCAAAGTCAAAAGTAGCCTTTATTTATAATATTCACAATGTAGGCAGAATGGACTTTAGTTGTGCCAATTTTTAAGATGTCAAACTGTTTAGATTAGCTTCAAATATTTATTTTATTCATATGTTGTTATTTAAGAGATTTTCTTATTTCGTTGCGGCAAACTGGGAAATGTAAATGTGAAGTTTGATATGTTACGTTACGTAAAAATAATTTCGCAGTAGGTGAATTATGGGTCTATATGGTGGGGGGTATTTACCGGTGCGATTATAATACGTCAGTCTACCTCTGCCTCCGTGCGCAGACTAATCCCCTCCAGTTTTTTTACGTGACGTAACCTTAGCTCCATATAGCTCTTTAATAAAAAAAAACCCAAGTTTGCAGCGCGGTTTCATTTTTAAGCAGTTGTTTTTATATTCTTCCGTGGTCATATAGACTGTATAAGATTGAAATAATATTCAGTTAACAAACATAGCTTTTTGTTTATTCAGAGGATTTGTCATTTTGTTTGCTAATGGATAGCATTTTTTATAGTTCTTTCATTTGGTTTATTACTGTTATGATATTTGCTAAATATACCCTTAAGTTTAGGGAAGGGTTGTATCGTTTTTAGCTTTAGCAAGCTTAGAAATGAGAGTATATTTAAACCTCTATTATACATTAGAATAGCTCTCTCATTTTGACATGTAACGTATTCATTTGAAGTCATGTCGGTATTTTTATATGTGCAATAATTTAGTGAATTAAACATTCATATCTTAGCTAACTAGATTCATGATAATATTAACTCGCTTTTCATTCTATATAAATATTATATCACATTTTCACATAATACTAGGACTATCTGGTAAATGGTGATAGGATCAGTCTTCATACTATTCCATCTATATTTACTAGAAATGTCGGATAGATTTTTTTTATAGATGTTGATATAATCTTTGTCTATGATAGAAAAGTACATAATGAATAGGTTAAATAAACATATGGAAATACAAATAAAAATATATATACACGATTATTATAACTCATTTATTATAGGCAAAAAAAGAAAAAAAAAATGCTTGAAAGCCTTTTAAATTGTTTGTAAGTTAGTGTGTAGGTTGTTTTAAAGGGGCTTTGGCAGTTTATAAAGGTACCCACACTGTTACGGCCCCGCATGATAATCGCACCGTGAGGAGTAGATAGAGCTAATAAAAATAGATAATAAACTAATCGGATACTCAGTCTTACATTGTTAATATATCTCAAAGAATACAATATAATATTGAGTGTCCAAACAAAAAAAAAAAACTTTTTGTGCTTAAGAATAATATACTACCATGTTTAGAAGAGGATAAATTAAACAAAACTAAAAAAAAAATAAGCATACTTATGCTTAGCGTTTTTGGAAATAATACGTATTTGATAAATGCTTCAGATTTCTACATAGATTTTGTCTTTGGTTTGTTAAATGAATTTTTGATTTTGGAACATTTTCAGAATTTGTTTTGTTTTTGTTTATATTTTGCACTGAAAGCCAAGTTCCTATATTTATTAACAAAAATTCAGATTGTATAAACCAGACATACATCGCACCTTGACGAGTAAAGATTTTATCTGTGGTCCATGGTACGCCTAGTCATTATTTATGTATAAAGTATTTATCAATAATATAACGTGGAAAAAAAAATGTTGACTTGAAGGATAGCGTAAGAGGCGAGACGTTTGTTATCTCATTTTATGTGCTCATTTTTTACTCAAACTATTCTGTAAATTTTGTAACAGTACGTCCGCCACAAGTTTTCTAGCGAACTCCGTCATTGGTGTGTGAGAAACTGCGATCTTGGCCGATTATATTGGTATATCTTACCAAAAATGGTTTATAATTACTGCTAATCCGGTAAAAGGGTCCGGTTAATGTACAGCCAGTTAATGTAAGTACACCCAGTTAAAACGAATCCACTTTTTCCACAGTGAAATTGTAAAGGCAAATCTATAATCGTCCAAAACGGGACAGCCCCTTTGAGGGTATTGAAAAAGTTATTTTAAGGCACTGCGACGTCCGCTACCGCGGCACGCTCGCTCTGCTCGCTCGCCTTGTTATAATGTGGCTAACATAACCTGACTTATCCAAGTCGGATCCGCCCTATAAAGTATCTAGGACAAAGTATAAGAATGTTTTTTTATAGCTCCAGAGTGCATGACGTGCATGTAGCTTAACTGGCATCGTAATAACGGGGTGTACAATAACGTGATGTACATTATCGCCTCCCTTGCTAATGCTATAAACACACACTTTAGCAGTGTAAATACGTGTCGAACTTGTGAACCTCCTTCGTTTAATCGTTATTGTGAATAGAATTCCCAGGATAAGAATTTGTGTGCTGAATAGATCTTGGGGGTTTTTTTATACAACTAGCTGATGGAACAAGCATATGGCCCACCTGATGTTAAGTGGTAACCATCGCCTATAGCAAAGCATTGCCTCGTAGGTCACGCTCGTCAGGAACGTGACCTACGTCCATGACAGTTTACTGGTTTAGTGGTATAATGAATTTACAAAGATGTATTTTATCATTTTATTTGGTTTCCCTGGAACATTGTTTAGTTTGATAAAATAGAAGGCGCAGTGTGAAATGCTGGTCAATTTTTTTGGCTATGGGCGCCTATAGATTTTATGTTTGATTAAAAAAATATATTTGAAAATGTATCGCTATGTCAGATTCAGCTGAAAGGCTCTCTGAAGTATAAAAAACTTGTGGCAGAGGTACTGATTAAAAAAAAATAGGTTTTCATTCAAATTGATTAGCGTTATGTACTGATTATTTACGGTCAGATAGAATGTGTTAGTACAAAACGGTTGACGGCAGCTGTATATTGTATTGGTTTCGCTCGCAACCCTAGCAATATTTTCATAATTTATCTAGCATTAATGTAGCCTTTTCTTATCTATTTATTTAACCTTAGATTAATTGTTGAGTTATTGTTTAGCAGTAAACATTTATATCTTAACGGGATCATCAATAGTTTACGTCCTAAATAAGAGTCTAGAAATTTTCTAGACTAGAAAATGCATTGTGTTAAACACCCGTGAGGTTTGAAATTTACATGTAAATTATTGGTGATCCCGAAAGTCGTGTTGCGTTTGTCGATAAATACGTCGATACTGTATGTAGTATTTGCATATTTGGCACTAAAACCAGCGTGACACGGCATCCCTAAAAATTGATGGCCGTAATAAATAAACTTCATAAAACGTGGATATAATAAATTCTTATTCGATTTCTACTTTGCTGTATTGTATCCTAGTTAACAAATTGAATCGGCTATCAATTTTTGTGTGTTTTTTATAAGATTTGTATTGCGGGGGTGGGATGTAGAATAAAGATAGACGGTAGCACTTTTGATACTTATAAATTATCACATTGGTGGCCTCTGTCGACCGACGCGAGGCCGGGACGGGACGGGACGGGCCGGAGTAGACTAGCTTTGGATTGATAGAAATAATGGTGTGAAACTAAACCAAGTATTATAATTTACTTTTTCTTCAGACGTGCTGCCACTTCCTTGTTTGAAATAATAAAAGGGGTTGTTATTATGTTAATCTTTAGTCTTATTTACATAATAAGAAATTCAAAATAATGTTTATGTTTAGTACAGCGTGTGTTTCAGATCTTTCGTTTTAACTGATTAACATTCAAACCGATATAGAAACTCGTATTGGAACTGTGTCTTGGCTTGTTCAAATTGTGTTTATTATACCAACGAGTAAATAAAAATGTTTCGTATTATGATTTTTGTAATTATTTTTGACCGCCCACCGTGAGGGGAGCGCTTTCAGATCTTTACAAGAACACACGCGAGTATTCCGAAACGGGACGTTTCAAAATTAATTACGAAAATCATGAGACGCGAATTCATCGCATTTCACTAAGCGGATACTCGTGTGTTCTTGCAGAGTCGGATAACGAAAGCGCTCCCTCGAGTACGCCCACCAAGTGCGAGGAAGGCAGCAAGTCGCACGAGCTGCTACTGCTGGAGCGAATCCAGGCGGAAGCGGCGGCCTACTACAGCTACGACCCGCTGCCTGTCGCCGCCGACATTACCCACGATAGGAAACTAGTGCGCACCAATCTAGCCACCAAGTACGACAAGGTATCGCTCGATGAGATCGCAGGTAAAAAGCAGCCGCAAGAACAAAGAAACCTAGACTTCAAAATTCTATCCCTAGACGAAATCAGAGCTAGGAAAACTAAAAACGACGCCATTCCGCCTATAACGCTCAATCTTAGAAAACGAAAACTGTCTACACAGGAAACTGTCACGACTTCAGGGAACAAAATACTCAAAGTAGTTCGTAGTAAATCTATTGTGTACAAAAAGATTGATCAGAATGCACCCGCGACCTCCGCTCAAGCTAAAGTAGGAATAAAACCAAGTGATAGTGAAAGTAGGAAACGAACTTTCTCAGAACAGAGCGATGTTTGCGAACTGCAGGAGCACGAACTTGAAGACAACTGTTACGAATTCAAACGAATCAAAGTCAACGAACAGAGTACACAAAACAAACCTAGACTAATAAGAAATAGGAATGCTAGCGAGAATAAAGACGTAGACGAATCTGTGCCCACAGAAACTATAATAAGTAATGCAGACAACGATTCTGATAACGAAGTACAAATTGTAAGCGTAGACATTTCGAACGATTTAAGTTTAGATAAAATATACGATAGTGATATTGAAGTGGAACCAACAAAACCTGTAGAAATAGTAGATATTAGTAGTAGTGATGACGAAGATAATAGTGAAGTCACTATTGCAGAATTAGATTTAGCCAAGAATGTGCCCGATGTAGTTGCTAGTTGTCAAAGAAGTACAGTAATCAGAGACAGTGATAGAATTAATGTAACAGATGATATGCCTGATGAAATTATTACTCAAATAGATGATATTCTAAGTGATGAGTTATGATTTAGAAATTGCTCGTTAAGATTTTAAAATCATACGTACAAAGTGACTGTGAGATTTAAATAGTAAGAACGTACTACTTCAGTTGGGCGATTGACTTACGGTAGCATATTTTTATATTTTGAGGGAACATGAAAATAGGAAATAGACTTTTCGTTATTATAGTTTAGTTTTAGTTTTATTTATGTGTGCGAGTATTTTATGATGCTGATGTCCAAAGAAAGTGACATGGTCAAGTTTAAAAGTTTTGTTTTGTAGGATATTTGTTTTAAAAATATCAATACTTACCTATAGGTATGCTAATAGTATTTTTTTCACTGAATCAATTATATTTTTTAAAGGCATTGAAGAAGCCGAATATTAGATTTTCATAATCGCAGTTGTAGCTGTAAATCGAGACGATATCGAATCTATAACAGCTTTAGAGAATTCAAGTTCTGTTAGGATGAGGAACCAAGGAAATTATACAGGGTGTAACTGGAATGGTGGACCAACGGTGGCAGGCAGATGGGGGACCTCCATGCCTATCGATTGAAGCCCCTGTATAGTCGCGTGGAACTGGCAGCTTGACTCACGGAGCTTTAAGATCTTTCAAAGTGATCCTTGCAATCCTATTGAATTAATACACTTTTGATTTTGATTTTTGTAGTTAGTTTCTCCATACCGACGGATTGGCTGTGGGGGGGCCTATAGCCTGGCCTCCAAGGTCCCCAGACCTAAATCCCGTAGATTTTTTCATCTGGGGCTAAAAGAGTTGGTGTACAAATCAGAATATTTCTCTGTAGAATGATTGAGGCATAAACTGGACCCAGGCCCGAATGAAGATCAGAAAAAAAAAGATCATTCCGCAACCTCAAAAGGAATTTTATTAAAAGTTGGTGGTTATGCATAGCCAATAATGGAGCCCATTTTGAGGAAAAATACGGTCGTAGCCCTAATAGCTTGGCTACACTTAGGACATCTAACCTATAAATCTGGTTTTGACTAAATTTTCCTATAAACGCGAATAACTTTTGAACGACTGAATATCGCGGGGGCTTCAATCTATAGGCATAGAGGTCCCCCATCGCTCTGCCACCTTTGGTCCACCAGTCCAGTTACAGTTACACCTTGTCATAGAGGAATACTACGGGGGGGGGGGGGACAAATTGTCTAACTAACGTCCTTGTGAGAAACATTCTTAATATTTTTCTAAAAATGTAATTGTTTCCCAATCGATTCCTAGATGGCGCTGTGCGTATAGAAAACGAAAGTTGCCTTCGATTAATCCGGAACAGATAACAATAGTAAAATGAATTTCCTTTTCATATTCCAAGGATTATAAATACTTTGATTCATACTACTTATTAGCATAATAGCGCCATTGGAAAAAAAATAGGAATTCCATATACTCATGTTGTTAAATCTACACTTACCTATATTATAAAAATAAATGATTTGTATGTAACGAATAAATTCAAAAACTGCTAGACCGATTTTAAAAATTCTTTTACTATTAGAAAGGTATATTATCCTTCGTAACATAAACTATTTACTAGCGACCCGCTCTGGCTTCGCACGGCTGGCATTTTTATACAACTAGCTGATGGAAAAAGCATAATTATGTCCCACCTGATGTTAAGTGGTAACCATCGCCTATAACAAAGGATTGCCTCGTAGATCCTGTACGTTAAGAACGTGCCCTACGATGCACTGCCCAGCGTCCATCAACTTGAGGCACATACAGATGTTCAGCCTTACGTGCCAGTAATTTCACCGGCACCGATACCTACAAACCGAAACACAGCAATGCTGCTTCACGACAGAAATTGGTATCGTTATCTTATCTTATAATTGTTTAATGCTATTTGTATTATGTGTTTTTTTTAATATACAACTAAGTTGACAAACAAGCATACGGACCACCAGATGGGAAGCAGTTACCGTAGCCTATGGACGCCTGCAATACCAGAGGCATCACAAGCGTGTTGCCGACCCTTTAAAACTTTTAAAACGCCATTTTTGAAGAACCCCATGCTATATAGTCCTTAGGGAAAACCTCAGCAGGGAGATCATACCACACCCTGAGCGTTCGCGGGAAGAAGTTCCTCTGAAACCGAACGGTGCGCGACCACCCAGGCTCTAAGATGTGGGGATGAACTCGCTGCCTATGGCAAATAAATGCTTCCATCAACTTGAAGCATACAGATGTGAGAAATGACACCCGTACGAAGCTAGGGCGGATCGCTAGTTATAAATGAAAACCAAATGTTGATCCAAAAGTGTATTTATATTTATGCTGTTAAAAAGATCATCGACATCACACAGTTATATACAACTTAATAATAATAATACTATACATGCTATACACTTTAAAACTAAGGTAAATTCGAAATGAATTCTTTGAAAATAATACTTTATCTACCAGTACAGTAGCATCGAAAGTAGATTGGCATTTCTGGTTTGTAAAGTTCGAATATTTCTTTAGCCGAAGGGCAAGTCCCACTTCTGCGAAATGTTTTTTTCGTTTCGCCTATTTGTCTCTCTCTATTGAATGCAGAAAAGATGAGACAGCAAAAATACGTTGGGTACGTAGTGAAAGTTGTCGTCTCATCAATTTTCCATATAAAAGAGAGAGACACGTGTTCACACGAAAACTACATTTAGGTACTGAAGTTACAAATAATGCAGCATTTGCCAAATGTAGAGAAAAAGGAAGTTTTATAATCGAAATTGCCAATCTACTTTAAATGCTAACTGTAAATACATGCAGTACTAGGAGAAGGAGAATTTTGACATTCATTTTAATGAATTTAGAGGTCGAAAATTTTGAATTTCTTAAAATTACGTTATAATTCTTAAATAAAACCAGTTTAAAATGCTGTAAGGTTGGTTATAACAATAATTTCCCACCAAAATAACTATGTTTTATATACAACTTATGTACTGTGCACTTATGTACATATTTTTCTGTAATATACCCTTTAGAAGAAAATTTAATTTCAATTGACTTATACCACATGTCTATATTTTTATGATTTTTTGTTGTATTTGCTGTTTGTTATAGGCATCCTTTCTTAAGTAATATAAATATTATTTCTATGTATATTTAGATTATTGTTTTGATCTCAATGGGTTGTTTGAATACTAAGTAGCAATTAAAATTTTAGTCTTAAAAAACCTTATGGCCATTTTTTAATTCTTAATACGACTTATCAAAGTACAATGCTCAAACTCATTATATTAAACATTTACAATAATTTACAGACAAATAACTACTTTCTAATCTTATCTACCTACCTATCTATCTAGCTGTAAAACAAAAATTGGCATTCCGACAGAAGTGAAAAAAATTAACCCTCCTAGTTTTGGCGAATTTTGTCAAAAGTTCGATAGAAGTTTGTTTGATGGAACAAGCATATGGCCCACCTGATGTTAAATGCATTGCCTCGTAGACCACGCACGTCAGGAACGTGCCCTACGATTGTGCAATTACCTGCGTCCATTAATTTGAGGCATACAGATATTCAGCCTCACGTGCCAGTAATTTCAAGTATACAAAGGCGATCAACCTGCGTCCTGCGTTCTGTTCTGTACAATGATTTGGTAGGTGCTGGTTCAGTTCTATATCTGTGCATTTTCCACTTCATGTTCAAGTTGTTCCTAATGGGACCAATCTTGACCCAGGTTTGAAAACAACGACAACATCAAAAATATAAATCACTAAATCTGTTCAAATAAGTTGACGAATGACAGTTACTTGCTCAAAGAGCTACAAATACACTCTCCAATATTAAAAACTAATACAAAATCCTAGGCACCTTTGAATTGCGCCTATTATAGGTGGTACAATTGAATTAAATAAGTGAACTGTCATTCGACATACAATAATTTGAGCCTACAGTTTGTGCTCGAGTCTAGTTTTGTGGCAACTTACGGATATGTTAATTCTTTATACCTACTATGTGATTACAATAAAATGTTCAGAATTGTTAAATAGACATTTTTTATTATACCTACTCATTTTTAGCCAAATACAAAGAAAGTAAGACTGTCCAGGATTCTAAAACACCAGTCGAGTGTTTGGGTCCGGTTAATGTACGGCCAGTTAAAACGAATCCACTTTTTTCCACTGGGAAATTGCTAAGGCCCTTGTAATATATGGTTGAATTTGTAATTTACTTTACAAAACACGGAATTATGGCCGAAAGTTTCCTCGGAAGTGGGAAAACCGTGCAGATTTGTTCTAGACTGTTCATAAGGTATGTTCAAGTGGTGGTGTGCTGGGCTGTGCTTGAACTAACTCCACCAGGGTCACTGGAGACGCGACCAGTACTGCTGCGAGTCCTGGCCGGGCACCGCCAGCGGGACTGATACTCCGGCGCCTAGGAGGCCACCCAACTCTGGAAGACAAACATTTTAAATCAGAACTGGGAAAAAGACAGGTAAGAGATACTTGGTGTAAAAAGATAAAGCTGTTCTGACGAGTAATTAGTGGTGAGAGAAGTTCGTGAATTTTTGGATCTTGGTCAATCTTGCCAATGTCAAGTAAATTATAAAATCAAACGAGTCAAATCTGATCAAATTAGGCAGAAAAATTTGTGGCGTTTCTTAATAAAATGTAGGAAAAAAAATAACCACGTAGCGCGGGTAGCCGAGAAACCCTTCCGTCCAGAGATCCTCACTGGACTGGCCTCATCACTAACCTAAATCAATTTACTAATAAATGCTTATGGATTAACCTGGCGGCAGAGAGGATGCCTCGTGCTGGTAGTGGTTCACGTAAGGATGTGGCTGCCGGTAGCCGAGGTTGTAGCGCGAGTAGCCGAAAAACCCTCCCTTACAGAGATCCTCACAAGACTGGTCTCGTCACTAACCTGGTGGAGGAGAGGATGCCTCGTGCTGGTAGTGGTTCACGTAAGGATGTGGCTGCCGGTAGTCGAGCTCGTAGCGCGAGTAGCCGAAAAACCCTCCCTTGCAGAGATCCTCACAAGACCGGTCTCGTCACTAACCTGGTGGAGGAGAGGATGCCTCGTGCTGGTAGTGGTTGACGTAAGGATGTGGCTGCCGGTAGCCGAGCTCGTAGCGCGGGTAGCCGAGGAACCCTCCCTTGCAGAGATCTGCCTCACTGTCGCACACGGAACTCTCCACCATGCCGCCACCATAGCCCATCGGGGTGAGGGGGCTGGAAAATTTACTTTCATCATCAAAATAAGAAACTGTGGCATTAAACGCTGTTCCTACTAATATAAAACATCGGACTAAAACGGCGACGGCTGGACTTGTTTGACCCGTTCCTAAAAACTGGCCAAACATAGCTCATAATGCTCCATGGAAGATAGGCAAAGTCAACGCTTCCACATGGCATTAGCACGTGTACCGTAATTATTTATATAACGGAATACTTAAAACTTTTCAGACGTCTTCTCAGGGCGTCTCCAGAACAGTCGGTATTAAAAAAAGGATTTATAGTCATGTGTTTCAAACGGTAGACCGAATTTAAATGCAATGGGTAAAACAATAAAAATAATAAATAAATTGTTAATTTCTCTCAACCAAAGTAGGTAAATAATGCTGGCTGGAATGAAAGTGGATTGAGGCGAGGTGTTTTCGAGAGACTGGTGCCTGCCTGAGATAGGTTTTCAAAACCTGTGATACAGGTCAGAGCTCAGCTCCACGCGTTCAATTAAGTTACAATCTATGGGTTCATAGGTAAACAAGTGTAAAGTTTGCTATTTTGTGTACATAATAGGAGATTGTGTGGTTCGTGTAGTAGTGGCATAGACTAAGGTAAACAGTATTTTCCTGTGTTTTCCTTAGTCTATATAAGGTAGTGGTGAGTGTAAGTATAGGAGTGAGAATGCGACCGTGAATAGTTGTTACCTGTAAGCATCGACATTGAGCGGCGGCTGGTAAGGCTGGTGCGCGGCGTGCGGCTGCGGCGGCAGCGCGGGATGCGGCGGGTGCGCGTGCGAGGGGAGCGGCGGGTGCGCGGGGGGCGGCGGGTGCGCGGGATGCGCCGCGTACCCGCACTCGGGGCTGCGCCGCTGCGAGCGGATCTTTTCCTCGCGACGCCACTTCGCGCGCCGATTCGAGAACCACACCTTTATGTCGGGCCGGGTTATCAATAGCGCGGGGTAAACGCGCACTACACATTACACTAGGTTTTTGTCCCACCTCCGACGATGAGCGAGAAGCAAGTACTCGAGTTTTATCTTGAGGTTGTTGTCACTACGACAAAATAGTGGAGACAAGTTTCTCGCCGCCAGTGTTAACGGCTAGTGATTAATTACTATTAGGTACTTATGTGCATCTTTTATGCTTCCTTTTGTTTGATCTTGAGCAAGAAAATTGTTGTTAGCTAATCGCTTGCTCGTCGGTGGTCGGACAAGTGCCTAAGGGTGACCAAAGTGGATAAAACTAGTTACAAATAAGTTTATTCTAATGTTTATATTCTTCTTGCGACGCCACTTCACGCGCGAATTCGAGAACCACACCTTTATGTCAGGCCGGGTTATCAATAGCGCGGGATAAACGCGCACTACACACATAAGCTTACGTAAAACTTGTATAAGCTTGTACCTTCTTAGTACTTATGCTTTACTAGCGTAGGTATACTTTTGGTGTTATCTCGGAAAAGGTAAAATCAAGTTTAACGTTTCAGACTTTTCTGAACCAGGATTTGTCTAGTCAGTGTTAGAAAACGTCTGTCCAAACATTGATGGAACACGACTGGGTTTCAAAGTGATCCTTACGGATTCAAGTTAATAAAAAAGTTGGTGAACCAAGGTTTAGGAGCTCACCTGTATTCTGGCTTCCGGGAGGCCTATCTTAGCTGCAAGTCTCTCTCTGGCGAACACGTCTGGGTAGTGGGTTCTCTCGAATTCTGAAACCGAATGTCACGCTGTTTTCAAGATAAACGTTTCTTCAACATATTCCTGCTGTTTGTTTGCCAACTTTTTTTTTTACAGCTTACACATTGCACATTAAACCACCAAAAGAATCTGCTTTTTTAACTACTTTCCATCCTAAGAAATGAGGCAGCCTGAGGAAGATTGTACTTTATTTAGTTACACTTAGTTACTGTGATGTATCCGTGTACAATAAAGTGTTATGTTATCTATCTATCTAAAGCATTGGCAGGTCACGTACATTAATAACATGCTCTACTATGGGCACCTAGCACCTAGACTTGTCTAGCTTTTTTTGACTTGACTTTGTGGCTGTAATTTCACTTCCACCCTTAAGGGGCCGGCGGAGGGCAAATTTTAATACAAACGTAATACCAAAATGATTACTAATTAAAGCAGATTTTCACTATATTATTGTAATAATTGTATTTTATTGTATTTATCTAGGTTCCTGGGCAGTTTTTATTTTAAATTACTTACCTCAAATGAAATTAACGCCAATCACATTTTACAATGAAGAAAAATGTGTAAAATGCGATTGGTGTTTATCACATTTTAGGTAAGTAATTTGAAATAAAAACAGTTGAGGAACCTAGATAAATACTATACAAATACAATTATTACAATAATATAGTGTAAATCTGTCTAAATTAGAAATCATTTTGGTATTCCGTTTGTATGAAAATTTTCCCTCCGCTGGCCCCTTAAAACTGAAGCACAGCTACGTTGCTTAGCGGTACAAATCACCTCGTTCCAAGCTGTCAATCTGTTCATTGGTGAAGCTGGTGCGGTTCCGCTGCAGTTTCCTCTTCAGCCTCAGTCTGGCTGCATCATCGTCAGCGCCGCTGGAGCCTGCGTTGGAGTTGTCTCCGGATCCTGTCTCGTCGGAGTTCAGGCCTTCGAGACCTTCCAGGGGTTCGTCGCCTGTGGACAAAATTTATCTAAGTATGGGGATTTGAAAGATGCAGCTTGGCTTATCTAAGAAGCCTATAACCTTAAAGTACATAATACCTTCTCCATAGTATTTAAGTTCCTATAGTATGACAGTCTAGGGGTAGTCATGTTCAGTGACAGTTGCCTGCAATAAAATGCTGAAACTCCTTCATTACAACGTCGAAGTTAGGTATTCCTTACCTTCTGATATTTTTTGGAATAAAAAAGTATAAGTCTGCAAAACGTGAAAGGATTTGAATGTATAATTATTTATTTTGTATCTAAGGTTGACGAAATCCTAAACATGAAGGGTAATATTTCTATAGATCTTTTTCTTTAGTTTCCTATCCATCTTTTTCTATAGGGCCTAGTAGGAACCTAGAGAAACAAATGAACTCTAGGTACCATCCACCTGCCTAAGTAACTATTTACAAAGTTAAGCACAGCTTAGCCAACTTCGAAGCTATCATCGCCAATAACTCACAAGTTTTAATCGGGACTTAATAACTGAATCGTAAGTCAGCGTACCCGGCGGATAACGTTAAATTTACGCCGGAACATAGATTAAAATCGCGCCAAGTCGAATAAATTCGCGGTAATCAAGGATTGTTTGGGAATTAATTGTAACTGTTCAGAGCGGAGGCCATGTTTGGGAATGGATTCGACTGCTGCTTATTTATGTCTTACTACTATTACTATTACTACTAGCCTGTAGTGTCCCACTGTTGGGCAAAAGCCTCCCCCCATTTACGCCAGTCACTACGATTTTCTGCTTTACGTTGCCAATCCCGCTCAAAAGCGTCCAGCTCGTCTCTCCATCTCATAATCTAGAAAAATACCTCCGAAGAGTGCCTTTGCCAAATTTCAGACTAGTCTAGGCCCTGTAGTTGGAGAGATTTCGTGATGAGGGGTAAATTTTTGTAAATGTAGATTTTCCATATGGATCATATTTTTTCTTACATGACTACAGATCAGTTAAACAAAGTCAAAGAAGTATGACGCTTACTAGATGGAAATATAAGCGACCAGTGTATTAGTTTGATTCGTATCTTCATGTACAAGCTCTGCTTGGTAATTTATGGCTATACGACATGCTAAAAGTCGAATGTTTAATCCTATTTTTGCACTTCCTCTGTCGTCAAGACAATTGATAAGTTTCCTAGTTTAAGTTAATTTAATGATCCCCAGATCTAACCGATCCTGCGGCATGTCCTCACTAATCCTCCGGGAAGTGTCTCGCGGCCAGCCCTTCTGCACTGGCTTAAACTACGACTGAATGTTTTGATATTATTGCACAACTATTATCAATAACAAATATTTGTGTGGTAAACATAAATGTTTGTTCTCTGTCTGGGTGTTATATTGTATTCTAAGTATGTATTTACAAAAAAAAAATGTATTCAAGTATTATATCAGCTATCTGGTTCCCATATTACAAGCTCTGCTTAGTTTGGGGCTGGGTAGTGTTGTGTGAATTGTCCACAATATTTATTTATTATTTAACTTTAAAATTTTGAATGTAAAAATCTGTGATCTTTGCCTACCCCTATTAGAGTGAGTAATTGAGTAACAGTGATGACATGAGACCTTGGAGCCACTGAGGGCAACTAGGGCATGCGACCACATGGTCTTATGGCATGCAATTACATAGTTTATACAATGCTATAGAACAAACATGTTACCCACAAAACTTCATCGCGTATTGACTCAACTTTGCCTCGAAACCCCAAATTATCGAAACTACCTAACATGTCTTAACTTTGGAGCACGAAACCAAACACTAAATTACATTCAAGTGTCAAAATCTCACAGTCCGTGTCTCCAAGCAGGAGGGGGTGGTATACGGGGGGTGGGGAGTGAAGAGAGGGGGTAGCGTAACGGGCGCGTTCAGGCGGAAACTGACGATAACAGCCGAGCCTACCACGTAACCCTGTATGTCGGTAACTCAAAAATGTATGCCCAATAATGAAGTTTGATAAGAGAGTTAGTTGAAGTTTTTGGTGAGCCAGAGATAAGATACAGCTGGGAATATTAGCTGCCTTTAAAGAGGTCAAAATAGAAGCTAAAACATACTGAGAAAATCTCTTTCATGTAAGTTAGTAGGTAAGCGTTCAAAAGTGTGCTTATAAAATGCAAAATAAAATTTAAAAAAAAATGATATTTGTCAAGAATGCAAGCGTAGCAAGCTATTGCTACGGCGTAGCACGTCTACGCGGTAATAATGGAAGTTATTTTATTATTTCTACAGGTTATTATTAACTATTTATTTATTTAATACTATGTAAGCTATCGTTTCGCAAGTACCTATTTACATAGACGAGCTATACAAAAAGAAACAAAACCATTGTTGTAATCTTACGTTTTGAAATTCGAACATTCGAATTTTAAATTATGGTTCATCTAAATGTATCGATTCTCAAACACGAATAATCGATATGAAATGTGTTTTATTTGAATCGAGTTGTCGTCGTAGGGGAGCTATGAAGCTGGAGTGTTTTTATAGCTACAACGGATGACAGTTATAAAGAGTTCTTATCTACAAGTAGGAATCTGAATAAGGACGTTAGACTAGCTAGATAAATGCATGTGAATTCTTATGCATGAGAAATTATTTTTATGCAGCAACCCTTTTTATTCTTGTTATATGCCTATTGTTTTTACTTTACTTATGGTGATGGTCGAATTATATTTATCCCATTGATTGGTACAGTCGGCGATGAAGTAAATTAACAATTTCAGTTATCGGTATTCAATGCAGTTTTTTTTAGATTTAACAAAGAAAGTTTTTCTAGTCGAGTTCTTTGTGAAGGGCTCGTCCGGGGCAGTACTACCACCATGCCTTTTTCCGCAAGCAGCATTGCTGTGTTTCGGTTTGAATGGTGTGGGTGCAGGTAAAATTACTGCCACGTGAAGCTCAAGTTGATGGACGCAGAGCAGTGCATCGTAGCGCATGTTCCTGACTTGCGTGACCTTTGAGACAATGCTTTGTTGTAGGCTATGGTTACCACATAACATCAGGTGGGCCATACGCCTGTTACATCAACTAGTTGTGTAAAAAAAATATTTTTTCTTTGATTAATACTTATTAAATTGTTTTAGAATCTTGTCTGTTTTTTTTTTCATTTAATGATTAAAATATTTACTTACCTGAATTTGATTACCTACTACAGATCTTTTTTCAATTTTCGTTTTTCCTACCTATGTTTCATATTGTTAATATGAAGATAGGTCAGTTTTCAAGTAGGCTTGAAAACTACTTACTTAAAAAAAAAAAAAAAAACTAACATCAAGCAATGTTATCCCTACAAATTCTAATCATCAAAAAACACTAATACGAATTCGCTAACCACATCGAATATGACACTATCCCCAAACAAAACACATTCCCTTATGTCGGGGCAATAAAGTCCAAAATCGCTGACATGATAGAAATATAATGTTTATCGGGATCCCATCTGTCAGCAGAACATTAATGTTTCATGAAGGTGTAGATCCATATCAGATAATAGACAGGCTCTGTTTACCGTCACTCACTGTCTGCTGGGGCGACACTCGTGTACTAATGGGAATACATATCCTAAACTATAGGTAGGTACTTACTAGCAAACAAAGATTGGTAGTACTTTCATACCTCAGTAAGACACCTGAGTAGATTTGGTGAATTTCATGAAAGTAATTCGATCGACATTTGTAAACAGTATAGAGGTCAATGACCGTGAAATACATCTAATTTTGATTGGCGTGGAGAGTTGGTGTTATTATTTGCTGCCAATTTGACTTTAGGTAATTGTATAATCTTTATACCAAAGGTCTCAGCAATATTTTTATGAACAACTCGACTCTGGGATAGTTTTAGCTAAAAAACGAGTTTAAAATTTGAAATAAGAATGAGTCATCCCACAGGCTTAAGGTAGCTTAAAAAATTTCCAGCACAAGCAAAATAACACGTCATAGTTGCCATTTTCCCGCTTTCCTGCCAAGAAAAGCAAGATGGCGGCGGAACCATAAACAAAACTTGGCTTATCGCAAAAACGTCGTCGGTATGACATGTATTTCATTCGCCGGTATTCCCCTGTGCCGTCCCTCGGTGGGGAGTTGTGTTTTGTTCAGAAACCCGCAATATCTAGATAATGCTGTTTTTGAAATAAGAGAGTTTTATATATTACAGGAGTTATTTTTGTAAATATCCTAGAAATTTCAGCTGGGTAGGTAAGTATTTCAAAAGCGTCTAAGGTTATTACAATTGAAAGGAAGATGCAACTGACTCATTAATAAGAGGTGAATTATAACAAAAAATACCGTCTTAAAAGCAAACTTCGTGCTGAAAACTTTCACCTTCCATAACCCGAAGATATTCTTAAATCCCAAACATTAGCATTCAGCGATATGAATGAGTAATAATAAATTGTGAGTTGAGTCACGCGTCAGCCATTTTGTCGCAAAACGGCGGGAAAAGGCTGACACGCTCCACTGCACATCAGGTGTAACCGATACCATAGCGAATACGCCCGATGCATACTGAATTATTTAAAATTGGAATTCATTTTTGTTTTTAATTACGGTTTGTTTGCAGTTCGAAACATTAGTTTTCAATTACGAGCTTGTTTGAGAGTTGGTAAGTTGAAAGAAGTGAATTGGAAACAGATATCGTTTTTTTTTATTAGTTAAGTAAACAACATAAACTGAGAAACGTTATAGTTACTTAAACATCTTGTTATTGTTGAAGTGCTTTGCACGAAATGTCACATGACTTAAAAATATAAAAAGATAGAGCAAATTAAGTTTGTGTAAAAACACTGTAAGTACTCTACCTATCCTACATGTTTGTGCACAGTGATTTCACACCCGATGCACCGATGACATTTTTAAGTATGCGGGATGTCGTTGGATGGAGAGGGCTCTGAATGTTCTTGAAAATTTGTATGGGTGGCCTATGTTTACCAGTGGACTGCTCCAGGCTGATGATAATGATGATGAGAAACATTCTATTACAGATACGAGAGGTAAGTATACCTCTACTTATTATACTCTATAGAGTCTGAAACAATAAATTAATTTTGTATCAGAGTTCTAAAAGGCCATATTCAAACAATAATTATATGTTGTGTATATGTGGGCGGGCATTGGGGCGGCACTAACACGCGCGGGGTACCGCCTCCGACCATCGACAATTTTTTTCTTTATGAGTAAGCAAATAGTTTGTTTGGCGTTTTTCAGCCTTTGATGATTTTCTTTCAAAGTCAAGTGTCCCGTCCCTGCTCTCCCAACTTATTTTAGCTAAAATTTTCTTTTAAGAATTTTATCATCATGACAGTGCCGTCTAAAAAAAGACAGAAAATAACGAGATTGACCCAATGAAGACCCAGGGTAGACATCTTTGGAGAAGAATGATTATAAAAGCCGACCCCAAATAAAGATGGGACCAGGCCTGAAGAATAAAGACCATGTGTCATCATTGTGTCATAGATACAAGAAAACGGAAAGAAATAAGTTGAGGCATAACCTATTGTGGTTAAAAGCCCATTATTACCTATTTACTAATTACCAAATTGCAATTGCAATCCAACATACCAAGTAATCACAAATGTAATTAGTTAATTGGAAATCTATCCTATCATGCATAGATCATTCATGCTTAGGATGCCATTATAATAAGTTAGCCTGTATGTGTGAGAGACTATAATAGTGGTAGCAAAATTGGCTTCCGTTTCCAGTAACGGGTTCAAATCCAGTCGTATACCCATGAGTTTTTAAATTAGATAAATTTATGTGTGCAATGCTAGTGCTCTCAAACGGTGAAAGAAAACATCGTGAGAAATCCCGCGGTTTAGTCAGCTCTGCACGTATTGACCATGTCTTTACTGTGGATTAGGCCGAACTAAAAGGATCATACAAAAAAACGGTAGGAACCAAGCCGTAGTTTGTTGCCTGTTCTTTATAGGCGTGTTGCGTGGAACGGCCCTTTACCTAATTTTAAGATGTTTCAAGGTGATCCCTGTGATAAATTTGAAATAACTGCTAGTATGGTATAGGGGCTGAGCAAGCCTACTTTCATCGTCAGTCGTAGATCGAACCCACGACCTACGGCGCAGAAGGCAGAGCTACTACCAACTTAGCTGAGAGGCCAGTTTTTTTTTTCAACATCGTTGAGTCATGGTATAACCGTGAACCATTTGAGTGAAAACGCGTTAGATAACTTCTGTGATAAGTCTGCTATTGGTATCATTGAAAATATACACAATTTGAAAAAAAATCTCTATGAATGAAAATAATATAGCTACCTACCCACCTACACTTCTTCCACCCTCCCCCCTTCCTTTCTTATCGCTGTTAGCTATAAGGCCGCCCTTTGTTTTACTGTAAATGTTTATTTTTAAGCTAAATACTGTATTTATATTATGCGTCATGGTAATCAATAAAGAGTTATCTATCTATCTATACCTATAGGTACGTATGTAATAGGGGTTCGTAGTCGGTTAGACACATGCAAATTAACATCTATAATTACACGTAAACCATACAAACGAGGGGATGAAACCGCCCTTTAGCGAACATTTTCATGTTTTAATCCTGTTTCATGCGTTATTGGCCTCAACCCTTTGTGATCGTTCGCTCGAAAACTGTGCGACGGCGACGTCTGTGGGACGTATTTGACAAGCATTCGGAAAATTAACCCGTTGTGTTTAGTTCCAGAAGTTCTAATTGATTAATATCGTTGGTTTGTAGCTTAGGAAATATTAGAATCACATGGTTGTGTAGATAACAGTAGGTAAAAAAAAATAAGTTAAAATTATGTTGCTGGTAAAACCGTCTGCGTGTTGTATCTTTAGCATGAAAATTAGCGGAGACAGTTGACTTTACATTATCGGAGGACTGGTTTCTGCATTGATTCGCAAGTTCAAGAACTTTATATTCAAAGTTTTATTGAAATTGTACTTTTCGAACTTTCACAATCATAACATAACACACACTGAATCTATTACAAAAAAATATAAGGTGTATAAAATAAAGTAATTAATGCGATTAATACCCGTGTAATAGATTCATTGATATTGGTCATCATTGTGGATGGTCTGAGCCACATATCAAAACACCGATGATCGATGATTTCAAGTATTTAACAGTGAGGATTGTAAAAAAAATATGTATACCTCACACGGTACATACTACCAAATAATTCAAGATTTTCTTTAAATATTGCCCTCGATAGACATGCAAACACTTGGCACAGTTTTCATGTTCTTTTCATTGTGTTCTTAATATGTAACTACGACATAATATTTATCTCTGGTTACAAAACAATATATTAAGAGTTTCAAGTTGTCTTAATAAATAGAAAGACAAAAAGAAAATAACTGTTTTATTTATTTTTATTACTACACTTAAGGAAATCACAAAGATTTTTATAATGTCCCAAAAGTTAAGAGCCGAGCGGGATTTGAACCCGCGACCTTCCCCTCGGTACGGGGCTGCCCTGACCACTGCGCCATCGGATCCTAATCACACTCGACGAATAACTCTTAGGGACTGTTCAAAGTTGTCGCGGGTTCAAATCCCGCTCGGCTCTTAACTTTTGGGACATTATAAAAAAAAAGAAAATACATTCCTTTGACACACAAAACACAGAAATAAATAAATATAGTAATGAAAATTATTTTCAGACTTTTACCGTCAATTGCCAATACGGCCACATCCTCAATATCTGCCGCACCCTAACCACCCGTGCAGTGAAAGGGTTGTAATGAAGGCGAAGGATTTAATTGCTGTTTTGGCTGGGTGTGTGTCCCGGAGTCCCTTTCATCCTCCAGGGATTACATACCTACTGTTAGGTACACCGCATCCGTTCCGGTATAGAGGCTCTGTGTTGACTATTCTTAATAAAATTGGTATAACTGACTGACTACAAACATATAGGTTCTAGAAGCATGATAAAGGAGTAATTTTCTGTCTTCTTTTATTGTCATAAAGGAACAAACATTTGTTTTTATTTTTCTTGGTTTATTTTGATGGTCTAATGGAATTTTACTCGCAAAGACTTACTGGCAAGTTATGCAAATAAGTCTAACTAAAAGCATGAGTTGGTATTTTTTTTCATGGTACAATAATGTAATTAAAAAAGCTCACAAAAACGCACGGTTGGGATATAGGCTGCATTATTTAGCTTTTCTCACTTTTCGAAAAAGCAACTTCAGTCTTAATCTTTTAGGTTTCAAAAGATTATCCCATCTGTAATTTACAATTTCACGTCGTAAGCAACATTTACCATGTCAATAAACCTTAATTACCAAACCAAATTATCTATCAAAACAATCCATCCTATATACTACATAAATTCCCCGGCACATGGTATGTCGGCATGCTCAAAGCGTGTCGGGCGCGGCACAAACCCTTTGATCTGCCACATATACCGATATACTGACTGTGTACCTATAGCTTGTCTAACGTTGAAGGCCCTTCTATTTTGGTAGATCTTAGGGTTGAAATCTGGCTTAAACTGGTAAAGGACTGTTTGTATTAAGTTATGAATTATTTCGAGAGTTTAACCTTGCGCATCTAAGCGCTCTGCGGTAGCGATCAATGAAATATGTCAACGACATTTGACAACGTTTCACCGCAAAACGGCTTGGTGTTGTTAGTTGCTATCACGCCAAAGCAATAACTCTGTCACAAAAAAAGTCATGAGCAAAGCGTGAATAAAGGAACCAGACAAACGATAAAATATTATTTGATCAATATTTCTTAACTAAGAATATTAATATTAAACTAACAATATTACATAAATACTTTCCTTTATTTCCAACAAAGCTAATGCTCTCAACGAACGGTGCGAAACATCGTGAAGTAACCCGCGGCGTATTCAGCTCCGCACGTATTGATCATGTCTTTTCTGAGAATTAGACTGACTAAGCTGTCAGGATGGTACAGGTGCTGGGCAAACCTACTCCATCTAAAAATCCTGTCCCAGGCACTCTAGCATCCTGAAAGAGCATGAGCAAAAAACAGTTGCCGTGACGCTAAATAAATCTAGAATAGATGCAAAGGCCTTTTACATAATCTTATTTCTTTTCAACAAGGACTGAACGTGATCTTTATATAATTTTTTTTTTCTTAAACCAACGCCTAGCAGTACCAACCGCAAGTTTGATACTTGCAATACTTAGACATTTTGTAGTTGTGTATAATTAAAATAAATAATGAAAATGTTTCCGTTAAATGAACCGGAAAAATAAAGTGTCTTTTTGAATGAGAATCGCGAGTGGTGAAACGGTCATTAAAATTCACATTAAACCAATAATAATTCATTTATATTATTCGATAAACCAAAATGGATATTCCGTAGACAAAAGTTGTAGTAGGTACATTTGCTTACACAAGAATTCACAATTTTAAATATTGATTTATTTTGATAATTACGTCTGGTAGACCACCACAAGTGACTTTAGATGCCATTTCATAAATTTCGTAGTGTAGTCATTTTAATGCTACATAAAGAATATAATGATGAAAAACAACATCTTATTGCTTAAAGTGGTACATAAGTTATTATTTTTGATGAGTAGATGTCCCCTTTATACATTATTCACTTCGCTCTAGCTATAGCATAACATTCTCAGATCTAGATGGATTTCCGAATAAAATAAAATATCATACCAGTGTTTGAAGAGCGGACCGAGTTGGGAATACTTTCGGATATTCGCATCAAAACACTTCAAATCCGCCTAACTTTCTCCGTCTAGCAAGACAAACGACCCAGCGAACAAAGTGTGACAATCCCAACCGCAAGCGACATAACTCACATGCCCAATAAATACATATTCAACTAGGCCGTAGAGGCCGTAGATCTCACTAATTTACTACTCTTGTACCCCATAATAACCATTCATTGTCCGGAGAAATCTAGAGGCATTTTTCTTCACCTTATCTTGTAGACCAGACAGTCGTGTTTCTCTCTCCAACTTGTGGAAAGTCTAGTTCTTTCTCGCTCGCACAGTGTTTTATCTTTTCCCCCCTCTTTTATTCAGTACGTTTTATTTAGTTTTCACCCCTAAATGGATTTATTCCGCGTTGTGGTTCTTTGACCTTGTCGGTCTGTCTGTAATAAAGTGTGACCTAAAACTGTAGGTTTGTAGGTGGAATAGGTAAGTAAATATAAGCTTTCTATCAAGCCTCATGCACTATTTTTTTTTCTATTATGAAGGCCGATATACGAGCTTTTACTTTCTCAGATGCTATTCAAATTCTTAGGATATTACGTGATCCCAGAAGTTGTGTTGATAGGGAAAGTTTGAACGAGCGACCATCAATTTAGCATATTATCTGCTGACTTTCAGGCTAGTTTCTCTTGTTTGAAAAGTGGTATTTTGCAGGAAAAAACAAGTACTTGCTATTGCATCTGTTTCGTTTTTGTTTTTTTTTCGATTAGCTGTCAAAATTGACAGACGAAAAAAAGCGTCAGCGTGGTGTCACTTTTGATTATGTCAGTTTTCTGAACTCGTTTGAAAAATACTAGCAGGAGATTCGTTTTCTGTCATTTTGAGAAGGCATACTTTGTTTTTTTTTTTCATTTAATTTTGTTTCTAAAGTTCTTTCTAGTTCTTTCGGTGATATTTTAACATTAACTGAGGTCTTAGCGCAATGAGCAGTGGGAATGAAAGTGTAAACGTGGTACCTATCTAAAAATTTAAACGCCATAAATTTAAAAAAAAAACATAAATGTAAAAACTGGTCCATGGTTGAACATTTAATTTTGTCAAAGTCAAATATGTATTTATTCAAAAAAAAGGATCACTTTGCGACGTTTGAGTCTAGATGAGTATTCAATGGTATCAAAAAGATCACTTTGAAACGTCTGAGTCTAGATGAGTCCAGCTGTCAACCGGGGTAATCGAACCCACCTCTAATTTAGCCGCGTGAAAAGTCACAAATCAAATATAATCACATATTATTTCGCAAAATAGACAAGCAGTAACTATTGATCATGGGTCATTATGGCACCACGATCATAAATAAAGTCCCCTCGCGAGGGATGGGGGAAGTGAAAATAAAATTAGTTACACTGCTTTATCACGTGTGTAGGACCCTTAAACTGTTAGTCGATATGGTACTTAAAAAGCTACTTGTTGTCTAAGTTATTGTTGAACTTAAGGACTCGGGATTCAGTTTTGCGCCCTCGTCGAAAAATCATACTTTAACCTTTTTTGAAACAATAGGCAATTAAAAAAGTCGTTATTTATGTCTGTTATAATTATTCTAACAAAATGTACATCTTTTTATGTTTTTTTTTTATTTTATGTTATGTTTTTCTTGTGTTTTTCATTTTTTTTTATTAGCATAATATACAAGGTGTATCTAAATATGTGTACTATGCGAAGGTGGGGGGTTTCAGACCACAATGGTGATCAGTTGTGGAGGGGAGATAATAAAAAAATCCTATTTTCAGTTTCCCATACAAAAATATTTAATTTCATAATGCCTAAATAAATTGACAACCCTATCCTTGTAACCCCTTGACCCCTTGACCTACTACGTCTGTAGGTCTACTACTACTACCTACTACCTCTGTAGCTGAGTTTAGGGTTGTCACTTTGTATAAAGTCAGCTGTTAATGTTGAAACTTCGTTGCAGTTTTTTTCAGAGATACCAATCGAAGTTCGAAAAGTCGTTGAACAAAAGTTGTTCCCCGGGGGGTGGAAATTCACCCCCCTTCAGGATGGTACACATATTTTGATACACGTTGTATAAACTAAACTTATACCAATACTAGCATTCATACGCGGCTCCACTTGCGTATTACCTCCTTTGCCCTCCTATGTCCTAAAAACCTACATGTTATCCAAGTCACGAGCTATGCATTTTACGTCTCACCAAAATCCGTATAACCTTTGAGATGAGACAAACATACTCACTCACAAACTTTCCCTTTTTATTAGTAGGATTGTTATTAATAAATAAATAAATATTGTAGACAATCCACACAACACTATCTAGCCCCGAATTAAGCCGAGCTTGTACTATGGGAACCAAGTAGCTGATATAATACAATTTTTTTTTTTTTGTAAATACATACTTAGAATACAATATAACACCCAGACAGAGAACAAACATCTGCGTTCACCACACAAGTATTTGTTCTCGGTGGGGATCGAACCCACGACCTACGGCGCAGAAGGCAGAGCTACTACCAACTGAGCTAGAGGCCAGTCAAGTAGATGTTTCATCTATACGAACCAAAATAACAGATACAAAATAAAGATTATTAACAATTGTGTCCAAACCGTCACGTGCAGTAATTGCCGCCACAAAGGCACAGTAATTGGCAAATAGCAAACAGTTACAAAGCGATGCCTTTAGCGATGCCTCAGGGCCTACAGTAGAGCTGTCCTGTCCTGAACTAACAGCTGTAGGCCTACCACCAGCTCTGTCTGGCTCTGTCTCTGGGTCTGGTTTTGAGTCTGTGTGAGTGCTGTCTAAATAAATCACAAAACCAGAGCCAGAGATAGAGCCAGACAGAGCTCATGGTAGGCCTACTGGTTTTAGGTCTGTGTGAGTGCTCACCAGTGTATTATACTGTGTGCGTGTGACGTTTCGACGAAGGATTTATTTAGTCAACACTCACATTGACTCAAAACTATAGCCAGAGACAGAGCCAGACATAGTAAACAGCTGAATCTATTTTGAGGATATATTTTCTAACCGGTTCATAAATGACGAAAGCAATACTTACCGACTAACAAACATTTAAAAAAACTGAATTGAGAACCTTCTCTTTTTTATTTTAAGTCGGTTATGAACGTTACCTAAGTTCGATAACTTTAACATTTTTAGACCTAATCAAGTTCGGGAATATTTTCACCTTCGGTGCTTATCTTTATTTATTAGATAATTTTTATAATAAATATAGAACGAAGTGAACGACAAAAATAAGCTTGATAAAATACATCCAGAATACCGCAAGAGAAAATTTCCCCGAACCAAAATAATATTGTTTCATCGCAGCCGATCCTAATGGGTTTGAGAGATCGAAATTAAAAATTCCATAACTCGGTTTGTAGGAGTCCCAGAAAAATCTCAAAGCCACCTAATTGGATACAGAATACCACTACAAAGGGGGATGTTTGAGATAAAAATGAAAATTAAATCTTCCAAGCGGATGGGCAGGGTAATGTTTTTGACGGTACCGGAGGCGGGCCGCCCCCACCCTTTAGGGGGGAGGGGGTGCCGCAAATCGACTATCAAAATGCTGCTGAAAAAAGTTTTGTTGCGATGCCAGTGTGACCGGCTGTTGCGGATTTCTGGCCATTTTGTGTGCTTTTGTTTTTATTCTGCGGTTTTGGCTCGTCTGATGCGTGGATCGATTATGCCCGTTGCCGTACGTTGGTTCACTGTTTTTATTAAAACAATAATAAAGCTGTAGAGAAGCTGTGCAATGTATATAATACCAAAGGGTAAAGATTGGTTTTTTTTATGCAACTATAGCAGCTGATAGAACAAGCATATTGCCCACTTGATGTTAAGTGGTAACCATTGCCTATAATAAAGTCATGTCTCGCAGGTCACGCACGTCAGGAACGTGCCCTGCATCCTTTACCTTGATGCAAAAAAATGTTAAGCCTCAAGTGCCAGTTATTTTATCGGCACACTCTTCAAGCTAAAACACAGCGATGCTGCTTCACGGCAAAAATAGGCATGGTGGTAGTACTTCCCTGGACGAATCTTAAGGCCTAGTAATATTAAGGGTTAGTACGAGAAGTACGAGTATTACAAATGGTACAAAATAACCACAGAGTGGTGCCCGCAAGAGCCAAGACGTCAGTCACGGCAGACCAAAAACAAGATGGCGAGACGAACTCGACAAGTACAGTCCACACTCCACAGTGGAACATCTCAGCACAGGACCGCTCAGAGTGGAGAGGATTGCCCAGCAGTGGGACATAGATGGTTCATAATAATAATAGTACGAGTGGTATAAGGTTATATTCTGTAACACGTCGTTTCATGATAATATAACCTATGAAACACTCGTTTACTGTTTATAACATCGTAATTATTATAATACTCCATAAACACAACACCGCTAACTATTCAACTATCTCTCCATCCCCTCTTCTTCTTGAATCCTAGCGCGCGAAATACTTTGAAACCTTAACATGACAGTGACAGATGACAACCTGATTACAGAATATAGTATAGCCGTAGCTTAGTAGAATGGCATTGTTTTTCAATACTAACCTTTCTTCATCCCGCCCATGTCTCCATTACACCCTATCGCCTGAGGTCCAGGACTTAGACTGTGTAGCTGGTACGGCGGGGTCCTCGTGTCGATCTGCGTTGGCCACGGAGGCCTAGGCCAGGCGGGTGCTGCGCCAGGGGTGCTCAGGAGTCGCAGCCGCTC
Source organism: Thera britannica (assembly GCA_939531255.2). Lineage (NCBI taxonomy): Eukaryota > Metazoa > Arthropoda > Insecta > Lepidoptera > Geometridae > Thera > Thera britannica. Next base: position 15,513,961 of record OW618043.2, on the reverse strand, counting down.
GTAGACCGGCGCGGAACAGTCTGATGGGGACTGGGTGTTGGACTTCTCCTTCTGCGCAGCCAGGTTCCGCAGCACGCGATTGATGGAGGAAACCTGGTGAATGTTTCATATTATGAATTAATTTCATTTAAAATATAACACCGACTGCACCAATCCACCTGCCAAGCGTGGTGACTATGGCCAACCGCCCTGCATAGTGTAGGGGAGGCCTGTGTCTAGCAGTGGACTTCTTCAGACTAATGATGATTATGATTCATTTCGTAGTTTTTTTATGCTTTAAAGTAAAGTAAAAGCGATGGAAAGCGGCTACCGTAACCTATGGACGCTAGCAACACCAGAAATATCGCTCGCGCGTTGCTGACCCTTAATAAAAATTTAAACTCCTTTTTTTAAGAATCTTATCCTGTAGTCTCTAGGGAAAACCTCAGCAGGAAGAGCATTCCACAACCCTATGGAGAGCGCGCGAGGAAGTTCGTCTGAAACCGAACGATGCGCGACCATGCAAGTTATGTGGATGAACCCTTGCCTAAATGAGCTTATCTAAGCTCTTCTTATCTTGCGCTCATAATATACGAGCTATTGTGTCAGGGTTATCTTACTGAAGATAAAATCACATTAGATCACATTACAAATAGGTAAGATTTCGGTCAAGCGTTTGCAAATAACTGAATTGCTTGTTTTTTTATCGGTTCCAAGTTTATTTTGAATTAAGAACGATGAGAAGTCAAGCCCTCGAAAATATTTGAATTTGAACTTTTGATTTTCGATCGCAGACAATTTAGAAATCAAAATGTGATACGTAAACTAAAAACTAAAACACATCGTTTCATAACGGATAGTGGGTTCATGAGACATGATCCTATGTTTACGACAAAGGGAACCGACCCGTTGATGACACGAAGTCGGAGAAGCGTGCAATAAATTGATTATCAATCTTATTTCTGAGATCTTTGTCGCGCTTCGTAAGACTTGAGGAAGATGTGACAGTCGCTTGTTTGATTTTATTTGGTTCACAGAATTGAAAAATGTTTGATTATAAGTCTGTAAAGGTCACTGCCCAAAAATGCCCCTGCCCCCTGTCTAATTTTAGAACCTATTTTTAAAAATAGAGGTTCTAAAATTGTAAAATACCTATTATAATAGACCAGCATTCATTTGCATGGGCGCATGGCACCTATTGATAATGTAACCTAGACTGCCCAAAAATACTCTTCAACGTATGTATACATGGTAATGTAGCCCACCCATGGCATACCGAAAAAGTCCCATGGCGCACCAACTGTCACTGTCATATGACAGCGCGCGAAACGGACATGGTACGTAACTTAGACGTAGGGCAGGAAGGCCGTAAGACGATAGAAGGTAACTTGATACGCGGCCGCGCGGTGGTCCACGCCTTGCCCTGACTGGCAGATGACGGAATGCCTGATGGAGCGAGAAAGCGTGCCACGTTCGAAAAAAGCTTTTTTTGCGTTTTGTCTACGATGTAGTTTTGTTATGATATTTTGTTTCGATAATTGGAAGTTTTTATAACTTATCGTATATTTTTTATTGAGTTTAACTTAATAATCTAATATTTCAATCTAAATACCCCTACAATACTAACTCAGTGCTATAAGTATTAAACTTTAAATCTTTTTAAAACTTACAATTTTATGAGCAAGCACTTCAATTCTTCAATCGGAAAAATAACAAGTTGTTTAAGAAGGTACGTGATTAAAAGTCAGACTCTCATTTAAAGCAAATGTCAAAATATTTCTTAAAGGGTTGAACTTTGAGTGGACACAAATGAAATGGAAATTTTTAACAAGATGTATAACTTTTAGAATCAATGATTCGCGCCAATTAGATGTTTTCCTTTTAATTTCTTGTTATTTGTTTTCTTAAACATTAATTGATGCTTGTTTGCTTAGAAAGCTACTTGATTGACCGGAAATCTTAAATTGACTGAGATGAGACTCAACAAATTGAATAGCCTTGTGTTAAAAATGACGATATCTCGCGACAAATTGGAAAACCTATTTAGATGCCACATAAAAATGTAGGTGTACCTATTTGTTTAGGCAACCAAAACTATAGAAAAATTAAGAACGAATAAACGGCCAAATTTAGTTTATGCTATCTTAAAATAACCCCGACTATTTATCATTGGACCTAACTCACCTAAGTAATGCATGGGTTAATCTCATAGTCATTTCAAAATACTGCTGAATCACCCAGCGACCAACCGCGCTGCGCAAGTGTGGCCATGTGTGTAACCTTCAGTAGGGTTGCAGTATGTAAAAATAAAACCCAAAGGACCTGTAAACAGTCCTCTAATTCGAATCACACACTCGAATTCCCTCGTTTCAACGATACCACGATTCTACTCAACCGATCTACCAATTAGTAAAATCCCTATTTGGAAATTTTTGTTTGTATGTTTATAATGAATTTTATCTGAAAGACCGCATTTAGACAATGTTTTATGACAATGGGTGCATTTCGTACGATTGGGTCCAAAAGCGATTTTTTGCGGTTTTCAAGATGTGTTCACGGTGCCTTGATTTGTAATTTGGTAAATACAGGTAGCTAAGCTTACGAATTCATGAGAGTTTAGAGGAAGGGTTAAATCAGGATTACTGAAGTTAACGTATTATTTTTTAAATAAGTAGGTATTGGAGACAGACATAAAAAGTAAGGAGGGACTTACCACAAAAAACATAGTACCTACCTGGCACAAAGCTACCGAAAAACTCATTTTACTTTTTTAAACATATTTTCATTACACAAATCGTATTCTCACTTGATTCAGTTTTGTATAGTGTGTATTTTTTTTTATATTGTAAGCATATGAATTATATAACAATATACCTACTACAAAAGTCAGCATCTTGTTTTTATTTCACTAAGTAGGTATACTTACTTCTTTTAAAATTTGCTATTTAAAAAGTATGAAGCTTTGATTAGCCACCGCTTATCAATAATAATAACTACAATTAAATTTAATTCCAAAATAAATGCAATTTATCGATCAACAATACCATTATTCAAGTCCCAAGACTCTATGAGAACGCACCTAATAAATGCATATCATTTCACTCTACTGATTCCGAATACTATTGAATAGGCCTAACACCTCGATCTACTCAATAAGGACCTAAGGGCCCAACACACGCCCCCCGTGGCGACAACGTATTGACAACTTATTCCCAATCAAACAAAGACCAGTTCCTTAATATTGACCCATTTCTTTGATTACCAACAATAGAAATCGACAATTAAAATAAAATAGGAAACGTGGGAATGGAACGAATAACTGCAGTTTTTGACTTTTGCTGTCATCTTATTTTTTTTCTTAGAGGCGTTTTCGATGTGGTCGTGGTGGGGCGGTACGTAGCCTTTATGTTTGATTGTTGTCTTCATATGGTCCTTTGAAGCACCTTTGTACGTTGATTTATTTGTTTGGATAATGTAGTTTCGAGTAATTATGGGCTTATTTTCTCATGAGATTATGAATGAGGTGTTAAATATTCCGAGGGTCAGTGAAATGTTATGCCTTTATTGTACTGAATTATTTAATTTATTCCAAAGTTAATTTACTCAACTAGGTAAAGCAACAAAAACTCGTAGAAATTACTATATTACTTATTCTAGATAGGTACTGTTTATAATAAAATAAAACAAATATTCATTTATGCATGGCTTGTACTCGGTCTGTAGGTATTGTTATTTGTTATGTGGCGTAATCACATAACAAATAACAAAACATACCTAGTAAGAAGCCTGAAAAAAACCAAACCTTTTGAGTTAGTATAGTAATAAATTTCATATTGTGTAGTGGTAACGCTACTTATAAGAACACATAAACAAGGTGTCACCTTACATAGAGACGGTAAAAAAAGTGCCAAGGGACACATTTTTAGTACCTATGCAAAATCCTATGCTTATTCTTAAAACTATGCTAAAGCAACATTGCTCATTAGCCTATACTTGGTTAGATTTTAATAATTAGGGTACCGCATACTTTCACACACGGGTGGCACACTAATCAAGTAAAAAAACATGAATACCTATCTTTACAAAACTGGTTCTATAGAAAGCTATCAATCCAAGTGATGACTCCCTTCTTTTTGCATTGAAACCCTCACAACATCCACTTCAATTAATTCATTACTACGCAAAAAGCTAAAACAAAAGCGACAGACGATATAAATAGTGAGACAACAGAAGTAAAGCAAAAAAATGCGCACCTACATTTTACGCGAGGCGCCCTGCGCGCTTACTTGCAAAATGTTGAAAACATTCGAGAGAAAGTCACCAAAAATATTGACTCGCTAAGTGCCGACTTGGCACACAATAGAACCAGCAGGTCGCCTTTTGTCGGCACCCTCCTGTAAGCGACAATGCACCGCTTTTTATTTTCGCTTTAAATATCGCGAGTGAGGTAAAGATTTTAGGCAAATGTGAAATAATGGTTGCGAAAATGTAAGAAAAAGTTTATTTTATCGAATTTACCATTATTTTACCGAATTTAGCTAAAGTACGTTTTCGCTTTCAACAAAATCACAAGTTACAGAATTCAGATTCGGCTTTAGATATCAAAAATATTTATCTGCTTTCTATTTTATTACGAAACTGAAATATAATTTTATTAAAATTATTCGAATCAAATTTATTCTGCTCATAAAAATAGTTAATTACATGCATAACTATAAACGTTCTGCCAGCCGATTTCAAAATAAGTAGTTACCTATTTACTCTTGTTTACGCGCGCAGTCAGTTAATGTAATTGCTATAAATAGAGAACCGCTCAACATCAGGTGAGCCATCTGCTTATTCCTACGCTTTTTTAAATCCATTTAAAAATATTTATTGCCGATTTCTTTTATCCAAACTCCAAACTAAACAGAATCCTTCCTCCCATTACATAAAACATGTTAGTAAATGTAATAAGCAATCAATCTATGCACAGCAATCAGAGAAAGCAAAGCAGCGATCAATAGAGCACCCTCTATTTGCGCGTTTCGTTTTACGCCGTGCTTTACAAGATGGCTCTCGCAAAATAAAATAAAAAAAATCGCTCTCTAAGCTTATTGAAAAGTATTCTCGCCCTGCGTTCACGGCGTCTGAACAAATATAAGATAATTTTCGCGCTTCGCCTCACCCGGTATTTAGGGGGCACCTTTCATACTTACGGCACCGTTTGATAGGTACACGCTGGGAACGGAACGTTTTTAATGTAATTTATTTTGAATTCGGAACGCGTTGTTTTACTTTTAACGGGCGCGCTTCGACCTTGATTTTTGAGAGCTCAATTCGATCGATCAATCGACTGACTAACTCGTGTTTTGATCAATCACTTTACTTTTATTTGTCACGTTCGTATTTATTGTATATTGATACAAATTGTACCTTACCTTATCAATATACGAATTCTTTATTTCCGAAATAAAGTGTTCTCTGCATACTTAAATTATCTTCGGTCAAGCGCAAAACGCGTGTAAACATCCACCAGAGCATGCTACGACTCTACACTCGTAAATAATAAGTAGGTAAGTGCGATTTTCGAATTTTTCCGCTCACACTATTGACGCTCCAGACATTTTCGTAAAACCCATCGCCGAAAAGAATCCTTGAAAATTTTGGACAGGCGTGTGGCGTAAAATTGTTTGCTGATTTATATCTTATGATCGTAAAAATAGGGTCGAAAATGGGAAGTAGCTTTATGCTTGAATTGAGTGAAATAATAGGGTCGTCGGAGACTAACTGATTTTCACGGTTATAAAACTGCAATGAAATTATTAGATGATTGAAAGTCAAACACGTAAAGGAGACAGTAGATATACTTAAAATAGTTTAATATAATGCTTATTCTTCGTAATTTATTTATAAAAAAAGAAAAAGTATTTATAGGTATTCGTATATGATAAATTAAGTATTGTGTATACAAATATCAATATACAATCACACTAATAATACCGACTTTCTCTTTCTAATCTTAATAATAAATACATTTTTATACATTCTTACTTCTATACCAATACTTACTATACTGTAATATATAAAGTGCTATAAGATGTAACATGCGAATGAAATAATAATAAACAAGTTTCCACTGAATTAACAATTATTTTGAACAAGGTACCTAACCTACGTGTTTTGTTTCCACAAAATATTTAAAAGCTTAAATCGTGAAATATGTTCAAATAATGAACTAAAATAACCGTAGGGTCAATATAATTAAATACCTACATCTTTGAAAACCAGCCAAATGGCAAAAGTCAATTGTGTTTGTTTGGCGAACTGGTATCGCACCGTCAGTAATGATTCCCATTTTAATAACAATAAGAGTCACTATTATTATTAATAAAACTTTATAATAGTGTATTATTACGATTGGCACGGGGATAAACGCTCGAGTGAATCAGAATGACAACTTTTTCAACGGTTTTTTTTTTATTTTTGTTACACTCTTATTTTGGTAGAACTATTAATGAAACCAGTTTCATTTTTTGATAAATGCTGCGTTCGGGTTTTTTAATAAGTAGACTTTTTGCGACTGGCCTCTTAGCTTAGTTGGTAGTTAGCCCTGCCGTCTACGACGTAGGTCGTGCGATCCCCCTTTGTGTGGTGGTTTGTTCTCTACCTGGGAATGTGTGTTTACAAAAGAAAATATAAATAAACATCCAAATTAATGACTTCTAATACCAGTAAGCAAAAATAAGAAAGTTTTATGTTTGATTTTTATTTTTTTTAAAGGTTTATTATAATGTTCATCTGTTTACACCTATAACACTTAATCGATTTAAATCTGCTTTTCACTAGTTCATCCCACTGTGTCAATACGATGCCCAATACTTCAGTCAGGTGTTTTTTTTTAAATATTTTCTTACATGTACATGTAAGAGTAAATAAATAAATAGCAATAGTTCTTGAAGTACTTTTAGGTCAGTAAGTACATCTCAATACGACATTAGTATATTATAACTCAAAAGATACGATCAAACGAATCAAACACCCAAACCCTTGTAATATGAATACTGTGGCTTCCAGTAATTACAGACAACTGACACTATGCAATCATCAGATTATAGAAATCAGTTGAAAAAACACATAAATATTCATCCTATCCACCCTACACAACGAACGATGACAAGTAAGTACATCGTTTAATACACAAAAGCGACACTGCATACCGTGGACATCGCATAAAATTATAATAAATATCTGCAGAGCGAGACAGCACATCATATCTGTGGGAGGGAAAGAGATGCAGGCGGTCATCCCTGGAGTTGCATCTTTATGCATAGGGTTGTCGGAGATGTGTCGGGGATTTCCCTCGCGTCTGTCAGTCATGTTGTGGAGATGAAGCTGTTGATACGAGACTGAGAACTATAGGAATAAATTACATGTAATGCAATTTGTTACTTTATAATAGCAAACAATGAAAGCCAGATTTTAAAGCTTCTCCAAATATCATGCTATTTGAAGTTCAGAACATCGTAAGAAGAGGTGTTTTCCGAAAATCTTGCAAATAAATATCAGAAAATGGTAAAAAGAGGTGCGTACTTCTTTGAAAATTATTCGATAAACTGCTACGATTGTTTATTGCGGCCCAACTCGATTCCGTGATTTCTCACTTCAGTGAAACCAAAATTATGATAATTGATAATTATGAAACTTAATCCAATCACTTTTAATTCAGAAAATTCAATAAAAATAACTTATTTTAAAGAAAGAAAAAAAAACTTTCAGTCAGTCAGCCCTATTCAAAATAAACTACTCAATGCCAGCCCTGATAAAGCGTTACCACATTCGTAAATTGTAAAGGTGACAATACATCGACACGTCATTTGGCATCGAACAGGGGCTATTAGATGTCCGACTGTGTGTGGGGTACTTTATGGCCATAACTCATTGTAACGAGAGGGTCCTACAATGATTCAGATTCATAAATGAATAAAGTGATGATTCGTGGTGATACAAGGGGCGAATGACATCTGTGAAATTATTGTAAAATCGCTTTGGAATTCTAAACAGTTCGATTATACGGTGTTTGAAAGGAAACTTGAATTTTATAAGCGAGATATTTTTCAATTCGGCATGGATTGGAGTTCTACGCTTTCCGTAGCTGTCTTGCTACGAAAGTTTTTAGACTAAGTATTTGTAAAAAAATTCAAAATTTAAATCTTTCAAAATATACTTCAATGTCATAAAAATAAAACAAAACAACATTTTAAAAATTATCCATAGAAAAGAATTCACAGTATTTTTTTTATTAAAAAATGCTAATGATATAATAGTGGAATTTATTGGTCAAAAAGCTCAGTGTGCCTTCACTAAAAAAAGCAAAACTGCCTCACGGATTTCATAAGTATCCGAGATACGGGGTAATCAGAGGTAAGTACACACATTTTTTGTCAGTCCATCGTTGCTATAGTAGTACTAGCTGGCTAAAAAACAACTGTCTATGTCTATTTATTTTTTGGTCTGCTCCAAAATAAGCATTTACAGATAGCAGCTATTAGTGCTACCGCAGTTGCGGCCAGCCGGTATTGCACGCGTGCGAATAGGTAATGTGCAATATCGCTCTTTGTGGTGCATTGGGTTAAAGCGGCTTTGATCGCGGAGCCAAAGATTTCTGGCAATTAGAATGTTTGAGCGATTCATTTAGGTCTAATTCCATTGCGAATGTATTTGGTATATATTTTGAGTAGTCATAAATCATTTCAGTTTGATGCGGAGACACCAGCCTATATGATTTTGATGATAGTTTTAGCTCTATAACGAACGTACCATAAAACCAGCTTGGATTTTTTTGGAGGGACTTCATGGTGTGTATGGCTCCAGGCATAAAAAAATGATTGGCTGTTGTCAGTACGATGGGCCAGTGGTACGGAGCTGCACGGTGTGGTTTTTAAGGCCCTGGTATGTATTTATTTTGCATTTTCCATAATAAATGCATTTTCGCACTTTTGGCTTAACTTATTTTCACAGAGATAACATTGAGTATTTCAAAAACTAAAAAGCAAACAATAAAGATGATAGAAAATAGTATATTGTGCCAGCTTGTCGAGAAAAAATTATGTGAGAATGCGGTCAAGCGTTTGCCTATAGAGTGTAAAAAACTGTTCGATTTTTAAACTTTTAAATATTTATTGCTATTTTACACAACGTTGACTATCAAAGTTAATGTTATCTTAAGCTGATGGTGGAATTAAGTTTTTGTCAAAAATTGACACAAAATCAATATTATGCTATTGATTTACACTTTTTGGACCGTAGACAAAGTTGCTTTTAGACACAAAAAGCTATTAAACTACCTCACTGTCCGTCCGTCAAGTTCAAACAAGACAAATTAAATTCCTCCAAAGACGCTAATGTCGGTTATCAAAGAAGCCTAAACATCTGATCGTGACTGTTGCGCGGCTGTAAGGCCCGTTTGAAGTGCACCCATCTGGAAACGCCCTAAGAATGCCTTCAGCCGAACTCACTTTGAATATATTTGCGTATATTCAACAAGTAAATAGTTACTAAGGTAGTATATACTGGGGAGAGATAAACTGCTAGGTGCTAACCTATCTGAGTTGATAGGGATCGAACGTAGGTTCTAGCTTCGATCCCTATCAACTAATATTTTTGTAGTGAATATAGATCTTTGTTGGTGGCTGATTAAATATTAGATTTACCAGATTGATATCTTAGATTGATCTATGAAGTAACGCTGATTGTTGGATAATAGAAGTTTGTTATACGAGGAGCTAAAATGACCCATTACATACGACGGACAAAATAATAGAAACTGAGTAGAATGGGTTTTTAGCGCCTTGTGTTACACTCTACTTTTCACTACGATTGCGAGAAAAAAAACAATACAACATGAAATAGCTAAGAAAAGTTCAAAAGTTTTCGTGCCAATGTTTTTTTTTAATTTATCTGTAGCCACAATGCATTACGTGCATTCTACCAAAGAGCTCGCCAACTTTAGTTCCATTTTCAAAAATAAAATGTTGATCTTATTTTTTGAAACAGTAATAAGTCGAGTCTTTTTTTTTTTTGGCGTCGCATGGTTTTATGCATTTGGCATTTTTATTTTATTTTTTACTTGGTTCAAAAAATTCGGGAAACAGTAATAATAAAATACGCGGAACTAAGGACTGGGACAGGATCAGTAGGGTTTACAAAAATAAGAATAATAAACTAGGAAAGGAAATATATACAAATAAATGGTTAGTTACACAACACGAACTAAATTTATATATTATTTACATAAATAAAGGATGCTAAACAATGATATATACAAGGATCTTAGGAAGAAAGGAGAACAATGATATTTGTAGGAAGAGGAATTCGACACAAGTCGAGTCTTTATTCATGATATTCTACTTATGACTAAATACTTTTTCGTTTTTGTAGGCTCATTGTTAATTGACAGACAAAAATAAATGCATTTTTTTTTTCTTCATTCTGGTACGCCACAATCTTCGTCTTTTAGAGCAAGACGAGTAAAAAAAAAATATATATCTTTAGGCGAAGTACTGATTACATCTGTTTCACGTTTATTTATATTTATTACTACAGTCTTAGAATCAGTTCAACACGCCATCATCTAAAACATGGAGTGCGGATTAAAATGAAAGTGCGTAAAACGCGAAACATATGCGCTCATTTGAATGCGGGGTCACCCCACCGTGCCTAACCGGGATTTAAGCTAAACGACACTTGTTTAAAATATAAATACGTTGGTGAAATAGGTGTACGAATAACGTTGAATAAACAGCAATTTAACAAATATTTCAAATTATAACGCTTAAACTATTGCCACCGTTCCGCAACTTTTTTTTTGCAATATGAGTATAATGTTACCCATTATACCTAAGTTAAGATTAAGGGAGGGTTGAAGTGAAGATGAAGAGAAGAAGTTTAAGATTAAGGGCTAAATTCTCAATCTACAGATAAGTTTATCCGTCAGATGCATCTCATTTTAGGCTTGTCAAAACAAAGACTAACCTTTTTTTATTCGGCGAATAAGAAGAAGATCCTATTATACTCGTTTTCAAAGAAACCTACACTAAACGAGTGGGTGGTTTCGTATAGGAGAAAACTTAAACACCTAGCAGAGAAAGACTGGATGAATGCAGACTGGTTGATACGTCGTTCAGTCCATTCCTAGAATGAGTCACAATACAGGACTGGAATAGTGAAAACCGACTTTAAAACTGCACAAAACTGAACAACTTAATTTGAAACTCGAATTCGTTTGAACTTCGAATCGACAACACAATGAAATGTTTTAATTCGATCACCCCAATATATATCCTCAGTTTGTAACGTATCTTATCTAATATCAGCTGATGGTATCACTGTATCACCATTTAATATCGCCCCGGACAGGGGAGACTGTACGGTTTACAAAAAAACATCATAATTTAGTTTAAAAACTTGAAAAACCGACTTCATAACCAAACTGCTGAGTTGTATTTGATGACATTTCTATGGACAAAATCTTTCACATGCTTATATTTTTTAAATAATATTTAATCAGCGTAAAAATGAGTTATTTTTAATTTACGGAGTCTTTATTGCAGTAAACAAAAAAACAACTGAATTCAAGACCTTCTTTTATTGATATTAAAAAGCAAACAAATAAATATACAAAGTGTGGTATGGTGTTTTTATTCAGTTGTTCGGTCCACGTACTTAGTCCTCGTTCCTTTTTACTATGGTTGTGGAGTGACCAGTGGGTGATTCGTAGCTGCTGTCAAATTGGTTGCCATACAGTCGTATAAATTTTATTGGTGGCGTCACTATACGACAGTGTTCTAGTCTAGTTTATTTTCTATTTTTCCTACATTTACAGCATGTTACAGTATGGTATACATGTTACCAATGATATTTAAAAAGGTTAATAAAAAACATTAAAGTGACCGATTGTTTTGCTGACCGTACGATCACTAGAGTGATTCGGCGTCATTTTGGCTGATGGAATTGATGGGATTTAGTGCTAATACAAGCAATCTGGACACAGAAGCATCTACCGTGTTAGATTATCTACTTCCCTAGTTCACCGACATAACTGGGCGTTAGGACGAATACCTTTGAGACTGATTTGTATATAAATAATATATAATAAAATAAAAGCATTTATTTTTCTTTTACAGAGTAGGTAGTGATACAATATATGGTGAAGATTTATTAGGAAAGTAATTAGTTGGGATGTGTCTACCCACTTTGCAAGAGACTGGAGCTTGAGATAGGCTTATATAGCCTGTAATACAAGTCTCCAGGGCCTTCCGCCATGGATAAAGACACCCATTTCCTCGACAGTACACAACCATTCAAGTACCTATGCATCGTTACAAACTGATAAAAGAAAACTAAATATCTAAACTAACTAGGTACTAAAAACACGGTTAAGGAGACCTTGCTTTTGGGTGTGTGTGTATGAGTATGTGTGTATATGTGATGGTGTTATGAAAGTAAGGGTGAGCTCTGGGAGTTCTCCTGTTACACAAGCCTCATAAATGAATAAAATAAATATTTTAGACAATCCACTCAACACTATCTAGCCCCAAACTAAGCAAAGCTTGTGCTATGGAAACCAGATAGCTGATATAATACTTATATGTCTACTTTTTTTTAAATAGATACTATAATACAATATAACACTCAGACAGTGAACAAACATCTGTGTTTACCACACAAATATTTGTTCTCGGTGAGGATTGAACCCACGACCTACGGCGCAGAAGGCAGCTACTACCAATTGAGCTAAGAGGCCAGTCAGTATAATTATGTTTCATATAAAAACCAAAGAAGCGTTAGTTACACCATTTATAACTAACGGCTAGACCGATTTGGATGAAACTTAGATTTAATATAGTTAGCAACCTGGATTAGCTATAGGCTTTTTTTGTGGAGGCAGCTAGTTTTGCAATGAAGAAACCCTTTTGTCTACTATTATTTATTTTTTACTATCCTATGGTTGGGTCCGAATAAATCTGGGGCGTCCGAAAATGTGATGGGTCGACGACATCGTAAAGGTCGCAGGAAACACCTGGACAAGAGACGCGCAAGACAGGAGGCTGGCAAAATATAAAGGAGGCCTATACCCAGCAGTGGGTGATACTGGGCTGAGATGATGATGATGATGGTCCTATGAGTGGCTTTAAGCTTAGACAGAAGAATGTGATCGATGAATATAAAAATTATTAGTACGTAATAAAGTATCCAATAAAACCGTTAATACCGTCCGAAAGTGTAGGGCAATAATAATAAGTAGGGATAATACAAAAATTGCATATCCCGGCTTAGTGAGCACGTGGCTCGCGGTACTTATGCCGCTTCGCTTCTCACCCTAGTGGGAAGTCTCCTTTACTTTTGCAACTGATTTTTTAGAGATTTTTAAATTCTGTTCGTAGGTCTGAACTGTACGATAAGTCCGCTTATTATACTTTTGTTATAATGATGTGTCAGTACGAAGGTTCTTGTAATAATTTATTGAAAGAATAGTTTAATACAAAAGACATCAACGCGTGCATTCAGTATTTAAATGTACAGTCCCGCCTTGATGTGGCCGGGCCTTAAGATTATGTGAGGCCTAGACCTACGAATACTTACTATAAAAAGTATCCAAATATTATTTTATTTCTCTTCGTGTTGTAGTAAAATTAAATACTTAATCGACATTTTGCATATTCCATACAAAAAAGATGAAGATTTTTGGTTCATGAATATCAAATATATTTCTTAAAAATATTTTGCTATCTTTAAATATATTGGGACAATGTATTTGAAGATCTTCACTTGTTCGTCACTTGCTTTTATTCATTAAAAAACAGCATTTTATTTTGCAACTCGGTTCGAAATTTAAATAAAACATTTGATAAGTTAGCAACCTCCTTGGTTGCTATGTTGCAGAGTTTAAGATCGTTCCATTTTTAAATTACACTAATGGTATTGGCTTTTCTATGAACAGTGAACACGACTGTAATGGAATTTCATGCAACTTTTGCCGGTCGCTTTTCGAAGTAGATTCTCAAAATAATGCTCGCTGAGCATGTTTGTGAAAAACTTCTTGGTTGGATGAAAGGTGAACATGTTTTGACAGATTTTTATAAGTTACGCTGTAATTTAGAAGCAAATACGCCGCCAAAGTACACATCATCAATTTAATACCGTGTATCTCTAAAATCTCGTACATTCTTACATGAGGGTGCATTCTATATGTCATGCTACCCCACGATTAATCTCAACGAGTTAATTATAAGGCTTTATCCAATAAACTGCCTCCCTGTGGTGAGACACGTGGGACATACCTACTTATACATCTGAAATTAATATACTAGTAATTTGCAAATACAAGTATTAATATATATTTAAGTAGAAGGCGCATTAAGACTACGTACTTATATCGTAACTTTTTGATGTTTGAATTTTAAGTTTGAGATGAGATTTGGATCAGTCGAGCTATCTCTAGATCGTTTGCAGATAGATCAATTGTTTCTTGTTTATTTTGTAAATAAAATATACTTACTTGTATTTGTAATTACAAATTCATTTGTGTAATACATATTTTTTTTGTATGAATGTTTTAAATAAATAAATAAATATTTCACGTCTTACGGTTCAGAAGGCAAAGCTACTACCAACTAAACTGGGAGTCCAGTCATATGTAAAAGATATTATGTTCGCGTAGAAAATTATATAAAACAGTAGTTTCTCTTTACCCCGAAGCTTCTTCTGCAAATGACACTACCATTACAAGCAGACAACAATCGGCACAATTTTCTATATTTATTTACTCTTCCGATTACACTCTCAACAATATAAGCCTTAAATCCTTAGAATTGTGGTATTAATTTCCCTCCAACACTTCTTATTTTTAAGCAACTTTTACATCCACCTTCCACATGGGAAAAGCAACCGTATTTCGAAACAATATAAACCATAACTCCTTATCGTGTCATATGACTTTTTAGAAAATCCGTGTGCATTCAAAAACATGCCTTCAGGCTTTGAGCTAGAGTTTTGTTTTCTGTGGTCTCGGAATGATAGGGTAAAGCGGCTATGATCGACCACATGCCTGTCACGTGCCCGCCACGCGTCATCTCCGATAATCTTCTTTGCCGTCGCATTTGTTACAATTTGTTGCTGTACCGATATATTTAGACCCCCCGAGATCGAAGATATGATACGTAATGATATTTTAAATCAGCTTTTGAACGAGCTATTTATAAGGTTTTTGTAGAATAAAGGATCGTTGGTATTACTTGAACATTGCAATATTAACATTCCTGGTTTTGATTTGCATTTCAACTATGCTCAGGTAAAATTACACCTAAGCTAATATAAGTGTAACATGTATGCAATAAATAAATGATAAATGATAAATGAATTGTATTTATTCAGTAGAATCGCAAGGATCACTTTGAAACGTCTTAAAACTAGGTGAGTCTAGGTGCCAGTTCCACGCGACCAAGCCTAGAAAAACAGGCAACAAACTACGGCTTGGTTCCTACCGTTTAGCGAAACAATAATGCATCAAAATTAGTTAATTATACTACGAAGTAACCCCCTTACTTACAATTGTTTCTTAAAAGATGATCAGTGTGTAAGCAACTGCTATTTCTTACCCCTAGGTATTGTTAAACAGTGTCAGAGCTAACTTTAAGCAATATCTGACACCTAGGTCTCTTCTAATTAAGACCAAAAATATTTCAAACAAAATCAACAAATTTATTGATTCTTCTTTTATCAATTCATTGATTAAAATGTAGCACAAATAAAATGAATATTTTAAATAAAAATAAGCAAAAACCGTGTAAAGTCAACATCGAAACAATCGAAAAAAATAGCGACAACGTCAAAGTGACAAGAAAATATCGAGCACAATGAAATAAAGTTGTCATCCACAGTGAAAGGGCCGGGGAGCGTGCTAAATGCATTAATTTAGCCTGGATTTAGTGGCCCGGAAGTGATTTGCTACGGGAACGCATGTTACAATTGACCCTACACTGGTGTACTTACCCTACACTACTTGACACATTTTTGAACCAATCGAAAACTGACTTTAGTTTTTTTGCATTAGATCTATATTAGAATATCAATAGTTTTTTCGGTTGTTGTAGATTTTGTTGAATATTATCTTGCGCTCACAGAATCTGATTTGGTTGAAGTTTTTGCCAGTTAAAAACAAACTTTGAGTTTGAGTATTTAAGATCAATATTACTTTACAGTTTTTTTTAAATTGTATGAAATTGTTAACGGGGTTTATCACATCTTTTAGTTAAGGGTCGTTAGAAAGGATTAGCAATACTTTGAAGCTTTTGTTTGTTCTAAGCTTTTTTTAACAGTTTATATTGTTCAAAAACTACTTTTGAAACTATCGTGAACATCATTTTTTTTAGCTGCAGTTTTTAATAATCCCAGCCAAAAACAATCGTTAGCCGAAAATCATTTATGGGCTGATTCAATCTGAATAACGCTATTTTTCAAGTAAAAATGTCAGTCCTCGTTTTTGACAAACTTAAAAAAAGAGATGGATAATATTTTTTATCTGTAGATTGATAAATCAACCCTAAAATGAAGCAAGGTCTTGGCAGCAGTCTATATAATTAAACCTACAAATTAAACTTAATTTAGCTTCTACAGATTTTTTTGAGGAAGTCTGAAATGTCATGAGGAGCTATGAGGTTCATATTACGAGGAAAGTGTTGGATATGGATGTGGATGTTGGTTATAGAAGACCAGGTAGACCAAAGACTCCTTGCTCATGTCATCTTTGACATGAGCAAGGAGTCTGCATGATCTTTGACATGAGCAAGGAGTCTGCATCTGAGTGAGCACTGAGATGACGAATGATAGAGGTGAATGGAAGAAGAAAACCTGTCGTTCCAAACCCATTTAGCGTGGGATAAGGGCAGGAAGATGATGACAAGCTACTACAGATTTTTCAGATTTTCGAAAACCTAATATTTTAGCACTAACTACTATTATGAGGGAAAATGTTTCCACCCTATTTAAACCTAAATTTTCTTATACTTGCCTTGTCAGCCTTTCATGTCTTAAATTAATACAAGCAGACAAACCACCCCATCGATCCGAAGCCGACGTTAATATATTCAAACTTAAGCACCCTTAAACAATATACGTAAACACAATAACCCGATATATCCCTCTTTTACCCACCTTTACCCGTCTTGCCTGTGCCTCTCTATCTTTTTTTAATGCAAAATGTTCTTTAACCTACTGGTTTAAGATTCAAAATGGTCTAGAAGCTTGTCATTCTGTTTGCAAAATATTGGTAGAAATTATTGGCACTGTTAATTTTTTTTAGTTATTAAAGAATTTTAGTACCTACCCCTGATTTATTCTTAATATACGTATCAGTAGTTTAATCCAAGCTATTGGTTGCCTGTTGTTGGTTGATAACGAACAAATAGGTAATAATATCGAGTTTCTAATGTCGAGATCCGAGGGCGTACCAAGGTCCAAGACATCGGAATACGAATAATGTAGCTTAAAAGGAGTTGGGCAGGACACCTGGCCAGGTGTAGAGACGACAGGTGGTGCTAAATATTGACGGAGTGGTGGCTGAGGACTGGGAAGAAAAGTGTTGGACGTCCAGAGCACGATGGGTTGACGACATTGTCAGCGTCGAGGGCCGCAGATGGATGAGGGTAGCCCAAGATCGTGATGAATGGCAAGAGCAAAGTGCGGCCTATGCCCAGCAGAGTCAGGTTGCGGCGAGGTGATATACTTTTTCTTCAGAAAATGAAACCAAAAAAATGTGAAGGGATCTATTGTGCCCGAGAATAAACACGTAAATCTATTTATTTTTTATTTAGCTTTTTAACAGTGAAACTTGAATTTGAGAGTATTATAATATAATCTGTGTTTCTACGTCATGCCACCCCTTGACGACCCCTGATAACTTAAAGACTTTATCCGAAGGAATTTTTATAACAAAACCGTTCATATTTTCTTTTTAGATGTTCCTTTAAGAATGAGAATAGATAGCTAACTCTTTCTCGCTCATTAAACGCGTATATGGCTGTCTTATTCTTGCTTTATAGGGTTCGTTGTTCTGTTGATAAAGTACGTCAACTTATGGATAAGAACATCTAAAAAGGTTAAAGAATCTGTCGGACTGTTGCAATTTTTCTGCTGAGGTCATAGCCTCACAGCGTGTTGGTGTCTTATAGGTATTGGGTTTGATTACAACCCACGATAATCATAGCTGTGTTTGAATAGTATTAGTGGGTGTTAAATATATAATAGGATTTTCAGTAATTTTCAGTAGCAATTCTTAAGCTCTATAAGCGCCTGGCACATGGGAAACTACTCTGCACCTAGCTTTGCTACCTTTTTAACATTAAAGTTTGTTTTTCTGAAAATATTCCTCGCATGTTGTGATAGACAAATAAACGTATTTTTCGTTACCAAAATAACTTTGCCACGGAGCCCTCGATCATAACAAAAGCTCACTCTTGGCCAGTTTTTCTTAATAATTCCCGTCACCAACAGAAAGATGCCGTGAATTTCTTAATTAATTTATGATAAGCACCCGGCTCCAAAGGGTGTTAATGGACGAATGACAGTCGTAAAGAAGATTTTTCGCGATGTTAAAGATTTTAGTATTTTTCGCGGTACGTTAAGTTTTATCCCGTTTGTACACTTATCTAGAAAGAGTTGGAAGTGTAAAAAACAACTGTGTGCGTTCGCCCAGTAGATTATTAGGGTTGTATTTGTTCGTTGTGTTTGTTTTCATTGTGTAAGTTATTAGTTAAACCTAACTTAGGCTTTAAACCACTGTTTGTATAAATTGTACCTAACTCTCTGTTTAATAAATAAATATAAATATATGAATGATAAGCTCGTTGCTTTGTAACCTCCTCCTTCTTCTTTTTTCTGCCTTTATCACACTTTATGTGGGGTCGGCACAACATGTTCTCCTCTTCCATTCTCCTATATCTCTGTATTCCCTTCTTTCTTATCAATTTCACACTGTTTATCCAGCTTTTCTTTTGCCTACCTCTACTCAACGAAGAAAAACGGGGAAGAGGAAGGCCAAAAATAAGTTACGTCATCCAGATTTTTCTTAGTTTATAACCGGGTTATAAACTAAGAAAAATCTGGATGACAATTGAATGACAGATTTTTTTACCCGGTTATTACGAACTAATAAAACTCCTTCTACGTAACTTGTTACGAAGTGGACAATCCACATAACACTATCTAGCCCCAAATTAAGCAGTGCTTGTACTTTTGGGAACCAGATAGTTGATATAATGCTTTTTTTTTGTAAATACATACTTAGAATACAATATAGCACCCAGACAGAGAACAAATATTTATGATCACAACACAAATATATGTTCTCGGTGGGGATCAAACCCACGACCTACGGCGCAGAAGGCAGAGCTACAACCAAGTGAGCTGAGAGGCCAGATAGATGGACTGTGTTACATGTTCTTCAATTCATTCATTAATAGTACATTGTTACCTGAGTGTTGAAAGTCACGTTTTTTGAGTCCCGAGACGGGTTTGGCGCCAGAGCGTAGCGAGGGCGCCAATGGAGCTTGAGGGACTTAAAAAACTTTCACCCGAGGTAAACACTGTGCTTTTCATTACGAATACAAGGAAAGTAAAAATAAAAACATGAAAGAAAAATTAGTGAAAATGAAGATTGAATTGCCGCCTTCCCGGTTTTTTTTTCGTTTTCTCTGGCGGGCCTTCGGCTACGGCTCGCCAGCATTATTCAGCCATTATTTTCATTTTCATAATTTAAAAAATGGTAAATTGTTTGCTCAAATCTATGTTATTTTAAATAAATAGTTGAAGCTATATATTAATCAAGTAATTTAGAAGATATATTATTTATTTAATACTATCTTTATGTTATTAAAATTTAAATTTTACATTGCGCTCTAGTTAGACTTTTTAAACTTCTTACCGGTGTAATGGGTTTCAAACCTACTTGCTGAATAAAAAGTTGGAATTTGGTTCAACAACCTCCTTGCAGTTAGAAAGACTTTAGAAAGTTTTTTTTTATAATTTGACAGCTGTCAGTAGAAAGCGATTCTCCCTAGGGCTGAAAGTATTACTTTAAATTGGGCCCCTCAGGCAACTTCAGACCTACTTTCAGAGTATGAGCAATGAAAAATACATTTAGTTACATGATACTTCTAGAGAGATAGGGTTATGCCTACCAAAGAGTTTCCTGAAAACATTACATAATATGAATACGATTTCCCGATAGCAATCTTCATCTAAAATATGGACGACTAAGGGATGTCTCGGTAGGGAGCGAGCGTATTCTAAAAAAGGAAAAAATGATGAAAAAAAGTTATAACGTCATATTGTTTTGCCACGAAATGGGGAGGAGGGGGTGGAAAGGGGAGACTTGTATAGTGCAGGGGAGATAAGGCATCCTGTAGAGTTGGTATGGATAGTACCATTGTGTTTTACGGAGCACCCCTGCTTATTTTTCTTATCCGAACGGCGTTTTCGTAAAAGGTGGCTTATGTTAATCGGGTTTTGTGCTCTTTAGACAGCCTTTAGGTACCTTCGAGTACATGGCTTCGACAACAAAACATGATTTCCAAAAAGTGTTACTTAATAGTGTAGGTAGTACGTATACCTACGTATTCGTACGTATTTGACTGGCCTCTAGCTCAGTTGGTAGTAGCTCTGCCTTCTGCGCCGCAGGTCGTGGGTTCGATCCCCACCGAGAACAAATATTTGTGTGGTGAACATAAATGTTTGTTCTCTGTCTGGGTGTTATATTGTATTCTAAGTATGTATTTACAAAAAAAAAATGTATTCAAGTATTATATCAGCTATCCGGTTCCCATATTACAAGCTCTGCTTAGTTTGGGGCTGGGTAGTGTTGTGTGAATTGTCCACAATATTTATTTTATTTTTTATTTTATTCTAATAAACTGACGCGATTCCAATCCCAATTTTGATTTGGTATAAGTTTTCACAGAAATATGATAGCAAACCTGTAAAACGTGTGTAAAAATTCGAGCAAAAATTGGTATTGGAATAGGTAAGTGTAGTGCTTAATAGTGTTTAGTTGGTGATAAGTTTTCTGGCCAGAGTATTTATGACGACCGGCCAAAAGCAAAAGAACACCACGGCGTCAATAAGATTTTGATTGAAACCATTGCAACAAAAGTTACATGTGCGGCCTGCAGATATCTTGTCACCATAGTTTTTTGACCTCACTAATAGCATAGCTAATAAAATTAAACTTTTCTTTTTTTTTATACAAATAGCTGATGGAACAAGCGTATGTTATGTGGTAACCATTCGATAATAACAAAGCGTTGCCTCGTTGGTCACGCACGTCAGGAACGTGCCACGATGCACTGCCCTGCGTCCATCAACTAGAATCATACAGATGTCCAGCCTCGCGTGCCAGTAATTTCAACAGCACTCACACCCTTCAAACCGAAAAACAGCAATGCTGCTTCACGACAGAAATAGGCATGGTGGTATTACTTCCCCAGACGAGCCCTTTACAAACAACTCTACTACAGTACCCGAAGTCGGAGTTTTGCTACTACATTTCGTCTACCAAATTTTGTTAGAGCACGTGTCTCTCTCTTTTATATGGAAAATTTATGAGACAACAACTCTAACTACTAGGGCTTGCAGTATCGGAACCATTCTCAGAACCGGGAATTTCCGCCCGATACTGGGCTTGGAACCGGGAATTCCCGGGAATTTCGATACTTTCGATACTGACGTAATTTTTTTAATAAAACTGACCGTAATGATATACAATGAAAGAAAAACTACTGAAAAAAACACTTTGTATTATTGAGATATATTTTTTTATTCAGAACCGTAAATTAACCCACGCACAACCACAAAATACACGTTTTTTTTTTAAATTGTGAAGTTCCGTAGCACACTCCGAAATGTATCCTGTAAAATACCGATAGACTGGCAACTTTACGGCGATGTTCGAGACTAGACTAGAGTGTCGCTACCAATGAGCCTTTTGGCTCGTCTCTCAAAAGCTCCAATGCCTCAAGCTGGTATTTGGCAGAGCTATCCCAGAGATGAGAACAGTACTCCATACACGACCGGACTTGTGCTTGGTACAGGTTAAGAAGCTGTCCCGGTGTGAAGTACTGTCTCACCTTCGATAGAATGCCTAGCTTCTTCGCAGCTGTCTTGGCTTTGGATTCTATGAACGAGCCAAAATTCAATTTACTGGTTAGCGTAAACCCTAGGGGTGTTATTAATAATCCTGGCGTAGCGTTGGACTAGTTAATCCGTGTTTTGTCACATCTGCTCGAGTTCAGCGTTGCGCCAGGATTATTAATAACATCCTAAAAGCTCTAGTTAGTCTGAAATCGGAAGGGATACATCTCGGAAAGTAGGAGTCAGGTGAAATTGACTCTTCTTAGCGGAAAATAGACACGTCTGTGTTTTTGAAGCATTGAACTTCACCAAATTGGCATCGCCCCACTCTGCGACTACCTCCAGCGTTCATGCGTTCAATCATTGCCTCTCTTTGAGACTGGATCTGAGATCCACTGGAACGTGCTTCAGGTATGTATCTCTCTACAACGGTGCGGTCGTCTGCATACCCAATAATACCGGGCCTAAGCAGATCGTTGATGTGCAGCAGGAAAAGTGTTGCAGAGAGAACTGACCCCTGAGGAACTCCGGCATTAATTGCCATTTGATCAGACGAGCAGCTGTCAACGTCTACTCTAATTGATCGGTCCCTCAGAAAGTCTGATACCCAAACACATAAGCCAGTGGGTAATCCATACGTAGGAAGCTTGCTTAATAGACTGTCATGCCAAACCCGGTCAAAAGCCTTCGAGATATCCAGAGAAACTTCTAAAGCTTCTCCGTTTCTCTCGATGGCTTCACTCCATAAGTGAAGCATATGCTAGAAGGTCTCCTGTTGACCGATTTCGGCGAAATCCGTATAGGTCACTCAGGAGGACGGTCACTCAGGATATTCTCATTTATTTCGCGTATATCTTCATTATTATAATACTAAAACTCTCTGTGCGTGCACGCAACAATCAGAGCTAGTTTAAATCAAAGTGAAATCGAATATCCATCAAATAAATCAACAGTTAAAACTAACAGTAACAAACTATGTATGTTATCTAACTAAATCAGCTCAGCAAAGATATAGCGAAATATCAGCAAGGCGAAAGTTGAATGTAAAAGCATTTCCATCTTTCGTAAAGAAAGCCGTCCATGTTATTTTCGTTCTTTTTCTAACAGATTTTGTCATAAATAGTAACGAACATCTAACTAAATATGAAGATTGTATAATACAATATTAAACAATCTTCAATTCAAGTAAAATAAACATGTCATTTTCGTTTTGACTTGTGCGAAATTGTTGAGATATTACCTGAATGATGTAAATTATAGGTTTGTAATTTGTCAAAATATCTATCAATGTATACAGAAAAGTGAAACTGAACGCATAGCTAGTGTTTTTTATCGACATTTATTTATATCGTACTAGAAAACACCAATAATTGATCATTGTCATCGGTATCGAAAGTATCGAAAGTATCGGGAATTCCTTCGTGGAGAACCGGTACTGGAAAAGTTCAAAATCAGCGATAATTCCCGGTACTTTCGATACTGATACTTCCCGGGAGCATGCCCTACTAACTACGTAACTTATTTTTGCTGTCTTATCTTTTCTCTTTACAATAGAGAGAGACAAATAGGCGAAATGCCTTTCTGAAACTTAAAAGTATGGTACTCACACTAGGTATATTATCCGAGGTGCAGACACCTTCACTCAGCAGACGGTCTCTGATCTCCCAGGCGAAGATCGAGGGGCACTCCCGCTTGTACTGCGCGATCTTGCTGACCACCTCCGCGGTAGCTACCCTGGGCTTGGAGCCGCCGATAGCCCGTGGCCTTATCGACCCCGTCTCGTAGTACCTGGTGGAAAAGGCAGCTTAGATTAGCAACTCTCTAAATCGTTAAATCTATCACTAGCGACCACTCGTGGCTTCGCTCGCTCCATTCCCTTTTATTTTACGATATAAAAAAATATATGTCGACGCAATACCGTCGTAAATCATTATTATAATTTAAAAATTATTCAATAATTACTTAGAGCTCATTTCAGAGCAGGTTTGTTATCAAAAACAGTGTAATGTCTAGCTAAAGTTAGTTTAAGAAAGTAAAAGAAAAGTAATTGACTGTTGTCGTTTCTCGGCATCAGATAATTACTTATTAATTAGGAAAAAGTTATTTCATAGGTTGTAGATCATTGATAAATTCATGATTTGATTTGTCAATAATAATCAGCAGGTTTTAAATAATTTCCTTCAATGTAAATTAAATGCAGTCATTAGCTTGATCTGATTTCCGGTTAAAACATTTCAACTTCAGTGTTTTAATGTTTTGACGGAAAATAAAATAATTAAAATTCAGAACTCATTTTTAAAATAATTCTAATGAATTTAGTGATGTAAATCTACTACGGTTATCATTGTTTGGAATATTGTGACTTAAAATGGTTGTTTCCGGTGCACCATCTTGTAATAAGCTGGGCGCAGCGGAGGCAGTCTTGTTTGAACCTCGTGAAGAGTAAGTGGTGTTAAGTTTTGTGCTATCCTGTGAGTACCATAATTCTATAATGATTATTAGATTATTATTAGAAGATTAGATTTATGTTTAAGGTTGTTATAAGGGATTAATAAACCTAGTGGCTAAAGAATAAGTCGTGCGTTTCATTATTTGCAATGAGCGAGCCTAGTGATGGGAATAGTGACGTCAGCCCTGCTGACGTCACAGCTCTTAAAAACCCTGTTGGTCCAGCTTCCTCGTCATATATGTCCTTCTCCTGATTCTAAGCTACCTCCTCACCAATTTTCAACCAAATCGGTTCAGCCGTTCCCGAGTTATAAATAGAAGAAGATAGGTGTATATTTCTATCGCAAAGGCAACGGCAGATACTTCTGTTTCATCTGTATGTCTGGAAGAGATCGCTTTCACGATAAGATTGACGATTGTAGGACAAATTTGTATATACTTATCTATTCCCTAACTTTTCTAGTTCTTCTTCTACTCTAAGTTCTTATGCAAAAAAACGGTAGAAACCAAGCCGTAGTCTGTTGCCTGTTCTTCTAGGCTTGATTGCGTGGAACTGGGTCCTAGACTCACCAAGCTTTAAGACGTTTCAAAGTGATTCTTGTGATACAACTAAATAAATATATTTTTGAATTGTTTTTCAGCCATAACCATAACCACATGGAGCTCCCTGTAGCCCAGCAGTAGGCCTACCACAAGTTCTGTCTGGCTCTGTCTCTGGCCCTCACATAGACTCAAAACCAGAGCCAGAGACAGAGCTTGTGGTAGACCTACAGTTATATTGCCCCCGAAGACCTACGGTTTTCGGGGGCAATAAATCGATCTACGAGTAGCTAGGATTCATTTTTAGAAAATGACGAGAATTTGGTGTTTTGCAATAATCAAACATAAACTCAATATACGACTGTTCCTGCCATCCATTTGCGATTGTGATCAACTAACTGCAAGCTATTCCAGCAGATGGCGTTGTTAATTAAAAATAAGCCAATAAAGATACGACTCTTCCTGACATCTATTGGCGAATAATAATACAATTTTTTTTAACCCCGAGCGAAGCTCGGTTATACCAGCTCGTTATACCTTATGTATGAATAACACAAAATACGTGACACCAGCGTAGAGTTTGCAAACTGTCACCGTCCACCATAAGTTGGTGTCGGATGTCGGTATCAGGTTCGATGCCAGACCGGCACTGTTTTTATACCGCGCAGTGACCGTTTGCCACCTGTCGATATTTTTTTTAAGAGTTTATAGAAGCAAAAAATATATGAAAATAGTTTTCTGGCAATTTTTTATTCAAACATAGTAAAACGGGTTTTTTATTTTTACTTGTGGAATTATATATATTTTGACACTTGGTCACTTATTCTGAATTATAAGTTGGGTATAAAATACTTTCATTACAGAAAATTTAAAGACTATTGTAATCTTATTTATTTTTAATAATACTTTAATTAATTAATAACCATTTTATAACTTAGCAGGTTAAAACAATAGTGTAAAAGACATTCCAATAAATAAGTTATAGTTTCAAAAACTAAAAATAAACGCTTTTATAACTAATTGAACTAAAAAGTTAAAAATAAAACTGTAATAATCAATTGAAAATTTATATTATTGTAAAAAAGCGTGGGGTGCTTTTTATAATAACTTCAGATATAATAAACTATTGATAAAATATTTACAACAATCAAAATCAAGCCCCCCACGCTTTTTGTACAATAATATAAATTTTCAATTGATTATTACAGTTTTATTTTTAACTTTTTAGTTCAATTAGTTATAAAAGCGTTTTTTTTTAGTTTTTGAAACTATAACTTATTTTTTACTTTTTAGTTTTTTTTTTTTCATGTATTTTTTTTCATATTATTGCATTGTCATCGACCTTTGACAGATGTGCAAAGTTTGAATCAAATCTGATCGTTCAAAGTAGGTTTTTTTTTAATGAAATGAAATGAAATGAAATGAAATGAAATGAAATGAAAATGAAAATTAATTTTTTTTTATTTCTTTTCATTTTTTTTTTATTTTTTTTTTCATATTATTGCATTGTCATCGACCTTAGACAGGTGTGCAAAGTTTGAATCAAATCTGATCGTTCAAAGTAGGTTTTTTTTTAATTTTTTTTTATTTCTTTTCATTTTTTTTTTATTTTTTTTTTCATATTATTGCATTGTCATCGACCTTAGACAGGTGTGCAAAGTTTGAATCAAATCTGATCGTTCAAAGTAGGTTTTTTTTTTAATTTTTTTTTATTTCTTTTTATTTTTTTTTTCATATTATTGCATTGTCATTGACCTTTGACAGGTGTGCAAAGTTTGAATCAAATCTGATCATTCAAAGTAGGTTTTTAAAAAAAAAAAATATTTCTTTTATTTTTTTTTTCATATTATTGCATTGTCATCGACCTTTGACAGGTGTGCAAAGTTTGAATCAAATCTGATCGATCAAAGTAGGACAAAATCGAGCTCAAAGGGGTCGGTTACATACATACATACATACATACATACATACATACATACATACATACATACATACATACATACATACATACATACATACATACAGGTGAAGCTAATAAAAGCGTTATAAAAAAAGGAATTAATCTTCAATTATTAAGGGGCCGGCGGAGGGCGAATTTTCTCATACAAACGTAATACCAAAATTATTACTAATTTAAGCAGATTTTTACTATATTATTGTAATAACTGTTTTTGTATAGTATTTATCTAGGTCCCTGAACAGTTTTTATTTTAAATTACTTACCTCAAATGAAAATAAACACCAATCGCATTTTACACATTTTTTTCATTGCCAAATGTGATTGGTGTTAATTTAATTTGAGGTAAGTAATTCAAAATAAAAACTGTTCAGGAACCTAGATAAATACTATAAGAATACAGTTATTACAATAATATAGTGAAAATCTGCCATAACTAGTAATAATTTTGGTATTACGTTTGTATAAAAATTCGCCCTCCGCCGGCCCCTTAAGCTAGCCTTTATATCTACATGTCCTCTATTTCTGTACTTTTCTTATGTTTTGTTTCATGTGTTTTGCACACAATATGTGCAATAAAGAATTAAGAAATTTAATTATTATTTAGGTGCAAAAATAGATTTTTGCTAGTTTTCATTCTAATTTATTTTAAACTTTACGTTTTCATCATTTACTTTTGATATTAATTGTACATCCCATCCAAAAAAACTTACCTTAATCAAACACCTGACTACAAAACGAATAATTAAAAAAAACTATTAATTAAAAAAAGTATCAAATTACTCTCAATCGTGTGTCGCCTAGACCTTCATCTCACCTTGTCATACCAGTCATCCATTATACCCTGATCTATAAGTAAAAATAACTACAGTAACTTTGCAGTTCTAGTTATATTGGTCGTAGGTAAAGGCACATTTACATAGAAAGCTGGTTTTGAAATCTACTGACATTTTATTACGAGTATAAAATTTAATGACAGTTGTTGAATTTTGAAAGTGGCATAATAACTTTAGTTAAAAAAACGATGACCGCAGCAAAATACATATCAATACAGTTATTTCTTCTATCACTCAGTTTTTCTTTTTATAATCTAAATAGGCAAGTAAACAAAATGTGTACTTTAAGACGCACTTAAAATCCTTTCACCACATTTGTTCGAAACAACTAGTAACACGACAATAAGAAACCGATCACTTTTTAATTTTGGTTTCTTAAACCGGTTATGAACTAAGAAAGTTTGACTTTGACTTTGGACGAAGGTGAAGCTCGCTTTCCTAGATTCTATAGGTAAGCGAGATGTGTGCATACAACTTTGTAAATGATTCAATAGAATTACCATTTTGATCCAAAAACGTTTTTCAACCAAAAAGTCGTTTTATTATGTATTTTGTGTATAGAAACTATTTCGGGTAGACATATCCTGGAGGTCTACCTGCTTCCTATGTGAGCAAGCCCAGCGAGTGCCTGTGGTTTCGCCTACGAAGTGAGGTAGACAACTATGAGCGTGCGGTCGCGACCAGTTAGACGCGGATAGGTTTTCAACAGCATTTTTGGGATAGCAAGGTGTAGTGTTGCCTGTCTATTAGAATCTGAGACGTTTGCGGTTGAAATATATTTTGTTTATGGCAATACAGCGTTTTTCATTAAATCTTGCTGTACCAGCAGGGTTACTATAAAACTCAATTCCAATCCCTCCACTCACACCCTCAAACCAAACCTTCTGCGCCGTAGGTTGTGGGTTTGATCCCAACCGAGAACAAATATTTGTGTGGTGAAAATAGATATTTGTTCTCTGTCTGGCTGTTATATGCATGTATTTACAAAACAAAGCATTTAAGTATTATATCAAGTATCTGGTTCCCATAATACAAGCTCTGCTTCGTTTGGGGCCAGATATTGTTGTGTGGACGGGCTTAATGAAGGATGAAAATCTTGTGACTAGGAGAGTGATGAGTATGGATGTGGATGGATACGTAAGCAGAGGTAGACCAAAGAAAACATGGATGAACTGTGTGAAAGATATCATGGATAAGCGAGGAGTGAATGCAGAGATGACGGCTGACAGAGGGGAATGGAGGAGGAAGACATGCTGTGCCGACCCCACATAAAGTGGGATAAGGGCAGGAAGAAGAAGATTTATTTAATTAAAGCCAGCATACTGACCTGCCTAGTATCTTGGAGACGCAGCCGTTGGAGACTTGGAGTATCCTGCTGATATCACACGGGCGGGCTCCGGAGTGCGCCAACTCCACAATCTTCTGCCTGGTGGAGTCCGGCAGAGGTCGGCCCCCTACAAACACCCCGCCGAGCTGGTTAACACCGCTGTGACCTGCCGCACCATAACTAAGCTTAACCTATTAATCTCGTACTTACTTGTAGGAGATTCTATTTTATTGCAACGAATTTACTAAGACCCCCTTAAAATATTATTTCTATACTACCTATGTACGGCATAAAAATGAAATTGTCACAGTTTATCATCGTTGGTTTAACCCATCAAGTGTGTCAAAAAATTTAATTAGTTGCCCCTGACGCTATATAAATAACTAGCTGCCTGTCCCGGCTTTGCACGGGTGGACATTTATTATTTAAACACAAATAAAGCCTTTGTTACTTAGGGTGAATATAGCTTTCCAATGGTGAAAGAATTTTTGAAATCGGGTCAGCAGTTTTTGAGTATATTCATTACAAACATACACACAAAAATAGTTTCAACCAAATTGGTTCAGCCGTTCTTGAGTTATAAATAGTGTAACTAACACGACTTTCTTTTATTTACATAGAAAGTAAAGCCTAAAAGTTGCGCTGTGAATTTATTTTTATCCATTATATTTATTATGATCGATCAGTAAAATTCGCTTATAAATTTTCCAAAATAACCTATTAAAGCCTTATAAAAGCTCTTTCAATCAGCTGGTTGCAGCAATATACCCCATCGATGTTAACCAGTTAGGCGTATTTTATTCGATTCTTTTGCAACGTCTCGATACTACGATGCAAAAAGATGGCGATGAAAATTTTGAATATTCGATTAATCAAATTACTCTCGGTTTAATAAACGGGATTTTATACAGGGTGTAAGAAAACAGCTCGCGCAAACTGAAGGTTTTGGCCGTTACTATTTTTTATAACATCAGAAACATGCGAGTTGGAATTACTGATTATTCTTTTGAAAAGCTTGATGTGAGATTTTGGGAGTTAGTTTTGCTACACCCTGTATTTGTGGATACAATAAAGACAAACAATACATACCTAATCTACAACAAACAGTTTCTTAAAATTTGATTTTATAATTGCAGATGAACACGTTTTTATTAAAAAAGCATCGCAAGTTCCAGCTTCAAATATATTTCTTAGAAGAATAATTTTACACTATGACTTGTTTTATACTTTTGTAACTTATTAACAAAGACCTACTACTAAGCATCCAATAAAAACACATTGTTCATTCTCGCTCATGGCATGGCGTGTAGGTACATTTTCGCGATTGCCTGTGATAAATATAAAAAGGACCATTTTTATGTTTAGAGTAATAAATCTGTGGTATTTTTTTATAATAAGAATATACTGCTTTTCATTTAGTCAATTATCTTTAATAAAAAAAATATTAAAAATAATTGTTAGCTATTGCCATCTCTTATCAATGTATAGTGATAAAAAGTGACAAGGCTAACTGTTAGCAATGTCAAGTTGTTGAAAATTAATTGAAAATGGAACTTCCGTGCTTGTTGGTCGAGACTATTGGAATGGCAGTCACCATTACCTTTACCTTTGTGCGCGAGATCGTCCATCCTGTCCAGCAGGTTGCCATCAGGTGGCCACGGGCTGATCGGCGCCAGTTGTTGTGCTGGCAGCATCGTGTACACCCCGTAGTCTTCTATCGTGCCGCCCTACAAGGTAACATCTGTGAGCTGGTAGCTGGAGTTTTTTCCCGAGATTATATTATAGCCTCTCTCTCTTTTCATATTTTTAATGCCTGACACTTTTCGGCTTGCCAAAAGTATCTTGTCATTATTACTTTCAGGTCAACAAATAGAAGAATGAGACCCTAAAAACGCATAAAATGGGCTTCGGTAGAAAACCTAGTCTTAATGTGGCAAAGTTTTTGAGAATAGTTTTTTTACACCTTGTAAATTTATATGTTCTATAGCTTTTATCGAGTGCTACGTCGTAGTACCAAACATATACCTCAAGACGCAATACCAAAATGATTACTAATTTAAGCCGATTTTCACTATATTATTGTAATAATTGTACATGTATAGAATTTATCTAGGTTCCTGAACAGTTTTTATTTTAAATTACTTACCTCAAATGAAATTAACGCCATTCACATTTTGCAATGAAAAAAAATTGTAAAATGCGATTGGCGTTAATTTCATTTGAGGTAAGTAATTTAAAATAAAAACTGGGTGTCGATTCTGAAAACACAAATCACTCAAGCGATCGCGTAAATCGATGTGAGTTGTCAATTTTTGTTTGAAAATTTTGAAAATGGAACGCGGATTCAGCGATCACTCGACGATCACTCAATCGAACCGTGTTGCTGGAATTGACGCCCTGTTCAGGAACCTAGATAAATTCTATACATGTACAATTATTACAATAATATAGTGAAAATCGGCTTAAATTAGTAATCATTTTGGTATTGCGTTTGTATGAAAATTCGCCCTCCGCTGGCCCCTTAATCACATGTTATTACAAGATTCGAAGAAAATTCATACAGGGTGTTACAAAACTACCTATGTAGGCCTTTCTATTAAATAATCTGGTTCCCTGACATGACAGCTTACAAGGGTAGACATTTGTTTTTCAAATTTTTTTTTTCGAGGTTTTTTGTAACACGTTGTATAATGCCTAGCACAAGATTTTAGAATCTGAATTGTTAAACATTTTGGATTCTGCTGAACGCTTCGGTGAATTCTCCCAGTAGGCCTTAAGGCTTAAAAGGAAGGTTTACTTCTTGACCACCGGAGCTCAAAAATACATGAACATAGTTTTCAACCACTTCGTCTCAATTACTCCACGCGTTGATTTTATTTTATCAGGAATTAAATTTCACCGAAGCGTTCAGCCGAGAATCGTTCCAATCCGGTTTTGTACATTGTTTTGAAACATGCAAAATGCTAACTTTCTTTGGCTGTTTTTATTTTTTTCTTATATTTGGGATGTGGACGTGTTTGTGTGATGAGGATAAAGACCAGGAAAAGGTACTGGTTGACTCTATCCCAGAATTGTATTTGAGGTACAGAGAGGCTTTGGATAGTAGTGGTAAGCATTTTTAGAATAATAAATTGGATCTACAGAGAAAAAGTTTCTCAGTAGGGTATATTCAATATAATAGATGAAAAACCGTGGCTGACAGCATTGTAGCTCAAGATCGCGCCTGGCTCGACCATCTAAGCCTTGCAAGCTGTCAAATATGACAGCGATATTTGACAGCGTTTCACTGTTTGCCATCGCCAACGCGCTAGATGTGCACAGGCCTTTAGTTCTCAAAAGAGGAAAACAACCAATTTGTTGGTTTGGTTTGTACAATATCGAAATTGTGAGAATCACAAAAGGATAGTCAAATAATATAAAACGTGTGCAGTATAAAATATATTTAGTTGAAGTAAAGCATGTCAAATTATAAACAACATTTTCTTTTAATAAATTATAACTAAAGAGATCTTAATCCAACAGAAATCATCTGCAATCAATGTTACAGGCCTTGTGGAAATAACAATCTCCATAAAACAGTTACGGCAATGTTGTCCTAATAAGGACGTTTACAAAATCTTTAAAAGTTTTGTCTTTAGAGAATATTTATTAGAAATAATCGTACATATAAAGTCAAAACATAATTGATGTTTTATTTTATCATTAGATGAAAACTCTGTTGTATTCAGACGGGTACTAAGAAACAATAAAGAATACAAAATTCACCTAAACAAATTGAGAGATGTGAATGGTATCAAGAAGCATAACCTTATAGTCAAAGAAGAATCTGATGATAACCCACTGATTTATGTCAACAACCCAGTAGAAACTAGTATACCTAATGCCTATTTATCCTTAGAAGGCTTTAGAGAGTTATTAACAGGAAGGGTGTTAAGACAAAGAAATGAATTTCAGCCACAGCATTACAAAACACTTGCCACATCAAAGCCAGAGCAACGTTCGACGGTAAAGCGAAATAAAACAGCACACTTCAAGAAATTCAAGAAAAAGTTAACGAAAACGAAAAAAGTAAAACAGAAAATGTCTGCAACAGCTATAATGATAACTGCAAGTGTGACCAATGCTCACGTAAATAATAAAATAAAATACACTACTAAAACAAACATATCCACAAGTGAAGATACATCACGAAAAGCCCCAATTTTGAAAGGCAATGTATTAAATTCTACGGTCATTATGGCAAGTATACCAAAGAAGAACAACTCAACGGAATACATTTTGCCTATAAAACTAACTGATTCAATCTCAAATTCGACAAAGCAGATTGAAACTCGATACACAACTGAACATTTTGCTACTGATTATCCTACTAAAAAATATGCTCTTAAAGCCAATGTTACGTTACATCATATATTACACAAGGATTCAATAGAAAATATTGAACATACAGAAACAGAAAACAGTGGTAAAGGTGTTACAAATGGTGCTATTACTGCAGAGAGTATTTTGAAAACAGATGCTGTGTCTTATCATGCTTTAGGAACAAATTTGAGTAAAGACTATGAAAACACTGAAACAAAACCTAGTGCCAGAAGTGTCACAAATGCTTTTAATACTGCAGAAAGTACATTAAAAGTAGATGCTGTGTTTGATGACACTTTATACACAAATTTAAAAGAATATACTGAAAAACCAGAAACTAAAGATTTCGTCAAAAGTAACAAAAATGTTTCAACTACTGAAGAGAGTACATTGAAAACAGATGGTGTGCTTCATCACACTTTAGATATAATTTCATTGGAGTACATTGAAAACATAGAAACAGATAATAGTATCCCAAATGATTCTACTGTTACTGCAAGTACAGATGTAATGACTGAAACAGAGAGTCTAAACAACATTACACCAACCACTGGACTTTTAAACTTCAAAGAAAATAATAATTCAGAATCCACTTTTATGGAGTTCAATACTGAAAAACTTGCTCCAAGCTTGCTAAAACTTGAAAAATCTTTTACTGAAAGAACTATTTTTGAAAAGACTGTGACTGCAGATTTCGTTACTGAGGAGTTCAATACTACTACTTCAGATTCTTCAGAAGAAACTATTACTGAAGGCACTACAACTGCAGATATAATTACTCAAGAATCTAATAACGAAGAGTCTTCTACCATAAAGTCTACTACAGAAGATGCAACCACTAAAAAACTAAAACGTGAAAAGCCCACTCCCCGAAGACAAGTAACAGTGCAGTATATCCCTGAAATAATAACATTTATAACAACAAAACGGCCAATAACTACACCAATCACCACAAAAAAAGCAACAAAAAGGACCAATATTGGGGTAAGAATTTTCAAAATAACTACCTAACTAAAGCTTGTCATGAGAAGGGATGACAGTCATGTGACCAGTACGAGAGCAATGAGTAAGAATGTGGATGGATATGTTAGTAGAGGTAGGCCAAAGAAAAGATGGATGAATTGTGTGATAAAGAAGTAAAAAAAGCGGTAGGAACCAAGCCGTAGTTTATTGCTTGTTCTTCTAGGCTTGGTCGTGTGGAACTAGGACCTAGACTCATATAAAGCTTTGAAACGTTTCAAAGAGTTTCTTTGTTTAACTGTAAGTTTTTTTTAAATGTAAATGAATGTTTGAGATAATTCATTTGACATGGGCTGAATAATATTATTTCCCTCTTGAAATCTGACCGCGCGAAGTGGAATCGAAAACACTTGCGTGAAGTGTTATTACAGCGTGAATTGCCATTTTCAGCTTA
Organism: Thera britannica; assembly: GCA_939531255.2. Classification (NCBI taxonomy): domain Eukaryota; kingdom Metazoa; phylum Arthropoda; class Insecta; order Lepidoptera; family Geometridae; genus Thera; species Thera britannica. The sequence goes on along the minus strand of OW618043.2, from coordinate 15,478,934 downwards.
TTAGTTTGCTATTGTTACTGATTTTTTTAACGGTGAAGGAAAACACCGAGAGGAAATAAGTTATTCTAAAGGAGGTGATGGGCTTGTAAACTGTCAAGATAGGATATTAACTAAGGTACATTGTGGGTAGTTAAGTTCCAAATGTATTGTTTAGACGTATCTCTGACTACCTCCCTTAGATAATGGGTTATAATAGTATTATGTTGGTACTTAGTAACAATATCTGAAAAGATATCATTACAAAACCAGTGCAGCTTATTTTGCTCTTGTAGGGAAATCATATCGCGGCTATCACTCAAACAGACTTCAAATCAGAGCCAAATTCAAAGCCAGACAGCTGATAGCTGATACATATGTATCTTTTTAGGGTTCCGTAGCCAAATGGCAAAAACGGAACCCTTATAGATTCGTCATGTCTGTCTGTCCGTCCGTATGTCACAGCCATTTTTCTCCAAAACCGTAAGAGCTAGACTGATGAAACTTGGCAAGTAGATGTATTCTGTGAACCGCATTAAGGTTTTTACACAAAATCAGAAAAAATACCATAAATTTTGGGGGTCCCTATACTTGAAACTGAAACTCAAAAAAAATATTTTCATCGAACCCATACGTGTGGGGTATCTATGAATAGGTTTTCAAAAATGATGGTGAGGTTTCTAATATAGTTTTTTTCTAAACTGAATAGTTTGCGCGAGAGACACTTCCAAAGTGGAAAAAAGTTGGTCCTCCCCGTCTAACTTCTAAAATAAGAGAATGATAAAACTAAAAAAAAAATATAATGTACAAACAATGCAAACTTTCAACGATATTTGGTTTGAACGAGATCTAGCCAGTAGTTTTTTTTTTATACGTAATCGTAAACCGCAATTTACCTTTCGACGAACTACAAGAACCTTTATATTATGTTACTTGATGCTACGGAACCCTTCATGGGCGAGTCCGACTCGCACTTGGCTGCTTTTTTTAGAATAGAATATAACACCCAGACAGAGAACAAAAATCAGCATTTACCACACAAAAATTGGTTCTCAGTTGTCAGTCATTGAGCCCACGGCCTACGGCGCAGAAGGCAAAGCTACTACCAGCTGAGCTAAAAGGCCAGTCGAAATAAAAAAATCTAATTTAACTCATTATATTTCAGAGACCCTTAGTTTTCATGGGCGGTTGGGAAAATTCCTAACAAAGCTTCAACTGTTTTAAACACTGAAGAATCTACAGTAGTAATGCTTGAGAAAATATTGAATCTTTAGCAAATAGAGACAACAGGACAAAAAACTCTTTGGAGAAAACGGAAAACAAATAGATAAGTAATATGTGATGGGAAAAACATTGAGATAAGTTTTTGAATATACTTTTGGATTTGGTTTGAACAATATTTTCCTTAAAAACCCGCTCGGGTCTTAACTTTTGGGACATAATTTTATTCTGATTTCTTTAAGTGACACCAGAAAATCAATAAAAAATATGTTCTTTCTTCAAAGTTCCCTTGGATGACAGCGAGCATGTTTTATTATAAAATAAAAATGAAATGTTTCTAATACATGGATAGATCTATTTTTTTGAACGTGATGCAGAAGTCTGGATAAATTATTAGTTAGCAATGTGTCTTTTAGAATATAAAGATTGTGGCGGATATTGAAACCTTAGATTTTTGCATGAAATATTTAGAAAAGCTACCTTTCTTCTATAAGCTACTCTTCCATTTTTTTTGTACCGTTATCAAAGTCAAAATTACACAAAGGTTAACTGGAAGAGAATGCTCTCTAGCATTAAGTTTATGCACGACGAAATGTTTGTTTTAGTGCAATAGAGAGTTTTCTATCTACATAGGTATATATTTTATTTCTTTTTCGTCTTAAACATGGATGAAAAAAATTGAAAGATGCACTGCAGAAAACAAGCAAAATTCTACAAACAAAAATCGTCTCAAAAAATATTTTGCAATTCTATATTTGATGTGATAATCTTTTGAGAATATTACTTAGCCTTGAGTCCCACCAAAGTTTTCCGAATTCATTTTTATACACCCTGTATTTAAAGCTTTAGATTTTCATGAGTAATTCAGTCTTACCTTTTATTACTTCTAAAATAAAAATATCCAAGTTATTGCTACAGCAATATCAACCTTTAACTGGCCTCTAACATCACTATAAATTTTTCATATTCGTAAAAAAGTTCACAAAATAAACTTTATAAAAACGCGTTCACTATTTCACAAAAAAAAAACTATAAAAATATTTCGCGCCAAATCGAAACGTCAAACTGTCAAACGGCCGAGCGTTTTGGTTCTACATCTGAATAAAGACGCCACTTCACTGATTACCAAACACAATCTCACGTGGACCTCCCGTACTAAGCTATAACCTTTATAAATATGAAGGGCCGGCATCGAGACAGCTCTATCGCCAGACCCAGCCAGAGCGAGACAGCAACTGCCCCGAGTGTCAACACCCATTGTAAGCTCCTTACTGCATTCAGAACTGCTCATTTGTGCGAGCGAGACGCACAGCTTTATATTGTGGAGCTTTAAATGAAGCCCCGCCCATTCCTCATTTATCCCCCGGTGGTGGGGTAAACTTGGGCAGTTTTAAATTATCTATTATAATAAAATTATTTCGCAAAATAAGGGGTTGGTTATGGTAATGATGTGTTTAATTTATATCTTTATCTTTGTGAGGCTCGACAACTATGACAATATTAAGGTAACCTTAAATTACATACACCCACAATTTTCAGTAGGGATTATTCGTAGGGATATTTGTTATTTTCATAGCTTTACAAACCAAAAGTACCTACTTAATTAATATTGACGAATTATGTCGTAAAAGTACCTCACGAACACGATATATTAATTACGTACGAAGTACTCACTTTATTATGAAAAGTAGATACCTGTCAAGCTTAAAAATATCTAATATCTCTCAAAGTTATTTATAGATCAGATATTTGCTGCTTAAAATAAATAATTAAAGGAGCATTTATTAAAATTATTCCTCCTATTATCCGTCCTAAATAATTTTTTTTTTAAATTTAAGGTGTTAAACATTAATTTGTATATTAAGTTATTTAGGAATAAATGAAGGCTTTTTTATTTTTTTATTTTATTTATTTTATTTTATTTTATTTATTAAAATTAGCACGTTAGCTGATACGGTCTCTTTTGCACACGTACCGGAATGTATCATGATCGAATTCTTTCTCCCTCGCCCACACACTTCCGCTGATATACACAGTATGTCATATAAATACTCTCTCTAACTCATTAGCATAGGGTTGTTTATCTTTTGCATGTATTGCAAGGGCCTTTGTCAACATTTGCGGTTGCGTTTTGGTTTATCTCCCCCGCACAAAATAACATTATCTTTGGCCAATGGTACGTAACCACTGGCTTTTTTTAGCCAATCCATGAGCCTAAACATTTGGTTTTTACGGCTTCCAAATTCAAATTTTCTTTTGTTCTTATTTTAAAATGCAACTGTCTTTGCAAATACTTTTTTAATTACTAGTTAGATTAGATGATAGGATACAAATATTATTATAGGTATTAAAAAAACAGAGGTTTATCCGTATTCGGAATTCAAATTAATGTTGATAGCTGTAGTTACAGAGGTTCTCCAACTCGTTTTCTCGTCGTTTTAGGCCTCTAAAAGCTTTAACGTCTGCAGAAGGCGAGACCAATACTTCTTCTTAAAAATCCGAAATCCTTTCACCACACTGGTTCAAAGGAACTAGTGACACGACAGGAAGATAAACATAGGTAGTCTTAAGGCCTGCGCACACCTAGGCCGCTGGGCGTCAGCGATCAGTGAAACGCTGTCAATTTTGACAGCGTTTCTCTGATCGCTACCTGCCACTGTTTGACATTACCGGATGGTAAGAGTTGGCAGCTGCTTAAAACACTGAATAACATTTGAAAAACGCTTCTACAAACTTGAATTTCTTGCATCCCTCCCCATTGGAGGGATGCAAGAAGTTCAAGTTTGTAAGAAAATTGCTTACGAGCAAAGACGGGGGCACCACTAGTCCAGCCATCGAGTAGGTCAATAAAACAGTAGATTGCACATCCAAACAGTGGTCCCGTCAAGGTGTGGTAATGCTTACACGTCCTCTTTAATGCTCAATTTGGTGGAGTAGATTGGTTCCTTCAAAGTGCTCGCTTAGTGTGGAGACAGACCTCCTTTGCGAAAGAGGTAAAAATGCCTTTCGGGGTGGGCACCGTAGCAATGACGCATCTAGTGATGTTAGTAATTGTGGGCGACGGTAAGTAACCGCTTACCATCAGGTGGACCGTAATTTGTCATACAATATTTTTTTTTAATACTGGCTTGGACTTGGCTTAACATTGTCGTTTGGCCTAAAAGTCTGTCAAAGTACAGTATTTTATTTTTTATACAACCCGCTGATGGAACAAGCATTATGGCCCATGACTGACCTCTCAGCTCAGTAGGCAGAAGCTCTGCCTTCTGTGCTATACGTCGTGGGTTCGATCCCCACCGGGAACAAATATTTGTGTGATGAACGCAGATGTTTGTTCTCTGTCTGGGTGTTAAATTGTATTCTAAGTATGTATTTACAAAAAAAAACGTTGATAAGTATTATATCAGCTATCTGGTTCCAATAGTACAAGCTCTGCTTAGTTTGGGAATAAATAGTGTTGAGTGGATTGTCTACACTACAATATTTATTTATTTACTAGCGGCCGCCCGCGGCTTCGCTCGCCCCGTTACCGTGCCCGTTGAAAAAAAACATATTTATTCACCTTTTAAACCTTCTCTGGACTCCACAAATCATTCAAGACCAAAATCAGCCAAATCGGTCCAGCCGTTCTGGAGTTTTAGCGAGACTAACGAACAGCAATTCATTTTCATATAGAAGAAGATTTACTATTGGCCGTGGGCAAAAATCTTCCCCACTCACACACGAGATTTTGGGGGCAATAGTTAAAGTATGAAAAAAATAGTTTTTTTAGGAAAATCTCATCGTATTGCCTGCGTGACCTTCAGCCCGTAAAGTGTCTAGTTCCACACTAAGCAGCCCACACTGGCGTGCCCAGCGCAGTGTGTGCGCAATTGCACAGCCATAGGATGCTACCTAGCTGCTTCCACTGTGCTACCACACCAACCACTTATTCTACATTTTGAAGAAGATCTTCGGCATGTGTAAAAATATAAAAACATTCTACATAGATCTGAAGGAAAATTTAAAATTTACGCAAAAATTTTTTTTACAAAATGTTTAAAATACACAAGAAACAGTTCAGCTATCTGCCAGTCCGTAACAAACGATCTAGACATCCAAATCAGTGCCAGACGGAAGCGTCCCCAAGATGCTGGCGGCATTGCCACGCTGAATAGCAATGCTAATGCGCTGCGGGAGATACCCACCATCTCTTGGGACACGGGTCGCTTCGTTCTGGCCTTGGAAAAAAAATACTTATTTTTTTGTACATTTATAATGCACTTATCAAAGAGAAACCGTTGGCAGAGGCCCCCCGCCTTAAGTGATGATACGGACGCCGGTATCGCACGCTTAAGGCCTGTGCACACATAGGTCGCTGGCGATGGCGAGCAGTGAAACGCTGTCATATTTGACAGCGATATTTGACGGCGTTTCATTGATCGCCATCGCCAGCGACCTAGGTGTGGGCAGGCCTATATGCTTATAAAACTATTCACTACGTATAAACGTAACCAAAACGGTCTAACTAAGAAAATTCATCTTGAAACCAAACCACAAAATGTATCAAGCCCAGCTGCACCCATTCCCAGAAGTACACTACTCACTAATCTGTGACAGCCACAGCTTAAACCACAGTTAGTATGCACCGAGGGTGACAGGCAACTACAGTACCCGAAGTCGGAGTTTTGCTACCACATTTCGTCCACCAAATGTTGTTTTCGTGTGAGCACTTGTCTTTCTCTTTTGTATGGAAAATTGATGCGACAACAACTTTTTCGATCGTTTCTAAAACGCAACGTATTTTTACTGTCTCATATTTTCTCCTTATGGGCTATGAATAGTTTTTTTTTTTTTTAATTTATAGGGTACCTAACGCTTGACCGCAATCTCACCTGATGTTAAGTGATGATGCGATCGACGGTGTAGCGCGCTACACCGAATAGGTATCTAGTGAATAGGTATCTGTGAATAGGTATCTAGTGAATAGGTATCTTCTAGGTGAGCGCGCGCGCTCACCTAGAAGATACCTATTCACTCTTTTTTTGAAACCTGTTCTTCCTAGAAATGCGTAGGGGAGGCCTGTGTCCAGCCGTGGACTCTTCAGGCTGATGATGATGATTTTCTCGATGCAATAGAGAGAGACAAATAGGCGAAACGAAAACAACATTTGGTAACGAAATGTGGTATCAAAACTCCGACTTCGGGTACAGCTTTCAGTAAAGTTGGTGCGCATCGAGGGTGACAACCACCATTTTAATGAGCTTAGGCTGTTTGTTTGGTAATGATCATGTATCGTTTAACATAACCACTAGGTTTACTGTTTAGTTCGCTTTCATGTTCGCACGTGTGGATTATCTTTGATGATCATTTCAATGTGATTCAAATACGATTTGGCAATAAGGGGTTGTTGGTAAGAGCTTTAACTGTGACTGGCCTGTCAGCTCTGCCTTCTGCGCCGTAGGACGTGGGTTCGATCCCCACTGAGAACAAATATTTGTGGTGAACGCAGATGTTTGTTCTACGTGGGTGTTATATTGTATTCTTGGTATGTACGAAACAATATATAAATATTGTATCAGCAGGCCTACCACAAGCTCTGTCTGGCTGTGTATCTGGGTCTGGTTTTGAATCTGTGTGAGTGCTCACCAGTGTATTTATACCTACTGTGTGTGTGACGATTCGACGTAGGATTTATTTAGACAAAATTCACACAGACTTAAAACCAGAGCCAGAGACAGAGCCAGACAGAGCTTGTGGTCTACAGCTATAACTTAGCCCGTAATTAAGCAGAGCTTGTACTATGGGAACCAGATAACTGATATACTTATTAGTTACATCCTTTTTTGTAACTACATACTTAGAATGTACAGTCGCGGTATGAAAATGTTCGTCACCTTGGAGTCAGTTTTCGCTTGCACCAGTGCCTTGATCATGAACACATTTTGACATAATTTGTGACGTTAACTTATCGGTGTATTCTGTCTATTCAGTTTGAAAAGGTATTAATATGTCCTCGCGATACGTTGAACGAATCAAATTGATAACTGACAAACATTTTCATACCGCCACTGTACTTTAACACTTAGACATAGATAGATCTGTGATGTAGATAGAGGTAGATAGGCATTGTTTAGGACTAGTGCACGGCGTGCACTCACTGAGTGGACTTCCGTTACATGCGTGCAATTATTATGCAAATTTTGTATGCGTTGAAAAACTGTAGGTACAGTGGGATACAGCTCAAGTTACCTAAAAACAAAGAAAAATGACGCTTACCGCAAGGACATAAGAGCTAGCAGTGTGTAGTCTGATGCGTATCCTTGTGTACACTGTGGTACAGTTAGCTACATTAAATTTCATAATTAAATAAAATACAATTCGTAATTAAACAAATACAAACCTATCTAGCCCCAAATTAAACGTAGCTTGTACTATGGGAACCAAATAGCTGATATAATACTTACTGTTATATGTATATTTATGGTAAATACATACATACTTAAAATTCAATTAATACCCAGACAGAGAACAAACATCTGTGTTCACCACACAAATATTTGTTCTCGGTGGGGCTCGAACCCACGACCTGCGCAGAAGGTAGAGCTAGGTACTACCAACTGACTGTTTAACACATGTTTTACCTATTTATACTTTTTTTTAGTATTTACGCTTTTATTGTGGAGCTGTGACACTCACAAGTTTTCGAATTGAATACATTTTAGTGTAGTCGACTGTACCTATTTAAATAATTTTCACAAGCCTTGACTAATTTGAATGAATAACAATGTTTTAAAGGCATTGTTTTGTTTAGTACTGCTAAAATATGATCAAGTGCGTGTCGGACCACGCACAGGTAAAGTTTCCAAAGTGTATTCTTATTTACCTTTGTAACTTTTTCATGACTAACGCCATCTATGATTATAAAAGTGTGAGCTAAATTTTACTAAACCGCTCAATAGATGGCGGTATAAAGCTCAGCCAAAATGTTGAGATAACCCTGTAAGAGATGGCAGCACCCTCAGGTTTACAGAAAATAATTTGTTGTTAAGCGACTAACTGACGACGCGACGAAAGAGATTCGTAGCGAAGCGAATTCGTTTATGCAGCTTTTCAAAGATGGCGCTTAACCAAAACATTGTCTCAATTTTTAGATTTTAATATGAGTTTTATCGAAAATAAATTTGTTTCGAGTTTTGTTTGTTTTTGGTCGAATTCAATTTGCGATCGTGAGCCTATAGTTTTTGTGACTCAATTTTGGGGTCAATCTAGAATCGATAAGAAATGGGATGACTTGTTTTTAGTTAACCTACATTGTTATCTACATTGTGACTGGCCTGTCAGCTTTGACTGGTCTCTCAGCTCAGTTGGTAGTAGCTCTGCCTTCTGCACCGTAGGCCGTGGGTTCGATCCCCACTGAGAACAAATATTTGTGTGGTGAACGCAAATGTTTGTTCTCTGTCTGGGTGTTATATTTTATTCTATGTATGAATACAAAAAAAAGTATTTAAGTATTATATCAGCTATCTGTTCCCATAGTACAAGTTCTGCTTAGTTTGGGGCTAGATAGTGTTATGTGGATTGTCCGCAATATTTATGACTAGCAGCCCGCCCCGGCTTCGCACGTGGTAGACAATATTGTTGTACATTATTTTGTTCTATCGCTAATAGTTTCGGCAGCGCATTCGACGAAAGACATTTTAAGACTCATTTTTCTACACCTTCGTTTACATTGTTCAAATTTTACCAAGGATCCCTAATATTTTTCAAAATGAAATGTAGCCTATGTCAAATTGGAAGAATGTAGCATTCTATTGGTGAAAGAATTTTTTAAATCAGCCCAGTACTTTTTGAGCCTATTCGTTACAAACATACAAAAATAGGTACAAATCTTTCCTCTTTATAATATTAGTATAGAAGTATAGATTATTGGCCCACTGCTGGACTAAGGTCATTCCTGGGCTGGCCTTTAGTTTTTCTTAGCTAATAACCTAATTAAGCTTTGCTTTGTAGGTGCCATAGCAAATAATAATTAGTACATAATATTGAAGTTACGTCGTCTAGTGAGTATTAAAAGCTCATTTTCACCTCAGGGTTCGTCGGATATTGCACAAAATGACTGTAAACTTGCACTGAATACCCTGATTTCCATATTAAATTAAACTCCTTTCTAGCATACTTTAGCTACTAACAAAGCCTGCTGGCTGCTAATCAAGTCAACGTTTCTCGATTTTCGACCTTAACGTTAAGGACATAGAGACTTCAACATCAATTTCAATAATTAGGGCAGTCATAATAGAATCTGCCGTTTTCTTTTAAAATGTAGCTACGTGCGTAGCCTGATTGCTACGCCCGTAGCACTCTCACTACGGGCGTAGCAACTGGGCTACGTGTGATTTCTTAATTATGAAAACATTTAATCTTGCGTATTTTTTTTATGAAGCATGCAACAACTTCTTGAAGTAGGTACGAGTTTATACTTCGTGTGTGGGAATCTACCTTAGGTAGAAATTAATTTCTACCTGGTTCTAATTCTAATTCTAATTTCTATTTTGAAGGTTATTGAAGGGAAAACTCTTAAGGTGGACTTCAGCGGTTTTTTAAATAGATTTAATGGCCATAGTATTCAGTATTTTTACTGCCTTATTATGTATGTAAGTTTAACATTGTCAGATCTCTGCGGCAAAGATAAACAAACTTCGCCAAAAGTCGGGGTCTATCCGCCCGCAGGCAGCCAGGGAGAGTATAACACGTAATTGTTGAAGTTTTCACTTCTGTTGGCATTCTCAGAGTGCCACTGTTTTTTTTTATTATTTATGTTCCTTGTGACTTATGTCTTTTGATTTTGATCGATTATTTCGGAACTTCTTGCTGATGTGAAACTAAATTAATATTAGATAGCATCATAATAAACACGTACGTAACATATTATACAAGGTACTTACTTCAAGAAGTAGTTGAGGAAAAGTAAAAAAATAGGGTCAATGTTATTCATAATTCTACGAAGCCCGCGTCTGACAGACAGTGTTGAATAGTCAGACCTCACAGATTTGATACTTGGTATCGCCGCTTGAGGCTTTAGTTTAGCAAGTTGGATTAATTCTTCTTTTTATGCAATTTGATGGTGAAACATTGCTGATTGCCCACCTTATGTCAGGTGGTCTTATTCTTCTTGTTATGTATTTAGTTTTTTCAAACCCTGTCTGGTGAAAGGATTTGAATGGTGCCTTCAATAATCTCTTTTCGTGCACTTGACACAGACATGTTTTTTGAACTTTTATGTTTTACGACATGCTGGTTTTCTCAAGGTGCTAATAATATAAGTAATGCCTAGACAGAGATCAAATATTTATTTTATTCATACAAGACGTTTGTTTTCGCTGGGGATCTAGCCCACGGCCTACAATGCAGAAAGCTGAGCTTCTTCTATCTGAGACGTCTGACCTGTCGTATGTTATTGTAGTACTAGCTGCGCCCCGCGGTGTTACCCGCGATAAGTTTATTCTCTGTAGCAACTGGATAGGGAAAACAACCACCAATCTTGCCGATCAATCTTTGTACCAAACTTCATCCAGATCCGTTCTGGCGTTATTGAGTAACAAACATCCATATATACTAACTTTCACATTTATAATATTAGTTGGATTTAAGTTTAAAGTATCAAAACCACGCGTACTCACTAATTTAAGACTAATATGATCACGTATAGAATCAGCACTCTCTCTCAATTTGCACCTACGTTTCTGACAGATTTACCTAAATTATTCAAGGCTTCAAACTACTTGAGCCTTTAGAAATAAAATTGTATATACCCCACGACTATACTAAAAAAAAACAGAAAAAAATAAAGGCTAATTTATTCCGAACTGTTGTGAGTGTTGACTAAATAAATCCTACGTCGAAACGTCACTCACACTTTAATATACTGATGAGCACTCACACAGGCTCAAAACCAGAGCCAGAGACAGAGCCACACAGAGCTTGTGGTAGGTCTACTGTTTATAAAAAATATTATTATGAAAAATGACGTGAATAAAATACAAACTAAATTTTAAATGAACAATGGCATATCAAATATATTATTTTGTTTAGTGTAGGAGTTTTACGATGCTCTACCACACTGGTTCGTTCACTTTTAGTACTCAGGTAGAAAAAAAGTTAAAAAAATTTGCTTCCACAATCTGGTACAAATCAAATAATCATCCTGTCTTTAGAAACGTCTTCAGAATAACTAAACAGCTGTTTAAATTAACTTAAAGTCAACTTTTTTTAAGTCTTAACTCGAAATTACCTAAGGTGCCTTGTTATTAGTTCGAGTCAAATTCCACACTGTAAAACACAAAAAAAAACTCGTCAAGAGACTTCTTTAAAATGCTTGATAATCCATTTCAGTCCTTCCATAACTTATTTAGCTGCCAAGTATGCACTTCTTCTTCTTATCATGTCACTGGGTCTTTCGAGCCAAGTGTGGTGAAAGGATTTAAAGTGCGCCACAAAGAGGCTTCTTTCGTGCACTTGTCACAATACATGTTTTTGAAGCACAAATATGTTATACCTCACGTGCTTACAATTTCACCGGCAACGTTCATACCGTTCATAGCATTATTCACGGCAGAAATAGGCATTGTGGCGTTACAATTTCACCGGCAACGTTCATACCGAAATACAGCAATGCTGCTTCAAGGCAGAAATAGGCATTGCGGCGTTCCCCGGACGAGCCCTTCACAAGGAGCTTTTCTACTACTAAAATGATACTAGATGGCGACTGAACAATCAAACAGCATAAGTATTCTTTCAGTGTACCATTAACGGATTACCGAAATCAGAGGGATTGGCTGAATGACTGAGTACCGTCAAACGGACCCTTTGTTTTAGTTGAATTAAGACAAAGTTGCTAATAAGATTACCGGCTGTCAGTTGCGGAGGTTCATAATGAGAAGAGCTATAGCTTTATCGCTCAGTAGCTGTTGTGGATTCGATTCGCACGTGGTTAAGAGAGAATCACACAGGCGACTCTCCATACAAACGTAGTCCCCTATTTCCTCCCTGGATAATGCCTCTAGAGTAACCATTTTGTCTCATAAAATACAAATCTGCTATATACGTGCTCGTATGTTTTCCTTTTTTTCAGAAACTTATTGATAAAGAAAATGTTTCATATAAATCATATGAGGGTCATACTTTCTTTATCAATAAGTTTCTGGAAAAAAGTTATCCAGGGAGGAAATAGGGAACTACGTTTGTATGGAGAGTCGCCTGTGATTCCCTCTTAAGGGGCAGAGAGCAATATCCTGGTTAAGGTGCAAACCGCCAATACTGAATTTTTGAGCACTGGTGGTCTAGTGGTAGCGGCTCCGCCCGATCCGAAAGTCGTGGGTTCAAATCCAGTCGTGTACCAATGAGTTTTTCTGTCGAAAAATTTATGTGCACTATGCTTGTACTCTCAAACGGCGAAGGAAAACATCGTGATGAAACCAGCATGTCGTAGAACCTAAAAAAGTTAGCAACACGTGTCAAGGGTCACGCAAAAAGGGCCCGCCAGCGGACTACTTGCGGAAAAACCAGTCCGCACATCAAATGCGGATGATAAAAATTTGCCAAAATTTTCCAATACTGATCGCTATCAAACCCACAACCTTAGGATTGGAAGGCCGGGCTGCTACCACAAGACCACCAGTGCTCTCTTAATTAGTCAGATAGGGATAGGTAGGATAATTAAATCCTGAAGGTTTACAAACTGTTTATGCAATATTCCTCCCCTACATGCATCTACCCCACTTTAAATAAATTGGGTTACTAGTATCCTGCCTTTTAGTTCCGGCTGTGAGTGCCTCTGTACATCGACTAATGCGGTTATACCAAACCATTTCCGATACTTTGAACGCAAACTGTTTAGTGCGCCTTTACGGAAGATAACTTAGTTATATACTTTGTTGCATACTGATGTTTACTTAGCCATTACTAAAAAGAGGAATTTATAAGTTTGAGCCCTTATAGCTGGAGGTGTACAGATAAATAAATATTTTGGACATTTCACACACCATTAACTAGCCCTAAAGCAAAACTTATAATTGGGGAACCAGAATAGCTGATGTAATAATAATTAGATATTTTATTATTACTAACAATAGATTTATAAGTTTTACTAACAAAATGATCCTATGTTGATAAAAAGTTTGAGTGGTGGACTTCAATTTTAAATCTTCTTCTTCCTGCCCTTACCCCACTAGGTGGGGTCGGCACAACATGTATTTTTCATCCATTCTCCCCTATCACTCGCCATCTCAGTACTCACCTCTTCCTTTCTTGGACATAATATCATCTCTCACACAATGCATCTTTCTTTTCTTTTTTTCAATTTTATATAAATGAATTATTTAAATTTAAGGTTTTGGGCCTCCCACGCGAAGGTTCCTCTCTATCTCCATCTTTCAAAAAACATGACATTGAAATGTAATCGTCTATTGCACCATGGAGAGTCCCGTGTCGCGGCGCCTTCACGGCGTCTCTGCAAACGTAGACAAATGTATTCCCATTCAAACCCCATCAGCTGATATATATCTTCTAGTCTTAAAGGGTGGCTTTCCAAACCCCATCAACGTAAATATGTCTTCCAGTCTCATAGGTGGAAGGTCAGCCTCGAATTTCAATACTCAATACTCAATATATCTCTTGCATACGCATGGTTTAGTTTAAAAAAATTAAGGTAGGTAGGTAAGGTGATTTGAGGATTTTACTTATGGTAATAATTTAAGCCACACAATCGAACGAGGGAATTCCTAAATATCAAAGCCCATTTTATTATTTGTATGTAACTTATTTATAATACTTTTGTGTACATTAATAAGCAGGAAGAATCAGATTGTGAGTGTGTAATTTCCGCCATTGAGGGTTTTTTACGCGTTGAACGTACAAAATCCATTCTTTACCACTGAATTACTTTTTAACCTAATTTTAACGAACTTTTGGGGATATTGTTTTTTGGCCTAGACATCTGCTTTAGAATATTATATTATTGACTTTGTAGTTTCTGGGCACATTTCACGAAATATAAGCAGGTATAGTAAGTAGCATTTATTCTTATGCTGCCTTCCTACGGTGCGTGGTTCTGCAGATCATCACGCACCGCGCACGACGACGCACGGCAACGCACACAGAAAAGGCTCCTGTGCTACCGCGCACCTCGGCGCACGAGACCGTTCCCATGGTGTGTCGTGCGAGCTGGTGCGGGCTGGTGCGCGATATCACGCACCGGTGGGAAGGGGCTATTAGGGTGGCAACACTCACAATTTTTTTTATATCGCTATCCTTCAAATAGAGGTCTCTAAGACTTGACAAATAATGTGGGTTAGATCTACCTACACCGAGAAAAAATATTTGTGTGGTGAACGCAGATGTTTGTTCTCTGTCTGGGTGTTATACTGTATTATACAGGGTTATTCATTATTAACTGCAAATACTCAGGAATTAGGTTCAACAAATAGAATAAAAAATATTTATGAAATTATTTTTTTAAAATTTGATCAAACATTTTTTCAAGTTTTTGTATCAAAATTTTATTTTTATTAATTTCTTTACGGCTATTGCATAATGATTGCCACGGAGAACAGGACGATGACCCACCCAGGCGGTGACTGAACGCAGAGTGTCACTCACGGCGCGTGGGCGCGGATCAAAGGTCAAAATAGGTCAGGCGCCAATGATTCCTTTATCGATTTTCTCGGGATTTTCATAACAAAACTTAAAAAAAATCATTTCATAAATATTTTTTATTTTATTTGTTGAACCTAATTCCTGAGTATTTGCAGCTAATAATGAATAACCCTGTAAATATGAATTTACAAAATAAAAATTGGTTGTCTGTAAAGTCGGTTTACTGACGATAGTTGAACGTGAAAACGTTAAATGGAACGCCTCAGAGCGAGGTAACACCGCATGAGTCATGTTTTTT
Organism: Thera britannica; assembly: GCA_939531255.2. Lineage (NCBI taxonomy): Eukaryota > Metazoa > Arthropoda > Insecta > Lepidoptera > Geometridae > Thera > Thera britannica. The sequence continues at coordinate 15,463,807 of OW618043.2, read as the reverse complement.
CGTGCGTGCACCCGGTTCCATCGAATTATAAGACATTGTCACGTCAAAAATATACACAAGTACTATATCAGTTATCTGTTCCCCATAATACAAGCTCTGCTTCGAGGGGAGGCCTATGTACAGCAGTGGACTTCTTCAGGCTGATTATGATGATGGTGATGATTGTAGCGTTGTTCCAGAACAACGCAATCTTAAGCAATAAAACAATTTAAAAAAAGCAATCTTAAGGTGGGTCTGCTTTCTCCAGAAAAATTTAAGACCCACCTTAAGATTGCTTTATTTATTATTTCGAGTTTCAAGACATTCCCATACATTGACAAGTATCTATTTCGGATATGATCAAAGTTACCCAAAAGTTCTAGACACCCAGAAGTTTTTCAGTTCCACCTATCGAGTTTGATTGTAGTTTGTATGTAAATAAAACAGTGGTTTTGTTGGGCGAGGGCGCCGCCGGGGGCGCTTAAATGAATTCTCTTTAAACAGTGCGGACGTGATTCTGGTACCAAGCCTCGACTGCGGTGCTCAAACTTTTCACCGATAGCCATGATAGAGACACGTGTAGTTTAAAATAAATAAATATTTACTTATAAATAAATATTAGTTATAATTAAGTAATATTATTATAAATAAATAAATATTTAATATTTAGGTGATGTTTTTTATGTAGCTGTCATGTCGTAAAAGATGTCCAAAACTTTTTTCTTTTCGGTTTTGTATCATCTCAAGCACGGAAGAGAAAAAACACTTTATTTTTTTGTTCTACTTGAGACCCATAAGTAGAACTCTCTTCTCCTTTACTCGCTCTAAGATCACTTCGTTCAATAACTTTTACCGTCCAACGAATTTTCTCCACGAACAATAAATACAAATAATTCTCTCGTTTTCTCGAATTCAGAAGTACCCGAAGCTGGTGTCTGAATCTACCAGATTAGTTTGCTGGTACGTGTTCGTCAAGGCTAAAGAATTTCAAGTTTGTATCGTCAAGTATTTTCCTGTATAACTGTTTAATCAGGGGTTTCTTGGGTGTGATTTATTGATTTTTTAATATGTAAAACTTTTTTAAAATGTCCTAGCTGAGTAGTTTTTGAACCCACGACCCATCCTTTGGCACGGGGGTTCACCGACCGCTGCGCTTTCGGATCAAACCCAAATTTATTTTTATATTTATAGCCTCCACTCCCACGTAAAGTTTGAGCACCCCTGGCTTAAAGCTCTCCCGCCCTATAAAAGCTACTGGGAGCAGATCACGGCACAGCATTCCACACGCAACAGGTGAAGAGAAAGGTAAGTCAGTGACTTAACGTGTTATTATAATAAAATTTATTGATGGTGATACGACAAACAAAGCAGGAGTGCATAACATAAAATAAAAAAAAACATTGTTGAGTGTCGAGTAAAAAATAATTCAAATTAAAAAAAAACTAATTAAAGCTTTTTAGTCCATGTTTTAATTTTTGGTGTACAATAAAGTAATATTCTATTCTATTCTTAGTAAAGCTTTATTTTAAGATATACACAACTATATATAATTTTATCATTGATTGATTATTAAAGAAAGTGCTTTTATGCGCAAATTACTAACCGCTGTAAAATAACCTCTTGTAATAATAGTCAAAATATAAACGGGTTATAAAATGTCAAATAATTCTTAATTTTAAGTAATTTTCATCCGTACTACATGCACCTCTATAATGCTTGAAACGGTTTTAATGATCAAGTGTGAATACTTTTTTTATAACGTCAACAAGAAGTGAATACAAAAATAACAGAAGCCGAATGAATATGGCACCTGAATCAGAACTTTATTTCAACAGCTTTAGAACAGTTTTTTGCACATACGTCACTCGAGCCAAGTGTCATGTTAATTCACCTGTTATGTTATAAACACAGTGAATAAACAACTTATGAAATAACTTTAAAAAGTATTTAAAAATTTTAATTCAATTATTCCAAATTTTATGTCGATCAGTACAATAATAGTTCCAACTGTAACACCGACCGACCGACACACTATATAAAGTATGGATATGGGAATAAGTTGTGTAACTTTCCCTCCCATGCCTCTTAATTGTCGTGTCAGTTCAGTCAGTGCCAGTGAACCAGTGTGGTGAAAGGATTTTAAATGCGCCCCAAGGAGGCTTCTTTTGTGCACTTGACACACACGTCGAACTTTCAGGTTCTATGACATGTCATTTCACGATGTTATCGTTCACCGTTTGAGAGTACTGGCATAGTGCATCACATACTAAACTAACACTGATTAAAAATATTATATTAGTAAATAGTTCAGTTATGCATTTGTTGGTCTTAACACTGACCTCTTTTTGTTGTTTTTAGTATGTTTTAGTTTTTTTTTTCCAATGTAATTTTTCTTCAGTACCTAAGTTGTAATTTTGTGTTATATAATGTCAAAAATGTCATTTTTCTTTAGTACCTACTTAATTTGTAATATCGTCGTATCTTTCTTTTTTTTTAATTTCTTATTTTAATAGTGTGTGTGCTGAAGCAGCAAATAAATAAATGTCTATGTCTATGTCTTAAATAATTTTCCAATCTATGCTTTTGCACAGTATTTACCAAGCACGCATTCCAGACTTTTTGAAGATGTGTAAGGAAGTCAGAAAAGCGACTTAAATTACATTTGGCAAATACCCACAGTAGGATACTGTATTGAATTAATTTAATTTGAATGAATGACTAATCAAACTACACAGTTTAATAAGTCATTAATTCAATTTAAATTTAATTTAATTTATTTTATTTAAATTTAATTTATTAACATAATCCACAGCTCTTTTAGTATCTTATAATATAACTTACAGCCAAATACGGATTTACATTTTTCAAATGAAATCAAATTCAAATCAAATTATTTATTCTATGCCACACAAGTATGTACCTACCTATTAAAATAAATCATTATTATTTCGTGTAAAACTGATAATAAAAAACGACTATCACTAAGCCGAACTAAGTAATTGCTTACTAAAAATAATAAAAGTAGGTAAGTGTACCTAAACCTAAATGTATGAATGTGGTGTGGGCGAGTGCATGTTATGTGTGTACATATATTTGGTGTCTCCTTATTACACAAGCCTCCTAAATAAACAAAAAATAAATTCACATTTGTTATAAAATTCAATTCACATTTGCTATTAAAATTCAATTCACATTCGGTATTAAAATTCAATGCACATTTGATATTAAAATTCATCACATTATCAAAACGTTTGGGGTTCGCACAAAAATTAAAAATTCCATCAAGAATGGCAAATATAATTAATTATTCTACAGGATATTGTTCATTTTGTTTGAAAATTGGAATTGGCAATTTGATTTCCATCCGGTCAGTATAAATTTAGCTTAGAAAATAACAGTAGCTATTCAAAGAGGTTACTCCAGTGTTTTAGCCACAATTAAATTTGAACTCTCTTTTCAACCGACTTCTAAAAATAATCTAATAACTCTCAATACGGTTCTATGTTTTTTAATGTTTGTTATAGCATAACTTCGTTTTTTATGAGCAGTTTTGAAATATTCTTATTTTATCTAAGAAGTATTTTTTCCAGATATAGAAATCCGTTTAGCGGTTTTGTTTTAATGTTTGTTACTGCATACCTCTATCATTTATGAACCGATTTAGTGAATTATAAAAACCTACGTCCATATTGGTCCTATTGAAATTTCATCAAAATTCATAGTTTTGATGAAATTTTCCACGAAGTCTTTAGTTTCTCAAGTTTTTTAAAATTAAATTATTTAATCTGCGTTAAAAGTTTGAAGCCTAGCCTTACTTGCTCTGCTTAATTTGGGGCTAGATAGTGTTGCGTGGATTGTCTATAAAACTGCTCCAGGGTAGGCAACGCAACGACAGCGCCCTTGGTATTGTTGGTGTCTATAGGCGACGGTGACCACTTACCATCAGGTCGGCCGTAAGCTCGTTTGTCTATATTTTACATAAAAAAACTTCTTAAGGCCTGCGCTCACCTAGGTCGTTGGCTGGAAAACTGTCACATCTGACAGCGATATTTGACAGCGTTCCATTGATCGCCATCGCCAGCGACCTAGGTGTGCGCAGGCCTTTAATTATGGGTGATACGATACTACGATAGTTATGCTCTTAGCAACCGGCCTTCATACCAGTCTAGTCTAAGCCACGTCTGCTGGAATCATTTACACTTGGAAGGACAAGCTCAGAGGACGTAAATGACTACTCGATTAATACCTCATTTTCGATATTACAACCTATGGATAGCTAGAGAATTATATGTCCAAAAGGTGGGCTTAATGCTATAAACATTTTCTACCTGCCAATCTGTGTAAAGAATGGAGTTGGCGTGCTTACTTATTAAATTAACAACTACTTATTGGTTATCGTCCGATGAGATCTGCTTCAGGAAATGCTCATAAACCAATTAAACGCTCACGCCAGCGTAGTCAGAAGGAGAGTATCCATAGGAAAATTTACATATAGATACAACTACATACTTAGAACACAATATAACATCCAAACAGAGACCAAACGTCTGCGTTCAGCGCACAAATATTTGTTCTAGATAAGGATGGCAAAATTTCATTTCATTTCATTTCATTAATGATGATAATGGTGTAGGATCATTACTAACTAAAATGTTTGTTTCAGTCAAGATGCAGCCCGTACTAAGGTTCACCGTTTCACTGTTTCTACTCTCATCGGCTCTTGCTAGCTACCGTAAGTAACTTACCTTATAGATGTACTAATATTGTAAGATTTTTTTATTTATTTCATAGACAAAGATAAAGATTATTTATTTGCATAAACATGTGTCAAAATGAAGATGGTGAACAAATGTGTGGTACAAACATGCTTTACCAATGTCGGTGCACAAATATGGAGATGGCACTTAAATAATGTCAATTTAAACGTCAATTAAAATAAATGTAAAATATAATGTATTAATAATTAAAAATTATACAAATGTTAGGTTATTCAGATAGCTTATTCTGAGTGTGAATTCAAGAAGAAGAGAGTAATTTACCGTTCAAGTAACTTTGAATAAATAACATTTTCAAAAAATGTTCATGCACGAATTACTTGATAATAAATAAGTAATGCGGACAATCCACACAAAACTATCTAGCCCCAAACTAAGCAGAGCTTGTACTAGGGGATCCAGATAGTTGACATTTTGTTTTTGTAAATACATGCATAGATTAAAATATAACACCCAGACAGAGAACAATTATCGATGTTCCCCGCACATATATTTGTTGATTTGTCGAACCCACGCCCTCCAGCACAGAAGGCAAAGCTACTATAAAATGAGCTGTGATGCTTCTTGCATTTTTATTGCCAGTGAAAAACTCTACCTATAAACAGTCTATTTCTGCTGTGAAGCAGCATCGCTGTGTTTCGGTTTGAAGAGTAGGGTGCCTGTAATTACAGGCACGTGAGGCGAAACATCTGTAAGCCTCAAGTTGATGGACGCAGGGCAGTGCATCGTAGGGCACGTTCCTGACGTGCGTGACCTACGAGGCAATGCTTTGTTATAACCACTAATATAATAATGCCATGCTTTCTATCAGGTAGAAGTATAAAAAAAACTACACTTACTCGGATTTTACTCTACATCTAGAACCTAAAGTACAAGCCTAGGCTTCAACAAATAGACTGTGCTTCTAGATTGTTATTGGTTCAGGAAGTCGCTCCACCTACAATAATAAAGATTATTTTCATCTAAAGGTTACGATAAGATACGAAGTTTAAGCGATCCAGTTGGCCTGCCACTAGCTCTGTCTGGCTCTGTCTCAGGCTCTGGTTTTGAATCTGTGTGAGTGTTGACTAAATAAATCCTACATCGAAACGTCACACACTCAGTTTACTACACTGGTGAGCACTCACACAGACTTAAAACCAGAGCCAGAGACAGAGCCAGAGACAGAGCCAGACAGAGCTTGTGGTAGGCTTACAGATTATTGTGAAAGCAAGCAGGTACGTGCAGAATTTTGATTAAGACTAGGGTACAGAAAACCCAAAGCTATATAAGTATATGGAATGATGAAACATCTGTGAACGAATTATAATTTAAAAAAATATGTCATAGCAATCATTATATTCACCAAAATAAAATGAATCAGCTTCCTGTCCCAGTTCTTTGTGTAAATAAATGCACAAAACCTAATAATTATTTGTTTGAATACCAAAATACTTGTTCCTAATGCACAACATTTTTTTTGTAGGTAAAATCAATTTGAAACGAATTTAGAATTTTTTAATGGTGACCTACTGAGCCTTTTTAGGGTTCCGTAGCCAAATGGCAAAAACGGAACCCTTATAGATTCGTCATGTCTGTCTGTCTGTCTGTCTGTCTGTCTGTCCGTCCGTATGTCACAGGCATTTTTCTCCGAAACCGTAAGAGCTAGACTGATGAAACTTGGTGAGTAGATGTATTTTGTGAACCGCATTAAGATTTTTACACAAAAATACCATACTTTAAACTGAAACTCAAAAAAATTTTTTTCATCAAACCCATACGTGTGGGGTATCTATCAATAGGTCTTCAAAAATGATGTTGAGGTTTCGTATTAGTTCGTTCGTTTGTATAGTTTTTTTCTAAACTGAATAGTTTGCGCGAGAGACACTTCCAAAGTGGAAAAAAGTTGGTCCCCCCCCTCTAACTTCTAAAATAAGAGAATGATAAAACTAAAAAAAATATATGTTGTACATTATTATGCAAACTTTCAACGATATTTGGTTTGAACAAGATCTAGTCCGTAGTTTTTTTTTTATACGTCATAAATCGTAAACAGCAATTTACCTTTCGACGAACTACAAGAACCTTAATATTAACGTTACTTGATGCTACGGAACCCTTCATGGGCGAGTCCGACTCGCACTTGGCTGCTTTTTTAAGTTATCCATCATAACAATTTGCAATTTGAATATCATCATTACTTGTGATTTTCACGCTGACAATTCATTTTCTTTTGTCCTTTGCTCCAGAGCTGATGGGGTTAAAAATAAAACGCTATTGGTTTATTAGCGATGCTTTGATTGATTGATGGTGAAAGGTCCACAATACATTACAAAGGTATATCCTAAAGGTATATCATAAAGGTTTGTCCTGCGAATGTCATCCGAATTTTCTAGCATAAAAACATTCAAAATTTTATATTGTGCATACGTACGTAGTCACTTAGAGTACGCCTCGCAGGTGTGGAATCCACGTTATAATGTTTATTCTACTAGACTAGAGCGTATTCAAAAAAGATTCCTTCGATACCTACAGTTCCGTGCAAAAGTGTATCTTCCTAATTACACCGCGAGATGTCGCAAGTTTCATATCCTTCCCCTCTACGAGCGTCGAGAGATAGCCGACCTCGCGTACCTCTTGAACATAGCAAATGGCACAGTGGACTGTCCAGAGCTACTAGAACTACTAGGGTTGAGAACCAGCGCAGCCACTTTAAGAAGACCTAACGTACTTAATGTTCCCTTTGTCAAAACCAATTATAGGCAAAACGCATTCATGATTAGGGCTAGCAAATCATTTAACACCTTGCTTAAGGCAGACGTTGATATTGACATTTTCAATACCTCAGTAGCTACACTTAAACGTATGTTTAGTTTTCAAAAATGTTTAGTTATTTTTTAAAGTTTATTCTCGATAGCAAAATCTTTTTCTGTTTTCTCTTTGGTTTATTTTGATGCTTCACAATTTTTCTTAAAATAATGTTAAAATAATACTTATATTTATTAATTTTAGTACCTACTTTCTTACCTAACGTTTATCTTTTTTATCGTCTACTTTACTGTTTTTATTAGTTTATACCATGTTTTAGTTATCAGTGGAAACTTTTAATTGGCCTTTAGTTTTTATACCTTAATTTAATTCTTGTACCTAGCTGTAAGTTTTCTTAAAATTATTAAAATAAAATAAAATAAAATAAAATATTTTCTATCTATTCTGTGCTTTTTCAACAGATTTGTACCGTATCTATATATTTACAGTACGAATATATATGACGACTGGCCTCTCAGCTCAGTTGGTAGTAGCTCTGCCTTCTGCGCCGTAGGTCGTCAGTTCGATCCCCACCGAGGACAATAAATATTTGTGTGGTGAACACAAATGTTTGTTCTCTGTCTGGGTGTTATATTGTATTATAAGTATCATCATCTTCCTGCCCTTATCCCACGCTAAGTGGGGTTGGCACTTAGCGTGGGATAAGGGGTAAGGGGTATAAGTATGTATTTACAAAAAAAAATATGTAGGTAGTATGTAGGTAGTATTGTATCAGCTATCTGGTTCCCATAGTACAAGCTCTGCTTAGTTTGGGGCTAGATAGTGTTGTCTGAATTGTCCACAGTATTTATGTATTTATATATTTTTCACTTTACGCCGACGACGATCTTAAAATCTATGGTGGAATCGTCATGAAAACTGCAAAAAGCATACGTTTCAGTACATCCGTACAACAAGTACTCATTACTCAAACTCAAAGATGTATTCAGTAGTATCACAAGGATCACTTTGAATCGTCTTAAATCTAAGTGAGTCTAGGTGCCAGTTCCACGCGACCAAGCCTAGAAGAACAGGCAGCAAACTAAGGCTTGGTACCTCTTAGTTACCTAATACTGGAATTGGCACAAACTATTGACATTCGGTTTCAATAAACGGGATTAATACCAGAAATACCTTCTGAATCATGATCAAATTGAACTTTAATTACATTGTGAATTGTCAAATTGAACTTTAATAGTTACATACTCGTATATGGATTACAATATTGGCAATTAATGGTAACCCTCAAAGTTATTTCGTACAATAAGCAAACATAATAAATGAACTTTCCTTGTTTTAGTATTAACTTTTTATTTTTAACCGACTTCCAACCAAAAAGGAGGAGGTTCTCAATTCGGTTGTTTTTTTTTTTTTTTTGTTTTTTTTTTGAACAAAGCTTTGAACTTCATTGAAAGACTTGAAAAAAACAAGTGCCCATTCATTATTTATTTATTTTGAACCTGTGATGTCCCACTGCTGTAGACCTACCACAAGCTCTGTCTGGCTCTATCTCTGGCTCTGGTTTTGAGTCTGCGTGAGTGCTCACCAGTATATTATACTGTGTGTGTGACGTTTCTACGTAGGATTTATTTAGTGAACACTCACACAGACTCAAAACCAGAGCCAGAGACAGAACCAGACAGAGCTTGTGGTAGGCCTACGGTTTTAAAGTACACTTTCACCCTTCCCAGAGGGTAAATCCTTTGATTGTGATCTATAGAGGCACTAGTCGTGGGTGTGATGCTGATGCGTGCTATTTGTGGCCCATAGATTTGCTCTTAGACGTATTTGATTCTGTGACTGGTTTTAATGAAATTGTTTGATAAACTTGTAAAACAGACTTAATTTCGCTTGAAATATGGTCAATGTCACAGAGCTGAAAAAAAAACACTTACTGTGGTCAATATTCAAAACCTTTTTATTAAGAAATAATAATGTTAGTACCTACCACATAGGTACTTCGTCAGAGACCGACATGCAAAGTTTTAACAAAAAGTATATGGGCTAGAAATTTAAGGACAATTTAGGTATCCGCACTTGGTGTGCGGACTGGTTTCCGCAAGTAGGCCGCTGGCGGGCCCTTTTTGCGTGACACTTGACACGTGTTGCTCGAACTTTTTTAGGTTGTACGACACTCCGGTTTCTTCACGATGTTTTCCTTCACCATTTAAAGAGTATTGGCATAGTGCACATACATTTTTTAAGCTCATTGGTACATGACTGGATTTGAACCCATGACCTTAGGATCGGAAGACGGGGCCGCTACCACTAAACCACCAGTGCTCGGCGCCTGTCTTATTATTATGTTTGTCAATATAGCCGTTCTGTGTTTATTGTAAATAAATAAATTTTCTTTCTTTCTTTCATACAGACACCAGCACAAAGCTACGCCGAGATGGAGTTCTAAACCTGTATCCTTTCCCACGGGTGGGACGCGCATCGAGACACACTTGGCAAGTCCCACTCAAAGACTTACTAGGTGAGGTTTAGCTACATCTACTTATACCTAACACATACGAACGTAACCGCGCTTAGCTTGTATGAATGAAACATAAAACCTTTTTATCTTGTCCCTGATTAATAAAACCTTATTCATAATAATTATAAGATGAATAACAGAATAATTAATTAGCGTTATAATTAATCTAGCTGTGCTTAAAGAAGCAACGCAGGTTGCGGGTTTGATACCCACCGGAGGCAACCATTTGTGTTACTAACTATAGTTGTATGTGCTAGTTTTATCGTTTTGGCTAGCCGTTAGAATAGCTCTGAACCTAAATCTGTAAATTAAAAACAGGACAACATTTAAAAATAACAGTGAAGTTCTAGTGTGGTGCCACTCCAACTTAAGACTTTTAAGACCACAGATAAGATAATACTATACTAGTAGTAAGACGTAGCCAATATAGACGTCGTAAGTAGGAAATAAATAAAATGATGTTACTTCGTGTGTGGATGTTATAACAAATAAGCTTTCCGTACTTTGCGGCTAGATGGCGCTGTATGAAACATCCGCCATTTTTTTTACCACAGAGTATGAACCAGTACAAAAGCGACAGTTATACGCGTTCCCGCGCGTTGGTCGCAGCGACCTTCGAGAGTCCATAGCCCCAGAGCTGCCAGGCGAGCAAGCCGGGATGTGGTTCGGCCCACGCGTGGGAAGAAGTGACCCTTCTCTCCGAGAACCTGCCTTCCAACCAACGCTGGTAAGAAGGGCTGAGCTGCCTGGCATGTGGTTTGGACCACGACTTGGCAGATCTTTCAAGAGTGATGATGGTAAGACCAATTTGTGATAGCAACCATTAAATAGCGGTAGAACTCTTGAGTTATTCCTTCCTCCTTGGATGGGTGATGGGTTTTTGAGAAGCACATGCTGGAACTTTTTATCAAAAGTTTTTGGGATTTGACCGAAACACAATCACACGATTGTTTCTCGAAACAGCAGACAGCAAAATATATGAACGAATAAACATGATCACATAAAATTATGGAAAAAAGTATCTCGACTAGGCATTTTAGGTCTGGTTTTTCATTGTTTCACTGTTTAAAATACCAATTTTCCACAGATGTAACAATCCAGAACGACTTAAATGACCGCAGCGAGCCAGAACAAATTGAACCTGTCCTCGAAGAGAGAGAAAAACGACAAGTTTAAAAATAGCCCCTATCCTTGTACAAATAAAGCTCAAAACGCATCACAATTGAACAAGTAAACTTAATTATTAAACCTAATTGTATGTACCTTGGTTGTATTTAGTCAAAGAGTAATGTCTACAGACAGGCAAGGCAAAAGATCTCCCTACACTAAGTTTACCTACCTGTATTGTAGTTTTAGAATTTATATATGCAATGTAATATATTTAATGTACCTACTGAGTACCTACATATATTATTTAAATAATTATAATGTGATTGTACACTTGTAAAATTGAAGTAGTTTAATTGCCAATTTTATTAATAAGGCTGGGTGGTATTTTGACTTTGAGTTACCAAAATCAAAATCCACTAAATAATTTTGGCGATGTTATTTTTAAAGTAAAAGTTGTAAGATATTGTTTGTATTTGGATTTATTGAATGAATAAAATGTCATTACAATTTCAGTTTTTTATTGAACCTCCTCATTCATAATGCCTGAACGGCTCTTTAAAAGCCTGCGCACATCTAGGCGATGGCGATGGCGATTAGCTGAAACGCTGTCAAATATCGCTGTCATATTTAACAGTGTTTCAGCTGATCGTCATCGCCATCGCTTAGGTGTGCGCAGGCAAGTATCTTGTCCCTTTCATGTCAACAAGTAGAGATGGCAACAGATTTAACTAAATTACTACTGTAGAACCATTCTAAAAACTAGTCCTAAGATCTAACACTGCTAAAATAAGGCATAATAAGGCAATAAATATACTGAATAGATAGATAGATAACTCTTTATTGTTCACCACACAAAAATACAGAACATGACGTAAAAGTAAACAATTAGACAAAACAATGAGCGATCTCTTCCAGGCAACCTTGGCATGGAAATAATAATTATCATTCCTATAATTAGGTCGCCAAGTAATAAGCAATACGATCGAAAAACCTTAAACCAAATCTGTTGGGAGTTAGTATTCCATTGACAGCTAAGTAGGAGCTCAGAATCGTTCTACCTGGAAATGTATAGGGTAGGGGGTCTAGCAGTGGACATCTTCAGGCTGATGATGGTGATGGTGACTGGCGAGACAGTTAATAATAATGATAATAATAATAATAATATCATTTATTTCAGACAACTATAAAATGCACATTACAAAAATGAAACACCTTAGGTCCATAGTTAATAAATACCTTAGAGACTAACATACATAAAATAAAATAAAATTACTTAATTAGTTAAGTAGGTAGGTACTTATGCAGTGTTGGAAGCTTCACTGCGTGATAGAATCAGAAAGGAGGAGATCCGTAGAAGAACCAAGGTCATAGGGCAGGTCATATAGTTCGTTAAACCGACAACCGTAGGGGAATAAAGGTTATCGAACGGCAATAACCAACTGGAAGACGAAACGTAAGACGCCCGTCAACTCGATGGACCGACGACATTGTTAAAATCGCGGGAATTAAGGTGGATGGAAAGGAGAATGGACCTCGGCCTACCTCCATGTTGCTTTACCCTATACACAGGGTCCATGTGATAATAACTTACACCTAACAACTATGTACCTAAACTAAACCATGTGTATGCAATAAATATATTGAGTATTAAAAGAACTGAGAATCGTTCTTCCTAGAAATGTAGGTATAGTCCAAAGGCAAACCTACATGCCAACTAAGTTGAGAGGCCTGTCAATTAACAAGTAAATACCTTCTTACTTCTAGAAAAACTTTTATTCTTGGTGAAGGGCTCGTCCGAGGAACCATGCCTATTTCTGCCGTGAAGCAGCATTGCTGTGTTTCGGTTTGAAGGGTGTGGGTGCCGGTGAAATTATTGGCACGTGAGGCTGAATATCTATTGCCTCAAGTTGATGGACGCAGGAGAGTGCATCGTAGAGCACATTCCTGACCTGCGTGACCAACGAGGCAATGCTTTTGTTATAGGCGATGGTTACCACTTAACATCAGTAGGCCTTTTATGAGCTCTGTCTGGCTCTGTCTCTGGTTCTGGTTTTGAGTCTGTGTGAGTGTTGACTAAATAAATCCTACGTCAAAACCTCACACACACAGTCTAATGCACTGGTGAGCACTCACACAGACTCAAAACCAGAACCAGAGACAAAGCCAGACAGAGCTTGTGGTAGGCCTACTGGTGGGTCATATGCTTGTAGATAGATTAATAAAAAACCTCAGCTTTTTTTAGTTAAAAAGTTTTTTTTTTTTTTTATAGATAGCTAAGCATTTGGCTGCCATCACACCTGATGGAAAGTGAGGATGCAGCCTAAGATGGAGCATGCTTAGCCATAATCCACCTGTTCACTCTTGTCTTAAAAATTCCCAAATTGTAACTTTCCGGAAATACTGACGGCGGAAGAGAGTTCCACTCCTTAGCAGTTCGTACTATAAAAGTGGAGTCAAAGCGCTTTGTACGAGAATGTGGAATATCTACCATGAAAGAGTGACACTTATACATTGTATATTTTTTTCATTGTGGGTAGCTGCAACAGCTGGGATTATACTCAAAAATAGAATACAGAAGATGTAAAAGTAATAAAAAAGCTTTAATCAAAAAACTTGTAATATCTAGAGAGATGTAAAAATACAGTGACATTGCTCAGAATTCTTTATTTATGGACGAGATGATAAGGATTATCCTACCCGGGGGATCCCCGGGCTGTGGTCTGCAAATTAAAAAGTATAGTACAAGCTCTGCTTAATTTGGGGCTAGATAGTGTTGTGTGGGTTGTCCACAATATTTATTTATTTAAAGTGTACCACGTTTTTATTGCTTGCGATCTAAACGCAATCGGACCCTTCTTCTTCTTTCATTTTTACTAATAGCCTTACTTATAAAAATCTGTTAGAGATAAACAGTATTAAAGTATTGCCATCTCTTACCACTTTTTCTTCTTATTGTGTCACTGGTTATTCAGTGTGGTGAAAGGACTTTAGGTGCGCCTCAAAGAGGCTCCTTTCGTGCACTTGAAAAATGTTTACGAACTTTACGAAACTAGGTTCTACGAAATGCCGATTTTCTCACGATGTTTTCCTTCACTGTTTGAAAGTACTGGTAGATAGTGCACATACATTTTTTATACATTTTTGGACAGAAAAACTTATTGGCACACGAATGGATTTGAACCCACGATTTAGGATCGGAAGGAGGGGCCGCTACCACTAGACCACCTCTTGCCTAATGTAAATTACAAACATTGCACCACCTGATGTTTAGTGGTAACCATCGCCCCCCACAAACTTCTAACTGAAACACAGCGTTGCTACTTGGCGGTAAAAATAAGCATGGTGGTAGTACATCCCCGGACGAGCCATTCCCAAAAAAACTTTACTGCAAAAAAAAACAGTTTCTTCTTTAGAGCCGTCAAAAAACAAAGATGGTAATTTTTACTTTACGAATAGCCGTACTCAGAGATTGTGAAATATGCATAGAATAACGATTTATTTTCTAGACAAATATTCAAGTGACCGCACACGAAGTAAATAATTATACATTTCTATGACGTCACCAACTTATACCGTAAATAACCGTTATAAATATATTTATATAGTATAATTATAGCACGGCATATTAATATATATTATAGCTACATGTGTGACGGGCTTTATGAGTTTCAATTATTCATGCAAACTAAAATCCATACAAATCAATTTAAAAATAAAATACACAAATTAAATTTTCCTTCAAACAATATATTAATCCGCGGATTACAGACACCGGCAATAATACTCAATAACACACCTTAACTCTATACAAATACAGTCTATAATACCGGCGTACAATGCAAACCGCCTAAAAGCCTGCTGAATCCGCGTAGCACACGAAGTATTGTTTGTCTGTTATCTGGGTGTGGTCGAATATGTAGCGGTTTAAAGGGGGTACGATTTCCATACAAACTTAATTTACACAACTATGGGCGAATAAAGTATTAATGTACACTGAAATAGCTGTAATAGGCTTTTACAGTGGTCCTTATTACCGGCCAGTTATATAAAGTTGAAGTGTCAGCCGTTGGTCGTGTCGTGGCAGTCGAGGCTTCAGAAAAAGAACTAACAGACTTTTACGTCTATTTTGAAACAGTGATGTACAAAATTGACTCTATGCTAAAAGCTAGTACCCGTTAGAAAGAATAACGAAAAAATTACTTTTTTGGTTTTTTATTAATATTTCTGTTATCCTACAGTTTTCTCCAACTTTATATAACTGGCCGGCAAAATAGACCACTGTAAAATTCTATTACAGCTATTTCAGTGTACATTTATAGGTACTTTGTTTGCCCATAGTTGTGTAAATTCAGTTTGTATCGGAATCGAACAACCTTAGTACCTTCCATTGGTATAACTTTTTGTAATGTTCGATTGTTGTTTGAAACAACGGATTCAAACAACAATCGAACATTACAGAAGCCACCACGGTCCGGCTCGTGCGCTCACTTGTTTTCCCTATATTTCTGTACGCTGCAGAGACATGGTCCCTTCGTGAAGTAGAGAAAAAGAAGATAGATGCTTTGGAAATGTGGTGCTGGAGACGACTGCTTGAAGTATCGTGGGCTGAATTTCGCACCAATGTTTCAATACTCCAAGAACTAAACATCAATCAAAATACAAAAATTGTACTACGAAGGTTCAAGATAAATTTGACGAAGTTGGTGGCGCGGCCAGGAAGGCCTCCTTCGCAGCCGCGCCACCATGTACGCAGCTTGGCGCGAGTAAAAATATAAAAAAAGAATCCCTCTATCAGCTCAATTGGTATTAGTAGCTCTGCCTTCTTAGGCCGTGAGTAAGATCTCCACCGTAAAAAAATATTTGTGTGGTAAACGCAGATGTTTGTTCTATGTCTGGGTGTTATACTAAGTTATGTATTTACAAAAAAATATGCATACAAGTATCATAATAATATCAGCTATTTGGTTCCAATAGTACAAGCTCTGTTTAATTTGGGATTGAGTTGAAAGTAGTGTGGATTAGTTGAGATTTTTCAACAATATTTATGTAAAACCACCCAAGTAAATATTTTTTTCTTCTTCTTATCGTGTCACTGATTCTTTCGAACCAAGTGTAGTGAAAGGATTATAAGTGCGCCTCGAAGAGGCTCCTTTCGTGCACTTGACACATATTTTCGAACTTTTTAGGTTCTACGATATGCCGGTTTCCTCACGATGTTTTCCTTCACCGTTTGAGAGCACTGGCATAGTGTACATAAATTTTTGGGCAGAAAAACTCATTGGTACACGACTGGATTCGAACCCACGACCTTAGGATCGGAAGGCGGGGCCGCTACCACTAGGCCACCAGCGCTCTAGATTAATATTTAATAGACTAATATTTTTTTAATAATTGCCATCCCTTACCAAAGGTACAAACAGTGAAAAGGAAAATTTTAAGCAAGAATATTTTATAATAACTGTTCATATTTCCTCATCTCTAAAGGCCTGCGCACCACCTAGGCCGCTGGCGTCGGCGATCAGTGAAACGCTGTCAAATTTGGCAGTGATATTTGACAGTGTTTCTCTGATCGCTACCGCCAGCGACCTAGGTGTGCGCAGGCCTTAACGCGTTTTACTGATCGCTACCGCCAGCGAACTAGGTGTGCGCGGGCTTTAACAGTAGCACTCTACCTTTTCAACCAACCAACTACTGTAAATATATAGATTAGACGAACTGTTTACTTCGTTACACGTGTTTTGAAGTGGGTCACTGCCACGTGCAAGAGTTTAATTTTACTGCAATCTGAAGAAAAAGAAGAAACTAAGCCGCAATTTTCTTGCCAGTTCTACTGGGCTTTGTCGCGTGGCACTGGCACTTAGACGACGTTTCAAAGTGATCTTATTGTTTATAAATAGCTATGGTTTTTGCCTTCGACTTGAAGAATACAACAACTGGACATACGCCTGTTCCATTTGCAAAGAAGAACGATTGTGAGTAGGAACCAAGCATTAGTTTGTTGTCTGTTTCTATAAGCTTGGTCGCGTGGAATTAACACCTAGACTCGGGTGGCTTATGAGTTATGACTTATGAGCTATTGGTTCTCGAAATACAAGATTTACTTAGATTGAGGCTAGATAATGTTGAAATATCTACGATTTTTTTCTCTATTTTTATGAAAAACGGGGTATTTAACATGATAAAATTTTGCGAGTTATTCGAAATATCGGGAGTCAAAACTTTCGTAAAATATAATATACCGTTGTTCATAAAAATTGAGTTAAAACCATAGCAGCTGGGCTACCATGAGCTTCATATAGTTATAGTTATGGCTGTCAAAATTGTGTCAACAGTGTCAACACATTCAAACCCAAGAAGAAAATGAATGTGTGGGACAGCCTATCTATCTATAGTCGGATTTTTAATTAGACGATACCGACTGACAGTTGCTAATGTCACTTTGTAAAATAATGTTGCTACATTTAAAGTAATAGTGCTGCGTTCAGTTCTCGTTCAATCAGATGAATGAACAATGAGTGAATAGTTAATCATTTCAAACTATAAAATAATATTGAAATTTGTATAAAAAAATGTATAAAAGTGCTCTGATATAAGTTACTTGTAGTATGTAACTAGGTACAATCAGTTTTTTGACGTTTTATTACAAAGCGCGGCGTGGCGACTAGTGCCAACACCGATGAACGCCACCATTTTGTTTGTAATTCGGCTTATAACCTCTGGTCTGATAGCACGAATGTTTTTCTGCGCTCACGCTGTTCAGTTATTGTTTTTGTAAAGTTTTTCGTTACGTTGTGTTTGTGGTAATTGTTGTGTATTTTGTTGCTATATTGTTTCGCGCAAACGATATGGATCCTCAACCAAGCACGTCAAGTCAAGTTCGGCACACTAACTATTCACTAGAAAAACGAGGCAATTTCATTAATTCAGGAGTTTTTTCAATCATTCACTTTGTCACAACACTATTTTTATTTCATCAAAAACTGACAACACAGTAAACGTCAGCTAGCTTCGTCTAATTAAAAATCCGAGTATATACACAATTTAACAGCCATAGCCATAACCATATGGAGCTCGTGTTAGCCCTGAAGTTTTCAATGGGTTTTTTCTCTTTCACCTTTCGAGCTTCTTAGGCTGCATTTTCACTTTCCTAAATATTTTTCTGTCGCACTAAAAAACAAATCTGATCGCGTGCTTGCAACTCTCTTTGCTGATTCTTCAGACAACTACCCCCATTTTTTTTGCTTAGCGAAAAAAATACAGCACAGCAGCCAGCACCAAGAACGTCGCAACATTAGCAGTGGTGGTACTGTCCGCTGAGTTGCAGTGGTCAGAGAAGCACTGACAGACGGTTTCGTAGTGGTCTTGGTTGTCGTTTCTGTAGCAAGGCTTGTTCAACTCGTTGGGCACCCAGCCGCAACCTCGCGTGACACGGACCTCGGGCTCATGAGTCGAGACGAAGACTGGAAAAAAGCAGAAGTATAAGTCATCATGAAACCGGCTTGTTGTAGAAGCTAATAAGTTCAGATCAATGAAGCACTGTCAAATATCGCTGTCATATTTGATAGCACTGCACTGATCGCCATCGCAGATCACTTCGATGTACGCAAGGCTTAAGTATTATTAACGAGGAAAAATTGGTAAATTCATCATCCCCACTTGGTGTGTGGACTGGTTTCCGCAAGTAGGCCGCTGGCGGGCCCTTTTGACGTGACGCTTGACACGTGTCGCTCGAATTTTTTAGGTTCTACAACACGCCGGTTTAATCACGATGTTTTCCTTCACCATTAGAGAGTGGCATAGTGACGAAACGACTGGTTTTTTTTTTAATATGTGTTGACAATCCATTCAACACTATCTAGCCCCAAATTATGCAGAACTTGAACTATGGGAACCAGATAGCTGATATAATACTTATACCAACTTATAATTTTTTTTGTAAATACATACTTAGAATTACAATTTATCACCCAGACAGAGAACAAACATCTGCGTTCACCACACAAGTATTTGTTCTCGGTGGGGATCGAACCCACGACCTACGGCGCAGACGGCAGAGCTACTACCAACTAAGCTGTGAGGCCAGTCAATGGATCAGAATTAACGTGGTACAGCTCAAGTTACCTAAAAACAAAGAAAAATAGCGCTTACTGCAAGGACATAAGAGCTAGCAGTGTGTAGTCTGATGCGTATCCTTGTGTACTCACTGGTCTGTATAATCTTGCGGCAGAAGAAGTGTATCGACTCGGGACCAGGGATGGCCGTATCGCAGTTGACGACGGGAATGATTCGAGCGCGCATCTCGTCATCATATGCGTTGGTGTCAAGACAGGCGGAGTTGTTGGCGCTGTTGCAGTAGTAACAATGGATGGAGGAACCTGAAACCATATAAAAATGGTTACAACGATAGTACAAAATGGATACAGCTCAAGTTAAAAAAGACAAAGAAAAATGATGCTTACTACAAGGACATAAGAGCTTAGTCTGATGCGTATCCTTGTGCCTACCTTTTTTGTGATCTGCCATCATGAAGGATAGATTATGCCAATTCAGATATCAGAAAAAAAATCAGATTCCTTGCCAATTTTTACAGACATTAGGTACATCGCCATCCCTTCAAAGCAAAACACAGCAATGCTGCTTCACGGCAGAAATAGGCATGGTGGTAGTACTTCCCCGGTCGAGCCCTTCATATAGGGCTCTACTAATACTAAAACTACTACTCTGTTATTTCTGTGAGCTATGTGGATCTGTAGGTCTACCACAATCTCCGTCTGACTTTGTCTCTGGCTCTGGTTTAGAGTCTGTGTGAGTGTTGATTAAATAAATCCTAAGTGGAAACGTCACACACACAGTATTACACTGATGAACACTCACATAGACTCAAAACCAGAGCCAAAGACAGAGCGAGACAGAGCTTGTGGTAGGCCTACAGAACGGCTAAGTTGTGCGGAGATGTGCTGGGTAAATAAATAGAGGCATGAGTGAAAAGTGTCTTTTGACTTTGGGTCAGGCTTGTTTAACTTTACTAGTTGGAAAACAAAGAACAACCAAAATGAAATATTTAAAAAAGCTGATCTACAAATAATAAAATAAGTACCAACCTTTGCTAATCAGAGAAACGAGAACAGTTACTGATAATATAATTGTGTTGCACGACGCCATTTTGAAATCTGAAAAAATAACAAAACACATTCTGCACGAATTTTTTTTTATGCAACTAGCTCTCTCCGATATGTGTGTTGATGGATAATTGTTGAGAGAGTAATGTGATTTAAAATGAAATAATGTGTTATCATTGCCATTTCCAATATGTTTGGTCAATACAGGGATTTAGACAGCGTAGTGTTTACACGTCAGGAACGTGCCCTACGATGCACTACCCTGCGTCCATCAACATGAGGCATACAGATGTCCAGCCTCATGTGCCAGTAATTTCACCAAAATTAATTTACTTATTTCAGTAATGTATCCGCAAAATGCGTGATGCGGAGAAATGAGTTGCTTTTTATTGAGTTCACTTTTAAAAAAACCCTTTTGAAAGGAGCTAAAGTGAGCTAAACAACAAAAGAGCTTTTTAAAAGCTTTAAAAATAAAATGATTCATTTTCCATTATCTAACCTGAAAAGGGTTGAGGGTTTTGAAATGCCGGTGACTGTAATAAATTACGTTCGTAAAAATCTAAAAATAGATATTTACTAAAGGTACGGCCTTATCTAGGCGATAAATGACAAATATACAGGTAACGGCGAAGGAAAACATTGTAAGGAAACCCGTGGCTTAGTCAGCTCCGCACGTATCCATGTCTTTCCTGTGGATGAGGCTGACTAAGCTGTCAGGATGGTATAGGTGCTGGGCAAGCCTATTCTTTCTAAAATCCTGTCCCAGGCACTATAGCGTCCCGTAAGTAAGGGCATGACCAGTTGCCTCTGACGCTATATAAAATCATCTACAGTAAAAAATATACAAAACCTCAGCCAACCGAAAGAATTTCTCCAAATTTACTTGAAAAATTCACGAAAAAAATATATTTAAATCCTTACCGGCTGCTAAGAAAAATGTATAAACTGGGCACTTAATAAGTCAGCACTGTCCAGAAGTAACTGCAGTTCAACAAAAAATAGTTATCTATTACACGATAAAAAATCACCCCGTTCTTTGTTATGTGCCGACTATCCAGCAAGGGTTCAATGCAACTGGACAACTATCTGTAACCCTATAAGTACATACATGTAATTAGTATACTGTTTTGTAGTCACGATCGCCTCCGACTTTGCTGAGAACCTAGCGGGAGTTGATCGATTTTTTTCATAGTCTGTTCCCGAAGTCGGAGTTTTGCTACACATTTCGTAACCAAATGTTGTTTTACTTTGCCTACGTGTCTCTGTCTTTTGTAAGGAGAAAAGATGAGACAGCAAAAATACGTTACGTAGTTAGAGTTGTTGTCTCATAATTTTTTCATGCAAGAGAAAGACACGATGGCGAAACGAAAACAACATTTGGCAACGAAATGTTGTAAATGCACTGGGACTTTGGGTACTGAAGGGCAAATCCCACTTCATTTACAACGTTTCGTCCACGAATGTTGTTTTTGTTTCGTATTTGTCTCTCTCTATTGTATGGAGAAAAGATGAGACAGCAAAAATACGTTACGCAGAAACGATCGAAACGAGTTTTTGTCTCGTCAATTTTCCATACAAAAGAGAGACACGTGCTTACACGACAACAACATTTGGTAGACGCAATGTGGTAGCAAAACTCCGACTTCGGGTACTGGTTGTAAGTACACGAAATTTTTGTATGAAAACTAAAATTTCGCCCGGTGAGAGCAGCTATATTTGTTTTGTCTATGCAAAAAACTCGTAAACAGAAAAATGCATACCTATAACTTCATTTCGTTTATTAAATAACAATGCTCTATCTGTCTGTTAACCTAAGATGCTATAAAGTTCAAGGTCTAAACAAACGAATAATTAAAAAAGGCAAAAGTTGAATTTGGAAATAAAAACACTAGCAAAAGCAAAATAGAATCAAATGTCAGAATAAACAATAAACACACACTGCGGATTCAATATCAAAATGAGTTTTATTTGTAGCTACCAAGTTACAAAAAAACTACTAACTACTAAGCTACAAAATATAGTAGTAGTAGAGTACCTAGTAGGTTGGTACCTCTACTAGTCAAAATGTCAGATATTATGTGGCTCTTCTACTGTATTTACAATCAGACAAATTGTTTGTCTTGTATAGCTATACAACTACCATCGTTTGTTTATTGTATTAATCAAGTACATTGCAACAATCTTGATACATTGAAGTAGTTTTTTTTTTTAATGTTACTCAATTGATAAATTGCTTAAATTGCCCTGTCATTGTTTGTCCTAAAACATATTTTTAATATTATATTTTGTTATAAGGACTAAAAACTATAATGTAAACATTTTTCAGATGCAAAACAGTTTTTATCCAGTGTAAAATAAACCTAGATGTAAAATAAACATTACAGTAATGTTTGCCCTTAGTGAAAATCGACCTCTTAATCTACAGCGCAGAAGATGATAAGCTACTATGATCTGAGCTATAAGACTACTCCAAAAATCAGTTAAGCTATCTCTTGATAGTTTGTAACGGTCTGCAGATAGCTAGACTGTTTCTTGTGTATTTTGTATATTTTATAAATATTAGTTTATTCAAAAAATAAAAAGTTTGAGGATCAAATTAATAAATCCCGTGTCGGGTAGTTGACCGATTTTGTCTTCATGCGATAACAGCAACCTTTGACATCTCTGATAACTATTTTGAATGAGGAGTTGTAAATATAACTAATTATGTAAGTAAGTGGTAGATAACAGACAAGCGCTTTGACGCGGTGTCAAAGTAAAATTCGACTCTAAAGGTGATATCAGACGGTTCATTTTTTGTTCATTTTCACCTTTCATTCGGTACATTTCACTCGAAATGAAATGTCTGAACAAAAAATGAAACATGAGTGCCGAATGAATTCATTAGTGAACCGATCCAACAGTGTTGGATATTGGCATCCGGTATCTTTCATTCCCACTCCGAATGAATGAGAAATGAACGGTCTGAACACTGAGAGAACGTTCATTCGGATTCGGCCATTTTGTTTCGAGTCCTGTAGCCGACGGACATCACGTTGTCGACGAAGTTAATTCCAAGACGTACGACTTCATTCGATGACATATTTAAAAGAAAGAACAATGAATGTTCATTTCTGTATCATTTCATCTAAGCCGTGTGAACATAGAATGAAAAAAAAATGAAGCATTCACTCGAGTGAACAATCATTCGAGTGAACCGTCTGATATCACCTTTACTGTATTTTAATATAATATGGATAAAAGAAAAGAAAACGAGTTATCGGCTCGTAATATCAATACTCAAAGCAGTTCCGAGGCGAGCTGTTCCGAGGAGCACTGGTGTGAGAACAAATATTTGTGTGGTGAACGCGGATGTTTGTTCTCTGTCTGGGTGTAATATTGTATTCTAACTATGTATTTACGTAAGAAAAAATATATTTAAGTATTATTACAGCTATATGGTTCCCATAGCACAGACTCTTTGGGTTGACTGGGGTCTGCTAAATAGTGTTTTGAGGATTGTCCACAATTTTGACGTGACAACGTCTTATAATTCGATGGAGCCGGCTGCACGCACGAAAAAACATGCCTCATGCGGCTTTACCTTGCTCTGAGGCGTTCCATTTAAGGCTTGAAGCGCAAGCGAGAGCGCGGAACGAGCGACAAAGAGGCTCAATCGGCCTCCGTGTTCGGCAGCGTTCGACATCTGTGTATTTTCTTATGACGTTGTCACGTTCAACTATCGTAAGTAAACCGGCTTTACAGACAACCGAATTTTTCTGACAACTTAAGTACCTTACCTTACCCATATCTTCTAGTACAGAAACAATCGTAATTGTTTCTGTACTAAAAGGTAAATTAACACTTACATAGTTAAATAATCAAAGTAAAACAACCAATAACTCCAATCGATTTGACAGTAGAACAGCCTCACAGAAATGGTAACCGCAAACCGGAAGACGAAACCGAAAGAAACCCAATGAACCGACGATATTGCTAAGTTTGCGAGATGTCGTTATATACAGAGGGTCCAGAACCGTTCTTCCTGGTAATGTATAAATAAATATTGTGGACAATTTCACCCACCACTACCTATCCCCAAATTAAGCTGTAGGCCTACCACAAGCTCTGTCTAGCTCTGTCTCTGGCTCTGGTTTTGAGTCTGTGTGAGTATTGACTAAAGAAATTCTAAGTCAAAACGTCACACACACAGTACAACACAGTGGTGAGCACTCACACAGACTCACAACGAGAGCCAGAGACAGAGCCAGAGACAGAGCCAGACAGAGCTTGTGGTAGGCCTACAGAAGGTAGCTGATATAATACTTAATTGCTTTTTTTTTAATACATGCTTTGGCCCGTATTCAGAAACAGTGATTGGTTTCGGAATACGGGCCAAAACATGTATTTAAAAAAAAAATCGGTTGTCTGTAAAGTCGGTTTACTGACGATAGTTGAACGTGACAACGTCATACAGCTGTCCACGCGGACGCATCGCTCACTCAAGTAGGAGAGAGACAGATGTCGAACGCTGCCGAACGCGGAGGCCGATTGTGCCTTTTTGTCGCTCATTCCGCGCTCTCGCTTGCACTACCGCCTCAGAGCGAGGTAACGCCGCATGAGTCATGTTTTTTCGTGCGTGCAGCCCACAGAGCACCAAACACGCTTTTGCTTATTACTTCTTTATTTCGTGGTGCAGCCGGCTCCATCGAATTATAAGACGTTGTCACGTCAAAAGCAATTTAATATTATATCAGCTCTCTGGTTCCCAGAGTCTGAGTCGAGCCTCAAGCATAAATTTTTTGACAGATCGCCATTCAAAATGACAAAAATCAACAATATAACATCCAGACAGAGAACTAACAAACGTGTGTTTACAAACACAGATGCTAAAACAGATGTTACTTCAATACAAACATAAGATACAATACAAATATTTGTTCTCAGTGAGGATCGAATCCACGACCTACGTCATAGAGGGTAGGTCAAATAGTAGGAGAGGCAACAGTCCAACAGTGGAATACTAAAGGCTGATGATGATGATAAAAATAAAATAAAAATAAATAATGCTGGACAATTCACACAACATTATCTAGCCCCAAGCTAAGCAGAGCTTGTGTTATGGGTGCTAGATAACTGATATACATAATATAATAAATTACATGTATAGATATTTTTTATTTTATATAGAAAACGACCAGAACACCCGTAACAAATACCTGCAGATTGTACAAATATTTGTTCCAAGGCGGGAATCGAACCCGCTACCTCTTGCGTCGCAGGTGGGCATTTGCCCACCGCACCACAGAGGTCGTCGATAGCCTGACAGGCCATTCACCCCAATCCTAGGTAGCACAGAAAGCGATGGTGGTAGGTAACCTGAGTATTATCCGTGAAATTGTAAGGTTTCAGTAATATCTAGGTAATACCTATCTGTATTGTATAGTACCTATTTGTCGCTGGTTCCGCATATTCTATTTAGTCTAAAATATATTTTTTTTATCAAACAAGGCAGCAGGGCTACCACAAGCTCCATTTATAGTTATGGCTATGGCTCTCAAAATTGTGTCAACCGTGTCAACACATTCAAACCCAAGAAGAAAATGAATGTGTGGGTCAGCCTATCTATACACAATTTGACAGACATAGCCATAACCATATGGAGCTCGTGGTAGCCCTGCTGATATAATTATTGGTCGAGTGCCATCACAATTCAAAAAGTTTAAAAGTAAGGTACCTTACCTATATGTAGCGTCCCGTAAGTAGGGGCATGAGTAAACACTGGTTTGCCCCTGACGCTATGTATAAATAATCTATAGTCAAAAAATAATAATAATAATGTAGACAATCCACACAACACTGCCTAACCCCAAACTAAGCAGAGCTTGTACTATGGGAACCAGATAGCGGATATAATACTTGCATACATTTTTTTAAATACATAGAATATATAATAATAATACCACACAAATATCGTTCTCGGTGGGGATCGAACCCACGACCTACAGCGCAGAAGGCAGAGCTACTACCAACTGAGCTGAGAGGTCAATCGATGTAAAGGCCTGTTTTTTTAATGTGTATTTTACTAATATCCTAAATGCGAAAACTACGATGTTGGATGTTTATGGCTCAATCACGCTCAAACTACTAGACCGATTATATAGGATGTTTTTTTATACAACAAAGAAGACAAACAAGAAGACGGCCCACCTGATGGGAAGCGGATTTGATGAACGCCTGCAATACCTGAGGCATCACAACCGCGTTGCCAACCCTTTTAAAACTCTCTTTTTTGAAGAACCCCTAACTACTAAAGCCAACAGGGAAAACCAGAATTAACTAAAAAACAAAAAAAAAATGATGTCAGTGAAGTCTACTATCAACGCGAGTAAAGCCGCGGACGGCCACTAGTATTCGAACAAATTATTTATAAATGTTATGTCCATTAGCGCATAATTATAAAGCGCAAGGATAAAAATGTTATCTATGCACGTTTCATTTAGTTTATCTACTGTATAGACAATCGTGACTAGCTCTTAGTACTCAGAACACGTCGAACCAATTATTATATTTTATTTTATTCAATATGTTTGTGTCTTGAAAACAACAAAGAGAACCTTTTGATAAAATGACAATTTTAAAATGTCTGTGTGTGATGATAATTCTGTAAGTATGTTTCTCTTCTTAGTAGTAGCACTCTTGACAGTGGTCGTCTTGAGGAGATTGTGACGTGGCTCGCTTCACATTTTTCGTCACTTCTCTTGCACCACTGCTCTTCTAGTGCATTCAGATCATCGTGGTTGCTTTGATTTGGTCCGTCCATTCATGACCTGCCGCGAGCTTTTTTTTTCCTCAAACTTCCCCTGAACCTTCTATAGACGTCCCATGGAGACCTCTCCACAACGCAACACGTTCCCAAAGAAAATGAGAAGGCGCGACTCCAGGAATGATGATAGACGCTGCTTGATGCAGAGTTATTGTTTGTTTTATCTACAACATACGGCAAAATCAAAAATCAAGTTAAAAAAAACTGTAAAAGTAATTAAAATAAAAAAAAAATATGTATTTTCTAGATAGCGGTAAAACGTTGGCTTATAAAAAAATTGTATAGATTTTTGTTAGAACACGAATATTGTCTCAGTTTAAAAAAAAAATGGCATATTGTGTCTTATATGTGCCGTACATTATGAGTTTTCAACACCCCTTGTCCGAGACATTGGTTTAATGTAAGCGCCAGGGTAAGCCTGCACAAAAATTAAAATAAAATATTTCTTTATTAGCATAGCAATACTTAATAGATTCAGGCGTGAGGGTTCTACTTAGTTTATGTATAGCAATACTTGTTTTGAATACTGGTTTCAAAACGTAATGACAAAGTGGCTTATTAGATTTTGATGATATTTATGAATACCTAACAATACTTGTTTTGAATACTGGTTGCAGCTATGATATTATAGCTAAGTAGCTTATTTGAGCATGACGATATTTTAATGTGTTTATGACCTGTTCAAATAAAGAAACGAATCTATAACAAGTACTAGCTAAACTAAATAAGAAGGTAAAAACCCCGTGTATTAATAGATTTTTACACGAATAGCGTTTGGCTTAATAAGTTAACTATAATAATTCAGTTAAAAATATGTGAATTGAAATGAATAATAAGAAAAAGAAAATTTCCACCAAAAATCTAGTGCCGTTTACTGCAAACAATTTTTAAATGAACGTTGTTTTATTTCTGTGTAGACTTATTACACTTATGATTGTAATAGTTTACTTCTTCAACAGGTCTGCAAGCCTAGAGATGGTCAGGTCACACTTCGATAACCCATCGCGAGGAATCAATACAGTCAGCAGAGAGAACTGGAATGAAAAGTGCCACCTCATCAACATATTTATAACAAAAATAAAAGAAGGAGAATCTATACTTCCAGAAAAAAAAACACCTGTGTTTACTAAACTAGAAAAACAAGAAATTGAAAAGCCTCTGACGAACTGTGATTTCACTAGCTTGTATGAGATCAAGGACACTGTTATTGCGTTTGACAAATTTAAAGATATAATCATAAAGTGTTTGGATGACAAAAGTCAATGTGATCAATCATTGTCATCCGTAGCAAAAGCCGAGAAAAAACAAGCATTTTATGACGCAGAAAAAGAATTACCTAGCCTAGCACTATTATGGAATAATTCTACTTATACTCAGTCTCTGAACCATGTAAACACATATTTTTCTACCCTAGGTGAAAAGTTAGCAACAAATATATTAAAAAAAATGAACACAAATGAGTCAAATTTGGCCAAATCTATAAATACTACTTCAAATAAGTTTAATTTTGAACTCTCACCAACTAATGAAGATGAAATATTGAAGATTCTAGACAGTTTTAAATGGAAGCATAGGGCTGCATCAAAATTTGATTACCTAAATAACAACTTGATTGTTCAAGCAAAAGATGCCCTTACTCCTCCTATAGCATATATTTGCAACCTCAGTTTCTCTACGGGAATTTTCCCTGATAGCATCAAAGTTGCTAACGTAATCCCCATACTAAAATCTGGCGATGCAAAGATCCTTTCCAACTATAGGCCTATCTCCATACTGAGTTTTATTTCCAAAGTTATTGAGAAAGTCGTTAATAGCCGACTTCGTTTGTTCCTCGAATCCAACAATATATTGTCTGAAAATCAGTTTGGATTTCGTGTAAATCGGACGAGGAAAAAAGCAGTAGCTGAAGCAATACATCATATTACCGGCAAACTTGAGTCTGGACAAAAGTGTATTGGAATTTTTCTTGATCTTCTTAAGGCTTTTGATACTGTTTCTCGTCCAATTTTGTTAAGAAAAATGGAATCGGTAGGAATCCGTGGACTAGCCTTGAACTGGTTTGAGTCATACCTTACAAACCGAAAACAAATGGTCTCTTTAGCAAATAGAACTAGTGATCTTTCAGTGGTTAACTATGGCTTGTCTCAGGGAAGTGTGCTAGGGCCAGCACTGTTTTTAATTTATTTTAATGATGTGTTACAATTGAATCTTACTCAAACCAAGTCAATTGCATATGCAGATGACGCGGTTTTTATTATTCATGGTGATTCTTGGAAGACGACAATGGAAGTGGCTCAAACGAACCTTGATCGAGTGTATAACTGGTTACTTAATAACCTTATGTCATTCAACATTTCCAAAACCAAATTCATTACATTCAGTTTGACTAATCTTACAGCTGATATACCCATCTCCCTAAAAATTCGTGATTGTGCCCAAAAAGATATTTCACAATGTAAAGAAAGTTTTGAATTGGACCATGTTCATTCCACCAGATATCTAGGTATTGTCATTGATGAACATCTAAACATACAACCGTCATTGAAGAAAACCAAATGATAAAAGTAAATCTGTATGTTAAAATACTATCACTACACCTATATACACTTAAACTAATCTAAGTTTTTAGTTCTTGTTGCTTCTTTACCATTTGCTAAGGTCTTAAGTATTTATTTTTCTTTTTTAATGTCTATTATATTTAAATATTCTGGAATTGTTAGTTATTGTTATTGTCTGGCCTAACAGCTACTAGTTTTTTATTCTCTGTCTGGGTGTAATACTGTTTTCAGAGTATGCATTTTGGTTCCCATAGTAAAAGCTCTGCTTAGTTTGAGACTAGATAGTGTTGTGTGCACAATATTGAATTTACTGTCATAAATGTTACCTACCTATTTGTTACATTGCTACGAATACAAATAAAGTGACTTGATAATAATCATAGTTTTAACTCTCAAGCTTAATCTCAGGTAGCTTTGTAATAATTATCTATTCAAGACTGTGAAAAATGAGAATGTTGTAAAAAACTATGATAAAATAAGGAGTCGTGGAAAAAAATCAAAAGTGAGAAAGTCCAATCTGTCAGGCACCTCTATTTGTGATTGCTGTAACTTTTCAATAAGCCGCGAGAAACTCTTCAATTTGCTGGCGGCGACAACTTTGCTTTTTCAATTTTTTCCCTCACTGACAAAATGGTGGTGAATTTGTGAAGATTCAGAGACCGTATTATGCTGCTGCTGTTACTATAAGAGGTTAAAAGGTTATATAAGAGGTTTGTTTATGTACCCAAAATAGTACCCAAAATAAGAGCACTTGTCGTAATAACCTCACTTTGCAATCATACGGCTTTGAGTCCAGTTCGTACCTATGGATTTTTGAAAAATGTATGTGCACAGTGCTAGTGCACTCAAACGGTAAAGGAAAACATCGCGAGGAAACCCGCGGCTTAGTTAGCTCAACACGTAAGGATAATGCCTTTCCTGAGGTCGACTAAGCTGTCAGAATGGTACGTATATAGATGCTAGGCAAGCACCTATTCCATCAACCACTTGACTTGAATAAATAAAAATAACTACAGAAATCGTGCAGTAATATCACGCTAGAAACATAACAAGAATGTTAACTTAGAACTACTGAAAAGAAAATAAAACGTGTAAGTTTTCAGTACCCCAAGTTTCCAAATAAGTTTAACTTCAGAAAACAAGTAGTTCCTGCTACACCGGAAAACTCCGGTCAAAAGATAGATAGATAACACTTTAATGCACACAAGGACACGGGTAACTAAGCATAATTAAATAAGGCAATATTGAATACTACCATAAAATAAAAATAAATAAATGTTGTGAATGGAATCGTTTTAAGGCCCAATTTAACCTCCTTTCGGCTTTACGGGTACTTTTGTAACACCTTGTATACCCTACAATCCTCCTGCAATCGAGTAAAAGGGTTGTAACGAAGCAATCAAACTGATCAATAAATGCACTAGTAATACTGATAATTGCGGTCAAGCATCAAGCAGATTATAAAGTTTACGATTCCTGATACTATTAATGTATGAATTTTTTATTCTCAATTATAATTGAATAAAAAATTATAATCAAAATAATAACAACAATAATAAAATAAATATTGTGAATGGACTCGTTCTAAGGCCCAATTTAACCTCCTTTCGGATTTACGGGTACTTTTGTAACACCTTGTATACCTACTCTACAATCCTCCTGCAATCGAGTAAAAGGGTTGTAACGAAGCAATCAAACTGATCAATAAATGCACTAGTAATACTAATAATTGCGGTCAAGCATCAAAAGATTATAAAGTTTACGATTCCGGATACTTCAACACTAGTTTTACCTCCTGATTTCGATTGATTTCCAAAAGTTGTCGTATCGTGGTTTTTATTTCCCTTTTACTTAGTTGGTTTTACTGATAGGGTTCGCTACCTAAAGGATAATTCGGCACCTTATTACTGAAACTCTGCTGTCTGTACGTCTGTCTGTCTCGCATCCTTAACCTTTAAAAAAAATTGGTTGTCTGTAAAGTCGGTTTACTGTGACGATAGTTGAACGTGACAACGTCGTCCAGCTGTCCACGCGGACGCATCGCTCACTCAAGTAGGAGAGAGACAGATGTCGAACGCTGCCGAACGCGGAGGCCGTGCGTGCCTCTTTGTCGCTCGTTCCGCGCTCTCGCTTGCGCTTCAAGCTTTAAATGGAACGCCTCAGAGCGAGGTAGCGCCGCATGAGTCATGTTTTTTCGTGCATGCAGCCGGCTCGATGGAATATAAGACGTTGACATGTCAAAAAAATGTCCCCCTCACTGGAGGCGACTATACATATAACTAATACTATAGATGTTAAGTTAAAAGCCACAGACAGACACGCAGACTATATTAGTTAAACTAACATTTACGTAGTTACCATTTTACTCAATTAGCACAAGTGCAACGCTAAAAGCTCTAGAAATCATACCGACGTCAAGTAACGACCGTAAGTAACTGACTGCAACAAATTTTTTTGCTATTCGATATGTGCAAAAGCCGTTTTTATCAGCTAGAAGATAAAGTAAAATTGAATTTACAACACCGTGTGCACTAAGTTTGTGAATTCAAAACATCATTGTACCTATTTACATCGACGCTACGCTAAGAAGAAACGAGGCTACGAACAAAAAAGTTGATCTATGATATATTATGACAATTGCACTTTAGACTCATACCAACATGAGCAACAAAATAGGCATGAAGACAGTAATCAAGTATCGCTAAAATATTTATCTGATCTAATGAAAAAGGATTCAAAGATTTTGAAAAATGTATTTATACTCATAATAATGTCGAGATTGACAATTTATTTGATAATATAAATCTACAAAATACAACAATCCGCCATGATAGCTTAAACACCGGTCAGAGCGAATTACGTCACGTTTACGTAAACGTCATTCTGATTTAGTACAAAGCACCAATGTTTACTGTTGATATACAGAAACGTGACGTAATAACAGACGCCATGACACCAGCGAGCGTTTTGAACAAAAACCTTAATTTTCTACAGAAATATGATATATTTTAGACATAACAGATACTTCTGAATATGATAGAAGAGATTTTGAAAATTAGTCGTCAGGCCTATTGGGTTGTGCGTAGCTTAATTGCGTGCTTTCGAATTTATCCATAACGTTTTATCGATAATTAATTTTGTCGGTAGATTTTAACAATAGGCTTACACGTACTTAGGGATACAACTAAGACGTCGATGATGAGCATCTTGTGCCTGTAATGTCACCGGCCCTACACCTTTCAAACCAAATCACATCAATGTTGCTTGGCGGCGAAATAAGCATGGTAGTTGTATCTGTTGCTTTTGCCCACTAAATAAAGTTATCTTTAAGATGTATTGTATCCCTAGCATTAATAATTTCTCGCAGTTAGAAAGGAAGCGCTGGAGGTCGGGATACAGAATTTCTCGTCCGACCCTCAACACACCCTACCTACTTTTATGTTTGAGTACTTACGAGTTAATAATTTCCTTAGAAAAGAATAGATATAACGATTTTGTTTTTATAGCTCGATTGTACTTAATCTATATTATTGTGAAATAAAAAATTATTTGATTTGATCTAGATATTTTCCTGGACGAGCCCTTCTACTACTACTTTACTTGCCTCGACTTTAAAATGTTATAGCGGTGACCACTTCTTGGCGATCCAGGTAACTTAGGTAAAGAGAAATAAAGCAATTGGACTGTACCTCCAATTCCCTTACCAACCTAGTGTTTTAATAACTCTGTTTAATCTTCCAAGCTTAGTCAACGAAAGAAGAGGTCCAATGACTTTACCAAATGGAGTTACTGGAAAATCCACGAGCAACATCTACTTAGGTGATTATTTTATGTTATTTTTTTTTTGTAACTACACAGTGAGTGCACTGGTGGCCTAGTGGTGGTATCTTCAGAACCTTTTTTTTTTAATTTAACTATAGTACCCACCTTATGTTAAGTGGTAACCATCGCCTATAACAAAGCTTTTTCTTGACGTGCGTGACGTACGAGGTACGTCACGCACGTCAAGAACGTGCCCTACGATGCACTCCCCTGCTTTCGCCAACTTGAGGCCTCACCAACTTGATTGTTTCGCCTCACGTGCCCGTAATTACTGTAGGTAATTCTGGGAATGGCCTCTCAGTTCGGTTGGTAGTAGCTCTGCCTTCTGCGCCGTAGGTCGTGGGTTCGATCCCCACCGAGAACAAATATTTGTGTGGTGAACATAGATGTTTGTTCTCTGACTGGGTGTTATATTGCATTCTAAGTAAGTAATTACAAAAAAAAATGTATTTAAGTATTATATCTGGTTCCCATAGTTTTACAAGCTCGGCTTAATTTGGGGCTAGATAGTGTTGTGTGTTGTCTACAATATTTATTTAATTCTGTGTGTGCTCACGTATATTTATAATGTATTTATTTGTTATGTTGATTAAATATGTATTACAGGCGACTATTACATAAAGGACTTTAAGTACCTAAGCCCGGATGCTTTAGTGCCGAGGAATGTGAAGGTAGCTGAAGAGAAGACGCTTCTGGAGAAGTGGTTCCTGGAAGTCGTGAAAGGACTGAAGCAGTTTTTCTATCAGGGCTCTTTGCATGGAGTCAAGTAAGTCACCACTTTTGTTTAATTTATATTATGCTCCCATATAAGAGTACTAATGAATTTTTCTGTCGAAAAAAATATTAATACAATGCTAGTGCTCTCAAACGGTGAACGAAAACATCGTGAGGAAACCTGCGGCTTAGTCAGCTCCGCACGTATTGACCATGTCTTGCCTGTGGATCAGGCCGACTAATCTGTCAGGACGGTATAGGTGCTGGGCTAGCCTATTCCATCTAAAAATACTGTCCCAGGCACTGTAGCGTCCCGTAAGTAGTAGCATGAGTAATCACCAGTTGCCCCTGACGCTATATAAATCATCTACAATAGATGCAAAGGCCTGTTTAGACCTATATACATCTAATAATCTATTCTAAGCTAGGGTCAAAAAAATGCTTTTCTTTCTTTCTTTCTTACTTACCAGTTTTTTTCTCAGATACATCTTCGAACCGACCTTCAGCATGAAAGAACGGGCTACCTGGGTGGTGATAATGCTCATCAGCATCGCAGTGTGTTCCGTCAACATCATCCAGCTATTCTGCAAGTGGACCTCAACTCCGTTCGTGAACGTGATTGATTCAGCTCCGTCTCCAATCTGGGCGGTTCCGTTCCCAACTGTGGTGCTATGTCCTCATTTGCACGTGAAGCTGTCATATGAAAATGTCTCGGAGTTGGGAGAGTAAGTCATTGAACTCTGGCTGTGAGGCTTTTTTTTGCTACGAGTTCGTAGCAAAGTGCTACGGACGCGTAGCAGTCATCTATTAACTATGAATCCCTATTTCCCTTGGTCACGCCATCACACGTGAACGACTGATTTGGCTGAAAATTGGTGGGAAGTAGAAACACAACTTAACGCTGAAATTTCACTGCCGCGGGCTGTCTTTAGTTTAAAATATTATAGACAATCCACACAGTGGCAGTGGGCCGGTCATGTTTGACGTAGAACAGACAATCGTTGGAGCAAACGAATACTAGAGTGGAGATAGCGTTTAGGTAAGTGTGGTGTAGGACGCCCTCCGGCAAGGTGGGGTGACGATCTGCGAAATGTAGCTGGCAAGCACTGGGGGAGAAGAGCCGAAGACCGGTCTCAGTGGCGCGTCTTGGGAGAGACCTACGTCCAACAGTGGGCTGATATAGGTTGTTGATGATGATGATGATGATGAATCCAAACAACACTATTTCATCAATACATTATAAATGTTTTACTATCCTATTGAACAGACAATTAACTGATGCACGTGCTCTACTCAATTTATCCTGAAAGGTTTTTAAAAAATCTCTGATTTTTTATTTTCACGATAGCTCACGTATTTATCTAAAATATGAAGCAAACATTGAAAAATAAAAAGCCTTTCAAAATTAAATTTATGCTATGAACTCTTTTAAAAAGGCACTTATCGAAAAAAATACATTCACTGTCAAAGGCTGCTAATAGGGAAAACCAATTTGGGTATAATCAAATTGTGTACCGATATCGTGGGGTTGCCCAGAGGTCAGTGACCCGTAGCTATTGAACTCTCTATCAATCGTATTTAAAAAAATGTGTTCCAGATTTGAATATGGTTTGGAGGGTGTAGCGAATATATTAATTTATGCAATATCTGAGACTCACTCACTAGGGACCGGCAAAGACCTGCGCACATCTAGCGCAATGGCGATGGTGATCAGTGAAACACTGTCAAATATTGCTGACAACATTTCACTGATCGTAATCGCGCTAGGCGTGCACAAGGATTTAAAGTGCACCTAGACTCACCTAGCTTTAAGACGTTTCAAAGTGATTCTTGCATCGTACTGAATAAAAAATTATTGACTTTGAGTGGCGTAATAAAAATATACTATAGGTCTATACTCTCTTCAAACGGGCTAATATTATGAAAATGTAGGAGTTACAGATGGAATGAACGGGCATAAAACTTCCCGTTGGTCCCCAGGGAGGAGGGGGGGGGAGCTAATTCTTAGGATGAGCAGGAATATCTTGAACGTTTGATAAAAATAAAGAGGGGTCTCAATTATTTTTTCTTCAGTACCTCTCTCTCTCTTCTGCTCTCGTTTTTGGAAGCACGCTCAGAGTTAAGGCCTGCGCACATCTAGGCGATGGCAATGGCGATCAGCTGAAACGCTGTCAAATATGACAGTGTTATTTTGACAGTGTTTCAGCTCGCCAATTTAATTAATAAAACTTATTTGTTTGAGCTATGTGTTTAAACTATTTGACTCTGGACCACTAGATTCCCTTGTGGTTTTACCGTCTTTTCTGCAACACTTTTGAGGCTACCATCTTTAATTTCTCAAGCTATCAAACCAAAGTATGTGACACCTTTCTTAATCCGATGTATCGGGAGTCGATAGAAGATCAAAATGCGTTCTTCCTGTAAATAAGGGAGGCCTATGTCGAGCAGTTGACTTCTTCAAGATGTGAGGACAATACCAAACTTTTGTTTCATTCATTAAAATGCAAGATTATGCTGATTTTAGCTTGGAGCAGTTCTTCGCCTCTCTGGTCTGCCCCCTGATGTTTAACAGGAAGATGACAGAGCAACAGCTAGACTTGGAACAGATACATTTGCTGCATGACTTCATAGTCAAGGTATGGCATCATCCACCATTAACATATCCACTATATTATATTCTAAAATGTGTGTAAGTAATTATTTTATGTCACCGGACCACTAGACGCGCGGAAATGCGACATCCATACATGGTTGATTTTCCAACTGTCAGCACCAAGCGCTTTGCTTCAACTTTTATGTTGCGGACAGGCTCCTGTTTAATAAAGCTGACAACTCGACATATAATATATGTCAAAAAGCGACAAAATTGTGGAATTGTCGCGCTTTTGTAACATATTTGTCACTTTTATTAATAGCCTAAGCGCGACAATTCCACAATTTTGTCGCTTTGTGACATACCTACTATATGTCGAATTGTCAGCTCTATTAAACAGGGCTCAGGTATCTTCTAAGTAAGCGTGCTACTATATATACAGGGTTATTCATTATTAACTGCAAATACTCAGGAATTAGGTTCAACAAAAAGAATCAAAAATATTTATGAAATTATTTTTTTAAAATTTGATCAAATTTTTTTTTAAGTTTTTGTATCAAAATTTTATTTTTATTAATTTCTTTACGGCTATTGCATAATGATTGCCACGGAGAACAGGACGATGACCCACCCAGGCGGTGACTGAACGCAGTGTCACTCACGGCGCGCGGGCGCGGATCAAAGGTCAAAATAGGTCAGGCGCCAATGATTCCTTTATCGATTTTCTCGGGATTTTCATAACAAAACTTAAAAAAAATCATTTCATAAATATTTTTTATTTTATTTGTTGAACCTAATTCCTGAGTATTTGCAGCTAATAATGAATAACCCTGTATACTATAATATAGGTGTGATTGTGGTCAAACGCAAGCCTATATAATATGTAAAAAAAGTGTTTTTTCTGTAAATACGGAGAGTGGTATCACGAAAGACCAGCGCTATAGTAGCACCCGCTACATTTATGCTGAGTGGCAGCCAACTTTTATGTTATCGTTCCTTTTTTTATTTTTAACACTTGTTTATACTACTATTCGTATATGATGTGTTTGATTTGATTATTACCCACTAAATAAGAAATGATGGGTTTCTTTAATAATTTGGGGTGACTCTGTGAAACGAGATGAGCAAGGTTAGGCACGGTCATCATTCAATAGGAATATTTTTATAGTGTTTGTACTGTACTGTTTGTACTGAGTACTTTCTTACTCTGAGGAAGAAAATTAAGCTGGTGGTTTCAGCTTTAGCAGTTTCAGTCCAAATTCTGCTACTACCTCATACAAACTTAGTATTTTGACAGGCGTCTCCAACATGCGACGAAGTGGTAAAAACGTGCAACTGGCCAGCGATACACTACGCCCAATGGAAGTCGGAGAACTGCTGTGAGCTCTTCCAACCCATCTTCACCAACTACGGACTCTGCTTTGCATTTAACAGCTTACCTTTGAATGGAATGTAAGTATTAATTTATACTCCTGTATTCTTGAGTTCTGAAAACCCAGAAGCCATGTTGCCAAGCACTGAGTCTTCCTTCCTTTTGCAGGTCCAATGGTACTTTACCCTGGCTAAAGTCTTTCAACGAAAACGCTTCAGCATCAGCCTTAGAATGGGACCTCGACAATGGCTACCCCAAGATATTTCCTCTGGATCCCAAGATGCAACCTTTCCGGGTCAGGGCTTCTGGCGAAGCTAATGGACTTGGGTTGGAGCTGTATTTGAACAGCAGTGAGCACCAGTTTGCTTGTGACGGGAATAGCTTGGGATTTACTGTTAGTATGTCTGATTCATAAACTTGTAGAAAATAAAATAAACAAATAAAAGTAGGTTCAACAGGATTACTTGTTTCCTGAACTGACTCATGTATGATCACTCCAGGTGTTGGTAAGCGCGCCAACAGACCACGTTTACACCAGCACTGTTCTCCGCCTTCCCATGGACCGAATGACGACCATCGAGGTTTCCCCCATCACCTACAAGACGGACCCCAGTCTTCGCGCCCTGACACCAGCCCAGCGGCAATGCTACTTCCAGAACGAGAGGGAGCTGGAGTACTATGAGTTTTACACTGACAGCAACTGCAAGCATGATATGTTGGTGCGGCAAGCAAGGAATGAATGTGACTGTGTACTTTTCAATTGGCCCAGTAAGTAGCATACTACTTACATTATTCATAAATAATGACTAGGCTCACTTAAACAGCCACAGCCATCCTTAAAGAGGTGCAAAACCTTTCACACACACATAAATTAGATGGACTTGGATGGACATGAATGATGGACATGGATGATGGACATGGATGATGGGCATGGTTTCCCCAGCACCGTACCCACTCTCTAAACCTAAGCCTTTTTATTTTTTAGTAGCGCGAGCGTGATACGTAGGTATGTTACGGGCTTCTACCTCAATTTTGTTCATCCTGTACTATGCACATAGGTACCAAATGTGCACACTAAAAAACCTCTTCTTTGAGTGCGGGCCAGCTCCAACACCATCCTGAGCGTGTTTGCCAGTAGGTTTGATTGTCATTACATGAACCATTGCGATATGGTTCATTTAATGACAAGCAAAACTACAATTAGATAGGTTACACGCTGCGGGGTTCTCTCCGTATAAATGTATGTGTATAGGTTAATTAAGTACTACTAACAATAGATTTAAGTTTTACTAACAAAATGATTCATGTTGACCGAAATAAATAATTATGAATTTGCGAATTCAGACCTTTCTTGTTTTCATAGCGTGTTTATAACATTGTCGTTTATCCAGGAAAGCATATCCGCGAGCCAATCTGCTCGACACCATCAGAGTTCGATTGCATCGAGCATGTAAAAGCAGAAGTGGACGAGCAACTGATCTACGCGTACTTCGCGGACAGTGACGAGATGGACCACAACGAAGAGTCGCTGTCTTGCCACCCGTCATGTAATGACGTCATCTACACCAGCCAGGTGTTCTACTCGGATCTGACCAAGGATTCGGATGGTGCACGGCATTGGCAGCAGCCGAAATCGTAAGTTTGGAAGGATGCAGACATTTTTAAGGTGAAAATTAAGCGGTATAATTCCAAGTGAATGAGCTTATGCCACATCCATCTTTTCTTTGGCTTACCTCACCCACATATCCATCTACATTCATACTCATCACTCTCCTAGTCGCATGGCTTTCAAGCCTCCTCATGACATGCCCGTACCACGCCAGCCTGTTGCTCCTCACTTTTTCTGTCACCAGTGCTACTTTCAGACTTCCCTGATACACTAATTCCGTATCTTGTCTAGTAATACTTAATATAGATAAACATTACTAAATCATAAATTCATTGAATTGATAGTTTTCGCGTAGCTTTGCGGCTTGTAGTAGCAGTGTGTTACTACGATCTAAGCTAAGGAGTAAAGATTAAGTTTGTTTTTTTAAATAAAAAAATATTTTCAGGGGTGAGGTGACTCAGATCAACGTTCACTTCTACGACGATATCTTCCTCGGCCACCATCGTCATGCGCAGTATGACAAATATTATTTTGTTGGTAAGTTTTAACACACTTTTCCAGCATGTTCCATAAAATATAAGCAAATAAAATACCACATCTATGAACATCCTCATCATTTTTTTTCAGGTGCTACTGGTGGTCTCCTAAGCTTGTTCCTTGGCTTCAGCATCATCAGCGTAGCAGAGCTCGTATACTTTGTTATTTTGAGACCTGTGTACTTAGTGTTCAAGGTTACTTTTGCTCTGATTGATTAAAATCTTTGGTGTCCTGCCTATTCTCAAGATCTGTTCAATATTTGTATTTCAAAAATGAGTGTTGATTTTATTATTAAGATGATAAGTAAGTATTATTTATTTTTAACAAAACTAGATAATAATACTCGTACATTTTCCTTTGTGTGGCTACCTGGCTACATCTAGCGAACGGTGCGAGCATCGTTTGACCAGCAAGGAATTTCTAGTAAAACCCGGTTCTTCATGTTTCTGAGATTGGAAGCCAAGCCATCTTGCGGAGGGCGCACAAACTACTATAATATACAGTGGGTTACGAAAAATTGTACACACAGATGGCACCACAATCGATAGGTAACAAAGAGGTAAGAAACTCTTTTAAAGCAAGGAGTTTCTAAGGTGACGTAATGGATAGAGATCAAAAAGGTTGGAAACTACTGCGCAGCAAGGAGTTTTTAAGCCTAGAGTTTTCTCTATCAATGAGGTGGTATATAATATAGGTACGTTTCGTTTCAATTTACGCAGATTTAGAGGTTGCCAATTTGACAAACATTTCCAAAACAAACATATTTTTTGATAAATCTAAGTTTTACTCCAATTTTGACGATAATTATATGCTTCTACAATGAGCTCTGAAGGTTACATAGGCTGCCCATGCAGTTTGGAAAAGCTAAGAGTGCTGAATGATATGCTAAACGTTAAGGTGGTGGAACAAGTGAACGAGACGCAGGAGCTCGTGATGCTGAATAACTTCGCCAGGGAAACCAATGAGTGTCAGTTCAAGAAGTGCTTGCAGGAAAGGTTGGTATGATTATTAATTACCTACCTACATATTATACGACTGACGACAGGCTCACGAGAAGTAGTTGGTAACATGATGATTGATAACCTGTAGCTACCATAAAATGTCATAACTTAGGTAAGTTATGACATTTTATGGTAGGTACCTAGCTTTAGGCCTGTAGGTACAGGAAGCTGAGCCAGTTCCACAGTATATACCTAACCCTTTAGTTATTCAGAATATCAGACATTGAGTCCTGGCGGTGGGTCCTAGAAGACCTGGCTAAACGGCTGGAAGAGGCCATCAGCTCGCTCAAGTACGAGCACAACGCCGTCCGTGTGGTAGGCGAGAGGGTTCAGAATGAGATCGATGAGCACTCCCAGGAAGGCAGCCGGCCTGGCGCTCTGAGCCCCAAGTCGGATACTGTGGAGCAAGCCATCTTTCAGGTACTTACCTACCTACTGTTAGCCGGTTTTGGGGATAGGACATCCCTACTGAGACTGGGTGACGAGTCCCATCACTAGTCGGGATAGAAAAAGATGGCGTCGTAATGCATTGTTGTTTTGTTCGCCGTGTAATACCTAAAGTTAAACAAAGTTCTAGCTTTAATCAATGGATAGTTTTCGCCGTAACACTACCTATCCTCATCTCTCTCAGATCCCTTTGTAGGTACTAAAGCCATATGGATGGAGCCAACCAAATATATTATAAGTTCGTCACTTTAGCTCATCCTCTTTGGTATAGGAATTCAACTTCCTGCGCGATCAAAAGAAGAAATTCGAGAAGCTGATTCTGGAGATAGAGAAGCAAGTTGCCTCCATGCAGAAAACCAAGAAGCGTATAGAGACCGATGTCCTCCACAAGAACCAAGCACTCTCCGTTGAAGAGAACTGCGCTAGTATAAAAGCTAACACGTGTAAACTTGAAACAGGGCCCAGGAAAAAAAAGAAAAGGTAAATCAGCTTTCAAAGCACCAGTTCTTTAGTTCCTGGCTGCTGCTGTGGCACATAACTGAAGCAAGTATTCGAATGAACCCAGCTTTGATGTGTACTTAAATCCCCATTCTATAAGTAAACAGGCCTTTGCAACTATTGTAGATGATTTTAAAGCGTCTGGGACAGCTCTTTTTGCTCATGCCCCTTTAAGGCAAGACCACGAGGCGGAAGCCCGATACGTTGGTCCGACCAAATCCGCTCCACTCTCAACGTGAAGGTCCATGAAGCCATTCAGGCTGCCGGTAACAAATTAACAAATATCCAGGTGGCGAAACGTCATCATCATCAGCCTGAAGAAGTCCACTGCTGTACATAGGCCTCCCCTACACATTTCCAGGAAGAACGATTCTGAGCTCTTTCCATCCATCGACTTCCCGCGATCGCCTGACCCAAATAAACATAGTGGTCCACAACTTCTCATGCGTAGGCGAAACATTGTTAACGATAAATTGACTCACGGATAGGGGGTCACGACACCCGGAGGGAGAAGGTAGTACCTACAAAGGTAATAGGTACATACTTTCGATTAGCCACAGCATGAGCCAGGAACAATCCTCGTTGTGACGCTTAAATACCTACGCTGATGTAGAAAATCCACACCCTGATTTCAGGGGGTCACCAGTGAGCCGCTGGGAAAATCGATGCTTGTTCTTAAAAAGAGCTGGTCTTCGCGCGTTGGGTAATGCCATCATCACACGGCAACAGGTGAGCTCTGAATCTGAGTAGATTGAAATAAGCCTGTGCAGTGCAGCACTCTTTATTAAATTAACTTTTTAGCAAAATTGCTTGGTTTATGATGAAAACTTAGAATATCCAATAGCGTGAATTAGTTTCATCTGCCGCCACTTTTCGCCCGCGAATTTGAAAAGTAACGGCAGATGACACTACCTATGTCCATTCACCCCCACGTTTCAAAAATGAGGGCAGATGGTACTATTTTAGTACCAACTGCCACCGAATTTTATCATAGCCAATTCCTTTTAAATAATAATGTATTAGGTGAAGGCAATTTTATGGGTTAAACTAGGAGCTCTCTCAAAGTATTGATGACTGGCGCACAAACAAAGATGACTATAAAAACTTGATCTATCTGATGTTAGGAGACTATACTTTTTGGACAGCTTTATTTAGCCTTGGAAACTACTTAGAACTTAATTCTTTGTAAACACAGCAGAGCCTGCCTTCTAAATTGCCCTATTCCCTTGATAATCTTAAGGTCAGAGGAGCAAGGGTACACCTTTCTATAGCAGCTCAAGCTTACGCAGCAAGAGTGGACTCCGCGTTGCGGAGGCGAATGCATTCAAACAAAATCAAACTACAGGAACTAAAGTGGCAGAAAGAGGAGGTAGGTTGACTACTGAAGTTCTAAATAACCTTAAACGTGAAGAAACTAGGGGCATATTATTTTAAATAGTCACTATAATCCATCAGCTTATATTTGTTCGCGTGCCTGTCCTACATTGAACTAGCCTACAACACCTATACAGTGTTACTCGAACATAATTATTTGGTCCTTTGATCCGGCTCGAAGGACCATAATTATAACTGTTCGCGTGCCTGAATAGGTGTTGTAGACTAGTTATATGTAGGATAGAGGAACCACTTAAATTACTTAAAAATATACGAACGTACGTGTGGCTCAAGCGCACAGTCTGAGACGGATACAATAAACATAGACAATTTAACTTCTATGAATGTTATTTCACAATAATAATTATAATCTGGGATGCCCACAGTACCTTTTATAACACTGCTGGGCTTAAGTCTACTTCACAGGGCTGGTCTTTGGTTTTTGGCTCTTTTGCTTACAGGTCTTTCCCTGAACTACATTCAAAGACCAGGGTGTTGGTCTGCTAAGATCTCTTCTGTTCTCTAACTAGGCTATCATTCTGTCCTTACTCTGCGATGGTAAAATAAAGTGTTCAGTAATCTTTCTAGGCTATAAGGGATTACAAATCCTTGCAAGAGGAGTTGGAAACCACGGAAAAGAATCTCATAGAGACAATGGATCAAGAAAGGCTGGTGGAAGCTCGAAGGTCTGACCGTTTCCTCAGACCAGCCAGAGAGCTGACCAAGGACCAAGTCGATAGGAACCTGAAGGATGAGCTTGGGAGATTGAGGAGTTTCAGCAAGCAGCTTCGAAACAATCATGAAAGGATAACGTTAGTAATTTGCAACTTTCCGAGCCCTCCTTTCGTTCCCAAGGACGTGGCCTCGAATTTGGTCGTGCACCAAAGAAAAATGTGCAGCATTGTGCTCTCAACGGCGAAGAAAAACATCTCTCTAATTCCCCATGTATTTTTCGTATGTAGTGTTAAGACGAAAACTCTTCATTGAATGAAGCTAGAACTCTGTTTTACTTTAGTAAATGGCAAAACAATA
The DNA here is from genome assembly GCA_939531255.2 of Thera britannica. Lineage (NCBI taxonomy): Eukaryota > Metazoa > Arthropoda > Insecta > Lepidoptera > Geometridae > Thera > Thera britannica. The sequence continues at coordinate 15,419,196 of OW618043.2, read as the reverse complement.
CAACTCTGCATTATGATGCCATCTTCTCCCTCCACTAGTGATGTGTCTCGCCGCTCGGTCCGAATAGGGATGTCCTTTTCCCAAAACCGGCTAACAGTATTTACACTCATAGAAGATAGGTATAAAATCTGTTATGATGGTGGGTTCATCCTCATTATCATCAGCCTTAGACTTCATCAGGACATAAGCCTCCTCTTAAAATCCAAGAATAACGATTCCGAGCCCTTTCCATCGACTACCCGCGATCTTCACAAAGCAGTCGGTTCATGGGTAGGTTAGGAAAAATTGCAAAAAAATATTTATAAGAAGGTACGTTTATTGTATAATTAAGTAATTACACGTTCAATTAATATAGTGGGACGCCAATTACCTACGATCACAAGAAGACAGACTATTTAAGTAGGTTATCACTACATCATATAGAAGTCCACTGCTGACCACAAGCATCTCTTATTTTTCAGGAAAAACGATTTTAAACTCTTTATCCAACAACTTCAATTAGTTATATTTACAATGACCTCAGTCCCTCTTTCCAGGCGTCCTTACTTTCGTTTCCCAATTCACTTCTAAACTATTAGCAATAATATTATACTTTTATTGAAAACAACCATGGTCTAAAAAGTTTTGGCAAAACTTAAGTCTAGGGGTTAATCTGTAAACTAGCAGATTTCGTCCTCTAAGAGAAACAGGTAAAAACGAATAATGTTAAAGACACACAACACTATCTAGCCCCAAACTAAGCAGAGCTTATACTAAGGGAACCAGATACCTGATATAATACTTAAAGACATTTAATTGTTTTGCAAATACGTACTTAGAATACGATATAACACCCAGACAGAGAACAAATATCTAAGTAGGTACACCACACAAATATTTGTTCTCGATGGAGATCGAACCCACGATCTACGGCGCAAAAGGCAGAGCAACTACCAACTGAGCTTGAGTCAAGCTTAAATTCCTTTAAACTGAGCTCAGATACCTATAAAAGCTTCTGTATTCAGTTCTTTGCAGAACCACCTAACGGATTCCCTGACGAAGATCGACTGTTACGCCGACGATTTGATCCAGGTCATCAGTCTTGATGAGGAGAGGATATCAGCAAGAGGGGGAGACGTTCAAGATTGCAACTGCGGGGCTTCTGGAGGCTCCCCTGGCGGTACTTCTGGTTCCCCTGGTGGTGCTACTGGTTACCCTGTCGCAAAGCAGTCCCCTCTGGAGCCCTGCAGCCCCTTAGGAGATCACTTGACGGCTATAAAGGAAGAAGATGAAGATGATTATCCGTTTGATCAATAAATTTTAATTTAATATTTGTGGCATTTCATTGACGCTATATTCTGTCTCTTTCTGAACATCTCAACTGATACGCAAATATTGTACTACTAGCTGTTACACGTGACTTCATCCGCATGGTTAGGTAGGTACTTAGTTAAAGATTGTTAAAAATATATCTTTTGGTGATAGGCAATTTTTTACAGCCCTCTAAATGATCTCTCCCTCGTCTTAGCTTTTTTAACTGCTCAAGTTTTCACTTCTTCTTCAAATTAATGTTGTGGACAAACCACATAACACTTATCTAACCCCAAACTAAGCAAAGCTTAATACCTACTAGCTCTAAAACCTAATTATTTTTATAAATACCTACATACTTAAAATGCAATATAACACCCAGACAGAGAACAAACATCGGCAAGTTCGGCAAGCCTATCGTGCGCACTTGATGTGCGGGCAGCTTTTTCAGCAAGTAGGCCGCTGGTGGGCCCTTTTTGCGTGACCCTTGACAAGTGTTGCTCGAACTTTTTTAGGTTCTACAACACGCCGGTTTCCTCTCGATGTTTTCCTTTACTGTTTTGCGAGTACTGGCATAGTGCACATTCATTTTTCGATAGAAAAACACATTGGTACACGAGTGGATTTGAACCCTTGAACCTTCGGATCGGAAGAAGAGAACAAACATCTGTGTTCCGTTGTTCACCACACAAATATTTGTTCTGGGTGAGGATCGAACTCACGACCTATACGGCGCAGAAGGCAGAGCTACTACCAACTTCGAAGAAAGGCCTGTCTAATGCATGGAGACATCAAAAGAGAAGTAACAGTAGTTTTGGGCGTGCTTTGATAAACTTAAAAGTTAACCCAAACAATTCATATTGAATATAATATGGCAGTTAACTCAATTGGCAACGTCATCAATTAGGAATTTTCTATACGATTTGCTTGGATAAGTAGCCGGTAACTTCGCCATGGTACCTAGGTGACAAAATGACTTAAATTTTCTATACTTACACCGCCAATTCAAAGGTTGGTCCCTGCAGATCGTAGACTTTCATCGTGCTTTTTTTCTCGTCGAGCTACCGTCACGTCGCGTATTTTTGAATCGCTAATTATATCGCTTTAAAGAGTCTGTTCTACGATAGTACCTACAAGTAGCGTAGTAGAGGATTTTGAATGAGGCAGCGCGCACTAAAAGGAATCTCTACGACTACTTACAACTCGACCCTATAATGTGTGTATGTAGCGGTTAAATCTCGTCACTAGCTCTTCAGAAGCATCGTAACGAAAAAAGCTCAAATATCTCCAATTACACCACTTCGGCCAAAAACCATAATGGGCTAGCGATTTTACTTTTTTGAAACTAGAATGCTTTCGCCTTAGTCTATGAGGTTCGCTGTGGACGTGAGCTGTGATATTGCGAAAGTCAGGCAACAGCTCTAAATCACATCTTGTGCACAATACTTTAGATTCGTTTACATCAGCGAGATACTTCAAAATTGAGATATCATTCAGCGTTCTTAGTTGAACACCAAAGAACCATTGCCCATGCTCTACATTTCCAGTGATATGCATGAGTACGTCCTCAGAGCTATCCATCACCAAATCACAAATCTTACACCACATCGCTGTGCTATTTTCTACAGCAAATACTCCTGTGTACGGTAATAAAGCTTCCAGAAACAATTTCCGGTGAGATATTTCCGATGTGTGCATTAATATAGCTTGCGCGGTGCACTCAACCTCTATGTTGCATAGTTTGCAGAAAGCGTAGTCAGATGTACACTCCTTAAACTTTGTTATCGAAACAACGTACAATGCACTCAAGTATGATGTTTCACAGTGGCACACTGCTTCTAACTGTGCGAGAAGAGACTTATGGCGTGGTGCCCATACGTGCTCTTCAACATCTTCTGTATCATCCAAGTTCCCGTCGCAAATCCTGCACAGTAAATGCACATTCTTCGAAGAATCGTCAATACATATGCTATTACGACGCACGAGGGATAAAATTTTCATATGGCGACATGTACGATTGTGTTTTGATTTGATTTCTTCCTTCATGTGATCCGGTACTCTTGGTAGATACTCTTTGCAGAAAAAGCATACAACAGGGCTCTGAGGCAGCCCTTTTCGCAGGGCAGCACTTATCTTTGAATATGTGAAGGTATTGATGTTGACAGGGCGAGCCCAATACCGTTGATTGTCATCTACTTCGACCATCATGTTATTGGATTAAATTCTTTAATTTCTCTAAGTAAAACGCACTTCACAGTTCACTGTGTGTTTTGCACTTTTGTGAACACTACGAATCGAACGATCGGAATCGGTAGACTACAGAGAAAGGGTTGGGGGTTGGGACTGGACGATCAATAACGCGCGGCAGTGTTGCCAGACTGCTTTATTAGGTGGAAGAGTGTAGAAATTAAAAAACCTACAGCGACAAGATTATATAGGTAGGTACTTAAATTCATGTTCAGATGGATACATACAGGCATTTCATTGATGCAGGCATTATTTTGTATTCAAATAATAATTGTGCCTATTGAACAAAATAAATATGCTACAGGTAAGTGTAATCATGTGAATGTTATTAATTATATAGAGGTATTTATGTACCAGTACAAAAATGGCTCAGTGATTAATAAACCAATAAACGCCATCTAGCGCTGAATAGCTAACACAAAAGTTGGGCGTATGAGTAGGTTTGGTTTGCTATAATAAGCAAAAGCGTGTTTGGTGCTCTGTGATAAAAAATAACGACAATTAATATAGCCTTTTATTGCACTTGCTAAATAATATACCATGACCAATCAGTAAATAAGAGAAAGTAAAGAAGTATTTTAAATGATTATAAAAAGGATACCTCAAAGATTTTTATAATGTCCTAAAAGTTAAAAGGCGAGCGGGATTTGAACCCGCGATCTTCCCCTTGGTACGGGGCTGCGCTGACCGCTGCGCCATCGGATCCTAATCACACTCGACGAATAACTCTTAGGGACTGTTCGCCACTAACGCGACCGTTGGGACATTTGTGATTTCCTTAAGTGTAATAGTCTATTAAATCAATAAAAAGGATACCTCATTATTCAGATTTTAAATTGGCTAATCGGGCTTTTGGGTAACGGCCTCCTCAAGTTTTTCCAGTCGGTTCTTTCTTCTGCCTTTGCAAACCATGTCTGACCAGCGACTTTTTTGCGTTCATCGGTCCAGCGTTCTATTGGGCGACCTCTTACTCTCTGCCCTGTTGGTCCACATAATAGTGGTATTGGTTGGACCATGTTGTTTCTTTTCGAGTTCACCTTTTGTCTTGTAGACGTGCAACATGACACTTCTCCTTGAGCAGTTGAGTATAATTCAATTTAGCTATGAGTTTTCATGTTTTTTACCGTTAATATGCCTCTGCAAGTTATCTACATTGCAAGGCACTTCAATTTTACATTTCTTACAAAATGCCTTATCCTGTTTAAGGCTTTGTAAATAATTCTCAATATTAATATTCTGTCCGTCTATTAGCCTTAATATCTTACGCATGGTGGTGGCATGTTCAGAGTCTTCGACATGCTGTATTATCAATTCAACATAGTTATCGAAGAAAACTTGGCATATCTTACACCATAGATAGCTGTTGTTGTCTTCAACGGAAAATATTCCGTTCAAAGGTTGTAGTACCATTGACTTGGTTCGGCTATGTCTTGGCGATTCTAGATGTTTCTTCAAAGACGGAAGAACAAAGTCTATTTCACTGTTGCAGATACAGCAGTGGATGCAATTCTTATCATCGGATATTTGGGTAAAGTTTCCATCTCTATTGATAACTTCTTTGACAGTCAACAGGTTTTGTCTATGATTTGAGGTTTCAACGTGATGGGTTAACTTTGATATCTCAATACTGTGGTTGCATAAGGAGCAGCATAACTCTGATTTATTTATAAATATACTATTACGAGACATTAATCTTTTCATGTAACTCTCTCTGTGTTTTCTACTATACATGTGTGTTTCTATTACTCTATCATTATTTTCCATTACTTCCTCGCAGAGTGAACATCTCAGGAAGTTGTTTGGTATAATCACTATGTCTTCATAATACGCCATAATGGTTATTGACTGATACTGAAATTAAATGAACCTAGATTAATTATCTAAACTTTTATCATCCGCACTTGATGCCCGGGCTGGTTTTTCCACAAGTAAGCCACTGGTGGGCCCTTTTTGTGTGTCCCACAACACACCGGTTTCCTTACGATGTTTTCCTTCACCGTTTTGAGAGTACTGGCATAATTCACATACATTTTTCGACAGAAAAACTCATTGGTACACGACTGGATTTGAACCCACGACCTTCGGATGGTCGCTACTATACTCGGATTTTTAATTAGACGAAGCTAGCTGACGTTTACTGTGTTGTCAGTTTTTGATGAAATAAAAATAGTGTTGTGACAAAGTGAATGATTGAAATAACTCCTGAATGAATGAAATTGCCTCGTTTTTCTAGTGAATAGTTAGTGTGCCGAACTTGACTCGACGTGCTTGTTTGAGGATCCATATAGACCACCAGTGCTCTCTGTGAGACTGGTCTCTCAGCTCAGGTGGTAGTAGCTCTGTCTTCTGCGCCATAGGTCATGGGTTCGATCCCCACCGAGAACAAGTATTTGTATAGATGTCATGTAATACCTTTGTCATAAGCAGAGGTTACCGCTCAATATCAGGTGAGCTATACGCTTGTTCCATCACATTCTTTCCGCCTAAACCATCTAGCAAAGAATTGGCTACGTATGTACGTCTATCTATGACAAATTATGCACTTGGGTCAACTCACCAGTATTTTTTTAATCCACACAAGTTCTTTACAAAGTCAGAATAAGAGATGAAGATACTTAAAGGACGTCCAGTATAGAATGTGCCAGACAAGCGAGTGCAAATCGCAGTGAGGCCTCTGTCTCATCAGGAATATGTTTATCTGTAAAAGGGATGATAATTTTGAGGTTCGATGTTGCTGTTAATCCCCCAATCAAAGCGACAGTCGAACGTCACAAACGAAAGAATTACAGTGAGTACAGTAGGTGATACTGCTTACATGCAATTTATCAAATCCATTTTTCATTACTTTTACGATTTTATTCGATGCATTAGTTAGCACAGAAAAAAATAATTTAACGTGAAATAAAATAAATGTAAACAAAGAAAAGCACAACGACAACACAACACAAACACGAAGCAAGCAACCCGTATATTGTCATGTCAATATTTACACATTTTGACATTTGATTTGACATTGACGTTGACAGTATGAATGATTAACAGTTGAGTGGGTGATGCTCACCTCCTTCCACCTTAGACCTTTCTGAAGTTAGCCGTTTGTCAAATCTTCCATTCGCCATTGGCACTCGGCCAACTTGAAATAGCAGTTACGAGTTTAGCCAATCTTTCATTTGCCATTGGTGGCCACTGGCCACCATTGCTCATTCCGCTCATTCACTTATGGCCCGAACACACCTAGTTCGCTGGCGGTAGCGATCAGTGAAACGCTGTCAAATATCGCTGTCAGATTTGAGATTAGACAGCGAATATTTGACAGCGTTTCACTGTTCGCTACCGCCAGCGAACTAGGTGTGTTCGAGCCTTTACAAAATGGGAGAGTACTGATTGAACCTTGGAGGAATTAGAAATGGAGGCGTCATCGTTTAAATCCACGAACAATATATTTTCTGCCAAAATTGACGGGGACGAGGTAAACACGCATGGCACACGCGCATAGCAAAATCCTATTCATGTAAACACACACATTGACAATCCCGCACACGATCTTAAAATCTGCACACAGATAAAAAATATAACGTAGTTACGCAGTGTCAAGACTCACATTAAGATAATCCCTAGTGATGGGCATTCAGTAAGACCGGTAAATTGAACGATGAATAAAATAATGAATGAAATGGGTTTTTAGGTACAGGTAATTTAAATAAGTTATGCACAACAGGTTTCACATTTTGTAACAGTCAGAAAATAATAGAACTGAATTTAGTTGTTATGTTTTATTAATGGTTATAAGTTTGAATCAATAGTTCTTAACATGTTATAGCATAGTACACATAAGTTTAATATTTAACTGAATAATTGAAAAAAATATATAAAGTGAAATCACATTACATCATCAGCCTTCACATCACAGCGAAGTTTGTAGTTCTGCCTTCTGCGCCGGAGGCGTTGGTTCGATTCCCACCAAGAACAAATATTTGTGTGGTGAACGCAGATGTTTGTTTGCCCGAGTTTGAGAACTTTCTGCAAAATGTTCCGAGCAAATCACACTCGTTCTTGTTGCATGCCAAGTTGTTTTTTGGCCAAAAAATTTTGTCCACTCTTCAAGCAACAGGGTTTTTTGGAAACCTGCACAGGATGTAAAAGAAATATAAAATAGGCAAAAAAATGTTTTCACTACGCCCACGACTTTATTTTTGAGTATGATGTCATGTCCTATTTTATACATTGATGAGTAGAGGGTTTGATGACTGGTACCTAGGATACCCATATTGTGGGATTTGTGAATAAATGTAATCCGATATTTCATGGCGGCAGCCATCTTGGACCGATTTTCATCAAAAACAGCTAAGAACACTCCCGACTATTCACACTTCAAACAAACAAAAAACTAAATTAAAATAGGTTGATTCATTCGGGAACTACGATGGGACAGACAGACACACACACACACACACACACACTCACACACACACAGACACCGCAAACTCATAACATCCCGTCGTTTTTACGTCGGGGGTTAAAAAGCACCAAATACGTATTTAGTAATTAGACAACACATTACGTGATAATAATTTAACGTTTATTTTATCATTCATTTATTCATCAATTTCATTCAACTTTTCCCAACACTATGCCTTCTACCAAGGTTTATTCTTTGACAATGGTGTCGTAATACTGTCGCTAATCTGTCGCAACCGGTATTTCTTTTGAACTAAAATTCTACAAAATTACAAACACAATTGACAAAATAATACTCACTTGTGGTAGGAAATACCATGTTCCCGGAAGTTATATGTCTCTGATCGTCTTTTACAATAAACTACCATGCAATTCACCATTTTCACGGAGCTCCACTTCGCGACATGAAACGACACACAATGGCTGCGGTTGCGAGTTCTTCTTCTTCTTATCGTGTCACTGATTCTTTCGAACCAAGTGTGGTGAAAGGATTTTAAGTGCGCCTCAAAGAGGCTCCTTTCGTGCACTAGAGGCTCCTTTCGTGCACTAAATATTATTTCGTGCATTAAATTCGTATTAGTTTCGCGGTTGCGAGTAAAACACTTTTATATAAAGATCGCTATATGACCGGCAGAGGGGAAAGCCTTGTCTTGACATCTCCATTTCTAATTCCTCCAAGGATTGAACTGAACGTGCTGAATGAGCTTAGTCTGTGGTGTGGATCAAGGGATGCCCAAAAAAGTGTATTGTATCGATATATCGCATCGTAACTGTATCGAACTTGGTTGTATCGATACTCGATATTATCAATTTGCTTTGTATCGATATATCGTATCGTAACCGTATCGCATGCCTTTCAATTAATATGCGATATAATGAGTATATAATTATATTATCTTTCAAAGGGTTATCTTTTTAGTAGTTTTACTATATTCTTTTATTTTTTTTAAAGAAACAAATAATTATATGTAGGTATCTAAAATAATTTTATTCAACAAAAAAAAACGCAATTGCCATTGATCAGCACTTAGACAACACAAAAATAATAATTTTGATAAGCGCTGTGGTTTTAACCTACTACGGCATCGACATAGTTTGATGCGATACGGTAATGCGATATTTTTATAAGAATGCGATATATCGAAGCGTATCGTATGGTCAAAATATCGCATCAAATATCGCTATATCGTATAGTGCTTTATCGATACTCCGATATATCGTATCGTAACGGGCATCCCTTAGCGATGCGCATTTTCGAATGAAAACTGCGTTCGAAAGATCTTTCGTCACTAATTTTTCTGTTCGAATATGAAATTAGTCCATGAATGACTTCCGCTTTCGAATGATTCGAGAGATCTTTCGAGAGACGAATGGGGCGGGGCTTAGTTTGATTGATTAATTTTCGCTCATGCAATGTTCGTTCGCTTAAAGTACTGTTCAAGGGCTAGGGATGTGACATGTGACTTTCGTGTCCCTATAAACTCTTTAGAGCTTAAAATTTTGTTGTGAAGGGAAGAGCTTTACAACTTTTTAGGTTTTCCTTTTTTATTTCTCGTCGTTTTGCAGATGTGAGTGATGTGATGAATGTATTTTTTAAATACAACAAGTACAATTTTTGGGTTCTTTTCTTCGCTGGCTTTGTAATTTCAAACCGTGAAACAAATGGAACGCACCATGTCTTCTGAGAAGATAGAAACTGAACAAGATTTAGAAAAAGCTTTAAAAGACCTCGAGGTAACATTAGGCTTGCTTAATAAAATGGTTTAGCTAGCTTTGTTCTACTTAGTTTACATGCCTCAATTCATTTCATTTCTTTCCATGCGTAATAATAAATAGCAGAAATCTGCTATGTGTCGCATGCAAATGGTTCATTTTCGTTTATATTTTCGTATTGCTTTCCATTTGAGCATATTGTTACTTGTCCTGCTCATCAGGACAAAGGTAAAGAATACTGTTGTAAAGGTTTCATCCAAATATTTCCAACAGTTTTCTAGATAAACCAAATTTAATGTTTGGAGGTATGCCCACCTAGACATTTTCTAACTTAATATTTCAATTCTTTCAGGATGACGTTGAAGCACTCTACAAATTCAAAAACTTTTTCTTTGAAAATCACCCTCTTGAGATGGCAACAGAAAAAAACAAACTTCTAAAAGAAAGAGTGGAATTAGTATCGGAAAAATTCGACCTTCTGGATGGTAATTTGTGTTTTACTAGATGAAGTCCTTATGAATTTATAAATAAATAAATAAATAAATATTGTGGACAATTCACACAACACTACCCAGCCCCAAACTAAGCAGAGCTTGTAATATGGGAACCAGATAGCTGATATAATACTTGAATACATTTTTTTTTTTTTGTAAATACATACTTAGAATACAATATAACACCCAGACAGAGAACAAACATTTATGTTCACCACACAAATATTTGTTCTCGGTGGGGATCGAACCCACGACCTACGGCGCAGAAGGCAGAGCTACTACCAACTGAGCTAGAGGCCAGTCAAATTATTCAACCAAATGGCAAGAAGCTTTTTGAAATATCTAAATTTGTCATAATCATATTATTTATTCACCATTTGGAACACAGGAGACACTTGGTTCAGGTGAATTTAGGAGTCAATTTCAGTTATACCAATGATAAACAAGCTGTCTGGTAATTAAATAGTTTGTAGTTATTTTTTGTTCTGTGATCTGCAATCAGTTGGCGTATGGACTAATGGGGCTAGGATCTCTTACTGTAGGATTTTCTTTGTGTTGGTGGGCTTAAAGCATTTAAAATTCTTTCATAACATCACATACTGACACAACAAGAATAAAAGTTTGTTTTTGTTTTCAGAATCTGATGTGCCTGTAAATCTCCGCACAAAATATCTATACACCAAAGGGCGCTGCTATAATGTTGTTCCAGCCTATGACCCTAGGGCTCTGGAGTGTTTCAGCAAAGCAGTTAAACTAAACCCCAATATGGTCGAAGCGTGGAACGAACTGGGAGAGAGTTACTGGAAGAATATGAATTTTAAGGAATCGCAAGAATGCCTTGAAGGCTCACTGAAAAGAGTAAGTGTGCTTAATATACCTATAGGTAGAGTCACAATAGAGAGCACTAGTGGTCTAGTAGTAGCAGCCCTGCCTTCCGATCCTAAGGTTGTGGGCTCAAATCCAGTTGTGCATCATAAGTTTTTCTGCCCAAAAATGTATGTGTCATATGGTAGTACTCAAACGGTAAAGCTGCGCCAAATTCTTTAATCCGCACTTTGCGTGCGGACACAGCATGTAGGCCGCTGGCGGGCCCTTTTTGCGTGACGCTTGACACGTGTTTATGGTATTTCTAGGTTCTATGACATGCCGGTTTCCTCACGTCATTTTCCTTCAACCTTTGAGAGTACCTACTGGCTTAGTGCTCATAAATATTTGGATAGAAAAATTCATTGGTGCACTGCACCTGTATGTCACCCCACCACGCTTTTGGATCGGAAGTAGGAGTCGCTACCACTACGCTACCAAAACAGTGCTTAAGTCTGAGCCAAGCCTCACTCAAGCACTCTCAAGCATAGATTCTTTGACAGATCTCCATTGAAAAATGTCAAAAAGCTATGCTTGAGGCTCAAATCAGACTCAAGCACTGTTTCTGAACACAGGCCTTTATCTTATATCAAATTCCACAGCAACGTCATCGCGTCACTCTTCGGAGTCTCTCCATCCTCTTGAGACAGCAAGCCGCCTTAACACGCAATGGCCGTGAAGGCAAGAGTATGATCATCCGTAGTGTGGACCTAGCAAAAGAGGCAGTTTCCTTAGAACCTAAGGATGGGATATCCTGGAGTGTGCTGGGCAATTCGTATTTATGCCAGTACTTTGCTGTGGAGCAACTGCCTCAGACACTCAAGTCGGCTATGTCTGCTTATAAGCAGGCGTGGGCTGATCCGATAGCTAGAGGCACGCCTGACTTGCCTTATAATAAGGGAGTTGTAAGTACATATTTATTTATTTTATTAACAGACTAAAAGAAAAGGAGGGTGCAGGCATCCATAGGCTACGATAACCGTTTCACATCAGGTGGGCCGTATGCTTGTTTGTATACTTTGTTGTATTAAAAAAAGGTTATCAATTAGATTTTTTTAAATGTGTGCTATTGCATAATTACGTCGTGTAAAAGCCGATTTCAAAAATATTTTTTTTATCTGAAAGTTATATTTTCCGATTGATTCCATACAAACACCGAAATCGGTTTAGCTGTTTTTTGTTTTAATTATTGTTACTGTTTATCTCAGTCACTTTCAGAAAATATTTCTGAAAGGTTACGTAGTAACCGCTCGTTATCAATATATTAAAGCTTCAAAAATCTTGAAACTTCTTTTCCAGGCGTCTTACTACGAAGAGAATTACGAAGAAGCGATGAGCAGTTTTGAGTTGGCGCACCGACTGGAACCGACTTGGCAACCACCACTCAAGCAAATGACTCGGAATGCGGAATTCCTGCAGTACATAGACGACCTTGTGCATAGCAAGGGAAGGCTCAAAATCAAACGGCTGCAGCAGATGGTCCAGGTACTTTTCTGCATGTTCTTTAATCAACTTTTCATTGAATTTTGATTTTGAAAAACAATAGGCGGTCTTATCGCTAAGCAGCGATCTCTACCTGACAACCGTTGGATGGATAGGACTTACAAGGGGTGATTTATGTGCGTGGATAAATTAAAATAATCACAAAAATATTAAAAAATAAAAAATTATCGCGGAAGTTTAAAAAATACTATAGTTAATAACGTGTTTTTTTTCATAATGTTTCAGTCAGTTGACGCAAAGCAGTACGGTCAATACGCCCCCGGCGTTCCCTGCACCGTGAACAAACGTGAAGTGTGTCTCCAGCGGCTGAAGATCGCAGACATGGAGGAAGGACTCAATGAGGGGAAGGTCACGTTGGGACATGTCGTCGGCAGCTATCATAGCGAGAATACCGTGCCCTTGTAAGTATGAACAAGTTTTGTAGCAAATAGTTATTTGTTATACAAGAGTGCAAAGGTGCTTTTTAACCGCATGTTCAATTTTGATGACCGAGCAATCGAAGGATTCCAAAATTGAATAACGAGCAGAGCTAGTGGTCTTTCCCCTCAGTCATAACATGAATGGGTTCAAGAAAAATGTAAAAAAGTTCCTTCAGGGTAAGCAACGCAACGACAGCACCCTTGGTGTTGTTGGTGTCTATGGGCGACGGAGACCGCTTACCATCTGGTGGGCCGTAAGCCCGTTTGTCTATCATTAGCGCATTAAAAAAAATAGGATGCTATAGGGCAGCGGTACTCAAAGTGTGTTCCGCGGAACCCTAGGGTTCCGCGCTACCCCTGTAGGGGTTCCGCAAGAATTTAGAAAAAAAAACAAAATAATTAGTGACTGTTCCGCGACCAAAAAAGTTTGAGAACCGCTGCTATAGGGCATGCTTACTTTATCTAAAATACTGACCACCATAAACTATATTCCTGGAAATATATTTGAACGTTTTTATTTTCCAGTACGTTCGCGATAATTGACGACAGTATGTCATGCGTTGCGGTGAATGTTTACAACTGGGCGAACGGACGCGGCGTTATCATCGGCGAGAGTGTATGCATTCCCGAGCCTACGGTCTCCACGCACGTGCAGAAAGACAAGTTTCCTGTAAGTCATTTTATAGCTCATAGGATTAGCAAGCCAGAAGATCAAGTCGCAGTTTTACTCGATCAGTTTCAACATTTCGTTTCGCCTATTGTATGGAGAAAATATGAGACAGTAAAAATACGTTACGTACAAACGATCGAAACGAATTGTTGTCTAATCAATTTTGGACATTTGCTCACACGAAAACAACATGTGGTTAACGAAATTTTGTAAATGCACTGGGACTTGCTCTTCAGAAAACTAATACTGGAGATGAAACCGCGTTAATGTAAGCGTAGTGAAGGAACACATCGTGAGGAAACCCGCGGTTTAGTCAGCTCCGCACGTATTGACTTCTTTCCTGTGGATTAGGCCGACTTATCTGTCAATATGGTATAGGTTAACAAGCCTATTCCATCTAAAATCCTGTCCCAGGCACTACAGTGTCCCGTAAGTAGGGGCATGAGTAATCACCAGTTGCTCCTGCCGCTATATAAATCATCTACAATACTTAGAGGCCAGTCATGAGATGAGATCACTTGGCGATCTCATCTCATGACTGGCCTCTAAGCTCAGTTGGCTCTGCCTTCTGCGCCGTAGGTCGTGGGCTTGATCCCCACCGAGATCAAATATTTGTGTGGTAAACATCGATGTTTGTTCTCTGTCTGGGTGTTATATTTATTGTATTAAAATTAAGTATTTACAAAAAAAAATATTCAAGTATTTTATCAGCTATCTGGTTCTCATCATGCAAGCTCTGCTTAGTTTGGGACTATAGTGATGTGTGACTTGTCCATAATATTTATACCCCGTCGGCCGAACCTTGGCCGGATCGGAGCCAACTAAGAGAATTCTGCTCCATTTGTACAGACATAGGGTTCAAATTCAATCGACGGCACCGCCACGGCTCGGCTCCGGCCCGGTGTAGCGTAAATCAGCCTTAAAAGTGATCGTTGTTTTACGCTTGTACTTCATTTCAGGATGTAGTCCAGACTAATGAATCAAATAATGGAAAAATGAAAAATACGAAATCAAAGAGTGAAAAGGTATTTTTTTTTCCACTACTTATACTAAAAATAAAGATATATTCCCACTATTTTTATCCAAGTAGCATCTTTGATCCGTTCTTAGAGAGCGGACTAGTTTTCGCAAGTAGGCTTTTTTGCTCGACGCTTCATATTTGTTTATTTGCTGCACTAGACTACCAGTGCAAGTGCCATACACCAAAAAAAAAAATTTTTTTTTATTTTTTATTCCAGATGTACAACTTCAGAACGATCCGTGTGAACAATCCTATGAGCATCCTCATCAACGGTCGGCAACCAGGCGCCAACCAATACGCGGGTACCAGAGTATCTACCATACTGGAGACTCACTGACACCGGCAGCCTGTTTCTTCTTTATCCAACGAGATTTAGAACTGATCGTAAATGCACTTTGAGTGTGTTAGTGAGTGTTGAAATAAATTGGTGTCTAGACGTTGACCCATACGCGGGTACCAGAGTATCTACCATACTGGAGACTCACTGACACCGGCAGCCTGTTTCTTCTTTATCCAACGAGATTTAGAAGTGATCGTAAATGCACCTTGTGTGTGTTAGTGAGTGTTGAAATAAATCTGTGTCTAGGCGCCAAACAATACGCCGGTACCAGAGTATCTACCATACTGGAGACTCATTGACACCGGCAGCCTGTTTCTTCTTTATCCAACGAGATTTAGAACTGATCGTAAATGCACCTTGTGTGTGTTAGTGAGTGTTGAAATAAATCTGTGTCTAGGCGCCAAACAATACGCCGGTACCAGAGTATCTACCATACTGGAGACTCATTGACACCGGCAGCCTGTTTCTTCTTTATCCAACGAGATTTAGAACTGATCGTAAATGCACCTTGTGTGTGTTAGTGAGTGTTGAAATAAATCTGTGTCTAGGCGCCAAACAATACGCCGGTACCAGAGTATCTACCATACTGGAGACTCACTGACACCGGCAGCCTGTTTCTTCTTTATCCAACGAGATTTAGAACTGATCGTAAATGCACCTTGTGTGTGTTAGTGAGTGTTGAAATAAATCTGTGTCTAGGCGCCAACAAATATGCGGGCAGCAGCATATCTACTATACTGGAGACACTGACGCCTGCAGCCTGAGTTCTTGTGAATCCAAAGAGATTTAGTAGGGATGGTATATGCACCTTGTTTGTGTTAGTGAGTGTTGAAATAAATATGTGTCTAGGTGCTAACTAATACGCAAGCGTATCTACCATACTGGAGAAATACTAAGATGGCAGAATGATTAAAAATATATATATTTGGAAGAGATCACAGATGTACATGTCATTTATCTCGTTTTTGTTGTGAGCCTTGTGTTAGTGAGTGTTGGAATAAGACATCATACGGAAATTTGCGAGTGTTATACATTGTATGATAATCACGAGAATATAATATACATGACAGAATAATAATACATTACATACTTACAAAACACGATGGTATAATTGAGTGAGATTTACTACAAGTTATAATGTTAGTGAGAGTCTGAATAAGTTTGTGCGAATTTGTGAGTTTATACGACATGTTACATCATGCATGTGTATAGCACACAAAATGGCATAATTGAAAACTAACTTTGTGAGTTTCAATCCTGATAGTGGGTGATGGAATTAGACGTCCGAGCTAATTTATTTCTGAGCTAATTAATTTATTTCATTTACTATTTTATTAAGTTTGTGAGTGTTGAAATAAGTCTGTCTGTAGGGCCTTTTTAAATGAGCGTTTTGTATATTACTGTGTCAAAACTAGACAGTCAAGTGGTTGTGTTACTGAGCCCCAAGTGAGTGAAAGTTTTTTTTTTACTTTGAATTTTCAAATTAGAATTTAGAAATACAGTTTTGTTTTTACGCTGTGTCGTCATGTTGTATTTAGATATCGCTGCTCTCTTCAAAGTCAAACGTATACATTTGTCACAAAGATCACTTTGAAACGTCTTAAAGCTAGGTGAGTCTAGGTGCTAGTTCTTTATGAGTGTTATGTCTATTATTGAAAAAGAGAAAGTTTGTCTATGAAAATAAAAATAAGTTCAGCGTGTTCATTCTTCAGAAATGTAGAATTGTGCCAGTCAGTGGTTTGATGGTTGCTGGACTCTTAACGTGCCATCCGAAGTACGAAAGCTGAGTTGTAAAAGGCATTAGCGGTCACCCATCCAAATGGTTATGTATTAAAAGCACGAGGATCTTTAAAAGTGATTTGAAATGTAACTAACTTCCAAAATAAATATCACAAATTTTATCAAAAAATCCCTAAAATTTAATTAAAATATAAAAATCTTAAGTAGGTTTGTACTTTTGTGATTAAATACGTACTACCTAGTTAAATTGAATATGTTAGTAACTTAATATTCTTAATTTAGTATTTATAACGCGTGCTTGTTTTAATTTAAATTTTAATGCTTTATTTGGAACACAAAGACTGGTAAAATTAATCATGGACAATGATGGTGTAACAATTTGATCGTTATAAGAAAAATATTATTTCTTTTGCTGTAACGTTTGTTTAGAGAAATATTAATAATTTTCAACTTGAAATTAATGTTAAAAGTATGCTTGTATGATGCACCTACTTAAATTATTGTCAAACATTTATCTTTGATATTTAATGGTAAAGCTTAGGCCTTAAACTTATATGTATATTTTACTTCATTTTATTATGTTGAATAAAACAATCTTGTTCAATTTGGTTTTTATTGTAAAAATACCTTGCTTAATGATAACATCACTAATCGAGACTTTGTTTATTAAAAAACCCAAAAAATATAGCATATTCAGGGTTAAAAGTACGTGAATGTTTAGTTTTTAATAGGTTCAATTTTCACAGTTTGTCCTGGACGTACAATAAAAGGATAATAGTTAATCGAAACTGTTCAATCGACTTTTGTTGCTATACCCTCTAGTATTTCAATCGAGTTTTTAGGTCTTGCTATGTCTAAAAATCTAAATCAAATATGTATTTTTTCAATAGTATCACAAGGATCACTTTGAAACGTCTTAAAGCTAGGGTAGTCTTGGTGCTAGTTCCACGCGACCAAGCCTAGAAGAACAAGCAAACTACGGCTTGGTCCCTACCGTTTTTTTGTGTGATCATTAAATTTAGATTTTAAGTAGGTCTTTGACTACGAATTGACTTCCCACAACTTCAAATCATTCTCCACAATCTCGCTATACATCTCTCCTTTACGTGTATCTCTAAACATAGGTCGTAAAGTCTTCAATCCTAAGCCTAGTAACGCCTTATCGTCCAATAAGTCGTTGAGATTATACACTAATAGTGGGTTGTAGTGCAGCCGAAGTAGGCTGGGCCGAGAGTATAGGTACTGGCTGTCTCGTAGATTCCAACGCGCCCACGCTTCAACTGTTTTGTTGCCGCTGGCGACCTAAAAAAACAAAAATATTGATACCAAACTTGCATGAAGGACATCTCCATAATCCGTGTCCTAAGAAGTGGAAAGAAACTAAGGGTCCATCATGCTTTTCCGCGTTCTGGTCGCCTTTTTTTTTTACTTTTATTGCGACAAAATTCATCTAGCGGTGCCGCTTTAGCTGTTCTGCAGCGGAGGTGTTGCTAACGGGCGTCAAAGGATTACAATTTACTAAATCGGTTCATATAAGATGAAGTTATGCGCTAACAAGCATTGGAAATAAAAATATATAGAACTGAATTGAGATCCTCCTCCTTCTTATTCAAGTCGGTTAAAAAGAGAGACACGTAGGCAAAACGAATTGTTGAAATTGATCGTGTAAAACTCAAACTAGGGGTACCTAACCTACTGATCTGTCGTTTTTCTACTCAAGATAAAACATAGGTACGGTCAGGTTGGTACGGTTTTATGCAACAATAAATATTGCACACATCGGCTAATTTCGGCTTCATAGAGTGTTGGGGGCGTCAGAAAGAGATAGCGCTATAATAAGCCGAAAAGCCGATCTGCAATACCTATTGTCTCCAACCGTACATGCAACTTACCCGAATATCTCCAACTTGCTTCAGGAAGTATGAAGAGAAGTAGAACCTGAGATTATCCGGCGCAGATGGTCGGTTGGTCCGTATTCGAATGTAGGACCTCAGTAAGTTGTATCCTGCTCTCTTGTACTTGAACACCTGAAATAACATTAATTATCCACATGAAATCTTAGGCTTAGACCTTCAGGCCATCCCATCAGGCTCGGCCTAGCGCTCAACTTTTCCGTATTTTATTACGAGAGAATCAACTCTTGAACACCTAAAAATCACCATGAAATAGGGGCTTAAACCTTATGGAAAAAAAACACAAAAAAAAATAGATTCCTACTCAATTCAAATATTGTGAGTTTACCTAATTGCCTAAATAGGTTCATTCCTTTATTAAACCTATCACATTGTTGTTTGGAAGAAATCGCTGCGTGCGCCATATGACCACCGATTGTAGGACTAGGTATAGGTACATTGTAATGTCATTGCCGGTCATTGCCCTAAGTATATTTACGCCTCAATAAAGAATTTTATTTTTATTTTACATTTTGAAATTATTGTTCGTTTCAAAAGTAGCTTAACAAACCAGGAGGTGTATAATACCTGCGCATGTCAAGGTAAGCATTTTCATTCCAATTTCAAACACTCCTTGGTCCGAGCGCATTAAAAACAATGTTCACTAAACAAATTGACATCAACAACCCTAGTTTAACGATTACCTTAGTTACTTTTCTGATAGTCTAAGATCCCGCTATAGAAAGACCTTCACCGAGCTGGTTATTTAATGAAACGTATTTTATATTTAATTAAACATGCCAATAAATATATTCTATATGAGTTGCCTATCAAATTTCAGTCCAGGATAATTATGATTAATTAATAATTAAAAAAAAATTGTATTTTTAACTTTCCACCGGTTTGTTTATTAGACAAATTCTATACCAATCGAAAGTATAGACCCCATAGAATATGCAAACGTTAGGTTGCCTATTTATATCCTGGACTGAAATTCGATAGGCAACCCATATAGAATATATTTATTGGCATTGTTTAATTAAATATAAAACACGTTTCATTAAACAACCAGCTCGGTGAAGGTCTTTCTATAGCGGGATCCTATACTATGACGTCTCGCTTACCTGATAGATAAAATTCCCCGTGATATACGAGTCGATATAATGGGTCCCGTAGCTTTTCATGAATTTCCTCACTTCAGAAGAATCAGTTACGTTCAAATCTTCAATCGCTCTGGCCACGTATCCTTTTACTGCTACTCCTTCTAAATTATCCAGTTGCACTGTTTTTTCTCGTTTACCTAAACATAAAACATGAAATAGTATTTTTTATTTACAATATTCATGAAGTTTTTTTTTTTTTTTTTTTTTATATAGATAGCTAAGCATTTGGCTGCCATCACACCTGATGGAAAGTGAGGATGCAGCCTAAGATGGAGCATGCTTAGCCATAATCCACCTGTTCACTCTAGTCTTAAAAGTTCCCAAATTGTAACGTTCCGGAAATACTGACGGCGGAAGAGAGTTCCACTCCTTGGCAGTTCGTACTATAAAAGTGGAGCCAAAGCGCTTTGTACGAGAATGTGGAATATCTACCATGAAAGAGTGGCACTTGTCCGTGCGCCTAGATGTCCGGAGGTAAAAGGGTGATGGGGGTATAAGGTCGTGCAGTTCTTGTGCGCACTCCCCGAAATGTAAACGGTAGAAGACCGAAAAATTGGAATTGGAATTGGAAGTTTGCCAATTTGCCAATAGTTTTGGTCTCTTCGATGGATTCATAGGGTCTTATTAATAATCCTGGCGTAGCGTTGGACTAGTTAATCCGTGTTTTGTCACATTTGCTCGAGTTGACAATTGCATGTCAATGCAAGAGACAAAACACGGATTAACTAGTCCAACGCTACGCCAGGATTATTAATAACACCCATAATGGTTTATAAGTAAGTGAACCTACTTGCAGCGTGCTACAGGGTACATGTAGGTACTCGTATTAACAGGTATTATAGACCTAAGCTATGTAAATAATGTACGTGCATGTTGGCAATAAATAAATCTAAATCAAATAACTCATACTTCCTCCGTTGACTTCTAAGAAAAAAAAAGGTTAAGTAGCTAGTTTTATGGCTATCTTACCTAACTTTACAAGCACGTAGCAGCAGTTATCAGGTTTCCCATCGTATTCTATGCCGAATGTGCGCATGATTTCGTCTTGGATCCAGTCGCCTAGAAATGCTTTCCATGGTTTGTCAGTTCTGTCGAAAAAAATGGTTATTTACTTGCTTTATCCTCTGTTTTCCGAATAAATTAACTTAGCTTAGGCTAGAATCAATGAAAGGGCATTCGTAAAAAAATTATTAAAACACGTGCAGCTTACAAAAGTCGTTTTGAGCTTTTGAAATGATAAAAGGTGCTCACTGTTTGTTATACTCTTTGCACATCTTTTGCTTCAAACATCTTTTTCTTTGCTTATCAAATCCCCCCCTAATACATTTGCAAGATATTTGTCTTAGACTAAGACCTCCTATAAACACACAACCCCTTGCACACTAATCAGTGATCTGCATCAATTTGCGTCAGCAAGAAAGCTTTGCGAACTTCTGAGGTCTGCTACTAGCCAGACTTTTTGTCAAAATTACCTTGGCGTCACTTTATTTATTGAAGCGTTTTACAATTATTCCCTCTGAATCTTCTTAATTGTTGGATTCGTGCTCTTTTCGAAATAATAAATTCTGTTCCTAAGCTTACCCTTCGATAGCAAAGTTCTTGAAATACGCGTTCAGCAAGTCATCAAACGTCTCACACAGTTGTACATCCATATCCGTGATGCCATCCCTAGTTGTGCTCTTACTGGACACGTTCACGAAAACCCGTATGTTCTTCTCGCTGAATGGGACTATAGCATCAGGCTTGCTGTCATCCTCATAGTCTGCTGAGACCACTTGTGTCACTTGAGACAGATCTCCATAGCTAAGTAACCAAAATATTGTAGAGTTATTTAGCTTTTCGTTTAACTCTTAAAATTGCTAAAAGAGTTATTTGCGTGTCAGAAGCTACGTGTTATTCAATTCACTTGATACGTACGATGTGCCAATGTTATATGAGAAACACACATCTATAACCTTTATCAAATTGTGTTAGTTACATACATGTATCTTTAATACTAGTGCATATTGCGATTCAGTGATATCTCTTTGCAGAATATTGTCAATATCAAAGTTAATTTAATACTCACTTAGCAAAAACATCTATGGCATTCCCAATGTTGAGTCCATAGCCTACTGTATCACTTTGTTCGCTATTATTTGCACAAAATAACACTAAGAAGAACAGGTAAAACATGTTAATACTACTTTGCTATATTTTTAACAAAATAACTGATCGTTGTTTCATGTTATCACAGTATACAGCCTGGCCGTAGAGTTCAAACTGATTTTTTCAACATTTTGCTAATATTATAAAGTAAACATGCTCTTGACCTAAGAGATTAGGTACCATAGAGTAGTAAGGGGCAAACTAGAGGTTAGTAATTTGTCTGAACGTTAGTCAATGGTGTACTATAACACTACCTATCTTTCTTCTCACTTGAGCACTTGCGTGTGCACTTGTCTGCTAATAGACCACAATTTTCCCTCTGTACTTATTCACTATCAGTAGTACACAATTTTACATAATTAGATCAATTTTGTTTGTTGAACCTGTGTTTTTCCAAAGAACTTGAGTGTGATCAAAGACATCTAATGAAAGGTTATTATTATTGCTCTTTTTACAGTGTGATAAGTTTATTGCAATTACTTCCTTTTCATCAGGAAAATGTACATTTTCTGTAGCTAGAGGTTTTTCGAATTAATACAACTAGGTTCTAAATTAGGGATTTATATTCATAGCGTCAGCATAGAAATAATATTGATTACTTAGATTCTTTTACAAGTTATATTGTATATTGTATGTTATATTAGTCTATATGTATGTATTAACAAAAAAAAATAGTATTTAAGTATTATATCAGCTATCTGGTTCCCATAGCTCTGCTTAGTTTGGGGTTAGATAGTGTTGTGTGGATTGTTCGCATTATTTATTTATTTAGTTATACAGGGTGTAATCGTTAAGTGTGCACAGGCGATTATTCCGTAACTATTGCAGATATCAAAAAACTTTAAACTGATATCGAAAGTACTTTACCTAATGAGTAAAATGACATTAATAACTTTTTAAAAATAAAACGAGAAATATCCAAAAAAATTACATTAATCACTCCCATACATTTAGTATGAGATAGTAGAAAGGTTTTAGTTTCCTTATTTTAAGTGGAATAGTACCTACTCATTTTACCCTTGTCATTTTATAATTATGTACGATATGAAGGTATTAATGAATTTCAAGTAGATACACGTGTAGATTAATTATCTTACCACTTCAAATTTATAATAAACCTTGTTTCAATATTGTATTGATTTGAACTAGCTGAAAAGCAACATACTAAATAAAAACAAAAAGAAAGATACCCTTTGGTGTTCGTTCTAAATTCAAATTCTTTATCGCGGGTTCTCGTTCCCGCCAATTTATTGTATTTTTCAATTTGCGTTAATAATCGTGATTGTTGCATTTATCGTCTTGTTTCGTGTGTTTTGTACTTACTAAGAAATAAAATGTATGGGAGTGATTAATGTAATTTTTTTGGATATTTCTCGTTTTATTTTTAAAAAGTTATTAATGTCATTTTACTCATTAGGTAAAGTACTTTTGATATCAGTTTAAAGTTTTTTGATATCTGCAATAGTTACGGAATAATCGCCTGTGCACACTTAACGATTACACCCTGTATAGTAGGCAACAGTTAGATCAATCTCATCATCTGTAAAAATAACCATTTCAAAACCATTAACTCATAATTTAATGAGCGAACTTTACTTAAAAATTTACTGAATCAATAGTGATTCTGAATTATTGTTAATGTTTTTGTTCTCTACTTATTCATCCACCAACTAAATTTTTATTATATTGTGTTACTTTGGAAAGATTTAATTTTACTTTTCCACTTTATATAGTAGCAAGAGTGCGATGTAGGTAAATTTGGCAATTTAGTTTTGTGGACAAAGTTCCTTCTAAAATTTGGTAAAACAGACGAAAATCAAGTCTTTTTGCACTGTACTGTACCCAGCCACCACACACATTTAAGATAACCCTAACTTGACCTAGGTGTGAAAACGCTATTTGAAACCTTATCTCTTAAGAGAACGTCGATCTAAATCTTAGTTTTATTTACTTACCTACCGAAAAACGGACAATTTGTTATTTTATGCTCAAACTTTTTTACAATTTAGTTGTACCTAGTAGTGTGGTTTTTATAGGAATGTTTATTTATAATTTTTATGAATTAAGTATATCATGTTACTTAGGGCTGATTTTTCCACTGAATAACGCTATTTAGGTATATTTGAAATGTTACAGAATAAATGCATCTGTACTTAGATAGAAAAATCTGCTATTCTTCATTGACAAAATAGTTGTGAAGCTACTTATGATTATGAATGTAACCCCCGAATACTGAAACGCAACTCAGATTTAAGCACGTCTCAAGCGACGAATATTTGACAGTTTTCAATGAAAATCTGTCAAATAATTGTCGCTTGAGACGTGCTTAAATCTGAGTTGCGTTTCAGTATTCGGGGGTAAGTCTACCATTGAATTTACCTTTGGGTTTATTTATTTATTTTCGGCCTATCTTATCCCATTACAGGGCAAAGGCATTTTTCTAGCATCCTTGGTCCATTTCTAGATTGGACTAATGTAAGTAGTTGATGTATCTACAATGTGGTAGACATTACTATGACGTAGGCAATAAGTATTGCAAATCGGCTTTTCTGCTTTCGTAGAGCGCTATCTCTTTCTGACGCACACTACGCTTTATAAAGCCGAAATTAGCCGATGTCCAATATTTGTTGCCTGTATGCTACATGTCGTCAAGTAGGTGTAAGTTTCATGTCAAAAAATAGCAGTTATTTTTTTCTCATTAAAACAAAATGATTTAAAATGCGAACTGTTTATGAAGCTAATGACTTATGAATAGGTTAGTTAGTTGATAAAATCGTAAAGGCATTGACCTCAATCGCAATAGATAAGCTAACTAGGTCTTTCAGATTATTTTAGAAGATTTTTGTGAACTGACACTATCTTCATCCATCTCATTACCCGACTACGGCGAATCAAACCGGGTTATTGGAAATCGTAGGTCCTTTAGTGTTATACTTATTGGTTGCTAAGTAATTTTTTATCATTGAAAATAATAGGTAGCCTCTTTTTCTTCTCCTCTTTTACAACCGTAGATTTTATTTTTAATAAAAAGGAGAAAGGAATAATACCAATTCCAAACACAAATAATTATGTCACAAAATCATTTTAATTTATCAGATTTAAATTCATACAAAATTCGAAAAATATTTACATCAATTTAATTGACTAAAAATATTAGTTAAACAAAACTAAATGCATTGTCGGTTTAATTCTGCGTGTATTTACAA
Source organism: Thera britannica (assembly GCA_939531255.2). Taxonomy (NCBI): domain Eukaryota; kingdom Metazoa; phylum Arthropoda; class Insecta; order Lepidoptera; family Geometridae; genus Thera; species Thera britannica. The sequence continues at coordinate 15,394,028 of OW618043.2, read as the reverse complement.
ATTCGTCTAGTATTGCACTTTTAAAATAGAAATAGCAAAAATATTGATCTTTAGCTTAGACCTAGTACTGTATTCATCAATAGATGGCGCTAAAATAAATTTTCGTTGAACATTCATATAAAGGCACTTTTATCATTAAGGACCTTCTACAATCATTTGTGATAACCTGAAAAATCACAATAAAATCAATTTAAAAATCACATTTTTGTCTTACTAAGTTGTTTTATAATGTTGCTATACATGTCATTAGTAGGCATTTAAGTGGTTATTTAAAATGTATGTTTTAATAATTTTTAAAATTACACATTTTGGTCATTTATTTTTCTAACGGATTTTAATAATATGGCAAATGTGTCAAAAAATATACCTTTAAATCCATTAATAAATAGAATTACTTTTAAATTAATTCAAAAATAAACCTACTTACAACTAAAATTTAACTTATCGTCACATATTACTTTCCCACAGTTTTAAATAATTGTCTATCACTTCTTCAAACCACCGTTGTTTCTTAACGTCTTTGAACGCAGGCGATAATGTCTTTAATTCTAATTGTAATAAGGCTTCATTTCCTAGAAGCGAGTCCAGGTTTCTTAGTAGACTTTGTTCTCCATGGAGCTTTAGAAGGCTAGGGTATGAAAATATGTAGTAATGGGCCCTTAATCGCTTTGTCGCCCAATTTTCTACGGTCTTATTTCCACTGGCCACCTGAAAAAAATACAAATTATAAAAAAAATCTTTAAGCTTCATCAAACGTTTCATTTTTCAAACATTTATTAGTAAAAGTGAACAAGTAAAGTATTTAGAATGAGGTCGAATTTATGGCAATATGGAAAGAAACATTGAAATTGAATGATTGAAATCGGAAAATGACTGATGAAATGTATAAGCCTTTGCCGTGAAACTCAACGAGCGAGTCAAAAATACACTTTCTAAATCATGAAACTTTCCTTTAACTATGGGGCGGATATTTAGATCTCGTAGTATCTGTCAGAATTCCCGTCTACTTTATACTTGTCAATAACGGAATGAAATATTTTTTTCTGATGGATAAAATTAGGTTACTTACCCCCGAATACTGAAACGCAACTCAGATTTAAGCACGTCTCAAGCGACGAATATTTGACAGATTTTCATTGAAAACTGTCAAATATTCGTCGCTTGAGACATGCTTAAATCTGAGTTGCGTTTCAGTATTCGGGGGTCAGGCATGGTAAAAGCCATCGTTATTTTTACTTTATATAGACTTGTCAAAAACAAAGACGGGAGCATTATTGTTTGACGGATAGCAATAAGTCAACTCTGAGATTGTAAAATCCTCTCCTAATAGGGCAAAGTAAACTTAGTTAAAATATTTTCGCTTTGTTTTTAACTAATTCCAAGTAGTAAATAGTTTATTTTTGATTTGTAATTTACCTTTATCTGACCAATGTGCTTAGAATGCCAAGGCGAGAAATAGCCTTCCAGTTCTTTAGCGGTAATATCCGCCACGCCTTTGGACTTAAGTCTTTCTTTTATCATAGAGTATGCGGTTCTAGAGAACACGAACACCTGGGAGAGCATAGACAATAGTAATGTAAACAATTTTTTTTTTCAACAAACTAGGGTAGTTTTAGATCTAAGACGCTGGCGCGGCCAAAGTTTGTTGGTATCTTTTTACCGCCATGTTTGTTAATAATTATCTTCTCTTCATAGCAGTTTCACAGTTGTATGCTCTCATATTTTAAATTTAATTCTTGTCATTTGAATAAAATCTAAGTTGTTTTGGTCTCAAACAGTAACGTCGTGCGATTTAAACTAAAGGCTGGTCTAGATGATGGAATTCATACGACGCCATTCTTAGGGCTTGGCTGCATCCTAGTCAAAAACAAAAGCTTGACATACAAGATTGCCAGTGATGGCCTTAGTAAAGTAGGAGTGGTAGAACGGTCACTGGTTTTGAATGAGAGGTGAAATGTAAAATGACTAGAAAAGTTGAGAAATGTATGAACTGCCAATGAAAATGATATGAAAAGAAGTTACGAAATGAACGACGCTTGTTAATCGTTTGCAGGCGGATGGTCTAACATTGAACACCTGGTTTTTAAATGAGGAGCAGAAATTATGAAATTAGTTGATCTTCACATGATTTCGTTTTCTAAACATAGTTTCACACTTTGGTCCACAACGAAGCAAACGCGCTATGTAAAATACTGCTTTTAAAATATTTACTTTAGTAAACAAAAATCAATTGAGTAGCCTTAACTTTTGTTGATAATCTAAGTAGTTCAAGATAACGTTCTTCAATAATTCATATTCTGTGTTTTAAATAGTTAATCAAAATATTTTTAAATTTGCTTTTGTGTATAGGAGTATGTAAAGTAAAGAAATCATGTGAAAGACTTTCCATAGAACAATGTTTTCCATGAACATGTAAAAGAAAAATCAGGTGCATGGCAAATGTCAAACCTTGACCGCGCCGACGTGTTCCGCATACATAGGAGAGAAGAAGCTATTCATCTCGTTGGGGGGGATGTCTGACACCCCCCGGGATTTCACCCGCTCTTTGATGCGGGCGTATACCCCCCGGGAGAAGACAAACACCTGGAGTTTATTAAGAGTTGTGAGCTATGGTGACAGAGTTCTTTGATTGAAGGACTCCGTTTTCGTCTGTTTGGACCATCGTTTGGCGTGGGCCTTAGAAATACAGAATAGCAAAAGTACTACCCAATTATTTTAACATTGATTGAGGCTGCTCACGCACGCTTTTCTATAACAAAGCATTGCCTTGTAGGTCACACAAGTCAGGAACGTGCCTTACGATGCACTGCTCTGCGTCCATCAACTTAAGGCATTCAGATGTTCAGCCTCACGTGCCAGTAATTTCAACGGCACCCACACCCTTCAAACCGAAACACAGCGATGCTACTTCACGGCAGAAATAGGCAAGGCCGGGGAAGTCCCAAGAGCTCTACTACTATTAAAATATGCATTTTCCAGTTAATTATTCCTCAACCACTACCAAAAAAACTGTGCTAAACTAGTGCTCAAAGCACAGAAACACTTCTCATATACGTATAGCTTAGGGGCTACTTTACATCATGTCTTCTACAAACGAAACAGTGGATAAACTTACCTGATACAAAGAGTTACCCGTAATATACGAGGCGATGTAATGTGAGCCGTACTTCCGTATAAAGTCGGCTATAGACGCTGTATCCCCGGTTATAGAATCCTGTATGGCGTCAAACACAACGTCTTCTACTGCTATGTTGGGCGGGAGATCGCTCAGTTTACCTGTCTCCCGGAATCTGGAAAATATTTATATTTTCAACAACAGTGTACCTAGTTACAATGAGATAATAATTATTTAGAGAGGTGTAAAGGTTTGTAGGTAGGTGAGTGGCACGTTGCCAGAATGTTATTTTTGTAATATTTTACGTTACTTTTGACCCTGTCATGTTTACCTCCATTGTTAGCAACGTCTCCTAGAATAAGATTAGATTTACTATTTTGATAAAGAAAAACGATTTGCTTTGCTAGAGAAAACGCTAGAAAATTCCTATTGTAATTGTTCTAGAATAAGTTGTTTACTTTTAACCTCGGGCCGCGCACAGAGCGAGATAGATATACTAATTAGACAAAGACGGCTAGCTAAGAATATTCGAGAAAATTTTAGATTGTTCCATAGACAAGGACAGACATATACGATAGAAAGAGATGGATAGCTAGTCAGACAAAGATAGAGCGATATTGTAAGAGTAGGACAGATAGAGAGGTATTAGTATATAAGAAGCGCAGATAGCCCGCGATAGTTAAGTTTTAAAAGTTAAGTTTAACAGTTTTACAGTTTTAATTTGAAAGTTTTGAACAAGCCTGAAGAAATAAAAGTTCAGAAGAAAAGTTTCGGTTCAAGAAAAGTATTGTATCAGTTGTTTACTTAGAAGAAATAATAAAGAAGATTTTTGGAAGACTGGTGTTTCAATTGGACCCTCGCAAGCTTCGCCGAAAACCAGCGCATAGAACATACTACAGTCCACAGAACCACCACATTTTTTGGTCCTTCGAGCCGGATAGAAGAAAGAAGATGCCGATCGTCCGTTCACGTTCGCCAGTCGCCAAGTCCAGATCGGACAAGAAAGATTCTGCTGGAACGTTGACCACTGACTGGTCGATGGAGATTTTGGCAACAACTGATACTGGAACCACGGAGGCTTCCGCCGGGACAACCACGTCGCGCCGCACCGTAGCTGCCACTAGCGCAGCATTGGAGCCCGCCGCTTCGTGCATAGGGAGGAGGACTCGCGCCGCGTTGGCGGCAGCTACCGTAGTTGCCGCCCCTCCCCCGCGCCCCGACGGCGCCGCCGCGAAAGAACCGAAGGCCGCTCAGACTCGAACGTCTAAGCAGACATTGGCCACGCCCGCGAGCGTGAGTCTCGCGTCCGCGTCCGCGCATGCTACCGAGCTCGGCCGCTCTGAGCCCGTGTTTGCACGCCCCGCGTCGGTATCCGCGAAGCTCACCCCCACGAGGGTGACCGCGCCCGCAGCCGAATCGGCGGCCACGCAACGAACGAAACTGAAGAACATTGGAGGGAGACCTACCGCCCTACCGTGCGCGTCTTCAGAAACCGTCATCCAGAGGAAACCGGAGAGATCTACGAAATCAAGTAGAAGAACTGAACTGGAAGCTCTCCGAGAACTACAGCAGAAGCAATTGGAAGCTGCACAGGCTGCCGCTGCGCTAGCCCAGACAAATCTGGAGTTAGCAGAATACGCTTCTGAAGAAGAATTGGATGAAGAATATGAAGTTGAACGATCGACCCACGTCGAACAATGGGTACAACAGACGAACTATTTCGAGAACCCAGAACCAATCGAGAACGAGCCAACTCAGAAGAGTGAAATTAAGGAACTTGCCGAAGCTATCATGAACGCCACCAGATCGGTACGACCAAGCATGACCGTGTCACCGAAGATTTGGGACCTGCCAGAATTCAGTGGGTCTCATGAAGAATGGCTGCCATTCAAAAGGGCATATGAAGATAGCGCGGCGATGTGTACGACCGTACACAATATGGCTCGCCTCAGAAAGGCAGTGAAGGGAGCTGCCAAAGAAGCCATCAGAGGATTACTGTTCGTGACTTCAGACCCCCAGGAAATCATCGCTGCACTAGAACGACGCTTCGGGAGACCTGAACAACTGGTGCTGGCTGAGCTACAGAAGATAAAGGAGCTACCACGCATCGGAGACACCCCGCGAGAGATCTGCATCTTCGCCAGTCGCGTGGGAAATGCGGTTACGACGATAACCGCCTTGAAGAAGCCGCACTACCTGTACTCACCAGAGATCAGCCGAAGCATCACAGAGAAGCTCTCGCCAATACTCCGGTACCGATGGCTGGATTACAGTGCACGCATAGGCGATGAAGAGCCAGAGCTATTGAAAATGAAGAAGTTCCTAGAAGCGGAAGCAGATCTGTGTGGAAAGATCGCGCCACCGGAACTGGTCATTAAGAAACGATATCCGGTGCACGCTACCCATGAAGAAGAAGACTCCGAGTCAGGCACAGTAGCTGTGACCTCCGAAGGATTTAAGAAGTTCTGCGCTCACTGCGAAGGCGAACATTGGATCACCGAGTGCAAGAAATTCAGGGACGCATCGAACAATGAACGCTGGGAAATTGCTGTGAAGAAGAAACTGTGCTTCAAGTGTCTGCGCAGGCGACACGCAAGACAGAACTGTCGAAGTCAACCCTGCAGGAAGTGCAAGAAGCCGCACCACATCATGCTGCACACAGAGCAGACTCACAGAACTCCAACCGCTCAAAAACCTGCAGTGGCGCCTCAACCAGCAAGAGAAGAAAGCATAGTGAAGCCAGTGTTTACAGCAACCGATGGAAAGAAAACTTACTTGAAGATGGTCCCAGTGGATATATACGGCCCGAAAGGATCGACTCGCATCTTGGCACTGCTCGATGAAGGTTCAACAGTGTCACTGATAGACAAGAGCGTGGTTGATCGCATCGGAGCCACCGGAAAAAGAGAAGCACTCACCCTTGAAACTGTTGGCGGGAAAATAATAGAAAAGAAAGACTCCCAGAAAATGGATTTGAAAATAAAGGGAGCGAAACGAAGAGATCGAAAAACACTTCAAGGAGTACGAACAATTGAAAATTTGAAGCTGTCGCCTCAGACCGTCAGCAAGAGCACCATTGAAGGGTGCAGCCATCTGAAAGAAATGATGGACGAACTGATCTATGAAAATGAAAGCCCGACCCTACTGATTGGTCAAGACAATTGGGATCTGATCGTATCCCGGAAGATCTTAAAAGGGAAAAGGAACGAGCCCGTCGCGTCACTCACCAGCCTGGGATGGGTGCTTCATGGAAGCAGCACCGGATCTGCCGCTGCACCAGTTAACAACGTGAACCACTGCCGCCAGACGGATAATGAAGAAGCGATCGAAGAATTGATTAAAAGACATTTTGACTTGGATTCGATCGGCGTGCAGCAGCGGCACCCAAGTAACGACGCTGACGGAAGAGCTCTTGAACTATTGGAGAAGACGACCAAACAGCTATCCGACGGGAGGTACGAGTCTGGACTGCTGTGGAAGAAGGAAGATGAGAAGCTGCCGAACAACTACGCGCAGGCCTACAATCGTCTGCAGGGCGTAGAGAAAAGGTTGGATAAAGATGCAGCTCTCAAAGAAGAATACGGCGAACAACTGCAGAAGCTCTTTGACAGTGGATACGCCGAGGAAGCCCCAGCAGACTCCACTCCAGATCGAACGTTCTACCCACCTCACTTCTCCGTAGTGCATCCCGTCAAGAAGAAAAACCCAGAAGCTGTAAGAACAGCTAGAATCCAAGAATCAATGATACCGGACCCGAACAGATTCTTAAGCTGGACGCGCCTACTCCGTGCAACAGCGAGAGTCTTCATGTTCTTGGATTTGTGTCGAAGAAAAAAGACCAGCGTGAACGCCGCCAGAGAAAAGAACTGGAAGCCATATGAGAAGAAACAGAAGATCAGCAAACCGCATGCTCGAACACAGAACCCAGAAACTAGAAAATGGCTACCAGTAGAACCTGAACACATAAGAAAAGCAGAAAAAGCTCTCATCAAACAGACTCGAAGAAGATCGTTCCAGAAAGAAATAGAGAACCTCAAGAGGAGCAAGCCGCTTGATAACAGCAGCCGTCTGAAGAAAGTCGACGTGATGCTAGATGAAGATGAAATACTTAGACTCAACAGCAGAGCGATGAACATCAGAAACTTTGGATCACAGAACTGGAGATTGCCTATCATCGACGGAAAGGATCGTATGCCACAACTACTGATAGAACATTATCATCGCCATTTACATCACGGCAACCATGCAACGGTCATCAACGAAATACGGCAGAAATTCTGGATCCTGTCGCTACGGATCGCTGTGAAGAAAGTATCCCATCAGTGTCAGTGGTGCCGAGTGAAAAAATCAAGACCGGAAGTACCGCCGCTGGGAAACTTACCTCAAGAACGTTTGGCGCACCACCAACCTCCGTTCACCTGCACTGGAGTTGACTACTTTGGCCCAATGCACGTGACGATAGAGAGAAAAAAGGAAAAACGCTGGGGTGTGCTCTTCACCTGCTTAACTACGAGGGCGATACATCTAGAACTGGCGGCATCACTCGACACGAGCTCCATGATAATGGCGCTACGAAGAATGGCGGCTCGAAGAGGAACCCCCCGAACGATTTACAGCGACAACGGAACGAACTTCGTCGGAGCGGACAACGAACTGAAAAGAGAACTCGCGAACATGCCTCAAGAAATCGTCGAGGCAGCAAGACGAGAAGGAATAAATTGGAAATTCATTCCACCTGGAGCACCCAATATGGGAGGTGCCTGGGAACGAATGGTGAGGTCAGTAAAGACAGCACTCGCAGCCGTACTTGGAGAGAAGAGTCCACCAGAAGAGGTCTTACACACCCTTTTAACGGAAGTTGAACACACGGTGAACTCTCGGCCGCTGACGCACCTCGTGGCGGATCCGACAGAAGGAGAAGAAAGTCTGACTCCAAACCATTTCTTGATCGGAAGATCCTGCGGAATGACTGTCTTGGGAAACTTCGATGACACTGACCTCATCGGGAAGCCGAACTGGAAGACTGCGCAAAGACTGGCAGACCACTTTTGGAACAGGTGGTTGAGAGAATACCTGCCGACCCTCATGCCAAGGAAGATGAATGGGCAGGAGCGCATTGTTTTCGAAAAAGGCGATGTAGTAATCATCGCGGACCGAACCTTCCCGCGCAACACATGGCCGCGCGGGGTGGTTGAAGAAACGTTCCCGGGACCAGATAAGAGGACACGCATTGTCAGCGTGAGGACCAAAGGAGGACTACTGAAGAGACCGACCTCGCGACTTATACTCCTAGCATCAGGGAAGACGTTGCAGCCGAAAGATGGAGTGCCCAACGACACGTCGCGCACTGGCGGGGAAAACTGTTAGCAACGTCTCCTAGAATAAGATTAGATTTACTATTTTGATAAAGAAAAACGATTTGCTTTGCTAGAGAAAACGCTAGAAAATTCCTATTGTAATTGTTCTAGAATAAGTTGTTTACTTTTAACCTCGGGCCGCGCACAGAGCGAGATAGATATACTAATTAGACAAAGACGGCTAGCTAAGAATATTCGAGAAAATTTTAGATTGTTCCATAGACAAGGACAGACATATACGATAGAAAGAGATGGATAGCTAGTCAGACAAAGATAGAGCGATATTGTAAGAGTAGGACAGATAGAGAGGTATTAGTATATAAGAAGCGCAGATAGCCCGCGATAGTTAAGTTTTAAAAGTTAAGTTTAACAGTTTTACAGTTTTAATTTGAAAGTTTTGAACAAGCCTGAAGAAATAAAAGTTCAGAAGAAAAGTTTCGGTTCAAGAAAAGTATTGTATCAGTTGTTTACTTAGAAGAAATAATAAAGAAGATTTTTGGAAGACTGGTGTTTCAATTGGACCCTCGCAAGCTTCGCCGAAAACCAGCGCATAGAACATACTACAGTCCACAGAACCACCACATCCATGTTACATCCACTGTACCACGACTCAATAAAATTTAAATATTAATTATATTTTCCAGCAAACAAAAAACAATATCGTGAAACGGAAGGCATCCAAGAATATTTATGTTTTTGTGTAATAAAGCGCCCTTATAAAGAAGTGTATCGTTTTCCACATAATTTATGGTACTAATGTTACTTTTCTCTTGAAATGTTACTTTTTAAGCTGTCTCATGTTATATTTGACTAACTGCCACTGGCAACACTGGTGACAGTATGTTCGGTCAAGAGTATTATATTCCTTGTGTTCGGTGGGGCCGAGCGAAAAATAACGGGAGCACTCCGGACAAACAGTGATTCAGTTGTTAAATCACAGATGACAAATCACAGAGAGTAGAGGCATCAGTAAACAGCAGTTGCCCCTGACGCTTATAAATAATCTACAATAGATGCAAAGGTCTTTTTACTTTCAGTTAGTTACCTTGAAACCCTAACCAGCACATAGCAGTGGTCTCCGTTGATGAACGAAGAGTTGATGCCGAGGTTCCTCGCTATGATGTCGTTCGGCCAGCCAGCTGTGAACGCACGCCACGGCCGCTCTAATCTGAAATAGCAAAATGGATTTTGGCAACTTAGGTACCTTTCGTCACCGCGTTACCAACTGAGTCGTGCGGCCCTATATCATTTCACAAGATCTTTCTCGCTCGCACGTGTAGATCTTAGGGAACCATATTATATTGATATGCGTAAGATGGATACAGGCGCTTATCGATAAGAATAAAATCAGATAGCAACATAGTAGATAGTGTTGTGACCCTGAAAGGGGCCGCCTTCCGATTCTAAGGTCGTGGGTACAAATCCAGTCGTATACCACCAGTGTCCAGTCGTGTGTCGTGAGTTTTCTGTCGAAAAATGTATGTGCGCTATGCCGTACTCTCAAACGGCGAAGGAAAACATCGTGGGAAGAGCAACACGTGTCATGCGTCACGCAAAAAGGGCCCGCCAGCGGCCACTTGCGGAGCGGAAACCAGTCCGCACACCAAGTGCGGATGATGTTTTTGCCAAATTTTTGAGTGTTCTATCAAAGTATGCTACAAATATAAAAGTAGTTATCATCATCATCATAAAGAAGTCCACTACTCGACATACGCCTCCCCTTTAAAAATGTTCAGGCGATTCTGAGCCTTCTCCATCCACCTAATTCCCGCGATCGTTATATGGTCGGTCCATCAGGTACGGGGGAACTCTACGTTCCGTCTTCCGATTCGTGGTCTATACTAATTACAACTCCTTAGAGGTCAGTGCTACGTTCCGTCTTCCGATCCGTGGTCTATTAATTAACTCCTTAATGACGTCAGTTCTCAAGCTAGATAAAGTAAGTAAATACTCGTCTAAGTATTCCTCACCTTTCAAAACTAAAGTCTCTAAAGTAAGCCTGCAGCAGCTGCTTCAGGTTATCGCAGAACTCCATGTGGAAGTCTCCGTCGAAGAGTGCCTTCGCCTGTCGTGGCTTGGGTGCCACCGCGAAACGCTCCACATCTCGGAACACGCTGACTGTGGGCTCTCGGAACACCCAACCTTCTGTGTCGTTGCGCGGTACCACCCGCATGCATATGCTGAGGTAGCCATATCTGGAATCATGAGGGAAGCAGTCGATTTAAAATCTCTTAAAAACTCAAAGATGGTTGCCAAGTGAAGAATATTTGTTCAAAGTTTTATCGCTAGATGGCGTTAATCTTTAAAGTTTTCTTAAATTTATTGTAGTAGTAACCTACTATTATATGCTCTGCTCTATTAGTCGTAATCCAAATTGAAGCACCTACTATTTTAAAAGTGTCATGATTGCTTGCATTAGATGGTTTAAAAATTAAAAGGGGCAGTGTAAGAAAATCTAAAAATACTTTATTATTTCAAGCGCCTACCAAAACGTCTCAGCAAAATGTAGTTAGCAATCGTTGCTGAGGCTTATAACTCTAATCTAAGAGTATTTTTTTTTAATTTTCCTTACTAAGGAGGAAGCCTTCAACCAGCAGTGGGGTTATTACCAACAAACAACAACAGGGGTCTATCCTACCGAGTAGGGAAGTTTGCCCCGCATCACCCAAGGATTCAATCTAGCACTACAGTCATTGGACTAACCTCATAAATATGTTGATCGCCTTGCCAACCCCTAGCTCGGAGTCCGTGGTGGTGGCGGCTCGGCACAGTGCTACCGCCAGCAGCAGAACCTGCACCCGCATCACACACACTCACCACACCTGCGGACAAACAAAAAAATAGATGTAAAAATAATTGTTTGGAAAAAATGCGTGTCCGTCACAAGTCGGCGCACCGAGAGCGCAGAAGTCAGTGACCGTCAAGATGGCTGGACCTATATCGGAATTAATATAGGCTCACGATTAATTATCTATTTGCTACTTCCTTGCCTGAAAACCAGCGCTGCTTGGGGTGGTAGGTTCATATCCCGCTAAGGCTAAGCAGCAAAAGCTGAGTCAGGGCCTATTTGGCATAACATGTACCTAGCGCGGGACGTAGTTGTTTTTTTTTCATTCTTTTGTAAAGATAAAAAAATTCTAAGACCAGCGAAACTTTTGCAACTTCGAAATAGATCATCGTAATTCGTGAGCAACTAGGTAATTACTAGGTCAAGGCTAAACAATTTATTGAATGCCTTATCTACTATTATTTTTCAGTGGATCTGATACCTACCAAAAATCATACCGCACCACCTAATACTAAAAATATAAAAAAATACTGTCTAGCAAGGGATCTAGTGATATCTACCAAAAATTGTATTTTACACTTACGCTAGCTCTTAAAATACTGCCCGATAAAAAAATTTTAAGTGCAAAAATATTCTCTCCGGCGGGGAATCGAACCCCGGTCTCCCGCGTGACAGGCGGGGATACTTACCACTATACTACCGAAGATTGTTTCACAAGACTCAAATTAATATTTATAACACGATAGAATGCACTGGACTGCACATTGCGTTTTAAATTTTATAGCACACCACTATCTATTCATGCAAAACATTAGTTTGATGAGCTTATATACATCTAAAAATAATTATAATGCCATTTTTTTCAAGATCAACAAAATCCTGACAAAAAAACTGTCGACACAAAAACTTTTGTCAGAAGTGGGATTCGAACCCACGCCCTCAGAGAGGACCAGAACAGCTCATAACCTGTCACACAGGTAAGGGGTAACCTTGAGTCTGGCGCCTTAGACCGCTCGGCCATCCTGACAGTTGTGCTCAGCGCTGAAATTAGCCATCCGCCTCTATGTAATGTTGTTTATAGCGAGTTGTGTATAGATGGCGCTGCTTGTACGATTTTACATAAAATAGAAGTCTATTACGATCGTGTAGGTTTCGGTATTCAAATAATCACTGACATAGATTACAATAATTTCATCGCAAAATAAGTATAGCAAGCTATTACGAGTAGAGACAAAAGGTCTACAGACACTTTTTATTTCTATTTTGTGGTGATTCCAAGTTAGTCAACCGTTAGTTAGATGAAAACAGTCTAAGAGATAAAACCTAATTTGCTACTTTGATTGTCCATTTTGTAACCGCAAGTAGAGAGGTAGAGCTATAATACAAATGAGAATTTTCTTATTTCTGTAAGACTGTTATTTCTAAGAATGGTTTATGTAATAGTTAATAATGCTTAATAAATATTCTGGACAATCCACACACCACAATCTAGCCCCAAAATTAAGCAGAGCTTGTACTATGGGAACGAAATAGCTTAATCAAAATACTTTTAAATAATTATTTTTGTAAATACAATCCGAATTTAACTCTTCAGACGCTGTTAAAATAAAAACGAATAATTAAATAAATACTACAGACAATCCACACAACACTATCTAGCCCCAAACTAAGCAGAGCTCGTACGGAACCATGCAGATAGCTGGTATAATACTTATTTACTTTTTTTTCGGTAAATACATACATAGAATACAATATAAAACCCAGACAGAGAACAAACATCAGTGTTCACCACACAAATAATTTGTTCTCGGTGGGGATCGAGCCCATGACCTATGGCACAGAAGGCAGAGCTACTACCAACTGAGCTGAGAGGCCAGTCTAACACAAGTGGGGTATTTCGGCAATCTCAAGAGTTCTAATTGTTGCAACGAGTGTATACTTACCTCATTCAATTGAAATGCATTACAATCATGTTTATCGTCGGTTTTAAGTTGCAACATCATCTTAAGTGCAATAGGCTCTTGTAATAGTTATTTATATAGCTCTTTTGTTAATTGAAAGGCATTAATTGGTGCTTACGTTTAAATTATATTAAGTAAACAGCCCTTTGCATCTATTGTAGATTGTAGATGATTTAAATAGCGTCAGGGGCAACTGGTTAATAGGTACACAAGCAACAATAATAATGGCAAAATCCTTTCGTTTTAGGATATTTTTTTTATTTGCTTCAGTATACAGAATTTATATAAAAAAACATGAAAATTTGCATAAATTTTCCTCAGGAAATTTGTCAATCATAATCAAAAATAATAATACTTAATAGAAGTGTAGTTCCGATGTGGTACTAACTCATACGAACAGTCCCTAATCTATGAGTTGTTTACCTACAATCTGTACAATGAACCGCGCAATGCATTCTCTTCAATAAATCAGCTCCCTAAAAGGTACAAGCTGCGCTTTGCATTCCCGTTCAGGTATTTATAGACTGTACTACGACACGCACTCTTGCGCATCTGACTGACAAACACTGTGCTTTTAAACAGAAAATATTAGTTACATCTTCCGTCCCGCCTACACACGGGTGGAAAATTCACTTCACATTTTTCATAATTATCCTTCTTTTTTAAATTGAACCGGCCCGAAGCCGGGGTGAAGCGCTAGTAAACAATAGCCTTTACTACTCAGGAATAATGTAGCATTTTATTTGTAAAAGAGTTATTGATATCTGTCAAATAGTTTTTGAGTTTATTCGTTACAAACATACAATAATACAATTAATCATCTTCATTTGGTCGTGTCACCCGTTCTTTCAAATCAGTGTGGAGATAGAATTTTTGTGCGCCTCAAAGAGGCACCTTTTGTGTACTTGACACATGCTTTTAAACTTTTTTGACCTTACTTATAAAAATATGCCAAAAGATAAGCTGTGCTTAAACTATAGCCATCTCTTACCACTGGGTAATGTCAAAAAGTGACAGGGCTAACTTTAAACTATGACTAAATTTAAATTGCGTTTATTAATATGGCTGTTTAGGTTCTATGGCTTGACGGTTTCCACACTATGTTAACCTTCACTGTTTGAGAGTACTAACTTAGCGCACTTTTGGACATAAAAAGGTTCTCGACTGGATTTGACGTCACGAGCTTAGGATCGCAAGGCGGGGCCGCTCTCCTAGGCCACTAATGCTCTCATTTCTTCATCAATTTAATATGAGTTCGAATGACGTTGTTGCTAGAAGGAACCCGAAAGCGCGGCGCAATAAAGAGGAGGCCTTTACCACAAAACAGATGTTTTGTGCCTATACTCAGCAGTGGGCTGATATGATGATGATAAGGCCCGTATTCCGAAACAGTGCTTCAGTCTGAGTCAAGCCTCAAGCACAGATTTTTGTCATTTGTCAATGGAGAACTGTCAAACAATCTATGCTTGAGGCTCGATTCTGACTGAGTATGAAATGCTTTGTCATGGTTGCTTCACAGGCTTTGAGAAGTGACCACGTAAGCTTGGTCCTTTACGTCTAATACTTTAGTATTGTAAGTTGATATGCTAAAAAACAGGTATGCATGATGCACCCACCAAGTAGGTATTTATAATTTCAAGATGTTCTAATGGTTGCAAAATGTCAACCACATTTCTGATGATGCTTTAACCGGTGTTCATAATACCTAATCATGTATTAATGAATTAATTTTCATTAAGCTATGCTTGATATTTGCTATATTACTGTGCAACCCATGTGCTTCTATTATTTTTGATTTTGTAAAATTTTCACTAGTGCAAAAGTTAACTTTGTTAGTTTTGTCTAAAAACAATACATACAAAAATGACTTTCGATTATTATATTTTATAAAGTGATTGAAACTGAAATAAAAATAATAAATACAAAACACATAGAAAAACTAAAATACAATAGGGTGTAGGCGGGCTTGAGACCCAGAAGACGAATGAAAAAATATAAAAAATAAAGTTAAAACTACTAGGTATAACAGACCAAACTAGACTATTCCTACTCATCGATTGAAACTTAGATAGTCCATGAATAGAAAAAAAAATAGACCTAGGCTGACCTAGCTCTACGCTATAAACTCGTAACGCTTATAAATTGCTTTCATACATAGCCACACAAACATTACAAACAACGTTGGCATTTGTATAATAACAATGTTCTCGATCCGACGCAACTTATGATTAGTTCTACATGCAAAAACGATTTCCTTTCTTAATGAATGATGTGATGGCATAAACAGAACCCCACCTGCAGCCTGACGTCATTGACTAAGCCTAATAGCATCAGTCAGTTTTAGTAGCAGTAGAGCTCTTTGTGAAAGGCTCGTCGGGAGACGAGTCACCATGCTTATTTCTACCGGCGCGTTGCAGTTTTGTGTTGAATGGTGCTGTGAAATTACTGGCACGTGAGGCTTAACATCTGTATGCCTCAAGTTGATAGATGCATGGCCAAGGTGCCTTGTACAAATAAAATGTATTTATATGTATAACCTGGCGTTTACCACGATCCTCTTTTGGTTTGAAAAACCTATCTACGGAAAGATAAATTGTACCTACGCTAATTTATCAATTATAAATTTATCTGCAAATAAAAATATATCCATCTCTTTTATACACTTGTCAAAATTAAGGACTGACATTTTTTTTCGTAGATATATTTATATGTATACAAGGTGTATCTAAATATGTGTACTATGCGAAGGTGGGGGGTTTCAGACCACAATGGTGATCAGTTGTGGGGGGGAGAAAATTAAAAATTCCTATTTTCAGTTTCCCATACAAAAATATTTAATTTCATAATGCCTAAATAAATTGACAACCCTATCCTTGTAACCCCTTGACCCCTTGACCTACTACCTCTGTAGGTCTACTACTACTATCTACTACCTCTGTAGCTGAGTTTAGGGTTGTCACTTTGTATAAAGTCAGCTGTTCATGTTGAAACTTCGTTGCAGTTTTTTCAGAGATACCAATCGAAGTTCGAAAAGTCGTTGAACAAAAGTTGTTCCCCGGGGGGTGGAAATTCACCCCCCTTCGGGATAGTACACATATTTTGATACACGTTGTATAGCATACGCAGCCCATAAATTAAATTGTTAGATTTATTCTCAGTAAGTGAATTATGTAATTCTTATGAGAAATAAAGAATCTTTAACCAGATATAGCGTTATTCCGTAGATGGAAAAATAAGCCCAAATTATTTACTTTTACATTTAAAAAAAAAAATGAGACTTTGAAACTTTGCATCGTTTTGCGGACTAGACCCCCAGGTATCTACCACCTACTTAGGACCTTTACCCTCACTAAGACCACCTATTATAAATCGATTAGGATACCCTTCTCAAATTCACGAAGGCTGTTGGAAGGTTGATAACTATGAACAGTTACTAAGATGAAAATTCTGTGCAAGTAATTATGTAGGTATTACCAGATTCTGTGAATCATCCAATAATTTTATACACCTACTCATCATTTCAGGTTATACGATGTAAAGTAGCAAAACAAGAAGTAAATGCCAATTTTACCTAAAAACGTAGGTAGACATGGACAGGTCTACGTCTAAAGACGATTTTTTGGAAACTTTTAATAACTGTTTCGAGTTTTGAAAACATCTGTTTATGATACTTACCATCACTCATACCACAGTATCACCAACATACAAATTTATTCACTTTCTGCTCAGCGCTCGACAAGGCAACACGTCTTTTAGTGCACAGCGAGTGAATTTTTCCTGAAGATGCTTCGTAGAGAGGCGAAACACGTGTCGAAATCTTATTAAGTTTTTATTTTTGTTGTGTCTAATACACCTTATTTCACTTTGCAGGATTTGCGGGTGCTGTGTAGGCTGCATGTATAAGTCTTTAGTTAAGTTACTTTACATAGATACACTAGCTGATACCCGCGACTTCGTCCGCGTGGATATTTGAGATCGTTTTTTTTAGTTTGATATGACCAACTGCTAGTTACCATTGTTTTGAGCTTGTACTTTAGAGTGTATTTGAATTTGAAGGTGAGTGCTGTTGGAGCCGATTTTTTTCAGCAGTGTCTAGTTTAAGTATGAAAGATGTTTCCCGCGATTTTGTCTTAGTGGTTATCATCGGTTTTTTGTAAACATTTGTGTATATTAAAACCTGATGACAAATGCTGCGGTAGCTGAAAATTTTTTAATGTTTTTTTTGCGTATTTTGTAAAGCAATTTTTTGTGATTTTATATTATATTAGTGGCTAATTTGGAGTTTCGTATGCGTGTTGGTGTATAATCGAATCAGATTTTTTTAATTTGACAGGACCAACTGCTGGTTACTATAGTTTTGAGCTTGTATTTTAGAGTGTATTTGAATTTGAAGGCGAGTGCTGTTGGAGCCAATTTTTTCAGCAGTGTCTAGTTTAAGTATGATAGATGTTTCCCACGATTTTGTCTTAGTGGTTATCATCGGTTTTTTTGTAAACATTTGTGTCTATTAAAACCTGGTGACAAATGCTGCGGTAGCTGAAAATTTTTTAATGTTTTTTTTTTCGTATTTGTAAAGCTATTTTTTGTGATTTTATGTTATATTAGTGGCTAATTTGGGGTTTCGTATGGGTGTTGGTGTATAATCGAATCAGATTTTTAATTTGACATGACCAACTGCTGTTTACTATAGTTTTGAGCTTGTACTTTAGAGTGTATTTGAATTTGAAGGCGAGTGCTGTTGGAGCCGATTTTTTTCAGCAGTATTTAGTTTAAGTATGATAGATGTTTCCCGCGATTTTGTCTTAGTGGTTATCATTGGTTTTTTTGTAAACATTTGTGTGTTTTACAACCTGGTGACAAATGCTGCGGTAGCTGAAAATTTTTTAAATGTTTTTTTTTTCCGTTTTTTGTAAAGCTATTTTTTGTGATTTATGTTATATTAGTGGCTAATTTGGGGTTTCGTATGCGTGTTGGTGTATAATCGTATCAGATTTTTTTTAATTTGACATGAACAACTGCTAGTTACCATAGATTTGAGCTTGTGCTTTAGAGTGTATTTGAATTTTAAGGTGAGTTTTGTTGGAGCTGATTTTTTTCAACAGTGTTTAGTTTAAGTATGATAGATGTTTCCCGTGATTTTGTCGTAGTGGTTATCATCTGTTTGTTTTTGAACCTTTGTGTGTAATCGAACCTGGTGCCAGATGCTGCGGTAGCTGAAAATTTTTAATGTTTTTTTTGCGTATTTTGTAAAGTTATTTTTTGTGATTTTTCTTAAAATCATTTTCCGTTTTTTCTTCTTTTAGGGAAAGAATTTTCCTATTTTCTTTCTTAGTGCACCTCTGTTCTATTAGAGGAACACACCTTCTAAGTTTCATGCTTCTGGGGCTAACGGTTTAGGCTGTGCGTTGATTTTTCTTTAAACCATTTTTCCCCTTTTTCTCCTCTTTGGAAAATAATTTTCCATTTTCCTTTCTTAGCGGATGCCTACGTCAAAACATCTACCTGCATGCCAAATTTTAGGCCGATCCGTCCAGTGGTTTGGGCTGTGCGTTGATAGATCACTATGTCAGTCAGTCAGTCAGTCAGTCACCTTTGAGTTATATACAGGGTGTAATCGTTAAGTGTGCACAGGCGATTATTCCGTAACTATTGCAGATATCAAAAAACTTTAAACTGATATCGAAAGTACTTTACCTAATGAGTAAAATGACATTAATAACTTTTTAAAAATAAAACGAGAAATATCCAAAAAAATTACATTAATCACTCCCATACATTTTATTATATGGATATGCCATTGGAATATGCCATTTTTCAATCAATAAATGCAACAATCACGATTATTAACGCAAATTGAAAAATACAATAAATTGGCGGGAACGAGAACCCGCGATAAAGAATTTGAATTTAGAACGAACACCAAAGAGTATCTTTCTTTTTGTTTTTATTTAGTATGTTGCTTTTCAGCTAGTTCAAATCAATACAATATTGAAACAAGGTTTATTATAAATTTGTTACTTTTACGATATGAAGGTATTAATGAATTTACTTGAAATTCATTCTCGTACCTTCATATCGTACATAATTATAAAATGACAAGGGTAAAATGAGTAGGTACTATTCCACTTAAAATAAGGAAACTAAAACCTTTCTACTATCTCATACTAAATGTATGGGAGTGATTAATGTAATTTTTTTGGATATTTCTCGTTTTATTTTTAAAAAGTTATTAATGTCATTTTACTCATTAGGTAAAGTACTTTCGATATCAGTTTAAAGTTTTTTGATATCTGCAATAGTTACGGAATAATCGCCTGTGCACACTTAACGATTACACCCTGTATATATAGAAGATTAGAGGATTAGTACTATAGATATAAATATGTGTATTACTATAGATATAAATTCTTGTTAATTTATGTTTAACAATGGAATTCCGCAAAGTCTCGCCTGAATCAATTAATTATTTTATGATATCATTTTTTTCATTAAAGGATGTTATCTAAACGGAAAAGATTGGTGCAGACAAGCTTTTTCATATAAAAATGCATTAAGTATGCATTTTAAGAGTCCATTTCCCATGTTCTGGACTTTTTTTTTTTTTTTTTTTTATGTAACTTGCTGATGGAACAAGCATATGGCCCACCTGGTGTAAAGTGGTCACCATCGCCTATAACAAAGCCATGCCTCGTAGGTCACGCACGTCAGGAACGTGCCCTACGATGCACTGCTCTGCGTCCATCAACTGGAGGCATACAGATATTCAGCCTCACGTGCCAGTAATTACACCGGCACCCACACCCTTCAAACCGAAACACAGCAATGCTGCTTCACGGCAGAAATAGGCATGGTGGTAGTACTTCCCCGGACGAGCCCTTCACAAAGAGCTCTACTACTGCTAAATCTGCTAATGATGATAATGCTGGTCTGACTCATCGCCGCGCCGTTTCCTGTTCTTCAACACTTTGCTCACTTATTTTGACCTTATTTCAATTCCTGAATTGGTTGTTGTTGGTGAGAAAACAAAGACCACTTAGTAATATATTGTCTGATTGGAGCTCATCTTGGGTTGTAAATCAATTTATATTTTTACTTAAGTTGTGTTTGAAAAATATATTGAGCCTTGATAAATTTTGTGTTGATTTGAAAAATATTTAAATTTAACAAAATGTAAAGTGTTAATAATAACATGTATATTAATGTGTAATTAAGGAGCAACAGGCTGGCGTGGTACGGACATGTCATGAAGAGGGATGAAAGTCATGTGACTAGGAGAGTGTAGATGAATGTAGGTGGATATGTAGAAGAAGACCGAACAAGAGATGTATGAATAGTGTGAAAGATGGATAAGAAAGAAGTGAGCACTGAGATGACGAATGAAAGAGGTAAGTGGAAAAAGTAAACCTGTTGTGCCAACCCCACTTTAGCGTGGAACAAGGGTAGGTAGATGATGATGATGATGAAAACAGGAATGTAATTTATGATTATAATTATTTCAAAATGGAATTTATTGTCTGTATCATTTAGAAATTAAATACTTACTCCAAAAAGCCATACAAATAAAATACAAATATTTATTTTCTTTAAACTTAATTTATAGTACATTATCATAGGTTTGGGACCCTCTTTTAAGTATAGAAATACCTGTGTTAGAGGGTTCCGCTCTTCTGTAATATAATTGTCTGTAAATGATAAAAAACATTTTTTTTTAAATTTATATACGGAGCTTACATTAGGTGCGGGATGCGTGAGTGTGTGTTGTGCGTGTAAGGGTGTGTTGAGTATGTGTGTATGTGTGAGTGCGTTGGGGGTAGGCCTCCATGATTCTCTCTCATGGACTTCACAACTGATTTTATAGTTATTGCTATAGTTGCAGGAACTCATATGTAAATTACCAAATATTGGCTATTTGGTAACATTACGAAATGTATAAAACTTAGCGTAACCGACTGTACTTCACTTCGCTGACTGTACCACCTTATTGTAAAGTGCATTATTTTATTTTAAATCTCGTGACAATTTTTACTCAAAACTAATAGATCAGCCTTCAGAAGACGTTACATGGTTAGGGTCATATTTCGCAATAAGTGGTTCAAAGTAACCTTGACTTCGGTAGAGTAAGGTTATATTTGTTTTACTTGGTTAGGCATGCTCATAAAAAAACAACATAATCATTGACATGGTCTAGTTATAAAAACTGACCTACCATGAGCTCTGTCTGGCTCTGTCTCTGGTTCTGGTTTCGAGTCTGTGAGAGCTCACCAGTGCATTATACTGTGTGTGGGATGTTTTGACGTAGGATTTATTTCACTCAACACTCACAAAGACTCGAAAACAGAACCAGAGACAGAGCCAGACAGAGCTCATGGTAGGCCAACAGGAGATCCATAAGGTTTTATTGAACGAAAACTTGAGTGATTTACTTAAATCTAAAGCGGTTCTTGAGACGTCTGAAAATAGGAATTGCAAAAGAATGTTATGCGAAGACCGATGATCTGTAAGAGTCTTAACTCGTACCTACTTCCTGGAATTTGACTGGCCTCTCAGCTCAGTTGGTAGTAGCTCTGCCTTCTGCGCCGTAGGTCGTGGCTTCGATCCCCAACGAGCAAAATATTTTTGTGGTGAACACAGATATTTGTTCCCTGTCTGGGTGTTATATTGAATTCTATTCTATACAATTTTTTTGTATTATATCAGCCAGCTATCCAGTTCCCATTGTACAAGTTCTACTTAATTTAGGGTTAGACATATTTATTTATTTATAATGAATAGAGAGATTATCGCAGATATACCAAAGTACCTAATGTTATAGCACCACAGTATTAATAAAAACCAATTAACACATAAATGCTGACATCAGATAAATTAAATCGATTAGAACATCAATAATAATTGACCTATCATTTAAAAATCATCTTTGAATAACCCGTTATAAAATGTAATCTTATGTCTAATTGATTATTAAATCAATTGTATAGATAAAACGTTTCCAGTTTATAATCGAAATACACAGTTAAAGGAAAAATACAGCAGTAAAAGTTTATGTAAAAAAATAGTTTCTGTGTAGTGGAACCCCAGCGCGACTTCGTTAAGCTTTTTCCATAGAAACTTCAACTCCTGTTGTACCCTATTTTTGGGTTGAATTTTCAAAAAACCTTATTGTACCTACACTTTTCATAGAGAACACACTCTTCAAATTTCAAGTCGCTACGACCAACGATTTAGGCTGTGCGTTGTATGTCACTCACCAAGCTCTTTTACAAAGTATTGTGATTGTGATTATTGGGGTGGCGGCTGTAGGTCTTTGGAATGCGCTCCCTTATTAACATCAAGAAGGCTCTCATTTAGCGTCTGGTTTATGAGCATTTCCTGGAGCAGATTTCATCGGATGATGACTAATGAGATGGTAGGTACAATACCTAAGTTTTCCCTTTTATGTTAGCACGCCAGCGCCGTTCTCTTCCTCTAGGGTTGGCAGGTAGAAAATGCTTATAGCATTAAGCCCACCTTTTGTAGATCCATATAATTTTAAGCTTTTGTGCACTATAGAGTTAAATAATCTTACCAACGCCACAGACAATGCAGCAATTGGTAAAAATTCATGAAAACTGCCTATTTGACACGAAAAATGGAAAAAGAATGCCTATTAATGTTAAAAGAGAAATATACGCGATTCACCAAAAACAATGCAATATCCAAGTTGTTATAATTATGCGTGCAGGCTAACTTGGTCGAGCCCGGTTTCCTTGTTTATTATTTAGTTATCGTGACTGTGTGATAACTGGTAAGTTTCCCAGTTCCTTCGTGTGTAGCCCACACACGAAGGAACAGGTTGAAGGAAACTTGTTGAAGTTGGCTAATTTGAAAAACTTACACGTGTGCCTTAAGTCCTGGGTTTTTTCGTTTTTAGTATTTTGAATTCTGTATTGCGAATCGGTTTTGAATGAGTCACGAAAGCTCTCAACGCGCTCGTTAAGAGCACTTATCGGGTCTCCATACGAATATTTACAGAAAAACGATTACAAAAAACAAAACTTTGCTTAGAGGGAATCACACACAGGCGACTCTCCATACAAACGTAGTCCTCTATTTCCTCCCTGGATAATGCCTCTAGAGCAGGGATTCCCAAAGTGGTCGATATCGACCCCTTGGGGTCGATATTGGTTTCCTAGGGGTCGACATAAACGAAAACTGATTTTGGGGGTCGACGAGGTCTATAAATCGACCCCTATTAAATTAACACAAGTTCTTATTTCAAACATTCAAGTTAGGTAGCTAGGTACTGTATTGTTTATGTTGTGTTACGTGTACTAAGATTAATTAATATTTTTGTAGGAAATAGCATTGTTGTAGTAATGTAGTCTCAAGTTCGTACAACGTAGGTACGTTTATTTTGTTAAATTTTGATGAGAAAATGAAGTCAACTTTAATCACATATCCAAATGCAAAGTTTTCCAATTGTACCCTAGTACCAATAGGAAAAAACTATCAATAGGAAAAAACTAAAGATAAGCCACCTTATTCATAATAGTCTGGTAACTCAAGCAGTGTCCCTGTGTTTAGGTTTATTGCCGATGCGTCAGCCGTTTCTTCATATCGTGTCACTGATTCTTTCGAATTATTATTCTTAAAAAGAAGCCGTTTCTTTCCCGAATTTGGCTGACAATGTGTGATAAACTATTTCTATGGCACACCACAACACAATAGTACCTATCTGTAACAGTTATTTTTAGAGAGGCTACAATATGATAGACATGATCTATGGCACAGAATATAGTATACGCCATTATCATGGGGACGCTGGCTATCACTAAATGTGAGATTCTAAAAAAAGACAAGAAAGAGGATTGAAAGAAAGTGTTTCTTTGTCTTACCTTGTTGATTTCTTGTTCGGAAAGTATTTATTGCTCAACATGGTGTTCACAGTGTTCACAACATGGTTTTTAATCTTAGTGTAGGTTCTGCATATCGCATTATATACAAACATTGTCAAGCAACTCACTTCTGGATTTTAAGCAGTTTAGAAACTTGTGGGTATTACTCTTTTTGCTTAGATGTTATACTGGCCTATTTTTTTTTATAAAAACTTTGTGTAAGTATTTATTAAGACTCCCGAAAAATCTACGGAATTTGGATGGATAAAGAAGCATATAAGCGTAGGAGACCTACGTCCAGCAGTGGACTGCAGCAGATGATGATGATGAAGAAAGGAGCATATTATGCTCATGTATTTTGGCGACACTTTAATGACAGTTCTAGTTTGTTCTGTGATCTATGCTAATTCCCACGGGAACACGTCACCCCCGCGGTGTTTATTAAACACGGGTTAGATAACCTGGATGTGGAAAGTGTGATAACAATAAAGGTTACCTCGGTAATGCAACACGAGCTTGTTTTGATACGATAGTGGAATGGAGATATTGTATAGCGTAGGTGCACGTATAAACGGGTGGTAGAGTACAGATAGACTTGTTCTAACTTTTAATTTTTTTTAGTTAGCTTAGACGCAAAATGAATTAACGTTAGCGTAGTTGTTGGAGCCGATTTTGTATAGAAAAACGATGAGTAGCCCTGCCTTCCGATCCAGTTTCAAACACGGTCGTGAAAGTAACCTATTCCGATGCTCTCAAATGGCGAAACCATTACAAAACCGCATGTAGAACCTAAAAAGTTCGAAAATATGTTTGTGTTCACTGCACGAAAAGAACCGTTAGATGCGCATTTTAATCACTAATATCATAAACTACTAACTAATATACTACTAATGCCACTAAATTCCAGAACTACACTAAAAGAAGAAGCACATTTTCATATTACTCAGAAAATGTCAATTCACTCAATGTATGTATATACCTACGAACAAGACGACATCCGCGCGAGGTTTAGCTATCGCTATACCCAGTTGCATATTGTCCCTCCTTTCTCTAACGCCTGTGGTTGGCCTATCCTAGGAAGACAGCTGAGCTGTTATAGGTTCTCAACATTATTTAGTAGCTACGAAGTCGTTAATCATACGTGAAGTTATGTTCAGAGAACACATTACATACTATGGTTAAGTACCAGTAATAATATTCAACGAAGCTTGATCACTTTGGTGTTTTATATGACACTGACAACAGTCTGGCAATCTATCGCTCGTACATTTCAACACCTTTGTAGGAATTATATTAATTCACTATTAGGGCTTATTTTCCTATATACTTAGCGGAATCAGGGAAGAGATAAAAAATTTAAGGAATTTCCAGATTTTTCCATGTGCGCGACCTACAAGATTTATGTCTTTCTCATGTTTCTCATTACGTTATGCATAGGTGGAAATAGAACGGAATAACGCTATTTATCAAATAAATGCCAGTCCTCATTTTTGACAAGCATAAAAAGAGCTGGATATATTTTTATCTGACGGATTTTGTCTGTCGATAGACAAAAGTTAAATAATAAATAACCAAGTTAGAGAAACATGGCTCACTCGATTGACCACGGCATTGATACGCGGGAAGCCGGGGTTTGGTAAGACACAGAAAACGTATTCCTAAAAATGTCCAACACAGAACTTCTACAGACTGATGATGATGAGAGAGAATCAATAAAATTAGTTTAAAAAACTTGAAGAAACGTCTTCGTGACCAAACTGCTAAACCGATTTTGATAATTAACTTTCAGATAAAAAATATTTAATCAAATCGGCTGATAAATGACGAAGCTATGCGATAACAAACATTTAAAAAGCTAAAAGTATTAACTAAAACTAATACTTATAAAAAAATTAAATGAAATAATTCATTTGCTTGGAGCATGGTCCATTTTAAAACGTAATATAAATATGCAACCGAATTGAGAACCTCCTCTTTCTTTCCTTTATAAGTCGGTTAAAAAGGAAGTTCACGAGACTTGCATGTTCCTTGTCTGATAAATTATGCTAAGCACAGGATATCGGTGATCAGCTCATTGTTCCGGCCGTTGACCCCGACAATAACTGGTGACTACAGTTACTGTTAAAGATTATATCAGACTTTTGTTGTTCTGCGAAAGGACTATATCCGATCTTAAGGCAAAATAAGCCGGTCTTTGCATATTTTATAGTATAATAAACAATAATGTCCCAATAGGTAGTCTAATGAGTTGTTATAGATACAAAAATGCACAAGAAATTGATGAGATGAGAGGCTACGACCATTACGGGAAGGGGAGTGACGTCACAGTATTTTTGGCGGCAGTATCTAGAGAGCTGTCATAATCCAATAATTGACGTTGACATCTCAGACGCATCGTACAGTATAAGTTCTAATTTAAGTAAAGTTTAAGTTACTTCAATAACTTTTTACAAACAAAAATAAACTCTTATGAATCGCTGATTTAAATATTGTCGCAATGGAAACCTTAAATATATTTGAAGATAAATCCATAAACGTCTCGTAAAATAAATTATCAGTATTTTAAAACATAAGCGCACATACTGGTTGCCGTAATAAGTATTATTATTGTCCCGTTGACCTCAGTTACATAAGTGCATCATTTTAAAGATGCACCAAGCAAGGTCGTTAATAAAAGCCTGTTTGGCAACGATGTACGTCCATCATTACTGACAAGTATAAATTGTAAGGTCACAGATAATAAATATAATTCAGCCTACGCAACATCGAGATATAAGTACTACGTACTAGAGAAGACACCGTAAATTCCTACTTTGTCCCGTTCAACTGCGGCGATCGCGCCGCAAATCACTCAGTCGCCTCAGTCGCTCTCTCTCGAAAACGCGTAAGTGCCGTGAATTACATGGCGCTTAAGACCTTTTTGCCGAGAACAAATTACGAAGAATAGGACAATTCAGTTGTTTGACGTAGCTTCTCTAGTACGTAGTACTTATATCTCGATGCTACGCAAGGAGTTTTTACTGAGCTGTTGGTCTGCATTGGTTGAGCAGAGATCATTAACTTGAAAAGTTGCTAGTTTGTCCAAGCATAATAGTCTAACCGTTGGGTGCTAAAAACTAAAATTAATATTATGTCGACAGACTGAAATATAAAGATTGATGGGTTTTGGCAATAATATAATTGTAATTAAATGAACGATTAACGAACATCGTATTGCAAGAGGTTAGAGAGAGAAAAAGAGACGGAGCATAGCCTGTGAGTGAGACAGCCTACCGGCAGTCCTTGTCAAAATGACAGTGACATACAATAGGTACATAATGACTGTTTACTAAAGATCCAACAGATTTGATGGCTAGAATTAAATGTGGGTCAAATGGCTGAAAAGGTTGGTCATAAAAAAATTTTCATACATGCCAAACCAGTTATTTTTTTATTGGTAAGTATTATACATATACGACGAAAATTATAATTTGTAGGTATACTAAGTTAGAAAACCAATGTAACGTGAGCTCTCATCATGTAAGAAATTTAATGATTTTTTAGCCCAAATAAGATAATTATCCAATCTTAGTTCTCTCTAAAATAGTTTTCGAATAAGCATAATCAATTCTTGTCATGATTGTGTAACCTTGACATCAACCTCATGTATTTAGAATCCATTATTCAAATAGCATCAGCGTACAGATCAGATCTACTTTCAAGTCTATACGACTTGACTAATATTTAAACTAAGGCCCGTATTACATGTTTCAATCAGTCCAGTTTAGCAGTAGTAGACCAGTGTATGAGTCCCTTTATGTCACTAAGTAATTATGACCAATCAGTGGGGACCCTTATTGAAAAAGACTTTTCGAATTTCGAGTTCCATTTCATATTATAATTGAAGGCCTGCGCACACCTAGGTCGCTGGCGTCCGCGATCAGTGAAACGCTGTCAAATATCGCTGTCAAATCTGACAGCGTTTCACTGATTGCAGACGTCAGCGACCTAGGTGTGCGCAGACCTTGACGCAATGGTGTTCTCTAAAAGCCAGTATAGTAGGTTTTTTGACAGTTCACCATAGAAAAGTGTCAAAAAATTTGGCATAAGGCTCGACTCAGACTCAAGCATACGGTCTAATAATGTCATGTCAAGGTTCACATTTGAGATGATTCGATCGAGGCAAAGAGAACCGTCGTTGTAAAAATATGTTTCAATCACAGGCATATAAATGTCAATGCGTCCATCATACAGTGACGTAACAGGATTATCATGGTTACGTCACTGTATGATGGACGCATTGACAATACCGAATAGGGCACGTTATAGGCGGACGTGCCCTTCGAGGTAATTGATATTATTGGTAGAGGCATCCACTTGATATCACAAAACACTCTTGGCCTGGATCATACAATTCCAAATACTTTTATTTTTTCGACTTTTTCGACAACCAATAATCTCCGAATATCGGTCTACTCGGTAGACGTTCTTGACGTGCGAGGCAATGCTTTGTTATAGTATATACCACTTAACGCCAGGTGGGCCATATGCTTGTTCAATCAGTTATTTGTATAAAAAAAAGAAGACACAATGGACTGCTGTGTGTTCCTTTTACTATTATCTGAAACTTGCAGGTTAGTCAGCTCCGCACAAATTGACCATCTTTCCTGTGGATTAGGCCGACTAAGCTGTCCGGATGGTATAGGTGCTGGGCAAGCCTATTCCATCTAAAATCCTGTCCCAGACACTGTAGTGTCCCGTAATTAGGGTCATGAGTAATCACCCTTGACGCTATATGAATCATCTACAATAGATGAAAAGGCCTGAAAAGTGGCAGTTTATTTAAGGTAGTAACGACGTCACAGTGCCTCTATAATTATATTGTGCAAGTTGACCTTTCCTATCGAAGTCAAGTGTTCTTGACATTTTGTATTGTACGTAGTTTAGTATTGAATGGGTTTTAGAATCATTGCAGAACGAATGGAAGATGAATAGACTTTATCGATTTTTTCTATAAAACTAGCAATGGAACAAGCATACCTATAGCTCCTCTGATAATAAATAGTAACCTTCGCCTATAACAAAGCATTGTCTTGTAGGTCACGCACGTCAGGAACGTGCACTACGATGCACTGCCCTGCGTCCATCGACTTGAGGCATACAGCTGATGTTCAGCCTCACTTGCCAGTAATTAGGTACACCGGCAGTAATCAAACCGAAACACAGCTTCACGACAGAAACGTGTAGCGTGGGATAAGGGCAGGAATTTGGTGCTAAGGGTATACAAAACTGACAACACCATTATCCCTTGAGCCTTGAGACATCTAATGTTGCCTTCCTACGGTGCGTGGTTCTGCAGATCATCACGCACCGCGCACGATGACGCAAGGCAACGCACACAGAAAAGGCTCGTGTGCTACCACCGCGCACCTCGGCGCACGAGACCGTTCCCATGGTGTGTCGTGCGAGCTGGTGCGGGCTGGTGCGCGATATCACGCACCAGTGGGAAGGGGCTATAAGCGTTCTGCAGTAGCGATCAGTAAAACGCTGACATAATTGACGTGTCATTGATCGCCACCGCAGAACTTAAAAGAACGTAATCACCATATTTTTAAAGATAACCACCAATAAAAGGATGTTCTCAATTCCTGAAGATAAAATAGATAGTCCACGATACAAAAAACTAAAGTATTTTCAATCTACAACTGACTGTTAATTAAAGTTGAATTCGTAAAATACTCATTAACCTCAAACCAGGTCAAAACGTGTTTTAATAAATAATTAAGTAACAGAACAAAACGTGACTGCACAGTATTTAGTTCACCTTATTCTAAACATTGCAATTAGGAAGTGTAGCATTTTGGTTTTGTCACGTAGATTACTTCATAAAGTAATTCTTGGAACAATTAAAAGTAAATTGATACTGAAAGAGTATACTTACCTATTTTAAATAGTTTTATTACCTTTTCTATATCTATTATATCCAGCGGGGTGATCACGTATCTTCTGTTGCAATAAAATCCTTGTTTCAATCGTCAGTTTTTATTGCAATCGAAGCTCACAATCATGTAAAAACTGAGGATTGCAACAAGCATTTGATTGCAACAAAGATACGTGATCGCCCCACAGGTTGTTTTTGAGAAGGCCGGGAATGGCCAAGTCTGAAATCACGAGAGTTTGAAAGGAGTCATGCCCTCAATTTATAAGAAACAATAACTGCATTTTTTTTTAAGTTTGCATAGGAGGTGAGTTTACTTCCGTATAAAAATATGAAATAGTGAAAATTTGCTATTTCCATTCATGTTTAGTAAAACATTTATATTTGCAAAGTTGAAGAATGTTTGTTACATACTTATTTATATACAAGGTGTATCTAAATATGTGTACTATGCGAAGGTGGGGGGTTTCAGACCACAATGGTGATCAGTTGTGGAGGGGAGATAATTAAAAATTCCTATTTTCAGTTTCCCATACAAAAATATTTAATTTCATAATGCCTTAATAAATTGACAACCCTATCCTTGTAACCCCTTGACCCCTTGACCTACTACCTCTGTAGGTCTACTACTACTACCTACTACCTCTGTAGCTGAGTTTAGGGTTGTCACTTTGTATAAAGTCAGCTGTTAATGTTGAAACTTCGTTGCAGTTTTTTTCAGAGATACCAATCGAAGTTCGAAAAGTCGTTGAACAAAAGTTGTTCCCCGGGGGGTGGAAATTCACCCCCTTTCAGGATAGTACACATATTTTGATACACGTTGTATACAATAAGTTTTTTTTTTATTGCCAACTAAATGCCAGCTAAAACTTGTTGGACCTATCCATATGCATACCCTACCTATTAGCCTAGTATGTACCATGATATTGACGCAACAGAGTTCAAAATGATCAACATGACTTTCATCCCTCATAACATAAGACATTCTCAAGCACCAAACAGTCCTTTGATATTTTACACTTCGAAGTCAAAGAATCAAACAATGCCATCTAGTAAAGATGTGATGTGCTTGGAAAAACACATTGTCGATGACTTATTCAAGACGCGACTTGACGACGAAAACGATGTCTTTGTAGTAAATCAGCTAATGGGAAAAATCGCAAGAATGCAAGTTATTTCGCGCGTTAAACTGACAAACGACAATAAAATCTAGAGTAAGTAGGTATAGTTGGACGAATTCCCACGGCCATACTCACACCTGATTTTGTCTAGGCACAATCATTTCCTGATTGTTTGAATACGCGCGTGGGTAACAAGGTATAAGTAACGTACCCTATGTGAACGAATGAAATGAAAACCATGTAATAGCGATTTTTAGAATACTGCTGTCAGTACCGCACGTATTGATCATGACGTCTTTTCATGTTAATATGTACACCTAAAACTCTTAACTAGGGTAAAACATGTAATAACTGGCTACAAGCATCTTGGCCGATATAAATTGTTATACTTTTTATATGCGGTATGCAAGTATTTCACATAGTTTTTATAGGATTTATATTATAGTCAGAACTAAAAAATACCGCTATTTTTCACTTACTGACCACAAATTGAAAAGAGTAAACTGGCATTAAAGTTGTACAGTATTAAACAAATGTTGCAGATGTCACAAACTTCTGATTTTTAATATTGAATTTAAGAGTGGCCAGTCACTTTACTCAATATACATGCATGCATACCATTTATAGACATGGTTTGTTGTGCGGTGTTTATACAGTCGTCAGTTACTAAAAGTGGCCAGTTACACCTCGTTTTAGCCTACTTAAAAAAAGTATTTCAAGTTTAGCAATATTGTTAATAATAAAACATTTGCGTCACAGCTCAATTGTAGGTAAACAACAAAACGCACTAATATCGCCCTCGGCTACATTGGCCAACGGCAGTGAAAGGACAGTCAATTCGATCTCGTTGGACTGTGGCCCGAGTTCGAGAGGGAAGCGATTTAAAGTACTAAAAAAACACTTAGGTAATAAACTTGAGAAATTCTAACACACAACTTCATTTATTCCTAGAGGAGTTATTTTTTTTCTTTTTAACTGACTTCAAATAAAAAAAGAGAAGGTTCTCAATTTGACTGTATTTTTTTATGTTTTTTATCGCAAAACTATATTTTTATCTAACAATAATTAGTAAGTAGGTACTTCCAACTTGGGTCCATAGAAATTTCATTAAGCAGATTTTTTTCTTGTATCATACCGCTATCATTAGTACCAATTTATCTATAATTTTTTTTTATCTACTCGGTCATACTTCCCGATTGGCCCCATAGAAATTTAATCAATATCAGTTAAGCAGTTTAGTCAAGTTTAAAGCAGTATGAAGTCAGTTTCTCAAGTGTTTTATTGGTAACACAACCCTAAAATATGTACCTATTTTCATCTCTGTAGAAAATGCAAATATTTATCGTTTGACTTCCGTAAGCGTTAGCAATAAAATCGCTTACGTCTCTCACTCCGACCTTGCATATGAAGCAATATTGCAACGCAACTCATGCAAAATTAGATTAAATAAACACGTATTACACTATTCATTCTTTGACTAGTATTACTATCTAGGCTGCAGTTCACTAAATCCTTTGACCACACTCGTTCTTTCACCATCATTACTAGACTTATTTTCAAGGTACCTACTACCTATTTCATTTCACCGCTGTGATCTTGTGCTACATTTGGGTTGGGATTGGGACACTATTGTACTATTCGTACTCGTAGTAACTAGTTTTTAGTTACAATCGTTAATAAAATATAGAAATTAGGTAGCCAGGTATTATGTACCTACCTATAACTTACTTTAAAGTACTTATGATACTTTGTTACACCAACAAGTTGTATAAAAATATTTCTTAGTCCGATTTTATAAGCAGGTTTTAAATTACAATTGGCAGGCTGTATTTTTTTTGTTTAAAGCACAATTTCATTGTTAGGTATGCTATTTTTAACTGACTGCAAATAAAAAGGAGGAAGTTTTTATCGCATAACTTCGTCCTAATTATGTGGCGATTTAAAAGATTTTTTATCTGAAAGGTGATTAATATAATATTTATGTATAACTTCAAGATTGGTTCTATAGAATATCATCAAAATCAGTTCAGCAGTTTGATCATGAAGACGGTTTTTAAAGTTTTTTAAACTAATATTTTTTGTTTGATTATTGCCGCGTCCCGTTCCGCGTATTGAAAACCAAGGAAAAGTTACATCGAAAAATATTTTTTACCCGGTTGGGCAAAAGATGATTATGACATCATCAGTTTGCGTAGATCATCTCGTTAAATCCTTTGTAAGACTAAGAAGACAGTATTGCAAGAGTAAGAAGGTCAGTCATCATTCATTATTCCGTACAGTGTTCCAGATTTTTTATCTGTGGCATTGCAACAATAGCTTGGGAAAATGCAATGTGAACTGACAGCTATGATATTGCGGTATTTTATTTTACATCTGCTGTAGAAATGCGACTAGTTCGATAGCCTTGTGATTCTAAATGTAAAAAAAAAATATGTTCTAACTACCTACCTACTAATTTGAAAGTGATATTGTGATTTTAACCCTTCTCAGGCAATCTTAATGTTTTTATTACATGAATTAATCCTTAAACTTTTATCAAATTATTATTATTCCTATAACTATATTATCATTGTTTTATTTATGTGTTTTGGCTATTGTTATTTATTTATTTATTTATTTTATTAAGATTTTTGTTAGCAGCTTACATCTAAAGGTCAAGTCACATAATCTGTCTCAACGATTTTTTTAATCATTCACACCTTGTCAATTTTATGTATAAAAAACTTCAATTTTATAATAATGTCTATAATCATTACATCCCTAGTTAGATTAATTATTTTTATAATCGCGGTGGCGTGTTTAATGGAAAATAAATTAGTGCCATGCATAAGGTTCATGATAGATAAACCAATGACATTTAAACTAGCAGCCATAAAATGATGATTAGGTGAATTATAAAAATTTATTAGTTATAAATTAATCATTTTCGTAGCTCCATGTCTCTTTGTAACTGCATGAGCCATGAGCTCTGTCTGGCTCTGTCTCTGGTTCTGGTTTTTGGTCTGTGTGAGTGTTGAATAAATAAATCCTACGTCAAAACGTCACTCACACAGTATAATGCACTGGTGAGCACTCACACAGACTTAACACTCACTCACTTTCCTGGTTCAGGTGGGAAGTCAGTGGATGAAGTATGCTCGAATTGTTCGTCCTGGAAATGTACAGGCATATGTCTATCAGGGAACTTCTTCAGTTTTGGTTTATTATTCGTAACTAAATAGAGACATGGACATTTTGTACATCACAGGAAGTCGATGGATGGAAAATGACTCAAAATCGTTCTTCCTGGAAATGTGTAGGGGAGGTCTATGTCTATCTAACTGTGTACAAAATGAGGGTTACAGAGAGAGCCAAGGAGCGTGCCATGCTCGGCATCAAGCTTTTAGACCGAGCTCTTGCGTCAGCGTCGTAGGCCGCAGATGTATGAGGGTGGCCCAAGATCGTGGTAAACGGAAAGAGTAAGGAGAGGCCTATACCCAGCAGTGGGTTAAGTCGGACTGCTGACGATGATGATGAATCAAAGCATCATCTTAGCTGAATATAAAGGCGGAAATTGATTTTTAATTTAAATGAAGTAATTGTCACACTCTAAATTTCACAATTACCAAAGGTTTTCAATTTCGATGCAATGTAATTAATCTTAATCTACAGAGGCCGTATCGATATCTGGAAATTAAGTGTGGCAATGCTTGAGTTCTAATTCGCTCCAGTTATTATTAGTGGTTATTAAGGTTTATTTAGACCATCATCCACCAAAACAATATTATACTCAAA
Organism: Thera britannica; assembly: GCA_939531255.2. NCBI lineage: Eukaryota > Metazoa > Arthropoda > Insecta > Lepidoptera > Geometridae > Thera > Thera britannica. The sequence continues at coordinate 15,359,121 of OW618043.2, read as the reverse complement.
TTTAAAAATTCTTTAATCAGTGGTACCTACCTATGCCAAACATCAATTTGAAACGTCTTAGAGCTAGGTGAGTCTTGGTGCCAGTTCCACTCAACCAAGCCTAGAACCGGAAATGAGGATATCCGTAGAAGAACCAAGGTCACCGACATAGCTCGTAGAGTGAGTAAATGGAAGTGGCAACGGGCAGGCCATATAGCTCGAAGAACTGACAACCGTTGGGGAATAAAGGTTCTCGAATGGCGACCACGAACCGGAAGACGAAGCGTAGGGCGCCCACCCACCAGATGGACCGATGACATTGTTAGGATCACAGGAAGTCGATGGATGGAAAATGGCTCGGAATCGTTCTTCCTGGAAATGTGTAGGGGAGGTCTATGTCTATCTATTTCATAGCAATATCATAATTATAAGCTATTCGACTGGCTACTACCAACTGAGCTTGAGTCAGTTGGTTTTTTGCCGTCATGTAATCTAAGTTGTACCTGTACCTTTTATTTTTAAGTTGACGCAAAATAAATTATTTCTATTTCTATTTCTATTAGTAGCTCTGCCTTCGGCGAAGTAGGCCGTGGGTTCGATCCCCACCAAGAACAAAATGTTTATGTGGTGAACATAGATGTTTGTTCTCTTTCTAGGTGTTATATTGTATTCTAAGTATTTACAAAAAAAAAATATTATATCAGCTGTTTGGTACCCATAGTACAATCTCTGCTTAGTTTGGAGCTATAGTGTTGTGTCGATGGTCTACAATATTTATTATTTATCTCATAGTTATGTTAATTCCTTAAAATATCTTAATATTAATATACTACTCAGTCAAACACGTCCTAATTGTATTAGCTAATATTTAGGAGATCGATTGCTAGGAAATCGATTAGTTCCTACTAATTAAACATGCTAATATTTACCAAGGAGAAAAAACTATGACCATGACAGATATTGACAAAGCCGGAACTATAAAAATTTGAGATGTTAGATTATATAAATATCGACCTATACAGGGTTATTCATAATTTTTATTTTATTTGTTGAACCTAATTCCTGAGTATTTGCAGCAAATAATAAATGATGCTGTACCTTTTAGCAATTCATCATCATCATCATCATCATCATCAACCTATTGCAGTCCACTGCTGGACATAGGTCTCTCCCATGGCGCGCCACTGAGCCCGGTCTTTGGCTCTTCCCATCCAGTTGCTGCCCGCCACCCTGCGCAAGTCGTCGCTCCATCTAGTCTGAGGGCGTCCTACACTACGTTTGCCTAAACGCGGTCTCCACTCCAGAACTCGTTTATCCCAGCGGTTATCGGTTCTTCGGCAAACATGACCGGCCCACTGCCACTTCAGCTTGCTTGTTCTTTGGGCTATGTCGACAACTTTGGTCCTCTGTCGAATGACCTCGTTCCGGATCCTGTCTCTAAGAGAGACTCCGAGCATAGCCCTCTCCATAGCTCGCTGAGCAACTTTTAACCTATGGACCCGTCCTGCCGTGAGTGTCCACGTTTCGGCTCCGTATGTCATAACTGGTAGGACGCACTGATTAAAGACTTTGGTTTTCAAGCACTGTGGGATGGGCGACGAGAAGACCTGACAAAGTTTCCCAAACGCTGCCCAACCAAGCTGAATTCTCCTACTTAGCTCCTTTTCAAAGTTGTTTCTGCCTAGCTGGAGGATCTGCCCCAGATAGACGTATTCCTCAACAACTTCGAGGGTAGAGTTAGCGACCGTGATCGGTACTGGGGTAATATGCTCATTGACCATGATTTTGGTCTTATCCAAGTTCATGCCCAGTCCGACCAGTCGAGAGGCATCAGCTAAGCTGTTCAGCATTTGCTGTAGCTCCTGCAACGATTCTGCCATGATGACGATATCGTCCGCAAATCGCAGATGTGAGATATACTCGCCATTTATGTTAATGCCCCGTCCATTCCAGTTCAGTGTCTTAAACAGATCTTCCAACGCGTTTGTGAACAATTTCGGGGATATAACATCCCCTTGTCTCACTCCGCGGCGCAGTTGGATAGGTTTAGACTGCTGGTTTTGTACTTGGACGGTCATTGTAGCGGAGTCATAAAGGCATCTCAGCACCTCGATGTATCGCCAGTCAACTTGGCATCGCTGCAGGGACTCCAGAACAGCCCAGGTCTCGATGGAGTCAAACGCCTTCTCATAGTCCACAAACGCTAGGCACAGAGGCTGATTATACTCCTCTGACTTCTGTATAATCTGGCGCACTGTGTGTATGTGGTCTATGGTGCCGTATCCTCCTCGAAACCCAGCCTGCTCTGGTGGCTGAAACTCATCAAATCTTCAGGCTAGACGATTCGTGATTACCCTAGAAAACAATTTATAGATGTGGCTTAAAAGTGAAATAGGCCTGTAGTTCTTCAGTAAGGTTTTGTTCCCTTTTTTGAAGAACAACACAACTAGGCTCTTATTCCATGCCACTGGAGTTCTCCCATTGGTGATGACAGAGTTAAATATACGCTGAAGCTCCTGAAGGATTGGTGTGCCACCTGCCTTCAGGAGCTCCGACGTTACTCCGTCTTCTCCCGGGGCCTTTCCATTCTTTAATTGTTTCAGGGCCAGTTCGATTTCGTCTAGGCTAATTTCAGGCAGGTCTTCGGTGTAGTGGCGGGTTAATGTAGCTCTTGCGTCCTCGTTACTAGGTTGGGGTTGTAATGCGTGCGAGCTGTACAACTGACTGTAGAATTTCTCAACTTCGGTGAGAATCTCTGGCTTGGAGACGACGGTTGTGCCTGTGTCAGTTTGCAATGCAGTCAGGTTGCTTCTCCCGAGGCGCTGAACAAAAACCTTTGATCCCCGGTTTAGCTCTATAGCTTTCTCTATACATCGAGTATTGAAGCACCGGAGGTCACGCCGTACCAGCTTGGTAATATGTTTATTGAGCGCCCGTTGTTCTGACTGCGCTAATGATGGTGTTTCTCGTCTTTTTTCCATTAGCCTGAGAGTCTCCTCCGAGAGTTTTGACTTCTTGCCCGTACGTTGCATGCGACAAAATTGCACCCCTTCATCTCTGAGGACGGTACTCACATTGTCTAGGTCTTGGTCAACGTCATCCGTGGTTTGCAAAGCAGCGAACCGATTTTCCAGAGCAAGCTGGAATTTTTCGGAACCCATCGCGGCTTGGAGCAAGTTTGGGCGGAGCGTGGACTTCATTAAACGGCGACGTTCGAGTTTGTAATTGATATTCAGAGTGCCTCGGACAAGTCGGTGATCACTCCCGGTTTTAAACCTATTGAGCACACTGACATCTCTGAATATACGTCTTTTGTCTGCTATGATGAAGTCAATCTCATTTTTCGTACCACCGGGGCTCTGCCACGTCCACTTTCTTTGAGGGCTTTTCTTGTAGAACGAATTCATTAAGAAGAGCCCCTCTTTCTCCAAGAAGTTTATCAGCATTTGGCCCCTTTGATTCCTTCTTCCACACCCATGAGTTCCTAAACACGTTTCGCCGCATGTCTTTACTCCCACCTGTGCGTTGAAGTCCCCCATGATAACATTAAAGTGAGCTTTAGCGGTTGTGTGTAGGGCCTTAGAAATATCTTCGTAAACGCTTTCCGCTTCATCATCTGGGCTTAGCGAGGTTGGTGCATAAACCTGTATAACCTTGAGAGAGTATCTCTCGGTCAACTTGATGATGAGGTACGCTACCCTTGTAGATAAGCTGGAGATTTCAATAATGTTATCAATGAGGGACTTATGAACCAAGAACCCGATACCCCCCTGGGATTTTTTATCCCCTTCTCGAAAATACATCAGGTGGCCTGATTCCAGAGTAACTGTGTCCTCCCCCTCTCTTCGGACTTCCGATAGCCCGAGAATATGCCACCTTATGTGTGTAAGTTCCGTTTCGAGTTGCTCTAGGTGCTCATCAAGCCTTATCGTTCGTCCGTTATACGTTGCCAAGGTCAATTCTTTTTGTTCTTGGCGGCCTACCGTAGCCTGGAGATTCTTAGCACCCCCCGCCCCGCCGTTACCATGACCGCCGCCTTGGCCAGGAATGGCGAGGCTGCCGGGAACTGGGGGCCGTTTTTTGTTTGTGCCTTGCATTGGGAGGTAGTGCCCATAATCGCCACGCTGGGCTTGCGGGTTGGCGATCGCAGGACACAGCTGATTGCACCGTTGACGCTGCTGCCCGTCAACGGCCAGAGAGATTTAGCTGGGTCAGGTTAGGAAGTGCTATACCGCATTCGACCGGTCGTCAGAGCCTCGTTAGTTTCTGCAGGATGTACCACGTGCAGGTGAGGTTGACAATTGGAGCTCAAGATCTTGTGTAGCTCCCTTACATCCCTGTAGCTCCCTTACATCCCATACAATTCATCATGGTATGAGTTTATTAACGAAACTTAAAATTAATACAAGTATTTACAAAATACACAAAAACAGATGAGCTATCTACCGACCGTGATTAACGATCTAGAGATAGCCCAACTGATACAAATCAGTGCCAAACGGAAGCGTCCTCAAGACGCTGACAGCATTGCCACGCATGAGGTTATTATAATAAATAAAACATTTAACTTAATTCGAAGTCAAAACTAGTATTTTAGGGTGGTCCATAATCTCAGAGTAAAATATTTTAAGAAATGGTTTGGTATGACAATCCTTGTAAAAACATTTGATTGCTAAAACTTTGTTATAGCAGGTTTTTGAATACCCAGAAAATATTTTTTGCAAAGATTATTTTAATTACATGCAAAATATTTATTCAAAATCTAGTTTTTTACAATAACTTCAATTCTGTTTAAGCATTTAGGTACACATATAAACTTGACACAAAAAATGGACACACTATTATAACACTAACTAAATTACATGGGTACACGTAACAGTTAAAAGCACAGATGTAACAACAGTATGTATCACGTAATAAAATATATCATGCTATAATATAGACCCAAGGACACCGCCTTTCATTCCTACATACAGATGGACAGACAAACGAAACTTGTATAAAAGTGGACTAGTACATACACTGGTAACAAGGTCGTAGGCTTGTTACCTATTGGCAATGAATGCACTAATTTGTGGAGCTGGATTGAGCTGGTTTTGACAGCGGCATTCTTTGAGCAGATCATTCATCCTTGGTCAATTACTGACGATAATCATGACTGCTTGACATTCGATTTTGAAAAAAAATCGGTTGTCTGTAAAGTCGGTTTACTGACGATAGTTGAACGTGATAACGTCATAAGAAAATACTCTCGGACTCGCGGACTCACGGACTCGCGGACTCGGACTCGGACTTGGACTCGGACTCTGACTCGAACTCTCGGACCCGGACCCGGAACCCGACCGAACCCTTACCCTTACCCTCATTTACCCTTACCCTCATTTACCCTTACCCATTACCCGACCCGGGCTCGGGCTCAGGTAAATGGAACGACGAAACGACGTAACGACGCATGAGTCATGTTTTTTCGTGCGTGCAGCCGGCTCCATCGATTTATAAGACGTTATCACGTCAAAAATGTCTAATAACAACATGTTTCGAGCGAGCTAAGCGAACAACTGTTTTATGTTTATATGTCGTTACGTTGACACTCGCGTACGTTGTAAAACTTACCTACTTACATGAAACTTAGTGCACGCCTGGCGCACAGGTTTTAAAATTACATGGCAGGGGTGAGTTTGGGAGAAAATTAATTATTTGCATGCTATTTACCTACCAACCAATTGAATGTTTCGCACCAACATGCAAAAAGTTTGTGATCGCGATATGTTTTTTAGCAGCAATTACCTACTAGGTTTTAATGAGTTCATTGGCTAAAAAAAAAACATTATACAAAGTTGGAGAAATGTTTCAGTGCAAGATATTTTACCGGAAAAGTTGAATGTCAATGTGCCTTTCAAGGTGAGGCAATGCGGATGAAAGCTGAGAATTATTCTAGACAATTATTTTTGGAATATGAAGGTCAAAATGACAAAATCTTTAGTGAGCGTGGAAAAACATTTTTAAGTCTTCCATTTAGAACTTTTTATAGTATGAATAGAGAACGTGGTGGCAGGCTGGCGTTGTACGGGCTTGTCATGAGGAGGGATGAAAGTCATGTGACTAAGAGAGTGATGAGTATGAATGTAGATGGATATTTGGGTAGAGGTAGGCCAAAGAAAAGATGGATGAACAGCGTCAAAGATGACATGGATGAGAAAGAAGTGAATACAGAGATGACGGCTGATAGAGGAGAACATGTTGTACCAACCCCACATAAAGTGGATAAGGGCAGGAAGAAGCAGAGTAGAGAAAGTGGTAAACCATAAAAGCTCTATCATTACCAAAAATACATTGACCGTAACGTTTCACCCCTCCAGCCGCGCTAATAGCTCCAACTTAGCAAATCTTGTTAAAACCAGATAACTAGGTTTTACAAAATATGTAGCACTGTTTGTGACCTTTATCTTACGTCATCAGAATCCGGCTCAACATGTTATTTTGATGTCGTTACAAGACATGTCTACTAGTCAAGGACAAACATACCCGTTGTTCGAATTTCTTCTATATCAAGATGAAATACGGTTGTAGGCAATAAGTGTTGCGCATCGGTTTTTCTGCTTTCGTAGATCGCTATCTCTTTCTGACGGACACTACGCTCTATGAAGCCGAAATTAGCCGATGTGCAATTTTTGTTGCCCACTAAGGTCTTAGGTCTTTGTTTAATCTTTGGTAAATGTTCTCATGGTTTTGAGTTGTAATACTTTTTTCTCTCACGTTTGTATTTAACTAGTTCTGTTTAGAAATGTGAAGTAATTCGTCCAGTAGATTATATTGATAAGACGTGTGTACACAGTTCACACAAAAATACCTTATGAAACTGTATGATTCAATTAATATAAGGATCTTTTTAATCGATCAATATTTGAATAATAAAAATAAAAACAAAAAATCTTTGCGGAATAAAGAAAGAAAGAAAGAAAATACATTTATTTGACATAATAATTATACATAGGTGTAGACGTTCACAACATATAAACAGTAACGAACATAATTATGCCAAATAGGCCCCGACTCAGCTTTTTGCTGCCTGACAAGGTATCATCTACCATGCCAAGCAGCGCTGATTTTCAGGCGTAGCCTTTACGGAGAGGTGACGTCACACGAAAAATAAAAAAAATAAAACAAAAATGGAAGACTGTCAAACGAATATATTATACATAAACTGTGTATTAAGTATAATGAACACATAAAGGTTCTCGAATGGAGACGACGAAACGTAGGGCACCCACCCACCAGATGGACCGAGGACATTGTTAAGATCGCGGGAAGTCAGCGGATGGAAAGGGCTCAGAATCGTTCTTCCTGGAAATGTGTGGAGGCCTATGTCCAGCAGTGGACTTCTTCAGGCTGATGATGATGATTTGAATAATCGTGACTCGGAATATAAATTAGAATAATAAATAATACAATAAGTATTATTACTCTGTCGAATCAATTCTAAACAGCAGTAAATTACTATAGGTAATTAGTTTGAAGGAATTACAATTGTAAAACTTCAGCTAGAAGTATGTCATTGTAATTTTCAAGGTTTTCATAATAATGTCACTAATATTTATGAATAATTTGCTATAACGTCAAAGTTTTTTATTTTTCTTTATTTAAAAGGCTTTGTCGAATGATGTCAAAGTTATCTGCCCATAAATGTGACTGTTATGTAATTTTATTCATTTTGTCGCTCAAGTATAAACTCCTTGTTGCGTTTTTAACCTCTTTGCTTCAGTACCTTATGGCATTCAACCAATCAGAAAACAAACCCAGCAAGGAGTTTCAAAGTTTTTTCCTCATTTTTTGTTCAACGGACTGTGCTGTCAGTGTCAAAAGTTCAGTCATTTTTGCAAGTCACATAGCTTTTTCATTTTAATTGTTTTTCTGGTGTTTTTTTATTAAGGTCTGCGCACACCTAATTCGCTGGCGGTAGCGATCAGTGAAACGCTGCCAAATATCATATTAAACTACTAGCATGGCTGAACCTATAAAGTTACTGTTTTATGATTAAGCAGGTATCAGAAATCACGTTTGATAAATTTTTAATCAATGTTACTGCACGGTCTTTTCATTTTATATAGGTGGGTACTTGAACATTGTTAATGAAAAAAAACAGTTAGAAAAAAACTGATATATTAATAATGACCAGCGCCTTCAATAGTAATTAGATTTTTACCAAGGGTATAAAGTTTTTTGCATAACTTTTATTGAATCTAGAGTAAAAAATGTTTATTTATAGAATCTCGAGCATTAGCGAGTTGTATCACTAACATTAAATAAGTATGTAAGTTTATCGTAAAAAAAGATGTCACTGGCAAAAAAAAACAGTGGCTTGACAGCTGATTTCAATGACAATACAAATTATTAAAAAAAGAATTAAACGAATATTCAAGTAGGTGAGTAAGAAAGTAATCTGACTCACTGTAAATCTAACACGGCTACAAGTACCTCATAGGCTAGTATAACAGGATCATAAATTCACGAATTGGGCCAGAACAGTGACATAACTGAACCGGCCAGTAGGCAGCGGGTCAGATTGTTCCATCGTATCCGCTGACCCGATACTCAATTGCTTCTTCCCGTCTGGGTGTGTTGATCTTTAAACCTACATCCCACGCGGATCTGCAGTACTGGATTTTGGTATACTTGGGTCAGGGACTTATAAAAATTGCTTGGGTGTTCAGGTGGTGTAGCAAGGTTGAACATGCCCTGGGGTCTCAGTTATAGAGGTAACTATGATGATAAATCGAAGAAACGAATTCCAGATATAGGGGTTTTCTTCGTACCACTAACAGAGGTAATACAGTGTCGGGACCCTCAGCATGAGTTCCAGTTATGGAGGTAAGTTTTACTGTATTTGTTACGACGTAACAAATGCCCTAAACAGAACCCGGCCGGGTGTCGAACTGACACGAATAATGCAATTTATATAGCAGCATTTTATGGCACCAATAGACATGATTGTAATACAGTGAACCAATGACGGGAAATTAAATTAATAATAAGTAAGCGTCTGCTTTTAAATTAGTTAATTTTTCTTAAAGTCAAAGGTCAATTGAGAAATTAACATTGAGATGTAGAAGATTACAGCTTTGAGTAATATTTTTAGGGTAACCTACCTGCTTCATCGATCCAGGGCTCATTTAATATTTACACCCTGTATACGACAAATGCCGTTTTTTTGGCGTCGCATGTTGTTATGCATTTGCCATATTATATTTTTTTTAGCAAAATAATATGGAAACAAAAATGCAGTGTATACATATAATTTTCTTAAATTGAACGAACTTCAACAAAACCAATAATATTACAGAATAGGTGTTTTCCTATATAATCTGTGGGAAAAACAAGTATTATTTCTTCTGTTAGGCACAGAATAAGTAAGTTCAGATAAGGTCACCCTTGGTGCGTGAGTTTACTCACACTTGGCGAAATTAACATTCCGAGTATGTCCTGAAGGTAGGTTAAGCCTATTGAGGGAAGGCCAGTGCGTGCGTCGACTGCAAAAGCTTATCTAATGATGTGGGTGCTTTGCATCTGTCAACTTGACATTGGTATCTGCTATCGTTTAAAATCATGCAGGTAATAAAGTGTCATCATTATCAGTCAAGTGCACGAAAGGTGCCTTTTTGAGGGGCACCTCAAATCCTTTTTTTTTATAATGGACAATCCACACAACACTATCTATTCCCAAACTAAAGAGAGCTTGTATCATGGGAACCAGATAGCTGATACTTTATTACTTTTTTTTTTCAAATACATACCTAGGTACTTAGAATACAATAGGCAGAGAACAAACATTGTTCCACTGCCGGGCAAAAGCCTATACTTAACCCCTTTCTACTCTTCCCGGTCCTGTGCTGTGGATGCCCAGTCTTTCTTAAACTAGTCAAGATCGTCCCATCATCTGCGTCTTGGTCTGCCGCGGTATCACTTACAGTAAAAATTATAATATGCCGTAAAAAAAATATCACGATTCAACGCAGGCATACAAGTTTATTACCAAAAGTCGTGACGCCTACAAACGCTTAAAATTTGACTTCTCAATTTTACAAAGGTTACCAGAAATGAATGACTATCAAACAAAAGCATTTATTTTGTAATTTTCATTGTTTATTTGGCAATCCGTTCAGCTAGGTTTGTTCTAGCATACTATTCTCTATTCCCTGGTTCTATAATGCTGATCGTGATGGTGTCTCAATGGAAATGTCGTGGTTCATGAACACGAGCTCCTTTCCAACGGTCCATGGATCATGCTATAGGTATCTCATAACAAAAGGTAATGCTAAACTATAGAATAATTATTAAAGATGAGAAAACGGTAGTTTAAGGCCGTGTAGTGCCACTAAAGTAACTTTCAGAAGAGACTTTTTTCGTCACCCTTTTCGTTTGGGGCCAGATAGTGTTGTGTAGATTGTCCGCAATATTTATTTATTTAATTATAGCAGCCGCCCGGCTTCGCTCGCCCCGTTCTCGTTACGCCCCGTTCCCGTTACTTTTTCGGGATAAAAAGTATCTTATGTCCATCTCCTGGTTCTATATTCCACATTCAAATTCTACGCGTTGACAATTAAAATTTTAGTGCTTAACATTTTTAGTTTTTCACATGACAAGCAAAATAATAATGTAAGTTTTTATGTTGTTTTCCCCATAATATAGCGAAGCGCGAACTTCTTACACTTTAGGTAAACCTAGTTCTAGCCTCTATCTCTGGTATGTACGTGCATTTGTTGACACAAAACGCAGTAAATTGCTGCAATTATGATGCTTGTCTTATCTTGAGTCAAATTAAATTGCCGTAAATCTACAGAATAGACCAATTGACACAGATGTGTTGGGGTTAACCCCATTTCGTTGTGTGGTTAAGGGTCATCCCGCCACCGATGACATCCATCACTCGCACACTTTGAAAGATTAAATCACTTCACTTATTTGCCGAAAATCACGAGCTAGGTATCTTATGTGCAATCCGCTTGCACACAATCTAAAAAAATAAAAATTGTTTGTTTAAGTAATGGTTCGATAAAAAATAAAATAAATAAATAATGATTCTTCAGTTCTTCTTGTTGTGTCACTGGTTTTAAGATAATTACCATTTCGATACATCGATTCCAAACCATTGCCGTATGTCATCACGTGTCACCTTCCTTTTTCAAATGTGGTAGGTGAGTTCTATCATTATTATTTTATTGGTTATGGTTATATTATCACAGCCATACTTAATAAACGCAATTTAAATTTAATCAATGCTTAACTTTAGCCCTGTCACTGTTTGCCATTACCCAGTGGTAAGAGATGGCAATAGTTTAAGCACTGTTTATCTTTTGATATATTTTTATAAGTAAGGCCATCATTTATTAATTTTGCCCCATCACAGTCACAGCCTCTATTCATAATCATAATTCATTTATTGCGAAAATGGGTTTGTATGTACATGTCAAATTAAAATACATAGAACACTTACTTACTCTTTTGGGGTACAAAGTACGACTGTTTTTGCCAAGGTTTTTTTCTGATAATTATTTGACTTCCACTTATCTTACGTCGTGGAGATTTTTTGAGCGATAATTACTAAGAGAAGATTCTTAAGCAGACCTTTGCCCTGCCAAGCCTGACGGGGAAGAATTTTAAGTTGGAGTAAAAACAGCTTGACCTGTAAATTTTTCTTTTTGGTGTGATATTCTTTTGAGAAATACGAAATGTCCTATTTTTATTTTTTATTTTGTTTTATTTGGGAAACAGACCGTACAATAGTAACTATAGGTAAGTACATTTAAGTAAAACATAAACCAGTGCACTTTCCACTGTTAAATAAACATAAAAAGCGTGTGAACAGACAGACAGACATACAGTTAAATAAGTGACTACTACATAATAAGGTACCTCCTCCTTATTACCTAAAGGTTAGCTGGTAGATAATAGTATCCAGTATTAAGCTCGCCTGTGTACAGTACTTTTTATTTGTGCAATTAAAAAAAACTATCTATACTATCTATCCTCTTGTGCGGCCTCCAGACTCCCGCGAGATTCACGGCGTGAAGTCGCGCCGTGAATCGTGCGCGAAATCTCGCGCGTACGACGTCGGCTACACATTCACGCTAGGTTCACAGTATAGTTCGCGCACTCGACCACGATGGACCCCGAAATTGCTGCTGCGGGACTTTTTTGCGCATTAGCGATTTATAACTTTGACTGGCCCCTAGCTCAGTTGGTAGTAGCTCTGCCTGCTGCGCCGTAGGTCGTGGGTTCGATCCCCACCGAGAACAAATATTTGTGTGGTTAACATAAATGTTTGTTCTCTGTCTGGGTGTTATATTGTATTCTAAGTATGTATTTACAAAAAAAAAATGTATTCAAGTATTATATCAGCTATCCGGTTCCCATATTACAAGCTCTGCTTAGTTTGGGGCTGGGTAGTGTTGTGTGAATTGTCCACAATATTTATTTATTATATTTAACTACGCTTCTGTCAAGCACAAGCTAGTTAAAAAGAAGCGCAGAATTGGATGATGACGATGTCCCTGGTCTTGGTTCCATAAATGTAGACGAAGGTTCTGATTGAATGTATGGATTGAAATCATGTTTACGCTTCGATTGTAATAATGGATATCTTACACTACCGCTCTCGACACTCGACGACGCACGACTGAGCGGCCTGCGAATATGTAGCCAAGACAAGTTCGCGGCAAGTTCGCGGCCCGCGAGCCCTTTGTCGCGGGACAAAATACCGTCAATTTTCGGGGAACGAGCCGCGAAGCCGCGAAGAATATGCGAATCGGATCCACACTCATGCTTTGCGGAAGTTTCGCGCCTTCGCGCGCGATCCGCGCGTGAGTGTGGAAGGGCTTTTGGGGTTGAGACTCTGGGTCCGTGGGGAACCGAGGCCTCGTGGGTCTTCAAAATTTTGTCTAGGCGACTGATCGAAGCGACGCGTGACCCAAGAGCTGGTGGGTATCTGGCGCAGCGTATAAGCATTGCTATTCAGCGTGGCAATGCCGCCAGCGTCTTGGGGACGCTTCCGTCTCGCACTGATTTGGATCAGTTGAGCTATCTCTAGATCGTTTGTAACGATCTACAGATAGCTCAACTGTTTCTTGTGTATTTTGTACATTTTGTAAATATTTGTTTAATTGTAAGTTTCTTTGTGTAAATAAATTAGTATTCTATACTAAGTGTTTTCAAATCTTATTTCACTTTGCTAGATTTGTAAAGGTTTGAAAAACATTTTCATTGTTTCACCATATGGCCTTTTCGTTGTTCTTATCTGATTTACAAGTAATAAAATCCTCGAAACTAGCCATTTATGGCCTTATAAAAAAAAAAGCAGCCAAGTGCGAGTCGGACTCGCCCATGAAGGGTTCCGTAGCATCAATTAACATAGTATAAAGGTTTTTGTAGTTCGTCGAAAGGTAAATTGCGGTTTACGATTTATGACGTATAAAAAAAAACTACTGATTAGATCTCGTTCAAACCAAATATCGTTGGAAGTTTACATAGTAATGTACAACATATATTTTTTTTGGATTTATCATTCTCTTATTTTAGAAGTTAGAGGGGGGGGGACCAACTTTTTTCTACTTTGGAAGTGTCTCTCGCGCAAACTATTCAGTTTAGAAAAAAATGATATTAGAAACCTCAACATCATTTTTAAAGACCTTTCCATAGATACCCCACACGTATGGGTTCGATGAAAAAAAAAAATTTGAGTTTCAGTTTCAAGTATGGGGACCCCCAAAATTTATAGTTTTAGAAAAAAACGATATTAGAAACCTCAACATAATTTTTGAAGACCTATCCATAGATACCCCACACGTATGGGTTCGATGAAAAAAGATTTTTTGAGTTTCAGTTTCAAGTATGGGGACCCCCAAAATTTATAGTTTTTTTTCTATTTTTGTGTAAAAACCTTAATGCGGTTCACAGAATACATCTACTCACCAAGTTTCATCAGTCTAGCTCTTATGGTTTCGGAGAAAAATGGCTGTGACACGGCCGGACAGACAGACAGACAGACAGACAGACAGACAGACAGACAGACAGACGTGACGAATCTATAAGGGTTCCGTTTTTGCCATTTGGCTACGGAACCCTAACAAGTCTAGTCTATGTGTGCTTAGCTTAGCAACCCCGCATCTTCTATATTTGAATGCATAAAAACATGTAAATCAGATGTAAACATGTAAGTTTGTTTTTGTAGGATCCTCAACAGTTCCAAGATCAGATATCAATTGGTTTTGCCGTTTTTTAGACGTCTCTAAACTTAGATGAACTTGAAAAAAATAGATTACAAGTAGGTACATCCGGGTTTATATTAACAGTTGATGTAAGAATGACGTCTATGCTTCTTATCTGAGGATCTGAGGGAGTGTCTACCGTGCCTGGGAATTTAAGTTGAAATCATCTATAGATTTTATTTTTAGGCTTGTCAAAAACAATGAATGGTGAACGACGAATATAGTATTATCTACGGAGATGAAAAAATTGTCTTGCTGTCGATTCGGACAAAATATATTGAGACATAATGTCCTTATTGACACTTCATTTTAATATTTTTGTTATCATGTTATTACTGCATAAAGAACAGTAATTTGGATAGTAAAAACAATTCAGCATCATTCAATACGCTGTAGGTTATCGTTTGAGTTTTCATACATAGACAAACTTTTTGGTAGGAGAACTTTTTTGTATCAAAATGTAGCACATGACTTTTTGGGCAGCAATTTTTCTTATACTAATAAGCTTAGTGAATTTATGATTTTCAAAATATTAAGCCTTCTAGTAGCAGAAATGGTAATAGACAAGGAATTTTCGACCTTCGAAGCTAGGAGTGACTGAACACACAAATATGCTCTAATAACCCCCTTATTCAAATTGGTCGCTGGGTGCTGTAACTACAGTGGCAACAGACTTAGCAGTGACGCTAAGTCTGTTGCCGTCTCTTTTTGTTGACATGTAAGTGACAGTGACAAAAATATATCATATGTGTCAGGGAATAAGAAAGGGGGAACCCTTCTAGCAGCCGACACGGTGAGGCTCTTCTATTTATGTACGTATTCAAGAATCTGTATAACTTATTTAGAATCGTTTCATGACACGACGATTTGGCTAAATGTTTTTTTTAACATTGTGGCTCATTCAATTAAAGTAAATTTTATTTTGAAACAAAAATTAGGATATTAGGATGAATTTAGAATGAAATTAGGATTTTATTGAAAGCAGAAACTACAGGCAGATATGACATATATGTATGTATATATTAAATATTCTTATACATATTAAGCATATTCTTAGGCATATTTAATATTCTTATGACAACGATATTTTTTCCATCTACAGACAAAGTTGAAAAAGTTAGGTAGGTATAAGTTTAATATACATATATTTAAGTTTTTAAGGTATTCATGCTACGGGACATGTAAGTATTTTTAAGATATAAGTAGGTACTATGTTGCCTGAAATAAATGAATAAGAAGAAGAATAAAAAGGTCAGGCAAAAACATTTCCATCTCTTGACAAAAAATGACAGTCCTTGGTTTTGACAAGGATGATTTTTTGTCATTTTTAGGGTTCCGTAGCCAAATGGCAAAAACGGAACCCTTATAGATTCGTCATGTCTGTCTGTCTGTCTGTCTGTCTGTCTGTCTGTCTGTCTGTCTGTCCGTCCGTATGTCACAGCCATTTTTCTCCGAAACCATAAGAGCTAGACTGATGAAACTTGGCAAGTAGATGTATTCTGTGAACCGCATTAAGATTTTAACACAAAAATAGAAAAAAAAACTATAAATTTTGGGGGTCCTCATACTTGAAACTGAAACTCAAAAAAATTTTTTTCATCGAACCCATACGTGTGGGGTATCTATGAATAGGTCTTCAAAAATGATATTGAGGTTTCTAATATCGTTTTTTTCTAAACCGAATAGTTTGCGCGAGAGACACTTCCAAAGTGGAAAAAAGTTGGTCCCCCCCCTCTAACTTCTAAAATAAGAGAATGATAAAACTAAAAAAAAATACATGTTGTACATTATTATGCGAACTTTCAACGATATTTGGTTTGAACGAGATCTAGTCAGTAGTTTTTTTTTATACGTCATAAATCGTAAACCGCAATTTACCTTTCGACGAACTACTAGAACTTCTAGAACTCTATGTTATATTATTTAATGCTACGGAACCCTTCATGGGCGAGTCCAACTCGCTCTTGGCCGCTTTTTAGGGTTCCGTAGCCAAATGGCAAAAACGGAACCCTTATAGATTCGTCATGTCTGTCTGTCTGTCTGTCTGTCTGTCTGTCTGTCTGTCTGTCTGTCTGTCTGTCTGTCCGGCCGAGTCACAGCCATTTTTCTCCGAAACTATAAGAGCTAGACTGATGAAACTTGGTGAGTAGATGTATTCTGTGAACCGCATTAAGGTTTTTACACAAAAATTGAAAAAAAAACTATAAATTTTGGGGGTCCCCATACTTGAAACTGAAACTCAAAATTTTTTTTTTCATCGAACCCATACGCGTGGGGTATCTATGGATAGGTCTTCAAAAATTATGTTGAGGTTTCTAATATCGTTTTTTCTAAAACTATAAATTTTGGGGGTCCCCATACTTGAAACTGAAACTCAAATTTTTTTTTTCATCGAACCCATACGTGTGGGGTATCTATGGATAGGTCTTTAAAAATGATGTTGTGGTTTCTAATATAGTTTTTTGCTAAACTGAATAGTTTGCGCGTGAGACACTTCCAAAGTGGAAAAAAGTTGGTCCCCCCCCCTCTAACTTCTAAAATAAGAGAATGATAAATCCAAAAAAAATATATGTTGTACATTACTATGCAAACTTCCAACGATATTTGGTTTGAACGAGATCTAGTCAGTAGTTTTTTTTTTATACGTCATAAATCGTAAACCGCAATTTACCTTTCGACGAACTACAAAAACCTTTATATTATGTTAATTGATGCTACGGAACCCTTCATGGGCGAGTCCGACTCGCACTTGGCTGCTTTTTTATTCGAAGAATGGCGTTACTTCGTGGATGGAAAAAAATCCCTAATTTATTTAATTTATATAACAAGTCTAGTTTATTAACATATCTCACATCTAGCCAATTCTTCATAATGGCTAACACCTAGAATGGTATTGTGAAGGCAATTTAAAAATTGCAAAACAAAAGAAACTACAGGTACGCAAACTGTAAAGGCTTGGCAAGGTCGGTTGGACCTCCATGGTCGGAGATCCAAATTGTGCAATACCTAGCGTTCCTATTGGATTAGTAAATAATAATCATAAAAACCTTGAATGATTTGAAAAAACTATTATTAAAAATAATGCAATAAAAAAATACAAGCGCGTTTGTGTATTTTTTGAATGACACTAGTTGCTGTTGTTATAACACTTTAGTTTTTTTAATTATACAAACTTATTATTGATGCTGTTTTTTACTTTAATACTTCTGTGTAATACTTGCAAGTATTACTTACCTTAGGTTATTAGTAAGTAATAAGTTTCATAATAAATAATTGTTTACTTATATCTATCTTTTATTTAGCTTACTGTTTCAAATTTTTATTGTCAGGTTGATAAAGTCCATATTTTTTAAAACTAAAATCAAAGTCTTAAAATAATTGAGTAACATTACGCGCCAACTTTAGACTCAACTTAAAACTAACTTCAACCACGTTTGTAATTAAAATAGACTTACCAGTTTCAAAATCCCATGAAATGTCAAAGTAATAATCCTATGAGCTCGTTCAAGAACAACATCCTGTCATAGTCGCAACATTGAATCCACAAACAAAACACAGCCACGGAAAAAATTAAAAAACTTGACTTTTTATCAGAAACTTTGCTCAACTTTTTTCGTGCACTCTTTTTAGGTTAGGCGATTTGTAGAGGTCTTATTGGTTTGTTTTGTGGTGGTTACCATAGATGCTTTGGTTTGTTTGGGTCGGTTTGGGCGGTGGCAGTGGCAGCACGCGGGTCTGTGGCGGCACGTCCGGAGGTTAACTGACGCTTGACTGGTTTGGTTGGTCGAGTTGACGCAGTAGCTTGTTGAACTTGAAACAGATTCGTTGCACTTTTTTGTTGATGACACTTGCGTGCGCTAGACGATCGCACGGGCGATAAAAATGTTATGCTTGATATCTTGGTTGCAGTTGGGAAGTTTAAAGTGCGCTAATTGATGTAAAAAAATACAATAGCTACCTACTACCAGGGCTATACACCATCAGTCTAACAATTTAGTTATGTTCTAGAAAAACAACTAAATTTTATTCATTTTCTACGACTTACATACTACGGAAAATTTAATTAGTAAGAATGATCGCAAACCTTCAATTTTGAATATCAAACATTGCACTGAAGTAGGTCTCTCCCAGGTTAGTCAGGTACCTATGATAAATAAAATAATGCATCACAATCTGCTTGGATTATTTTTTTATTTTTTTTATTTTTAGCCTACATCGTCCCACTGCTGGGCAAAGGCCTCTCCCAAAGACTTCCAGTTCCCTCTATTCTGAGCCTCCTCCCACCATTGCTTTTTTTAATTGTGAAAATTAAAACTGTGCAAAGCGCCCTCTATTTTATTTTTGAGACATCAGATTCAAGACCTTTGCTTAGTTCTACAACGGGCTATGAGATGGCGTAACTAGTTCTAAACAGCGCCATCAGCCGATGTTTGTATGAACCTGACCATTCGCTGTGATTAAAATATGATTCAGGGTGAATGGCATAGATGGCGATTACGAAGTTACTCTATAAAATAATTTTGACCATTATTTAGGTAAGTAAGGACCTAGCCTAGGCTTAGACCTCGCTGTAAATAAATAGCTTTTTCAAGCCTAGGTACTTTACTTACCTGACTAGTGATGTTTTTTTTGCGTGCACAGTGCGACTTCCTGAAAAAGTTAGGTATTATATTATTACTTTACTGCTGCTAAAATTTTAAGGGTATTCTATATGCCTATTTACACCCGGTTTGTTAATAAAAAGAAGAGGTAAAATTGGATATACAGTTGAATTGAATGAAAGACTTCCATAAAATGCTTAGAACTCACAAAATGTATTCATACAATTAATTCTTTTCTAGATCAGTATATTCTTTTAACAAGCCGTGTTTTGCTGATAATCATAGTATATGCTTTTAAAATAATGAAATAAATTTATGAATTAAGTTCTTTTTATTCCTTCATTCTCCCTTTCACGCTGAGAGGGGTTCCACTACTGGTAGCAGCTCTACCTCCAATAATCCTTTCCGCAATATCATCTTCATCTACGTCCACTTCAACATTTTTGTAGTTAGGTGTAGAAGATAATACTCCTTTATCATGCCTCAATGAAGCAAAAAGATTTATAGGTGTCTCAGGAGATTTTATAGCAACGTTGCCATCCCACAATGGTTGAAACTTTAGGACTGGATTTGGTTTTAGCAAAGTAAAGATAGATTTTCTTATCTTTGGACCTAAAACGGGAACGTGCGCAGATAGTTGTATATGTTTATTTCCATTGATGTATCCCATACTAAATTCTGGACTTGCTTTTGTATGCCCGATTGGTCTAATAATAGGGTGAGTGTGGTAATGTTTTGTCCTATGCAATAAAGTGTGAATATTGTGATAGTGAGGTCTGACTAAAGAAGAGAAGGCTTTCACAGTTGAAGGAGGAATATCAGTTTTCCCAATCGGTATGATTCCTAATATCATAGTTGGACTTGATTGTGTCACTAGGATGGCTTGCAAATATGCCGAATGTGTCGGCAACACTAAATCTGTTGGTATTTCTTTCAGTATAGATCCAAACGCCAAGGATTTACCTATCAGTATCGGCCTCAGATGAAAATTGTGCACATTTAAAACTCTCCCAAAGGAATCTGTCAGCACACCTTCATCTGATACATGCATATCGTTGTCATGTAGTATTTTAAGAATATGCTTTTCAATCATTACTAAGTCAATTGATCTGTCATGATCAGTATATGATTTGAACCGTTGCATTTGCTGGATAAACCATCTGTCGAATGTCTCGTATGTATTGTAATTTTTTATAAAACCTTGGTTTTCAGCAATATTATGAGTTTTGTCAGTTAAATATTCTACTTCGTTCGGCTGTATATATGCATACCATTTGTTTTTGTTTGTTTGGGTTTCACTTTGTTGGGGTATATTATTTGTATAGTTATGTGGCAGAACATTTTGGCCACCATTGACATTATAGTACAATGTGCCTTTGCCAGGGAAATTTCTTTTATTAGTTGGTAGCACATAAAAAGGTTTTGGGACGTGATAGTTAAAGCCATTAATGTTGATATTTTCAGCTAGAATATCTATTTCTTTTGATGGTAGTCTGTTAGTATCAAAATTATTATCTGGCCAATAGTGCTTTTCATCATAGTCAAAACCATCAACATTTAAACCTTTGGCTGGTATAGTTACTCCTTCGAATTGTACGCTAATACTATTTTGCTTATTATGTTTGCCATCATCAATATTTAAACCTTCATTTGCGATGTTTTCTTCTATTGATGTTTTGATATTATTAAAATAGTCAAAACCATCAATATTTATACTTTCAGCTGGTGTGTTAACTTGTTTAGGTAGTATTACCATCTGGCTCATTATATTTGGCTCATTATAGTTGGTATCCTTAATAATGATACCTTTATCTGATATATCTACTTCTACTTCTTCTGTTGGTGTTTCTTCAACATCAATAAATTTTCCTGGCAAGTTGGCAAAACTATCATCATTTATACTTTCACTCAGCGTATTTACTTCGGGTGGTATTACAAATATACCACTTGGCTTAATATAGTTAGCGCTGTCAATATAAATGCCATCATTAGGAATATCCACTGTATTAATTGGTATTTTGTCAATTTCAACATTATTTTGATCATGGTCAAAAGCATCAACATCTAGAATTTTGGCTGGTATATTCAGTATTTCGGATAGTATTTCATTATTCAAACTTGAATCATAATTGCTGTTGTTATCAAAAACCTTTTTATATCTTTTAGGGCTATGAGATACTTCATGTGAAATAACGTACGGTATCGTATTTTTGGTTGAAATTACCATATTACCATCTGCATGTTCTGGCATATCCTCTGCATGAGGCTCGTTTGCTATTGGCATATCATGATAATCAAATGCTGGACGTAAATATAAATTGAAAATATCTTTGATTTGGCTTATATCTTCGAGAGTGTTTAGTTTATCATCTACCTCGAAAGGTAGGTCAGGCACTAGTCTTTGCTTCTCTGCATTTGGAATATACAGTTTTACTTGATCAGTGCTATCTTTGTATAGGTACACAACTAGCCTTTCAAGATTGCCATTGTTATTGAGTAAGTGTGGTACTTTAAGATAACCTCCTGGTTTTTTGAAGCAAAAGCAATCTTCATTGCTGCCATCTATGTTGTTGGGGACCAAATACTTGCCGACCGACATACATTTGCTGCAAAGATAAAAAGATTATAACGGCGCTTTGTAGTAGTTGCATGTTTTTATATAAACAACGAAAGAAAATCAAATAAAAAAATGGATTTCCAGTGATGAGTCATCATCATCATCAGCCTGAAGAGGTCCACTGCTGGGCATAGGCCTCCCCTACACATTTCCAGGAACGATTCTGAGCCCTTTCCATCCACCGACTTCCCGCGATCTTAACAATGTCGTCGGTCCATCTGGTGGGTGGGCGCCCTATGTTTCGTCTTCCCGTTCAGTGATGAGTAATGATGATCTACTAACTATTGGGCCTCGTAAGAACAAGCTAAACCCCAAAATCGGGATAAGGAGAGAACTATGCTGAGAGTCTCACGTACCAGTAATTTCACAGGCAACCACACCCTTCAAATCGAAACATACCAATACTGCTTCACGGCAGAAATAGGCATGGTTGTAGTACTTCTCCGGATGAGCCCTTCACAATGAAGTCAAAGTCAAAAGTGCATTTATTCAGTAGAATCGCAAGGATCACTTTGAAACGTCTTAAAACAGAACTATTAGCTGACTACTACTAGAACTGACAGCCAATAGTGATAAAATAAATAACAACATAATTTAATATACAAAACATTACCTCATGCTGAACGTTGATATTATCAGAAGAAACCATAGTGGGATCTGGAAATAAAACGGTTCTATCTCAGACATTTGTGTTCACCACACAAATATTTTTGTTCTTGGGATCGAACACGACCTACGGCGCAGAAAGCAGAGCTACTACCAACTGAGCTGAGAGGCCAGTCAAAATCAAGAAGAATCAAGAAGTCAAGAATTACTAGCAAATAGCTATAAGGCCAATCAAATGGTTAGGCAGAGTACTTATACCCTAGGGATAGATATCAGGTTGATGAACCTAAGTTGACGGTGCCATAGACAAAGACTTACTTTTGGGAGATCCATTTTGTACACCAAGTTGTCAGTCTTCACAAATACATTCTCAAGACTAATTCTAATTCAATCAGTTGTTTTATTTTATATTTGAAATGTTTGTTGGAATAATGACCGAAAAATCTAATAATTTAATTAGTTCAGCTAATTATCTGAAGCAAATGTTCTCACAGGACATTGAAATACACATGTTTTGATAACACCACTAATTGCACTGTGATTGTGTAACACTAATGACGCAACTAAATGTTTTTTTACGCAAATAATAGTATGAGTAGACGATATTATACAGACGGCAAGATGGGCAGACGATGAGCCGAACATCGCATTATTTTAGAAGATACTGTAATAAGAGTTTTCTGCCTAAAAATGTATGTACACTATGCCAGTGCTCTTAAACGGCGAAGGAAAACATCGTGAGGAAACCTGCATATCGTAGAACCTAAAGAAGTTCGAAAATATGTGTCAAGTGCACGAAAGGAGCCTCTTTGAGGCGCACTTAAAATCCTTTCACCACACTTGGTTTGAAAGAAATCACACGATAAGAAGAAGATACCAGGAATTTGAGATAATAAATGCACGAAATAATAATTCATTGATTAAAGTTTTAATTTATTTATTTCTTATTTTTTTAGTTTTATAATGTAGCCAAAACGATTTCTTTAGCATATACTTTTCATCAAATAAAATACTTTTTACGAATTTAGCTATTTTTTTTTAATTGACATCTGAAATTGACGTTATCAAAAGTTAAACGCAAATAAAAACTGAAAAATGAATTTCATGAAATTATCTTCAGCGTTCCGCTTTAAGCCCTTCCCTATGATATTCAATGAGTACCTTTCGAGGAGTTTGACTGTACCAGCAGGCACCCCGGGTGCTGGTGCTGGCAAGGGGGGTGGAGCAGGGGGATCAGTGAGAGAGTCGGGAGGAGGGCTAGGCAAGTACGGAGCTGCCCAAGAAGAAGGCTACTTCTATGGAAAACAGAAGGAGCAGCTAAAAAAGATAAAACAAAAACTCAAAGAAGAGGAAGAATTATCGCCAAAGAAAGAGGAATAAAACACAAAGATCTTACTGAGATGTTTATTGATGAAAATTTATGGAAAGTAGGATAGATTGTGTTTGAATGTGTTTTTTTTTTGTGTGATGCTTAACGTGAATTGTTTTTGGTAATGGCTGCTATGTTTAATTTCTTTTGCATAAAATTACTTACTTATTTGAAACAGTTTTTTTGTTACTAGCTTATAAAACAATGGCGTAAAGACATTGTTAAGATCGCGGGAAGTCGATGGATGGAAAGGGCTCAGAATCGTTCGTCCTGGAAATGTGTAGGGGAGGCCTATGTCCAGCAGTGGACTTCTCAGGCTGATAATGATGATGATGAGCTTATAGAACAAGCATAATATGGCCCATCTGATGTTAAGTATTAAATCGTAGGGCATGTTTCTAAAGTGCGTAATCTGTGAAGCATCGCATTGTTATAGGTGATGGTTACTTTACGTTATTCTTGTTCCATCAGCTAGTGCTACCTATAACCCTAACACACCTATAAAAAAATTAAGAACTGTACACCTGCTTTCTTGCACGACCAACTGCACTATGGAAGACTCAGGCCCGTATTCCGAAACACTGCTTGAGTCTGAGTCGAGCCTCCAGCATAGATTTTATGACAGTTCTTCTTTGAAAAATGTCAAAAATCTGTGCTTGAGGCTCGACTCAGACTCAAGCGCTGTTTCGGAGTACGGGCCTTAAACGTGGCAACGACGATGGTTTTGAAGAAAACGCCATCTTTTTCTCCAAATCTTAAGACGACCGACTTGTCTATTGACTGACTTGATTAAAAACTATTTTATTTATGTAATAATATATCCTCACCCGACACTGGCAAAATTGATCCGAAATGGACAGATTCCATAATTAAGAAGAAGAAGAAGTTTTTCTTGGTTTTTAATTTTTTTTTAGCAATCTAATTTATTTTCGCATTCAGACGAATCCCTCATTCAAGATGGTCCTTTTATAGCTACTATCAGCTAATCCACAATAACCACTGTAAATATTAGTAAGTCTTATAACTCTTCTAAAACTTCATGACAGAGATGGCTCTCTGCACTACCACTAGAAGAAGTTTAGGACCTATTCTAAAACTATTCAACAGCATAATATCCAATAACACCAGGCAGATCAGAAAGTTCAAAGGAATCAAAAACACCAAATGCCCCATCCCATCCAAAAAACAGCCGGTCATCTACTCTAAAAATGGAAACAACAGAAAAATCTCTCAGTCTTCTTCTTTAGGAGGTCTCTGCGTCTTTCCTGGCATGAAAATGAAGCAGGAAAATCTAACATCTGCCTACTGGAAATATTATGAGGAAGCCAGAAAGTCCAGCAGCACAGCCCCAAGCAACGTGAGTCCAATGTCTGCCTACTGGAGATATTACAAGGAAGCCAGAGAACCTGGCAGCCTAGCCCCGAGCATAGGAGGAGTAGTAATGACAAAAGAAGGAATCGGGAACCTAGATGCACCGAATAAAAGTGGCTTCATGCATAAAGTGAACAAGTTAAGGCAAGAGCACATCAAACAGAATCTGTTAAAAGAGAAAACAATGCTAAAGGGCACGGACAACCATGGTGAGACAGACTCAAAATGAACGAAAGTGACAAAGGCTCACGCATGGGTTAATTATGAGCCCCAACAAAGTTTGTTTTTTTTTAATACCAAAGATGAAGTTGCTGAAGCTATACTTACTGAAGTTAACTAATAACAGAAAATAAAATTGTGAACACAGTTATCTGGTTTTACTGTAATTAGTGTTTTACGTCCATGTCTAAAATGTTTTAATGGCTTACAGTTTCTTTAAACCATGTCGTCAACCATCATGACCATCATGAGAACTATTTTCAATTTTAAATAATTGATGTTCTTTTGACACCAAATCAAACCCCAGATCATACCAGTTCATTACATATTTAAATTTCTGCTGTAATTATCGTTTATACTTGTTTTTGTCTTGTCTTTACTTGTGTTTGTCTTTTGTGTTGTATTTTTGTCTTTACTCACTTTTTTCGAAATAAATATACATAAATAAATATATCAAAATATATATTTATAAATATATTTTGATATTTGATACTTACAGCCACTGCAGTAGATCTATGCCGAGTAGTGGTCTTATTCAGGATGCTCTGATGATGATGTTATCTAAGAGGCTAGAGGACGTGACTAACGATTAAAGGCCTGCGTATATATCTATGTGATGGCGATCAGCTGAAACGCTGTCAAATATCGCTGTCATATTTGATAGCATTTCAGCTGATCGCCATCGCCATCGCTTAGATTTGCGCAGGCTTTAAAAGGGGCATAAAGGGATATTATCTAGGAAAAAAGATATTATTTTAGGAACGACTTGATTAAGGACTGACTGGATCGACTCGATTAAAAACTTATTTTATCTATTTCATTTGACACTAGTAAGACCGTCTGTTGAATGACTGACAAGTACCACGTTTCGACAAAAATCATGTCCAAATTTTTCAACCAAAATCAAAACTAACTAAGAACTGCAAATAAATAAATTTGCAGTTCTTTAGAACGAAACAGAGTATCGTGATAGCTATGCTTATTCGATTCTTCACCAAATTCTACCCCAACGTTCCATTCAAATCTAACGTGAGATCCATCATCAAACCAAAAAGAGACAACTGTCGTTCCAAGAAGTAAAAATTTCCTACAAAAATCAGCAACTGACTTTCGTTGGAGAGAGGATTAAGCCTAAAGCACCTGGGAAAGAAGAGACGGCAACCGTGAAAATGCCAGGGTTCGTTCACCAGAAGACGATAAATGAAGAAGGGTACTTCACGCAGAAAGCCAAGCAGAAGATAGAAGAAATGGAAAGAAAAGATGATAAGCCAACTTTAACCAATCCTGAAAAGAACAATTAAGCTGAGGAAAAACATGCTCAAGCAACATGCTCATATAGTGTAATTTATTGAAATGGGTCGTCACAATATAATAAAACATTAAATTAAAATTTAAAACATTTACTAGCGGCTGCTCGCGGCTTCGCTCGCATTGTTCTCGTTGCGGCCCGTTCTTGTTATTTTTTCGAGATAAAAAGTATAGAATGCTTTTTCCTTCTCCTGTCCTGTCTGTCTCCTGTTTCTAAGCTATCCCACCAATTTTCAGGCAAATCGTGAAAAACCACAGAGAGTTTGTTCCACTCACTCGTACGTGGCAGAAACGACCGCTTATAACGAACATTGGTGCAAAACCAGGATGACTTCATTCTTGTTTTAAAACCATACCTTTCTGTTCCTCATGATTATTTTATTTATGTTGATTACAATCTACCCATACCCCATACATAAGAAAGAACCAAACAAGTACCTACCATACAATATGTATATGGAAGCTTGGTGCAGAGACTTGTCTTGACGTCACTGGTAAACGGCGGGAAACAAACACTTTTATTTAATACTTTTTCACATAACCTTCTTCGAGATCAGTGTACCAATTTCAAACTTTTTGTTCGGTGTATGCTTTTCTGTCAAAAACTAAGTCACAAGTTTTGG
The DNA here is from genome assembly GCA_939531255.2 of Thera britannica. Lineage (NCBI taxonomy): Eukaryota > Metazoa > Arthropoda > Insecta > Lepidoptera > Geometridae > Thera > Thera britannica. The sequence goes on along the minus strand of OW618043.2, from coordinate 15,332,167 downwards.
TGCCACATTTTAGTGAACCACATTTTTGGTATCCTTTTTCTATCCGCATTCACACAAATCCCTCGTCCAACATGATCGCAGTTCTCTGATTTATACTTTCAGCTAATCTTAAATACTACTAGAACCGTAAGTCTTAAAACTCTTCTAAAACTTTATCATAGAGATGGCTCTCTACACCACCACCAGAAGAAGTTTAGGACCCATCCTAACACCGTCTAGAACTATAACTACTAATACCCCCAAACAAGTACGGTTGTTTAAAGGGATTAGAAATATCAAATGCAACGCCTACATCCAATCCCAAAGACAACCGATGATCCGCTTTAGAAAAGGAAACAGAGGACTTTCCCAGTCTACTTCCCCTTTAAATCTCTGCGTTTGTCCTGGCATTAAAATGAAGGAGGGTCCAATAGCTGCCTATTGGAGATATTACGTGGAAGCCAAAAAAGCCGGTAGCCGAGCCTCAAACAAAGGGAGTCCAATGTCTGCCTATTGGAGATATTACGAGGAAGTCAAAGAGTCCGGCAGCCCAACATCAAGCAAAGTAAGTCCAATACCTGCCTATTGGAGATATTACGTGGAAGCCAAGGCGTTTGACAACCCAACCCCAAGCAAAGTGAGTCCCATGGCTGCCGATTCTAAATATTATGCGGAAGCTAAAGAACCCGGTAGCCCAACTCGGAGCAGAGGAGGACCAGTAACCACTTCAGGTGGAGGACTCGGGAAGTTAGACGCAGCGAAGGAAAGCGGTTTTTTTCATAAAGCAAGCAAGTCTAAGTTGGACGAGATGAAACAAATGTTAAAAGAAAAAAGGATAAAGCGAAAAGAAGACGATGATAAGACGGACTCGAAATGAAAAAAGTGAGGAAGGCTTAAACATGATGATGAAGATGGGTTAATTATCAGCCTGTTAAAAATGTAGTCTGAATTTTACTTTGAAATACTGAAAGTAGGAAGTAGGCTGTAGGTACAAGTTTAAAGATAACAGAAAATAAAAAAAATTAAATTATTTAAAATTTGTGTCTATGCTTATCTCATCGTTTAAGATTTTATGTAGGTATTATTTTTGTATCAAGTCAAATTGGTTTCACAAACACAGCACATATTGGTTGGGGGATTGGTTAGTATAGCAGAAGGATAACGTTATTTGGTACTTTGGAAACTTTATATTTAGTCTATGCTTAGTTTATATTTAGTCACAGAAGCAGTGAGTTTAAAAATCTATTGTATCTGTGGTCACACATTTTCCTGTCACTTTTTAGTGACGCACAAGTTATTAGGAAACTCTTCTTTATTCTGAGGACAAACTATATAATTTCTATCCGCGTACACACAAATCCGTCATTCAATATGTTCTCAGTTCAGAATAAAGACTAAAGCAGTTCTCAGACTTCATGTAACTACAGCCAATGTACCTACAATCAGCCAATTCCAACTAACCACTAAACCCGCCATACAATGAGAAGAATATAGAATAATTATACACAAAAAAAATGGCTCTCTACACCACCGTCGTAACACCATTCAGAGCCATAACCAATAACACCTCCAGAAAAGTCCGGGTTTTTCGACTCAACTATGGGTACAATTCTCCCATAACGAGGCACTCTGATATAAAGGAGAAGCAAGAGAGTCCAATAGCTGCCTATTGCGGATGCTACGTTAAAGACAAAGAGTCTGACACCCCAACATCAAGCAAAAAGATCCCAGTAGTTGCCTATTGGAGATATTATGTTGAAGCTGATGATTCTTCAAGCAAAGGAAGTTCAGTTGCTGCTTATTGGAGATACGTAGAAGCCAAAGAGTCCAGCAACCCAACGCTTAGCAAAGATTTTCCAATAGCGTCCTATAAGACATATTTTGCGCAAACTAAAGAGCCTGGTAGCCCAGCCCCGAACAAAAAAGGAGCAGCAGCAACTTCAGGGGGAGAAGAAACATCGAATGAAAGCGTCGGAGAACTTTTCCATAAAGCGCTGAATGAGATCAAACAGTTGTGGAAGGATAAAACAATGGCAAGGCGTCCAAAGACTTCAAAATGATGAAATTGAGTGAGGCTCACACATGAGATGGGTTAATAAATTAGCCCGTAAAACTTTGGTGCAAGAGAGTTATTTGTTCTTTTTAAAAAACAATACAACGAAAAATATAAGCATGTATATACTTTTATAGGCACCAAATTATAATAATAAGTATGTTCTAAATTGAAATGATTTTAATATTTCATTGGCAAGTTGGAGTACTTGAAATACCTTTTAGATTGAACTGGTGTTCTTCTGACAGCAACTCAAACCCTGGACCTCACGACTGTCACTGCTCATCACACGTACAGCCAGCAAAACAGTACCTATTTACGAGCGTTGGCGTTGGAGGAAATATAAGTGCTGGGCAAGCCTATTCCATCGAAAATTTCTTTTCCCAAGCCTCTATTTACGGGACGCTGTTGGCAAATAGAGGGTAAATAGGGGCAAAATCATGCGCATGATGTACTTTAGGGGCACCCCCAACTAAATCATCTACAATAGATGCAAAGGTTTGTTTATTTACAAATTAAAACTACAGACGTAAAAAATAGCACGTATTATTAACGTAAAATTATAGTTTAAAAAACTAAAAAAAACGCTTTTATAACTAATTGAACTAAAAAGTTAAAAATAAAACTGTAATAATCAATTGAAAATGTATATTATTGGACAAAAAGCGTGGGGTGCTTTTTATAATACCTTCAGATATAATAAACTCATTCAGATAAAATATTTACTTACAACAATCAAAATCAAGCCCCCCACGCTTTTTGTACAATAATATAAATTTTCAATTGATTATTACAGTTTTATTTTTAACTTTTTAGTTCAATTAGTTATAAAAGCGTTTTTTTTAGTTTTTTAAACTATAATTTTTTTTTTACTTTTTAGTTTTTTTTTTTTTTCATATATACAGGGTGTCCCATAAGTCAACGTCCAACCGAAAACGGGTGATGCGCCAAGCCATGACAGTTATCAGAAAAATATAAAAAAAAATATTTGTTATGTAACTTTCGAGTTATGAGTATTAAAAAACAACAGAAAAAACTGACACCCTGTGATGATCTTTTAAGTCCTGTGTCTACAATTATTAATTTTTCATGAAACTTTTTTCTGCAACGTAAGCATGAATAACCCTTCTGTAAATTACAATTCAAAATTAAGCCATAACTGCCTCAGTTTTCAATGAAATTGTGGAGTTTTGGCCAACATTTCATTTCAGATAATTACATCACCCAACTTTAACCGTCTGTACCGCAAAAAAAATGTACTACACTATCATGGCATGTAACTTTAAAAATTGGCGCATTTATCCAGGATTCCAAAATGGTATAATACTTGCTAGAGTACTCCTTAGTTTTGGAAACAAAAGATGTTTTTTCAACTAAACCGGATTTCCAATCAATTTTATTTCAATAGATAAAATGTTTGTACTCTTTAAATGATGGACTTAAAATGCCTACGCTGTGTTTTTAAGTGACTCACAATTTACAGGTATAAGTAAAACCATTTCGACAATGCAAGTAAACAGATAGAGCCACCATTTTGTCGAAAGAGTAATAACCATGGGTGTTCAAGTAATTTGTTAGTTTAAGGTGAAAGTTTGAAATAAAATTCAATCATAGGATTTCTTCAATCGTGATTTTAATTTAACTACATCAAGGATTTACTGCAAATGTTCAAACTGTTAGCCTTCAGCAGTAATGCAAGCTCTACATTTCCTTTAAAAAAATAAGCGTGTGTACTGTCTGTAAAGACAGTTAACTGACAACAGTTGGACGTAACAACGTCATACAGCTGTCCACGCGGACGCATCGCTCAAGTAGGAGAGAGACCGATGTCGAACGCTGCCGAACGCGGAGGCCGAGTGTGCCTTTTTGTCGCTCGTTCCGCGCTCCGACTTGCACTTCAAGTATTAAATGGAACGCCTCAGAGCGAGGTAACGCCGCATGAGTCATGTTTTTTCGTACAAGCAGCCGGCTCCATCGAATTATAAGACGTTATCACGTCAAAAACCATGTAATAAGACCGGCGATGGGCGAAGGCAAACTTTAGATTAAAACCACGATTGAAGTAATTCTATGATTGAATTTTATTTCAAACTTTTACCTAAAACTAACAAATTACTTGAAAACCCATGGTCATTACTCTTTCGACAAGATGGTGGATCTATCTGTTTTCTTGCATTGTCGAAATGGTATTTACTTGTACCTGTGAATTGTGAGCCACTTAAAAACACAGCGTAGGCATTTTAAGTCCATTATTTAAAGGGTGCAAACATTTTATCTATTGAAATAAAATTGATTGGAAATCCGGTTTAGTTGAAAAAACATTTTTTATTTCCAAAACTTAGGAGTAATCTAGCAAATATTATACCATTTTGGAATTCTGGATAAATGCGCCAATTTTTAAAGTTACATGCCATGATAGTGTAGTACATTTTTTTTGCGGTACAGACGGTTAAAGTTGGGTGATGTAATTATCTGAAATGAAACGTTGGCCAAAACTCCACGATTTCATTGAAAACTGAGGCAGTTATGGCTTAATTTTGAATTGTAATTTACAGAAGGGTTATTCATGCTTACGTTGCAGAAAAAAGTTTCATGAAAAGTTAATATTTGTAGTCACAGGACTTAAAAGATCATCACAGGGTGTCAGTTTTTTCTGTTTTTTTTAAATACTCATTACTCGAAAGTTACATAACAAATATTTTTTTTATATTTTTCTGATAACTGTCATGACTTGGCGCATCACCCGTTTTCGGTTGGACGTTGACTTATGGGACACCCTGTATATTTATTTTTTCATATTATTGCATTGTCATCGACCTTTGACAGGTGTGCAAAGTTTGAATCAAATCTGATCGTTCAAAGTAGGTTTTTTTTTATTTCTTTTCATTTTTTTTATTTTTTTTTTCATATTATTGCATTGTCATCGACCTTTGACAGGTGTGCAAAGTTTGAATCAAATCTGATCGTTCAAAGTAGGTTTTTTTTTTATTTTTTTTATTTCTTTTCATTTTTTTTCATTTTTTTTTCATATTATTGCATTGTCATCGACCTTTGACAGGTGTGCAAAGTTTGAATCAAAACTGATCGTTCAAAGTAGGACAAAATCGAGCTCAAAGAGGTCGGTTACATACATACATACATACATACATACAGGTGAAGCTAATAAAAGCGTTATAAAAATGTTTGTGTCGTCTTTATTTGCTGTTGGTACATGCGCACACGCATTGCTACGGGAGCTTGACGAGCACAGCGAGGGGCCAATCTCTGTTTGTGGAGATAATCTCACTGTCCAACATACTGACAAACGTGATGCATGAGGGCTGCCTCCTTCGACGACATGAGGCTTTTAGGCGGCCTAGGGACTCCGGTAGGTACCTAAAAATAAAAAAATATTATGAACAATCCACATAAAACTATCAAGCCTGAAACAAACTAGAGCTTTTACTATGGGAACCTTATACTTCTATATATTTTTTTAAATACATTGTTAAAATACAATATGACACCCAGACAGAGAACAAACATCTGTGTTCACCACACAAATATCTATTCTCAGTGGGAGTTGAACCCAAGACCTACGGCGCAGAAGGCAAAGTTCTACTGACTAAGCTATAATAGCATTATTCTTCTTCTGTTCGTGTACTAGTTCTTTCAAACTAGTGTGGTGAAAGGATGTTAAGTGCGCCTCAAAAAGGGTGCTTTTGAGCGCTTGACGCAATACTTTCAAATTCTAGGTTCTACAACACGTCAATTTTCTTACGATGTTTTCCTTCACCATTTGAAAGTACTGACGCAGTGCAGTACATTTTGGACAAAAAAACTCATTGGTGCACGACTAGATTCGAACCCACGATCTTAGGACCAGAAAGCGGGGTCGCTACCATGCACTAGGTCACCAGTGTCTCAATAATTAGCAGAAAGCCGTGAGTATATAAAGACACGTGAGGCTTAACATCTGTATGCCTCAAGTTGATGGACGCAGGGCAGTGCATTGTAGGGCACATTCCTGACGTACGTCACCTACAATACAATGCTTTGTTAAAGGCGATCGTTACCACTTAACATCAGGCGGGCGAACGCTTGTTCCATCAGCTAATTGTATAAAAAAACTTTCTTTCACCGACACCCACCCTTTTCAAACCGAAACACAGCAATGCCGCTTCACGACAGAAAAAGGCATGATGGTAGTACTTCGGACGAGTCCTTCACAAATTACTCTCTTACTACTGACATTACATATAGGTAACTTAGCATTCTACCAATAACAAAATCTGTGTATCAAGTTCGAGTAGAATCAAAAAGCGATGCAACTGATTCTTCTTTACAAAAAGAACCGCGTTTCATCAAAAACGCCGCGCCTTTGACGCGCCGCTTTGTTCGCTACTGAATACATCTCAGAATACTGAACACTGTACGGTATTCATTACATGATCCCAATTGATAATTAAGCTTACTTTACAAAGTGTATGAAAGCATTTCTTTAGGTGTCGGCCGGCAGTGGTCCTGAGTCGGTCGGTGTTCTAAGATGTGGTTTAATACATTTTGTATCACTTAATGTATGGGGATCAGTAATCACTGCAGTAAATAGGTACTTACTTAGTACAGTAGAATACAGCTCAAGTTACCTATAAACAAAGAAAAATGACGCTTACTGCAAGGAAATAAGAGCTAGCAGTATATAGTCTGATGCGTAACCTTGTGTACCTATTTTTAACTGACTTCAAATAAGAAATTAGGAGAATCTCAATGGGGTTGTAATTTTTTAATGTATGTTATTGCATAACTTCGTCGTAAATTAACTAATTCGAAAAAATATTCCTGTATGTGATAAGCAAAAAAAATTGTAAAGTAAATAGATCTCTTAAAAATTCTATCAAAATCGGTTCAACAGATTGGCCATAAAGTCGGTTTCTCAAGGTTTTTTAAACTTTACTTGCTTATATCCACAAAGTTTTTCTATTATTCATTTATCATTCATTTATCTAAACAAAGTGTATAAGAATCGAAATTAGTTGGAAAAAACGAGATTAAGTATATGAAACTTCTAAGATATATTACGGCGCATCTACCAGAAATATGTTTGGTAGATATATGTTTAAATATTAGAAATATGTTTAAATATTACATTAGTCATCAAGCATCAACCCCTGTTGATCCCAATCCCAATGCTAGACTACTCCTCCAGTCAAGACTCCTGAGGACCAAAAAAATCAGACAAGGCCTTTTTCATTTTACCTAAGACCCATGACCATCAAAAAGCCGAAACATTCCGGTCGGCAACACTCTCACAATGCCGAAAACCAGAGTCCCGAATAACGATAGCGGATAATCCTACAAAGCGAAACCTCCCAAGACGAGACTATTTTGCGACAGAGTTCGTAAAAAGGTTTTAATGCATCTGTTTATTTCATAGACTTTTAAACTCTTTGCTGATGGGAAGAAACCTTCTTGGTTTCTTTTCATAATTTGAAGATGCACCAATGAGGTTCTGATATTTGAAAAAAATGTGCAAACCTTATCTTCTCAAATGGTACAGTACAGCGTAGAGGAAGCCCACAGCCTAGCTAGTTCCTCACGAGTCACGTTTTAACTACTTCTTTCTATAATAGATTGGATCATTTAGACTAAGAAGATGAAGATGCTAGACTAGTCTAGGTAATCAGACTGAGAGCATGTAAGTGCTATAGAAGCGTAGATCAAATCCAGGCTCTACTAGCTTTTTGTGACTAGGAGGAGGCATGGTTCCAATGTTGCTTTGGACGCATCTGATCTAACTTTGTCACCTTTTTCTAAGTAGATGTTGTGAGTAATAGAGGATGCTATTGTTCGATTTATCACAAATCTTGAAAACTACGGGCAATCGTTGTGACATCGAATGTAACAACTGCTTATACGCTTCACGGTTCCGGCTATTTTAGTAAATCGATTCAAGTTCATCGGACGAAACTTAATCGAACGCCCGCGATTATCGCTCCACATCAAAACAGTGATGGGAAAAATAAATCTGTAATGCAAACATACTACCTACAACTTTTGATAAATGCCATTCTTTCGGTTGAAAGACTTTTCATTTTCTAGCCGTAGATCAATTTCAAAATAATAGACAATGACTAAAATCAAACAAATTATAGCATTAACAAAGTTGCATCAAATTCACGTTTTATAACAATAAACATCATGATTTGTATTTTTGTTTGGGTACATATTTTAATTTTTCCTTATACTATACATAATATAACTTGTTCTCTATACTTACTACTGAAGGACATCCTTACTCCAAATACTTCCAATTTCAAACGCACCAATGGTCAGTTCGAATTCGGCGCCGATTTTTTTTTAAATTCTTAATCGCGGCTAAGACGCGTCGGTAGAACGCAAGGAGCTTTTACTGAGGATTAAAAATACACAATAATTGCATGTAACAGATATGCAGTAGTGCATAAACGGCTCTGTTTGCGATATGCCGACACCTCAAAAGTGTTATTGTTGCTTAAGAGCTCTTGGAGATAGTAGAATGACCATTAGAACCATGAGTTCTAACCAAAAGTTTTTAATTTTTTTTCTTTTATATTAGCCATAGCGGTTGGCTACTGACCATAGTGACCATTTTCTTTCCTACCCTTGTCTAAAAACTCTTTTATTTTTATATGTTTCTTACGTAAAAATTAAACATAACACCTCATCTACATTTAATTAAACTATTTTTAAAGCTTGACGTATCGTAGTAGCTTCTATTTTTCGCCTCGCTGCATCTTGACATTCAGAAACCGACTAAATTAAAAACTACATAGAAAAACACATATACAGCAATATAGGCTCTATAGTAGTTCTAAATAAAGCTGAAAATTATTATATAGTGTATAAAGATAAAATAATTAATGGTTTATATGAAAATCAAAGGTCAATGAGCTTAGTTTTTGCGTTTATGAAACAGATATTAACTTCTGTAAGTAAATAAACATTATTTTGCAAACTACAAATTTGTCAAAGGCAAAGTATATTTATTGCTAATATTATACATATAACTAGCTACATATAGATACATAATAGGTAATCTTCTACGACATGACAGCAACAAAAAGAACATCATTGAAGGAAGGGTTGAAGCAAAACGGGGAAGAGGAAGGCCAATAAATAATAAGTTACGTGAGTCTGATAAAAGAAAAAGTCTCTGTCATGTCGCATAAGGAAGTCAAAGAGGTCGCATTCGAAAGACTTCTTCGAACTATTTAGCTCCCTAGTATCCCTGAATAAGCAAGCTTTTTACTTCACTTAACTTTTCTTAGTTAGGGGGAATGTATTAGTTATAGTTTGGTAATTGCACACAACATGCTCGCTCATAACTTGTTTTAAGCATACAATTACATCTGTAAAGATTGGAGGATTAATTAAATTACAATTTGACCTCTGCTACCGGTGGCCACAGGTGGCAAACTTGAAATTAGCTTGTTGATATTGTGTGGTCACACGCTTCTCTGTTCCACACTGAAGTAGGCCTTTCTAGAAGAACTTGTGTGGTAAAAGTATAATCTGGGCTAATAAATAAAGCTTAGGCTTAGGGTTGCATGCAGAAACAACAATAAATACATTTAATTTAATTACACATATCCATAATTCGTTATTTCAACCTGCGAATTTCTCAATTCAGACTCAATCATAGAGTTTTTGACAGTTTTCCATTGAAAAGTTTCAATGATTAGTATTCAGCAGTTCAACTGGAAATACTACTTGTTATACTAATGAGATACTATGGCCGGTACCTTCCCGGAACGAGTAACTTTTGATCAAATTAAACTTCTACGATGGCCCTTCCAGCTGAATAATCCCTAAATCCATGTATAAGGTATACAACTGCCAGTCAGGAGGTGTCGATAGATCATTCATACACATTTCTAACTGACAGATGATGTATGGAGGGAGCTTTGACCTCTTATGAACCAGTACAATTTTTATCAAACCATTTTAAGTTTGTCGGGCATGTTGCGAAATGCATTTAAAATTGATAATTAAAAAGTTCTAAAAAGTTTGTGAACCGAATTGAAGGTACCTAACAAAATAACACAATTTCTTCAAAAAGCTAAAACTAATAAAAAAAAACAAAGTGCTCGACTATACACTGCTAGCTCTTATGTCCTTGGAGTAAGCGTCATATTTCTTCGTTTTTAGGTAACTTGAGCTGTATCCTTGTGTACCTATCTTAACAAAACAAAAGAAAACTTTTTAAAGATTTCAATTTCAACCGACATGAAAAAAAAACAAAAGCTTGATTTTCAAATTGGTTCCGTTATGTTTCTTTTGAAGTAAGAATCAAAGATTTATAAGCTCTTTTTAAAAAACATCTTTTTTTACCTATTCTTTATTAAAAAGCTCTGAATATACCTACTTTTTCCTGGAACATTATCGAGAAGTAGATAGTAATACTTAAACAACAAACAACTATCCTATAGTCCCGAAAAGGGATTATCATAATGACATTTCTTTGTATAACTAAGCCACCAAAATCGTTGCCTATTTCCATCAAACACCACTTTCCTTATTCTTGTAGTTTTAAGGTTGAATTTATAGGCGAAAATTTGTGTTTTTGTCATCTGCAAAATTAACTTTTGCCCAATAAAATTCAACACAGTCGTCGGTAAAAGCTACTGGGCGGTCGCTTGCAAAAAATTAGAACTAAGACTGTTATGATGGCTTTTTGACAGTAGAAAATCATTTGATACATGTTTCTCTATTGCCAACCTCTTCACTGTTTTTTTTTTAGTTTCTTGTTGACTTTGATGAAGGATCGTGTTCTAAGATCATAAAATAAAAAAAAGAACAGTGTCACGTGTATTTTTTTCTTTACAAATTTGCCATAGATGCCAAGATGGTACGAGTTTATACTATAAGCTTATGGTAGAGCATGCATTGGACCAGTTCGAAATTCAAATAAAACCTTTGATAAGTTACTTGCTTGGTTGCCATGTTTCGAAGAGATCGTTCGATTTTTAAATTACTCGACAGATATAACTTTACTGTGTAATTTATATGGCCGCTAAACATGACAGTAAAGAATTTTCATACCTATTACAATACAACTTTTACCGGCCGCTGCTCGCATGCTTTGGCCAGTACAGCAATTTCGATTTATCTCGAAGAAGGTTGTCATAATAATGCTCTTTCCTAGCATGTTCGAGTAAAAAGTTTTACAAACAGAGGCATGACTAAAAAAGTTGACCCTATCGTTATCGTTGCATATTATCATCTAAAATAGCAAAGGCATGTTTACGGCTCCAGTATCATAGTCTCTGGTAGATGAAGCGTGCATGAGCAAATGGGTTGGCGCTAGCACGCTCGCGTGGGCTTCTGCGAGGTGACAATGTCTTTATCTACAGAGAATCTTAAACTTTTTTTACAAAAAAGCATACATATATTTGCTATAAGGACAACATTTGTTTGAAAATTTCATTATTTTTGAAATTGTATAATTACTGACCTTATGTCACTCATGAAAAATTGTAAAAACCATTTTTTTTTGCGTTGAGTCGCGAAGAGTACTGATGGGGAAGGGAGCTTTTTTTCTTTGCCTTGCAGTGGGACAAAACGGCCACATAATAATAATAATACATTTTTGGACAATAACATGAGTAAACAAACATTTAAAGCAAAATGTTGGTCCAAATAAATGTTCCTACCAAACATTTTTAAAGCATTAAAAACATTTTTAAATAAATTTAAAACTATGAAGCAATATGAATTTTACATTTCACGATCAACATCACGATTTTTATTGAATGTACGAGAGCGTAGGTACCTCTAGTGAAAACATATCACGGCATGTCCCAATTACCAGTTTGGAAACGCCGAAACACATTCGGGTCAATTAAATCGACAACTCGATAACGAAATGACCGGCCAACACCTCGGACGACAACGATCCATCATACCGAGCCATTTCCATGGCTCTCAATGTTTTGCCCAAACCCTAATTTGAGGTAAAATTTTTTTGGCACTCGAAAAGCAAAATAAACCCTTTTATTTTAGTGGCTTTATCCCATGCGTAATGCATAATTATTATTTGATATTGCTATTTACTATTTACACCTCATCATCATCATCATCATCATCAACCTGAAGAAGTCTTCCCTTGTCCTGCTGGACATAGGCCTCCCCTACTACACCACTTACACCTCGGAAAGGTTAATTAATTGATTTTTTTGGGGATTTAATCGATAAATTAATTGAAATAGCTATTTAATTAGGCGGGTGTACCATTAACCATAAAGCCGGCAGTGTATCAGCAGCACCTCTGGTGTCGCAGGTGTCTATGGGCGACGCAACCATTTTCCATCAGGTGGTCCGTCTGCTAATCTGTTGTCATAAAAAATACAGTACCTAAGTATTTTCTGAATTACTAATAATTATAAGCAAATTGTTACTATAATCGATATAATTTATAATCGATTTTCTAAAAATGCCCTAAAGTAAAGGTTGAGATCCACTGGTGCTCACAGGCGGGCGCGTGACAGGCTCGTCGCAGCTAATTTATCGGTACACGACAATTATTCCGAATAATTAGTTGCACACCGACGCACTGGCCGTACGGAGTAGTATTTTTTTTTATGAATTGGCGCCGGGTTCACAAAAACAATAATTTACAAACATTATTTTACAGTACTTATATAAGCTTCAATTAGTCTAGTTATCTATTTTTAACGACTGAACAAAATCGACTACAATATACACTCGATTCCAATTTCAAACTTTTTCAAAAAACTCAAAAGAACACGACCTAATAGAAGCTCAACAGACATTCCCTATCCCAATCGAAAATTTTGACAAAAAACCAATTCAATTTCTGTCAATTTTTCAACTAAATCAAAATTGGAAGGAACTGAAATTTAATGCCGGCAGTACCTGTAGCCACTCATAATGAAAGCCCAGTTTTTTTTTAATTGTATAGGTGTGAAAATTGGCTCGTAGGCTCAGTAAGCCTAAATCATCGTTCGTGAGCTTTTACGAGTATGCTGTAGGAAGCAATGTATGCACTTAAGTTATATATGTAGGTCCTTAAAAGTGTATTTTTAATTACAAATAATATGAAATACATAATAGTAAAATTAAAGATAAACTGCATCCTATCTTTCCAATCTGAAATTCTGTTGTTAATCAGAAAACAAATTGTATTTGCTGTCCATCCACACCAAACTTTTTAAAATAAACTCTAAGTCGATGCAAAAAGGTTTTAGTTGGAAGTTTGACAGCAAACGTCATTGTCACGTGGTCATGATCGGTCGACATTTTGACAATTTGGGTCTTGCCCGCAGAGCCGGGTGTCAGCGTACTTTGAGGACCACCAGGCAACGCCATGCGAGATCAGACTGATAAGGATAGTTTAAGTTACAATTAGTGGGAAAATATTTAGAATGGTGAAGTTTTAGCTCGTAATATTATAGTTAAAAGCTGGAAAACGTGGAAACTTTCCATAATATCAAAATTGGAAATTAGAGAAATAGGCATCACGACTAATCACGTCCCAAAGTACGTTTGACAGTTTCCTTGGATTTCATTTAGTAGGTAAAATAGGCAGGTGAGTAAGTGTGTGCTTGCCCAGGAGATAATAGGTATGAAGACTAATAAGCATTTAACCACTCTAAATTCTTTATGGAAGTCTAAGTTAAAGAATAAAGTATTCAGAAGTTTTACATATTATAATTATTATGAGTAATTTTTACATATTATGAGTATAACGAATAATAGCTTCCTTCTTAAATTGTTTCTAATCTTTTCTAAAATTATATTATTTCTAATTGATTTTTATGTTTTAGTTAAATTATACTGACGTATCCAAATTCTCACCAATTCTATCACAGCTACTCAAATAGCTATCTTGATTCCATACAACACCTTCACCAAACCTGATATAACAAAGAGTTGAGACGATGCCGACATCAAATAAAAAATATCAAGGAATGAAAACGAAAAAATAAATAATCCGCCCCAAGTATCAAATAATAAACTTAGTAGCAAGTGAATTTTGGGGATCGGGTTGCGTTCCGTTTTACGGCGGTAAAAAAGAAAGATCCCTTTTTAGGGTTAAGGTTCTATAAAAGCATAGACGTATATATAATTATTGTTGTAAATACGTCTAATACGGGTCACGGGTAATAGTGAATATCTAGCGGTATTCAGCCGGATTTTCACTATTTCCCGTGTGTTACGGCGCGTCAGAAGTCTGTCAGTCCCATACATTTTAGAAGTGATCTAGTGACACTATAGTGTCACTAGATCACTTCGTCACGCGTAGACCCGCGCGGGTCTATTACGCGTCTACGCATTAGATCCTCGTCTCTGTCTTGCCTCATACTAAATGAGAAGGACAGGTTGCGTCAATAGTGAAAAGTACACACTGATCGTCAATAGTGAAAAGCCTTGCGATTCAAATGAATTAAAAATATTTTTATTTTGACTATACAACAATATATATAGTTTATACATAGAATTATTTTCCATAGCTTGGTTTCTTGCGATTTTCATAAATAACCTTAATTAAGTAATGATATACTTTCGAAAATATAGTTATTAATGTAGGCGCGTCTTAAAAGAAAATTAGATTTTTCAGAACAAAATAGGCTGCATCAACGTTGCAAAAAATTGTACAGAACCCCACCACTTCCTTGTACGGAACATCCTTGACAGATTTTTTATAATCATTCAAATTTAAAACTGACGGATAACGTCAGCAGCAGGGTATGGTACGAAAATGGTCAGATATTAACTTGCGTCAAGTATTTGTTTATTTTACAAAATGATAGAGCTGTAGAAAGTGAAATAAGGCTTGCATTTAACTGTTCAAAATAAAAATAAAAACATGCAGGGAGACTGTAAGTTGATAAAAGGTTAACCAGTCCGACATACATGATTTCCAGCAGTAGTGTGATCATACCTACCTATATTGTATATACATGATTAAAAAGTCTATTTTATGTAAATGGCACTCCTATTTAATCAATTTCAAAAGGAGGAGGTTCTCAATTTATAGAAAAGTACCTAAATAAAAAATACATCAATAGGTAGGTACATGAAATGTATATCTTCTTTATTTTGGTTTACGTGTTATACTTTGTCTAAGCATGGGCAGATGAGCATGAAATGAAAAAAAATATGAAGCTTTTTTCAAAGTTTCCAAATTGAACAATATCATGGAAATTATCGCCACATTCTTCTTATATTAAGGTAACGTTAACCATCTCGCTGGATTAACCAAATCATAAAACGCTTCCATTTAATTATTCATTCATCGCGTCCGAAAGAAATACCCCACAACAGGTTATCGAGATAACGATGATTAAAAACTTAACAAATAATAATTTGGAGCCACACTCACGCAATATCAAACCTTCTTACATTGAATTTAAGAATTTAAAACACTGGCCGTTAGATCGAAGATAAAGAAATAAAAGTAAAAGGCGGGCTGTTTGAATATGGAACGTCATGTCAAGTGAAACGTCAAATTGTGACAGTTTCCGCGCGGGCGATCAGCGTGTCGGGATCGTTGCACCCGCCTTCTCAGAATATTCGGTGTTTGGTAAATTATGGCTTGTTTTTAAACTCAATTTGATACGGAATTTGAATGCTCATCAGAATGTTATCTTGTTACAAGCGCTATCTAATTACAGCTTGAATAAAATTTGGTAAAAACCTTTGTTGCAACGAAAATTAGGTGGCATTTTTTTATATTGTTAGTTTTATTATTTTGCTTAGGTTTACATTATAACAAATCATTATTTTTATCAAAAATAAGCATAAACAATCATTTATATTTTTCTTAAGATGTTTTTATAGCTATTTCCTGCCACCTGTCATCTAGCGAAAACTCATTTTCAGGATAAAAAAATATAAGTATGACACAAATCGATCCTTCACCTGGAAATTAATACAACAATCGAGTAATTATTATCGATTACAACGCTTGAATAATCGACTTGACTACGAGGACATACCTTATTGTTGGTTTACGGACGCAAATGGCGGAAGGCAAATTATGTTATCGAAATAATTAGTTCACGGATAAATAGGTTTGTGGGAAAACTGGTTAGAAATCATGACATGTCCTGTCACTGAGTAATTTTTGCCTACACACACACACACACACACCCACATTACATTACATTTTATGGGCCAAAGTGTCTGAAAAAAAAAGATATATCAGCACGGGTCTGTTTCTCCGTCTTTCCTCTTCTGAGTAAGGCTACCTGTAATAAGAAGCTAAAAAAAACTGGCTAAAAATTACTTACTGTGAGGCTTTTGGGTTTGAAATGCTGATGTCATAAACCACACGTTTATGACATCAGCATTTCAAATGTTTAAAAGAACCTTACAATTCAAAACTTGATTATTAGTAAATTAAATTATTAAATATTGTAGACAATTCCCACAACACTATCTAGCCCCAAACTAGGCAGAGCTTGTATGATAGAAACCAGGTAGCTGATTATAATGCTTGAATACATTTTTTTGTAAATACATACTGAGAATAGGTACAGTATCCTAGACAGAGAACAAAATTAAATATCTATGTTGATTTTCGTGGGGTTCGAACCCACGGCCTACGGTGCAGAAGGCATGGCTACTACCAACTGAGCTGAGAGACCAGTCAAATAATGTGAACAGCAAGATTTATTTTAAAATAACGGGATTTGTACATTGATTTCTTTCATTCATCCTAACTTGATTCTACTTATATTTTTTCAAGAAAAGTGGTGATTATTTTTTTATATTCTGAAAGTAATTCTGCCCATTTCCACAGAGCCTTACCGTTTTGAAAGACTGCCTAAAAGCTGTAGGTATCCTATCAAGCGAAGGTAACTTGTCAAACAGCAACAATGGAGCCATAAGCCGAAGGAGCCTGCCAGACCGATCATGGCACAACAGACCTCCTTCCCACACCATCCTTCTGTTTAAATTGAAAATATGGAATAACTTTGTAAACATCTAAGACTGTAGATGGATAAATTGTTTTGATACTTACAATATTAGCTCTTGTAAAAATCTTATTTTTTTATGAGGAACTACAAACTTATTTTATTGAGAAAAAATACAATTTAGACTTCTCCAAAGCTCCCAAATGCTAGAAAAATACAATTATTAAAACGATTAGGTGAAGATAATTGTAGGTTTTCTCTTTGAAGATTTTAAAAGTTAATATAATAATCAATATTGCGTACAATCCGAAAAACACACTATAGCTAGCTCCAAACAAAGCGGAGTTTGTACTACGGTAATCAAATAGCTAATACATAATTTATAGAATACAACACCCAGGCAGAAAACAAACATCTTTGTTTACCACACACATATTTGTTCTAGGTTGGGATCGAACCCGCGCCTTCCAGCACAGAAAGCAGAGCTACTACCAACTAAGCTGAAAGGGCTGAAGTAGTGTCTGTATGAAGAAGATACGAACACACTTGTTCATCTATTATTTTTCATCATCATCATCATCATCATCATCAACCAATATCTGTTCATTGCTGGACGTAGGTCTCCCAAGACGCGCCACTCAACCCGGTCTTCAGCTCTTCTCCTCCAGTGCTTGCTACATTTTGCAGATCGTTGCCCCACCTTGCCGAAGAGCGTCCTACACAACGCTTACCTACGTAAGCGCTTATTTTTAGTAAAAGTATCAAAACTACTGAAACCGTCTTCTAGAACCAGGAGCCCAATTCTCTGAAGCGTACTAACGACATTACGGCGGTTGGTGAAGTGAACTATGAAAATAGGATTTCTTTAACTCCCTCCTCTTTCACAATACCAGGTGGGATTATGAAGATTATCACGAAAATTGAGTATGAGGCGACGAAAAATAATTATTTTATTTATTAAAGTTAACTACTAAAAATAAATACTGAAGTAAGTCTTGATGTCATAACGTAATATTTGGATAGATCTCAACTCCCTGGTAGATATCGCTGTTAGCAATAAGATCGCCCATAGTATTACTATTAGGACTTATTTTAAGCTAAAAACTGTTTTCTACTTATCTAGTGTGGCCTGGTAATCAATAAAAAAGTGCACAAAAGGAGCCTTTCTGAGGTGCACTTAAAATCCTTTCACCACACTGATTTGATAGACTCAGTGACACGAAAGGTTTAAAAAGAATAAGAAAACAAATAGAGAGTTCTCATATCTATCTATCTCCTAATATGTTCAATCTGTTCAATGCTGTGCTATTATGTATTTCCCTGCTTTTATGTTCAGTTTTTATATTATGTAGTTTAAGGATATGTAGTTGTTATCGTAGATTTTAGGTCACTAATTGTAAAACCCTAGCCATAGTTTTTCTTTTGTTTATTTTTATAATTGTATTTTCATGTTTGAAAGAGGCGTTACTTCCTGCAACACAGCGCAAGCTAAAGCAGAAAGGCGCGTTGCACCTAACATTATGCATGCTTTTATGGAAATAAATATTTTTACATTTTTACATTTACATTTTACATTTACATTTTACAATATCCTTTAAGCTTTCTCGCACATCTTAGCGTTCTTTAGGTTCTATGGTGGTTTAATAATCTTGAATTGATATATAAGTAGATATCACCGGAGGTATTAATCGTGCCTGGGGATCAATGCTTAGCTTTTTTTATTTACAAATAAAAAAAAATGAAAAATTTTGTCGGCATCGGCATCGCTCACTTGTTATAATTTCCCATCAAAATCACAATAAAATGTATGTTTACAAACCAAACATGAATTGTTATCAAACAATGGTAAAAGATTAAAGAAACCAGCAAGTTTTGTTGCGCAAACGCCGTAATCTTTACAAAGATGCCGAATCGCCGAAACCTTGGTTCAAATGCCGACAAAGAATAGTTTAACCTCTTTGCATTGTTACTTATATTTTGCGGATAATTGCAGCTTAAAAAATGGCTGAAAATTCATACTATTTGAATACAATATAACATCCAGATAAATAATAATCATCTGCATTTACCCCACTAATATTTGCTCTCGGTGGGGATCGAACCCACGACCTACGGCTCAGAAGGCAGAGCTACAACCGTGCCGGAGACCAGTCAATAATTATAAAGGCAGAATATCAAATTCAGTTATTCATTATTACCAATATTCTTTAATTTTCAAAGAAATCACAACTTTGATTTGCAAAACACACTAGTTTGAGAACCGTAGAAACCCTGAAACATCTCTTTTTAGCGCTAACTGTACCTGAATAAAAACAAAGTACTTATAATATTCTGTGTTGTGAACTCAATCTATATAAAAAAATCTAAACAATAGCATGTTAAAATATTAGTGCTAATAAAATGTCTATGCAGTGAAACGCCATCTATTGGGAGGTGCAAGTACTTCATTCCAACATGACTTTTACCCTCTGACCTCTCCCTCTGGATTCCTCTCTGTGCGAATTTACGAAACCCTCACCCGACCTTTGTTAGTATGATTTTTAATTTGACTATAGATGACGCTACTAGTTCTGAATATGATAAGTAAGCTAATGTTTTTTTATGAAAAAAACAACGTGAATCACAATAACAAATAAATACATGCAAGTAAAAGAAATTTAATAAAGTAAAATAATTAAAATTGTATAGTAAAATTATATTTCATAGTATTGACTTCAGTTAAAACCTCTCTGAATCTTTAGATCGTTTGTAACGGTCTGCAGATAGCTCAACTGTGTTTGTGCATTTTATAAGTTTCTTGGTTGAAATCAAAGTTAAAAGAGTCCATGAGATAATTTGTAAAACTGGCCGAATATGTATATAATATAAAAAAGTCGTAAAAGTTTGGTTAAACTTTTTCAACTACTTATCAAGGCCAAACAAACTAAAGGAATCAGCTAGCTAATACAATATTGGTACCTACACTATTCTTTTTTTTGTCGTGTGGTGAAAGGATTTTAAGTGCGTCTCAAAGAGGGAGCCTCTTTTGTGCACTTGACACATGTTTTCGAACTTTTTAGGTGCTACGCATACATGCCCGTTTCCTCACTATGTTTTCCCTCATCGCTTGAGAGTACTGGCATGGTGCACATTTTTGTATAGGTAAACTCATTGGCACACGACTGGATTTGAACCCACGAGCTTAATGCTCTGTTATCTATTATTGGTACATTGTTACATTCAGATACACAAACATTTTATGTTCATCACTTTGTTTGTTGTTGATCGAAACTGAATCTGTAATTTAAAGCACAGGAGGGAGAGCTCTGAAAGAGCTGTAGGCCTACCAAAAGCTTAGTCTGGCTCTGTCTCTGGGCTCTGGTTTTGAGTCTGTGTGAGTGCTCACCAGTGTATTAAACTGTGTGTGTGACGTTTCGACGTATGGAGTTATTTAGACAGCACTCACACAGACTCAATACCAGAGCCAAAGACAGAGCCAGACAGAGCTTGTGGTGGGCTTACTGTAAAGCCAGACACGATAGGAGGTAAAAATAAAATCCTTCGACCACCAGATGTCTCTGCTCGCCTTTAAATCAAATCTGTAACGACCAATATTCATCAGTGCTTCAAATAGACTATTAACCAACAATTATATCTAGAGGGAGCAACAAATAAAAATAAAACGATACACGACAATAAATAGCTGGGCCACCCTCTTTGGCTTACCGCCGGGGTAGCACCCCTTTTAAAAATAGTGTTGTGCTACGCACGCCTCACTGGGCATCGGTATCGATAGACCGCTGTGTGCTGGCGATCTTAGCCTTTGTGTGTAATCGGGTGGTCATTGCAATTTTATTTATAAACAGAAGATGATACGCGGTTTTTGTTTTATTTTCTTGACACTTGACTGGAGGTTGAACAATATTTTTTTTTTGAACGAACCCTATGTTCTTTTTTTATAAAGGCATTACTTTTATTACAAACTAAATGTAGACATTATTATAGAGTTCGTTTATTCTGTAATAATGTTTGTTTAATTCGAGAATCAATTAAATTTGATTTATTGATACAGGATATTTTCATCTAATACAATTATTTATTTTTGAAAGAAAATTACATTACGTCAAGAATAACAGAAGTGAAGCAAACGGTGAAGAAAACCATCGTGATGGCTATCATGAGTTATGGTAGTGATGATGACTCATAACGTCCTCATCTTCTGATCATACAGACATAAGAGTCTGGAGAGATTCACCTGAAACAGTCTGCCTGCATGCCTGCGTGCTTGCCTGTCTGTCTGCCTGTTTGCCTATTTTTTTGTCTGTACCTATGTTTCAGAGGTAAGATCATGAGCAAAATTAAATTTCAAATATGTACATGTTTAGATTAAATTCATTATTAGGTCTAGCAGAAATGATAATGATGTTCCTATAAATATTTAGTAAATCTATTTAAGAAGTCATCATTTCATCGATAAGATGTTGGTAGAGTTCAAATTGGCGTGCAACTTTTTGGAAATTTATCGATACTGTCCCTTCACTGTGCGTGCGCGGGTCGATTTCGATCCCCAATACAATCACACTGTGTGTAGACTCGTTACTGCACAAGCTTCTCAACACTCTTTAACCATTGTTGCATAAAATATGCCTAAATCCAACGAATTAAAACACAAATTGGCGCAGCAGAAACATCCCCAAACTTTCACCTCTTTCAATAGGAGTTTAAACCTAAATACCTTGCGTAGGAAAGCTTTCGCTTTTCAGGAATTACTCGCTTCTTCGATTAGGATTTTGAACTGTAAGTTGCGAGTAGTAAGGGTGGGTTCGGGTTGTTTTGTCGATGTTTTTCCGAAGGCTGTAGGCTTAAAACTCTCGAAACCAATTCTCGAGGGTCCGGAGGTCTAGAGCCTCCAAACAATAGAGGAACAATTCGATATTTAGCCGATTATAACGTTCACTGTAATGCTCTTAGTGAGGTGTGATTTTTGGCCGAACCCATCGAAATTTCGTGATTTAAGCACGAAGTTTTGGATAGAAAATGGGGTTCTAATGAATTGTTTCGCTGTAAACCTATAATCTGCCTGAAAATTCTTCATTATACAAAAAAGTAATAGTGGAGCTCTTTGTGAAGAGCTCGTCCGGGGAAGTACTACCACCATGCCTATTTCTGCCGTGAAGCAGCATTGCTGTATTTCGGTTTGAAAGGTGTGGGTGCCGGTGAAATTACTGGCACATGAGGCTGAACATCTGTATGCCTCAAGTTGATGGACGCAAGGCACGTTCCTGACGTGAGTGACCTACAAGGCAATGCTTTGTTATAGGCGATGGTTACCACTTAACATCAGGTGGGCCATATGCTTGTTCCATCAGCTAGTTGTATAAAAAAGCTAACATTATTGAGCTACAATGTGGGCACAAGGGTGGCTGGACACCACACTCTCAATTACCGCATCACATGGCACATCGCGTCGTATTGTGCGCATACGCAGCCGCGCTCAAGCGTCGTCTCTAGTTTTATTTATCTTCATACCTTTGGATGCATATTTTTTTGATGAGCGAGAAGTGAGTGAGTGAAATCAGAAATATTTATTGCAGAACTTTTGTACAGAAAAGATCTTAATTATTAATATGCATCTAGTGCAAAAAGCGTGATGATAGTACTTCCCTGAAAGGATCATTTCTTCTTCTTCTTTATTCATGGCCTCTGTCTATTCGGATTGATGCCATGAAATAATTAACACAAAGGAACTTACAATTAAATGCATGCATTACATAAAAACGATCTAGAGATAGCTCAACTGATACCAGACGGAAACGTCCCCAAGACGCTGACGGCATTGGTTAATGGACAAGTCTGCTGAAATCGACTTTGAAGAAAATGTTGGCGTTTTTCTTCGAAACCATCGGAATCATTATTGTTAAAATCAGTATAACAGATACTACTTACAGTTTAATTCTAAATGCATTCTTCTAAATGCACCTCAAGTAATGTTGGTTAAAACTTCACCGAAATAACACAGCAGAACTCCAAACACCATCAGTGTTCTCAAAATGACAGAAAACAAACAACACAAAAAAAAACTAGTCATCTTCTCTTTTTCTCTTGAAAACAGTTGAGTTTGATGTTTTTACATAAAAAGTATGTTAATATCAACCTGTTATCTATAGTACAAGTTTTGCTTAGTCATGGGGTAAAAAATAAACATGCACATTTAGCATAGATCATATTCTTATTGGATTTGTGGTCTCCAGAAGTATTATTTAAATTCTAATCAGACTAAAAGACAGAAATAATAAAATGTTTGAAAAAGGTCTAAATCAGAAAAAAACAATGCTTCGTGTTTTTGTACAAACCAATTTAATATTTTATGTTACTGAACATTCTAGGTAGGTAAAATACCCAAAACAGTATTTTTCTCTGCAATAGTTTTTGCAGACATTTCTAATTCTGGTTTATTAAAACACGCGCCATTCCCAATATCCTACGCGCAGTTATAATTACTTACATGGAATAAGTCGATACAAAAACCTTCACAAATATTACAAAACATTTTCCTAAAGTACGAATGAAAAGCCGACGGGAAAATTTTGATTTTAGAACGCTAGCGACGGGAAAATGCCGTCGGGTGGCTGCTGCCGACGGCTTCAACCGGCGCTCTCCCTTCCACCAATCACAAGCCAGTATCCGCCCCAAGAGGGAACGAGACAGAAGCACGCTGGAAAACTTAGCGCAAGACAAGGACGGAAGTTACGCATGTGTTTATATCGTCTACGGGGGAATATGATGCATCGCGTTGTTTTAGTATCGGTTACTGTTCGATTTATTTATGTATTTTCATTTTTTTGCGAAAGGTAAGGAGTGGATTAACTTGAAGTTATGGATTCTAGGTATAACATGCTTGCTTATGTTTTTCAAGTATCGAATACTTTTTACACTTGATAAGTACTTACTTTAGAATAAAATAACATTAATTTTAAACTGAGAATGAGAAAATGATGGATTTTGAACTGATACGTTTTCAGTTTGTGCTATCTACGTTACGTAGTATGCGTCTGTGTGTATTCGAAATTGATGTTTGTATGTGTGTGTTCCCGCTGAAGGGGAAAGCTTGCCACACGCACAATAATATTAACTTCGGTAATTTAGTTTTTTCCGTTTTTGAACTTCGCAGATAAGAATTAGTGCAACATTATGTTGGACATTTTTGTGTCAGTAAATGTATGTGTACGTCCAAATTGTTTCCTTAACTTTAACTTTTTAATTACTAACTGAAAATTTTATCTGAAATGAAGTTTGAATTTTTTTTCTATTTGTAACAGGGTGTTCATGAAGTATTGTAATTATGTACTTTTCTCTTGACCATTATGTACCGTGAGTTTTGTTTTGTATTTAGCTATAATGATTTTATTGTGTACTATGGGACTCTGTAATGATAATGACACATTGACTGGCCTCTCAGCTCAGTTGGCAGAGGCTCTGCCTTCTGCGCCGTAGGTCGTGGGTTCGATCCCCACCGAGGACAAATATTTGTGTGGCGAACACAGATGTTTGTTCTCTGTCTAGGTGTTCAATTTATGTATTTACAAAAAAAATATTTTAGTATTATATCAGCTATCTGGTTCGCATAGTACAAGTTCTGCTTAGTTTGGGGCTGGATAGTGAGGTGTAGATTGCCCGCATTATATATTTATTTGTATTTATAAGAAGCCTGAACTCAAAGTTTTGAATTGAATTGAATTAAATACTTTAGATAGATTTATGTCTATGTTAGGTGGTTACGTGTTTAGCTATTTCATCACGAAGTTTATGAATAAAAGGGGCCAATAAAATATTAATTATTCAAAATTCCTTAGGCGATTTCTCCCCTACAGTCTAAACAGATGCAACTTATAACAAATTCACTGTTATTTATGAATTCATTGGTGCAAAAGAGTATTTGAATACTAATACTGAATATTATTATATTGTCTTTTATGTACTGATGAAGGGGCATTTATTGTGGGAACAAAAAACTTCCTTCTGTTTGTAAGTGGATTAAGAAAGACATGATAAAAATGATTAAATAATTACTTACATTACGTCTTACAGATTAGTTGGTAGGTTTACCTTCAGCGCTTTGAGTTGTGGGTTTGATGCTTAGGGCCAGAAATTGTCTATTGTCAATTGATAGAAATAGGTGTTTGCTATGAGATTTATTTAAAAAAAATACTATTTTATCAGATTGCTGGTTTTGATATTACCTACGAGTACATGCTTTAATGAAGTGTTCAACAATGGGTATTTCATTTTATATTTCACAAAATTATTAAAAATATAAAGTTTGATCTTACGAGAATCGCAATTCATATGAAGGTCGCCCCATACTGAAAACGCTAATAGTAGCATACAAAAGATGTTTTCATGCGTGCATATAGGGTCATAGCATTATCTATCTCGTGACCCGTGAAGCAAAATGCGGTAACTCAAAACCGCATAGAAGACGGAAGACTTGCGTGGCCCTAAACCTACGAGTACTTATTTACTGTCAAAAGTTAGATTTGACATTTGCAACGTACGTTGCAAATGTCAAATCAAAATGTCAAAGTACCTAAAGTTTTTTTTTGTTTTTCGATTATCCTAGAAGCCAAGGCATTCAAACACGAAATGCATTTTGCTATATTGTCTATACCAGATCAACCAAATAAAAGAAAATTTAGTTTTACCTGAATTGCCAAAAAACCGCCATCGAGTTAGAAAAATCCGCCCTTTAAAATATCCACAAATTATATTTATAAATGTTACGGTACGTAATATTAAAGAAAATTTTAAAAGTACATTAAAAAAATACCTAATTATGTTATGACCATGAAAGCTTATGAAGACAATTCCATCTAAATCGTGACCCGAGAAGTAAAACGTGGTAACCCAAAACCGCACGGTACGCGTCGGGTGCGGAAGACTCGCGTCAAATTGGCTGCATCCCTTCTAATCTGTAACCTATCGCTGAAAAGGATTCTTCTCTTTTTTCATTCAAGATTGTGGTCCAAGTTATAAGATACCTATATGATGCTCGTATTGCTGTTTGGATTTGAATAGATGCTGATGCAACACGACATTTTATCACTTTTTGTATCAGACACCCAAAGATTTTATTTGCCAAATCTTTTTTTATTATTTTTCGCAAACCGATCATCAATCTTATAAGTTAGTTTTTTATGCAATAAAATCACATCTAGCGATGTCATCATCATTATCATCAGCTCTAGGTCAGTCAGCTATATAATAAGTACACTGTTTGACTGGCCTTTCTGCTCAGTTGATAGTAGCTCTGCTCTAGTGAACACAGATATTTGTTCTCTGGCAGGGTGTTATAATATATTATATTCTAAGTATTAAAATAAGTGTTATCAGCTATCTGGTTCACATAGTACAAGTTCCACTTGATTTGGGGCTAAATAGTGTTGTGCGGATTGTCCACAAAATTTATTAATTTTCTGCTAGACATGCTTCCACTATACATTTCCAAGTAGAACGATTCTGAGTCCTCTCTATACACTGGATAACTAAGTAAGCCAGAAAATGAAACATCATTGTGCATAGTGCACGAAAGAAGCCAATTTGAGACGCACTTCAAATCCTTTCACCACACTTGGTTCAAAAGAACCAGTGACATGAAAAGAAGAAGAAGTAGAAAAACATAATTTTCCTCTTCATCATTGCCGCTTCTCTCATGACTTGGACCGCGACATCAAATCTATCGGCATGCTCAAAGCATTCGTTACTAAAGCCGGCGTGTTGTGAGTGCCAGTGATGCATGTAAGACGGCGCAGCTGCCGAGAGCTTCTTTGCTAATATTTAGCGGTATTTTTGCGTACTCGAAACAAAGATAACCAAACCTTTTAAGGTAATTGAAACTGCCAATACTGTCACTGAAATATGCAGAAGACAGCCATGGAGACAAGATATTGTTAAGTAAGATTTCTTGCAGTAAATAATAGCGCCGACCGAGTAACTTGGCATACATGTACAGTCTAGACTACCTATTATAGGCTTTCGAGTTGATAGGTAGATAGATAACTTTTTATTGATTACCATGATACATTAGGCAAGTAAGGTGCACATTAGGTAAGTTTTTAGCTTAAAAATAAACAGTCACAGTAATACAATGGGCGGGCTTATCGCTAACAGCGATCTCTACATTAGTATCTATGAATGCCATGGAATCAAATAGGTGTCATACTTTTGAGACGTTTCTACCATCAAAAAGGTATTTTTTTAAATCTTTTTTTATTAATATAGTTGAGAATTTTGGCTGCCATCACACCTGATGGAAAGTGAGGATGTAGCCTAAGATGTAGCATGCATAGCCATAATCCACCTACTCACTCTTGTCTTATAAAAAATAAAATAATCAAATAACGATTATTTTAATTTAGGATTCATGTGTTTAAGGCATCACAAACAAAATTCATAGATAAGTCAAATCAAAAATATATTAATTCCGTTGTATCACAAGGATCACTTTGAAACGTGACAAGATAAATACGAGCTTGTAAAGCATGAGTTACAATTATTAAAATATTAATGAGTCCAACGGTTATAACGACATGATGAAGATGATGTTTAATAACAAAATCAATAACATCACATCAATCTTAAAGCTCTTTAAAATAAATAAGCTCCTTGATGTTCGCACAATGGCTCCACAGTGCGCCGTGGAGCGCAATGTTACAAAACGCGCCAAGAACAATTTCTTCCAAAATCTGACTTACATCACTTCAGGTTCACATGCCGTGTAAAATGTACTCTATGGAGCTGGTTGTAAACTTCAAGATAAATTTATATCGGATAATGTATTTCAAACAAAGATATTAGTTATATGAAACTAAAAATAAAATGATATACGATTTATTTGACTAGCCTCTCGTCGGCAGTAGCTCTGCCTTCTGCGCCGTAGGTCGTGGGTTTGATCCCCACTGAGAACAAATATTTTTTGTGATGAACACAGATATATTTTGTTCTCTGCCTATATGGTGTTATATTAAAATCTAAGTAACAACAAATATATAAATAAACTAGCGGACGCCCGCGGCTTCGCTCGCCCCTGTGCCGTTACGCCCCGTTGATTTTTCTTTTAAAAGTTTTTCCTGTTTTTCTCTGCTTAGGGAAATAATTTTCCAATTTCCTTTCTTAGTGCACCCCTATGCTATAAAAGAAACATACCCTCCAAGTTTCATGCTTCTAGGACTTACGGTTTAGGCTGAGCGTTGGTTGTCAGTCAGTCAGTCAGTAACGTAAGAGTTTTATATATTTAGATAAACATATAGAAGTGTTATCAGATATCTGGTTCCCATAGTTCCTATAGTAGATTTGAGGCCAGATAGTGTTGTGTGCATGGATTGCCCACAACAAATATTTGTGTGGTGAACAATAGATGTTTGTTCTCTGTCTGGGTGTTATATTATTATTGCGTTATATTATTACAAATTTACAAAAAAAGTATTAAGTATCATATTTTATGCACATCACGCACGTCAAAAACGTGCCCTACGATGTACTGCCCTGGGTCCATCAACTTGAGAAATTCGGATGTTCAGCCTCACGTGCCAGTAATTTCACCAGCACCCACACCCTTTAAACCGAAACATAGCAATGCTGCTCCACGGAATAAATCGGCATGGTGGTAGTATTTATTCTACGAGCCCCTCATAAAAAGCTCTACTACTACTGAAAACTAATTATTTGCTTTAAGAACTGATTGGTTATTATCAGAGTGAAGCTTTTGTAATGTTAGATCTATTACATAATCTACGGCAAATGCGAAACTACAGAATACATCTATCGGTGCGTAAATTAAGGATACCATTCAGTAAAGGTATGAGAGCAAATAACAAAAAAATCTAAAGAAAATGTTTTAGCCCCGCGTATCTAGATGTCCCGCTGCGGTGCCCCACATTGTTCTTAGACAAACACTTTCTTTATACGAAAAAAGCTCCATTATTGTGTTTTTTTTTGTAAATGCCCGATTCTATTGTCAAGAGATTTTTGATGGTTGAATTAATTCGCGTTGAAATTCTTAAATTAAGCGCCCAGCCGATGACGTATTGTGGATTGTATCGAGACTTTGTAAACACGTTGAAAAACACGATCATTTGACCCTAGGGATGGAAAAAATGACGTCTCAATCAGAGCGAAATAACCAGCCGTGTCGAATACCATGACATGGTATCGCAAAATCTCACAATAACTAAAAACGGGCGTGAAATTAGGTCGGGATAAATGAGGGCTAATTCATTCTTCTAAAAACGGCATGACGGAGCCGCGTGGCTGCCTTGCGAGACGCCGGCGTGCGAAACCATTTTGTTGATTTAACGAGTTGTAGCGTTGTGCTGTCGGGTGACCGTGATGCTGACGTTATTAATAGCGTGTGACGTATCTTGTGTCATTGTTTGTTTTGGTAGTTTGGTATTGATGTGGATGATTTTATTAGTGTTGTTCTTTGGATGCTTTGGATGACTGCATTGATAATTTTTTCGCTACTCTGAGTACATCATTTGGTGCTTCTATAGAGAATCCAATTGTCCAGGACTGAAGCTTTTAGGGGTTAAGCCTTGCTCATTTAAGCGATCCGCGGTGGCGATCCGTGAAGCGCTGTCGAAAATGTCAAAAATGTTTGATAGTGTTTCACTGATTGCCACCGCAGAATGCTAAGATCTTTAGGCATAGTAAACCTACCATCAGATTTATTTTTCAAGGTATTTGTGGATGTCAAGGAGAGATAACCAAAAGTGCGTCTATTTACACAGCACATGCCCATTGTCTAGTGCGAGAGTGTTAAATTTCGTACAAGCCTATCACCACAGCTAGAATACAGTAAAACTTAACTTCCCAAGCCTAAAAGTGCCAACAGCATAAAAAAGTTAGGACATCTTACATAAAACCGAAATGTTTCACATAAAATGCATAAAGATACTTGCGTGTGTAGCTAAACTAATTCTGGAGTTTATAACCCTTTGCTGCTTACCCGACAAACCATTACAGTACCTAGGATATCGGGCATTAACCCTCACTTCGGCAGTAAAATATTTTATTCGCAATTTACGATCTCGACAAGAAAGAAAGTATCCTATCAACTACAGAATTTGTCTGAAAACTAGACAATTCCAAGCGAACATAAAAATGAAATGTTATGAAATGCGTAACATTTTATACGTTACCTACTATTATTTATTATCTATACTTATATTATAAAGAGGAAAGATTTGTATTTTTGTATGTTTGTATACTCAAAAACTACTGAGCCGATTTCAAAAATTTTTTCACCATTGGAAAGTTACATTCACCCTGAGTAACATAAGTTATATTTATTAAAAAATAAATGTTCACCCATGCGAAGCCGGGACAGGCTGCTAGTAAGTAATAAAAAATTGAGTTAGAATATGAGTCGGTCAAAACACTCAAGTAAGTAAATTAATTGTAAATAAATTTGTACGAAATTTAACACTTAAAATCACATCCGATTTAAAATACTGCCAAGAAACAGCCCTGAAATAGCACAATCACATAAACTTTTCATTCCTAAAACAATACAAAACAGAAATCATCGAAATGTTAGGCCGGCGTCACACAGCTTGTTCGTATCGTAACGACTGGTGGCACGCCGAGCTCGATGTGGGCGTCAGGTGTGCATGTAGTGGTGCGGTTGTGCCTGTGTGCGTCACCCACCCTAGGGTGAGCGCTGAGCCTGTAGGGGTACAAGCCCCGCCCCCAGCGATGCTCACACGGCTGACTTGGAATCAGATGGCCTGGCCAGTCGTAACCCAGCCGTGTCATCGTGAACGGATCGCAGCTTCCGAGCTCTCAATATAAGCATTCGATGATTACGCGGTACGCTGACCACCGAAACTTGTCAAATTAAAGAATTCCGGTTTGCGACGTTGCGCGTTTGTCACATCTATTGACTGGACTGTGTTTTATTTTGGTTTAGTGGTTTTTGTGATTTTGAACTTTAGTGATTTTGGTGTTGGCGCGACAAAGATTTTTTTAGGTATGTAACTTTGTGTTATGATTATTATGTTAGCTTATTATATTCAATTGTGAATAGGTATACACTATCAATAGATTTTAAAATGGGTGCTACGAAGCTGCTACGTACTATCTACGGATAATGCTACGAAACAAATATTTTAAAAATAAATTACATTAGGAAAATTTTATTTTAATAAACAAATTAAAATAAGGCTGTATACTGTGCCTGGGATTACAGTGGTGGCTTTTTTATTTTTATTTTTTAATAAAAACAACTTTTCTTAAAATACTTCAACCGTTTATATTAAACGAAATATTGTGATTGTAATTTCTACATCACATTAATAAATTGCTTCGACGATTTTATTTAAAAACAATTAATCCAATCGACCATTTTTTTAAAGTGCTCCAACTCGTATTTTTTATAAAATAAAATGGATAGAAAGACACGTTGAAAGCCTTGATAACGAAAGTGTCTAATGTCTACCTGTATCTCATTTTGACAAAGGTCTCCTTAAAATAGTAACTCGATATTTTTGTTTGGCTCGATCCCGCGGGATTTTTTTCTATGTAATTGAATCATTTAATACACTTTTGTTATAGATAATTCGTTATAGTAAACATTTGGTTCTATTGTAAGGATTTTGCGGGATAACTCGATACATTTGACTGCAGCCGCAAAAATAATTGTTATTTAAAACAAATGTAATGTTATGTATGGCTTATTTTAATAAATTAACTGACAAGTATTTTTATCGCGTAACATGATACAATATTTTAAGTGATCTACGTGTTGAAAACAATATTACAACCAATCAATAAATCTAACTCAGGTACTACCTAAATTAAAAATATGATTTCTTCAGAGAGGTATTAAATACCAACCAGAATATTTTTACATTCAAAGTTGCGTACACAAAAAACAAAATTATATTCCCCAGAGCAAATAAATCTGGTTCAAACGAAATCGAAAACATCTTTTCACGACGTACCTTTGAAGTTGCCGATAATGCTTCTTCTTTTGTGTAGAACGTACAAAATTTGTAATTTCGTTAAATAGAGATATCCAGCTGTATTGTCGGGTAGCAGATAATTTTTGCGGTAAGTGATACTTGAGGCACAATAGGTGACAGTGACGTAGGGCGATACGGCATGATGATGCTATTTATGAATGAAGAGTTTCTCATAAATACCACCATCTTCAGATATTTAGACAATTTTATTTATTCCTGAAAAAAATATGGCAGCAAAAAACAATTCTGTTTTTTTTTTATCTAATATTCCATCTACGGAATAACGCTATTTATATAATAAAAGCTGCCGGTCTGGTTAATGGCAAACTTAAAAAAGAGAATTACATATTTTTATCTGAGGCATATTATAATCTGTAGATTGAAAAAAATGTCCTTAGTAACATAATCTACCAATAATATTCTAGTATGACAAAAGGTTCTTCATAATATCCAATTTAATTTATCTTAGAAAAATCAAACATAAAAATAAACTTCATAAATATTTTTATTAAAAAGCAAATTAAGAATTTTGTGCATTATGTTCAGAAATTTGCATGTAAGGAGTTAAAAATATACATATCAATATAAAAAAATATATATAGAAAGAATTCTGTTTAATCTTTTTTTCTTCAATCTACAGCAGATATTTTTAAATTGCATGAAACTTAATAAAAAGTCACGACAAGCTCTAGAGTACCGCTGTCAAAAGTCATGGCAAAAATCAATAAATAAAACGAGAAGTCGATTCAGGCGTGCCGACAAAGTGTTGCAAAAGTAACCATTGTTACTTACTATTATTTATATTTGAACAGCGTTTTCAAGTGTTGACGTGCCTATTATACAACAACTCCCAGGGGTGCCTCGCTAGCACTTTGACAGTTTTTTTCACGTATTAATGACATATTTTTGACAATGAAAGACATGACCATTGATATAAGTTCTCACATGCTGTCGTTACACGGTATTTAATGTGATTTCGCTACTTATGTTAATCGTTTGATGTTACAAGTTTGTTAGGCCCTTTGCAGGCTTATGAGCTATGAACTAACACAAATAGCAACCGTTTGACCTCAGCAGTAATTATGATAAAATAAAGCTTAATCTAACCTTTTCTAAATATCTAAAAGTAAGCTTAAAACAATATAACTTTTGAAACTATCATGCTTTTTAAAACTATGATCACAAGTTGTCATGGTGCATGCAACTATGCCAAAATATCGAGAATCAAAACTCACAAACTCACAAAATCCCTTTGTTCATAAAGAAGCTCAAAACAGTTTATTCTTTTAGTCCAATTAAACTACGTCTTTACTATTTCATAGTGAAATAATCTTAAACCGGAACCATCTATATTAACCCAGAATTCAAACATATAAACGGGCATTAATATCAATTCAGGGTTAAGCTTTATAAAATAGCTTTTAAAATAAAACTTGTATATTTGTAAGTTCATCTCCAATATTTATAATCTTCTTATTTTTGATATAAGCACCGACTCCTGAGTTACGGTATCTAATACCATAATAAAATTTAAAAATAAATAATCTGGTACGAATAACACCTCTTTGGTCTCAATAGCAACCCTTCCAACGATGAGGCTTAATAAGGATTAAGATATAGGTTTTTTTGAGTAAAAAGCTTTCCATGTAGCTCGCATTCATCCTTTTTATTTGAATTATTATTCAAGATTTGAATAGTACAAGTGAATATAGAGTTTTTTATCATAACGTGAAAAGTGTGGTGAAATATATCAGCTTTAGCTTTTTTAATTTAGAATAAATAATTATTAGACTGCCTAAATATTATATTTGTTGAATAATGTATGATCCACAACAAAATTACTCATATTATAAGACATCTACACTAATATTATAAAGAGGAAAGATTTATATTTTAGTGTGTATGTTTGTAATGAATAAACTCAAAATCCACTGTGCCGATTTCCAAAATTCTTTCACCATTGGAATGCTACATTCATCTTGAGTAACATAGGTATGTGTTTAAAAATAAATAACCATCCGTGCGAAGCTGGGAAAGGCCGCTAGCTCATAATAAAAGGGCTAGAATCTAGTACCAGAACAAAATAATTATGACTTTAACGTCAAATGTTAGATTAAATGTTGGAGCCACAATCGTGTTAATGCCATTTTAACAATCCTTAATTCGTCGAGATTGATTAAGATCCGATGGCACAGCGGTTAGTGCAGCCTTGTACTAAGGGGAAAGTCGCGGGTGCAAGCCCCGCTCACACTTTTGGGCTATTATAAATGATATCCGTAAGTGTAGTAAACACTAAACAACAATTTGCAAAAATACCATACCCACTTCAAAAGTCTAACCTCTTAGTTTTTGATTTGCTAAAATGTTGTTTTATTTCTAACCTTTGAATCAAAAGTAATGTTTCAAAAGAATATTCTACTATACTTTCCACATCTACCTCTCTTTGTACTAACTTCAAAGCCGCACGTGCATGCTCAAAATCCATGCCATTTCGTCGAGTGCTCTCTTTTTGAGTTGCAAGGCTGTCAAAGCAAGCCTCTTCCTTTTCACTACGTTTATAAAATACCATCTGAATACGATGTTGGATTATAATTAACAGTGGTGGAACCCGCCTTAGATTAAACTCTCTTTGCGGTTTTAAGAGTCATCGTTCGTGTGTTGGTTGTAGTATTTGCACCGTTTTTATTTCAACCCGTGAAAAATCTAACCCCTTCATAATGCCCGCCACTTTTTCTTCTTCTTCTTAATTAGATGGCATCTATCTATTTGGACAATTTTGCCAGTGTCAAATGAGTCAGTCAATAGAAAGGTCAGCCGTCATTGGCTTTGAAAAAAAATGGGAAATCTTTGCGTGTCATTATTACCAATAAAACACTGCTAATAAATATTTGTGTGGTGAGCCTTAATGTTTGTTCTCTGTCTGGGTGTTATATCGTATTCTAAGTATGCATGTATTAACAAAAATATATTATGAGTACTATAATATCAGCTATTTGGTTCCCTTAATACAAGCTCTAAATAATTTAAGGCTAAATTGTATTGTGGACAATTTTGCATTTTCCACAATATTAATATGATTTAAACTGTTATTTTACTTTAGTTTTGGCTCAATAGCATATTTCATGATACCATAAAAACAATTCCATACTATAATTTAATCTATACAGTTACAGCTACCGAATACTGTCCAACGCAATCGGTACACTTTAGTACTGTCAGAATAGAAAATAAATTACGATCTCGAATTCCGTTTGTACAGTCAGCACGCGGCGGGCTATTTGTTACATTGATTTAAAACTGACGGGTACCGCTTGCACAACTGGCATAACTAACAAATTAATTAAATTGAATCAATTTGATTTGTTGAAGTGGCAATGCGCGGGTTGTATTTTTTTTAAATGTTGGTCTTTGCATTACTTCGTCATTTAGGAACCGATTTTTTTTCTGAAAGGCCATCCAGAAATGGTCCCATAATCAAAATTCGTTCAGGAGTCATGAAGTCGGTTTTTCAAGTTTTTTGAACTTCAATTGTATTTATTATTGCCTTTAAATTAGATTATTTGTCTGCAATCGGTACATACGTCCAGTTTGACTCTACACCGCACAGTGGGTTATGGCATGCGTAGTGTCGGCACGATAAATCAATAGCAAACGTTGTGACGAGCCGCCATGCATAACATAACATCTTCATATATAGATATTCCATGGGATAATGTAGAATTATTAGACGATAATCGGCTAAAATTGCAAGGCTTTAGAAGCACTGTGATTGCGATATCAAAGACATAATGATATGTCCATATTTATGTATCCTTTCGTGCAATCGACACATGTTTTCAAAGGTTTGAAAAAATCACGTTGAAAGAAAGTGTCACGATACGAAAAAGGCCGGAAAGAAGATGCTTTACGAGTTTGAAGTCTTGCGTACATCTAAACGCTGTCAAATATGACAGCTGTATTTGACAGAGTCTACTGATCACCACCGCACAACGCTTAGATGTGCGCAAAGCTTAATAACTGATTTACTATCACTCTTCTTCCTATCGTGTCACTGGTTCTTTTGACCCAGTAGTGTGGGGAAAGGCTTTGAAGTGCGCTCCGAAGAGGCTTATTTCATGCAAATGTTTTCAAACTTTTAAGGTTCTATGACATTCTGGTCACTAAACCATGTGCATAAAAACTTTAGGACAGAAAAAAATATTGGTAAACGAGTGAATTTGAATCCACGGCGGCGTAAGAATCGTAAGGCCCGTTGCCACGAGGCTACCAGCTTTTAAGAGACTATTATAACAACTTCTTAGTTTTCATTGCAATCATTCAATCTAATTCAGACAAACCTTGTATTTACTTTGTCAATTTTTTATTTAAAAATATGGTCATGAAAAAATAAAAACTACCAAACTCATCAAAGAAACATCTTCACTACACCAACGGTAGAGTTTTCAAAGAAAAACCTAGGAAATGCGATTAGAGCGTACTCGTTTGAGTAAAAGCGACATTAATGGGAGCCGCGCAAATCACAGGCTCTAATGAGGTGTGTCGAGAGCAGACATTCGATACGAAACCACTTGAAAATTTGCCGGGAATTTAAAAAAACTGATTTGTAGAGTTCTTTGTGCTTGGCGACGAATCGTGCAGAAACTTTTTTTGTAGACAATCAACACAACGCTACCTAGCCCCAAATTAGGCAGAGATTGTACTATTATGGGAAACAGATAACTGACATAGTTTTTTTTGTAACTATGTAAGTTTTTTTTGGTATCATATAGCCTTTTGATTGGTATGATAAAACTACTAGGGTGATTATTTTTTTCAAGTAACGGGTTCGATCCCGGTATAACCATTATTTAAATGCAAGTTAAATTGTTTTTTAAATTCAAATAATGGTTTCTTTCAGTAAAATGTTCCATCTACAATATTTAAGGTACTTTCCCTCCATAGCATATCCGTTGGACGCCCTGTATAATATTAGGTATTAGAGTGGGATAGTATCATGTAAGATGCTTATAATAATAATTCCAAGACATAGAAACAACAGTACTTATCGACAAGCTAACATTATCCAGAGCTAGAATAAGGGTGGAATTTAAAATCATTCCCGACTTCATCCCCATTTAGAGTGCTTTGCATGCAGCCTTCTCGATCCTGCGTCACTGTAAACTACCCTCAAAGTAAAATGGTCTCTATTGCACTGATTTTTGAATTCATTTTGTAAATTTTGAGACTTAATATAAAGCCAGGAAAGCTTTCATGATTAAAAGTCTTCTTTGTTCTGGATTGACTTCTCCCAAAACAAGGAATCGTGCATATTATGATCATCATTATCAGCCTGAAGAAGTCCACTGCTGGAGAAGTCCACTGCTAGACCTCTCCTACACATTGCCAGGAAGGGTTATTCTGAGCCCTTTCCATCGACCTACTTCCTGCGAACTTTACAATGTCGTCCGTCCATCTGTTAAAATGTCTTCGTCAAAGCTTATTGGCTGTCAATCTGGTAGTAAGCTACGCCACGATCGTTTCAGCAAGTCTTCTTCTTTGGGGCAACTAGTTATTTCAATCCAGTGTGGTGGAAGGATTTAAAGTGCGCCTCAAAGAGGCTCTTTTCGTGCAATTAACACATGCTTTTCAAACTTTTTAGGTTTTAAACCATGCTGGCTGACAATTTTTTCCTTTACTGGACAGTATCCTTAAAATCCTTCACCACACTATGGTTAGAAAAATCCAGTGACACGATAAAAAAAAGAAGACTGGATAGTTGATGCTTTACTTGCTCAAAACGTTCTGTGCCAGCGCTATAAAAAATCGCAAAAACAAAATCGCTGTCATATTCGACAGCGTTTCAATGATTGCCAAAACAGAACGCTTAGATGTGCGCAAAGCTTGGGAGAGAAACAACGGCACGTCTAGGTAGACCCCCGTCTGTGGCGCTGCCTCCAAGTTAGAGCCTTTGACGTACTCAGACGGCCACTTACAACGAATACTGTGTTTTTTTCTCAACATTTTAGGTATTTTTTCTCGGTATTTTTCAGATATTCAAGAGCACTTCACCGTGTCTGCGAAGTTGCAAATGGGTTTTAGTTCGCTCTGTTATTACTTAGAATGCGTTGGCGTTTCGGAATGATCGCGTTTTACTCATATTTTCATGTGTACTGGTACACAGACATGCAAAATGACGATGCATTGTATACTTGTTTGATGATCAAAACACTAACTTTTTCAAATCACTGCGCATTGTTTTTTAACTAACTTCAAATAAAAAAAGAGGTCTAAACTCGGTTGTGTTTGGTTTTATTTACTTGGGTATTACCGATTAATTTTGTAATTTATGAACTGATTTGTATTTTTTTTCTATAATTATCCTTTCAGATAGTTTGATATTTGTTGAACCATTGTGTTACAGTAATATAACAATAGTAAGTTAACTTTTCACAATTTAGTCTTATTTTTATTATAATTATTTTATTATACACACTATCAGATACGTTTTACGTTATGATTAGAAGTCATAGGTGCTGCTATTAATTCCTAATGGTAAAAGTTAGATTTTGGATGAAGCTGTGTGCTGAGTGCTGAGGCTCCTTTTCATTTTTTAGAACTTTTTAGGTTCTACGACATGCCGGTTTCCTCACGGTGTTCTCTTCATCATTTGAGAGCACGTATGTTTGCTATATTTATTTATTATTTAACTCTACGGTCAGTTTCCTCCAACTTACGCACCCGTCTTGGCGGCTAATTATAGTAATTATAAACAGGTTTGGTAACCAAACACCGCGATAGAGGCGGCACAAAGCTCGATCCGACCATAGATCTGCTGATAAGGCTGTCCGTCAGTCGGCTACATGTATCACAGAGTATACATGTATCATGGTATACGTCATCTCGGGTGGGAAAGATTGAACGAAAGGATCGTATTTATTGGGTGAGCCTACCGTATTACTGGTACGTTTTAGGTCAAGCTTAATAGGTGTGGGGTGATTGCGTGTTTGTTGCAATCTAAACTAAGTCTGTCAGTTTTGACATTATTTGAATTTCGATTGCATTCAAAAAATCGGTTGTCTGTAAAGTCGGTTTACTGACGATAGTTGAACGTGACAGCGTCATGCAGCTGTCCACGCGGACGCATCGCTCACTCAAGTAGGAGAGAGACAGATGTCGAACGCTGCCGAACGCGGAGGCCGATTGCCGATCGCTTGCACTTCAAGCCTTAAATGGAACACCTCAGAGCGAGGTAACGCCGCATGAGTCATGTTTTTTCGTGCGTGCAGCCGGCTCCATCGAATTATAAGACGTTGTCACGTCAAAAACGAATTGAAACCAAACTTATCATATAACAAGAAACGATTGCAACAAAACTGAATGTTGATAATAATCAAATTTTATCGTGTTACTAACCTCTATATGTATCAAGGTCTGAAATAAAAAGTATTTTTTATAAGCATGTGATAGTGAATAGGAACTTTGTTTTGTAAAACTAGTATGGTAACAGATAGATAGAGGTAGAAAAATTATGGCAATAAGATTAAGTGATCGCTGTTCCTTGATAGTATCAAACTTTTGATTGCAACAAAATTACATTATCGCCCAGCTGGACTTTTGGTATTTTTGACTATCAAAAAAAACATTCAAAAACAGAAAACTTTACCTAAGTATAATTATTGTAAATAAAAATCAATAAAAAGAATATTCGTACGATAAAAGTGGCGGTGGTGGTTGGTGGTTTTACTAGGCATCTTTTAAAAATGGCCGTCGTACTTTCAATGTCACTTTCAACATCATTTTGTAAAATAAAAATGCAAACAAGCTCATTAGGGCAAGTCCGAGCACACGCCAATACTTCACGACGTCACATTTTAGTGTACACCACTTTAGGCCCTTTGAGGTTCTTTCAGTCTAGTCAAAGTAAGTTCAATTTATAACCCTCAGATCCTGCCTTTGGTCTATTGTGCCTCGTAGGGGAATATATCAAAGACTCGTTCGATTGGGACTTGAAAAGATCAAATACGTGCCCGATTTGAGTACCTGTGACTTTTCTGATACGATTGCTGGTTGATTATGTAGGCATGAAATTACTCGCAGGGGTTATACCTACCCGTCTTTAGGGGTTGACTTATCTGTCAATGTAGGAATCTGCTCAATTGATAG
Source organism: Thera britannica (assembly GCA_939531255.2). NCBI lineage: Eukaryota > Metazoa > Arthropoda > Insecta > Lepidoptera > Geometridae > Thera > Thera britannica. Next base: position 15,292,094 of record OW618043.2, on the reverse strand, counting down.
ATAGAGATTATCTTGACTCTTTAGATAATTTCAGCACCCTCTGTTAACAGAGTCTAAAAATATCTGCCTTAATTTATTAATGAACTGTAAATAATTCCCTTTACTTTCGAAAATATCTCATAAATTGCTTCTTTTCTATAGTCTTGATCAAGTTTTGGTTGACATATTCGTTGTGAAATACATAACCTCTTTTGAGACCTCTATGCACCTTGTACGGAACACACAAAGAGGTTTCGTAACCTACGAGTTCACGCATGACCTACTAACCCGAACTCAACGTCTAAAATAATAAAAAAAACAACAAAACATATCGAAAGACTACCGTTCGGAGGCTACTCTATGGGTGGTACGACTAACTTCATTTACCATCGATCATTATCGATGCACGGAGCTATTTGTACTATGCAACAATAGATGGCGCTTTCACATACATTCAGCACCATCATCCACCAATTAGTACCTTCTGTCTCTCTTTTTTAAGGCGTAAGAGAAAGAGAGGCACTTCAAAAGAGCGTAATGACGCTGATTGTAATTGATGATGCGATCTATCGGGGTCAATTTTGTTTGAAACAAGGATTTCTTTCTTCGTGGGTCACGAAGTAGGTGCGGCTGATTTAAAAGGATTACAGAAAAAATTTTTAGAAAGAGAAGATATGATTATAAATAAATAAAAAACCTTTAATTTCAGACTTTGATTCATAGGGGTTAGCACACAATAAAATAACTTAGAACTATTTATGTAAGTAATAAACAAGTAGGTTTACACGCACACACAATTACTTGGACACTAGGCGAGAGATCGGCCCAAGCACAGCCATCCAGTGTCTCATAAAATATGAGTACATGTTATCGGCAACGACTTTCAGCAGACTGTTGGTGCCTCCTCATAAGCGGCTTTTCAGGGATACGGTTCTCTGGCGTATTTAAGGATGAATCTAGTACCTACCACAATGCTGTTGTTTTAAAAACGTTACTCCCATAAATGCGTCCAAAATATTTAGGCATTCATCTTTAATTTGTCAATGCTAATAGCAAAAAAGCATACACCATTAGTTTCCTGTCATCACAAGATAAGTATGTCGATCGCTCGTTTATCTAAAGCCTCTCATTAATTTAGTTTTCCTTCTTTCCAGGTCACAAAACTATGGTGTTTTAGTCACAATTCCGTTCCCCACGCGCCTGTATCGCGTATTCCCGGTGATACGGGGGGCTCGTCAAGTTGGGGGGTTGCGCGTTCGAGGGGGTAGAGCGGCACGGAGGGACGGTGTACGGGGTGGCGCTGCACGGGGGCTGGGGGCGGGGGGCGCCCGCGCCCGCGCACGCCGCCACCACGCTGGTGGGGGGGCTGGTGCCGCCGCCGCGGGAGCCCACCACGGCGGCAGAAGCCTTCTGGAAGATGCCGCATAAAGGTAAATCATAGACTAAGGAATATTATATCTTTACTGCGCTGTCATAATCATGATCAGCTTGAAGAAGTCTACTGCTGGGAATAGGCCTCCCCTACACATTTCCAGGAAGAACTATTCTGAACTCCTCACATCCCACGATCTTAGCAATGTCATTGATGCATCTGGTGGGTGGGCGCCCTACTTTTCGTCATTCGGTTTGCCATTCAAGAACCTTTATTCCTTAACGGTTGTCGGTTCTTCGAGCTATATGACCTGCCCATTGCCACTTCAACTTACTAATTCTATGTCGGTTACTGCGGTGTATAGACAAGACATGCAGTTAAGGATTTTTGAGTGTGCTACGCATTCTGCAACCCAAAGGCTGTTGACAGGAAATTCCACAGAAAGAGACAAAATCTTTATACATGACTGACACCAACCTCCCTTTCATCTATCACTCACTTTTTTCTTAGACAGACTACTCATCGCTGTACCATTCAAAAGGATGCAAACTAAGTAGTAGTAAGCTTCTTGAAGAAGCCCAATGCTGGACAAAGGTCTCCCCTATAAGATCCAGGAAGAACTATTTTAATGCCTTTATCCAGATTTGCGTAGTCGGTCTTTCAGAAGACAAGACGCAAAACTCATGTTTACTAAATATCAAGTTAGTCGAAATCACCTCTTCATTTGGAGCAAATAATAATACCTACTAGTGGTAGACCACCTCCTAAATAGTAAGTTACGTCCGTGTAACTTCATGAGTTGCTTGGTTACTACGCTTATTCCAACTTAAGTCTTTACCAGAGACCCTACTACGGGATTCTAAATTATTTAATTTGAGAGGACTGTTTTCTTGTTGTTAGATCTACGCGATGGCGATGGCATCAGTGAAATGCTGTCATGTTTGATAGTGTTTCACTGATCGCCATTGCAGATGGCTTAGATGTGCGCAAGGCTTAAAACAAGGTTTTCGAAAGAGGTAACGTGTTGTAACAAGTACCTAAATGTTCACAGAACACCAAAGTACGTCAAAGGAATCTATCGCTTGAATTAATTATAATGTTTTTTTGTATAATTGTTTAACTTTAAGTTTCTTTGACAAAATAAAAGTAATTCTATTAAAAAAAAATTGATTGAAAATTTTACGAAAAATTTGCATTCGAGAAAATAGTGAGTTCCATTAGTACCAAACATCAAAACCAAATCTCAAGTCAAGCCGCTGCGCTGGCCAGGATGCTGGAAACTTGTGCCTTGTAGCTTGTAGACTGGCAACACTTGTATTTTGAAGTTAGTAGTTTCTACCTTGTTAGGGGCAATATTATTATACTACTTCTAGTGCTTTTATTGTAACTATTTTACGCCCCCGCTTTTGATTGAATTGTACCTGAATAATAAAAAACTTGAGTTACTAAGTATTGTTTATTCTGGGTAGATATACGTACCTTCTCAAAAAATTGGTTGAAGATTACCTACACTATAGTTCTTGTTCATAATTGAGGTGTGAAAAGTTTTAATAATGTTAGCAACACTGACATTGTGTCACTTTGACATGACATTGACATAAGAACAACATCAGTCACTTTCTTTTTTCAAAAATAAAAGAACATTTCCGTAGTTTTAACTAAAACTTGCGCTGAAAATCTTCGAACAAAATTATAATTACGAGTACGTAGCCGCACCAAGTTAACCGAGCTTGCGGCTATCGTGTCGCATTAGGAGACAGATAAAGACAAATAGCCCGGAAAAACACTTGTTCGAGTGAGATAAACAGTGTTTTCTTTGTGCTAAAAGAATTTAAATGATTGAGTGCCCGGCTCTTAGACGAGCGCTTGGTAGCAGAAATTTAATTCAGTTTGCGTATCTCTCAAGTAGAATCACTTTTTTTTAGTATGGGTACGCGTTCTATCAGATTTTGAAGTGCGTTTCTAGCAGTCATATCCTAAAATATATAGGTACGTTAGAAAAAATATACTCAATAACAATTCGTATTTTTTTTTTTACATTTAACTAAGTATGACAATTGAAATTATTTAAACCAACAAAAATCAACAAACATAAAATGAAATTACTTATGACCTCTAAAATCGTATCCTCATTTTGGCTGATATTATTGGACTTTCCTTGACTCCTAAAAGTTTTCAAGGCATTATTATCGGAAGAAAGGCGTCTACATATCGGAAAGAAAATTAGTTATACAAACTCAAATTTTAAATCACGGGAGTTGATTTAAAGAAAATAAGTTTTTAGAGGTCAGAAGTATTTCTATTATGTGTTTGTTGATTTGAAAAATTTCAATTATCTTTGAGTATATTTTGCTACTGACTGTACTAGGTCAGATAATCTTCATACCGTTAATCTCAGTAAGAGGATGAACCAAAATCTCAGTAACTTTTACAAAGATTACATAAAACCTTATTCAAACAATGTAAGCTAACCCTTTTGTTTGTACTGTGATCTGCAGATTCGAAATGGCTAAACGTTAGTTGGATTAAATTATTGCAAACTTGGTAATCACTTCAGCCTTACGAGTGATGTTTGTAGTTAAATTTTATTTTAAGGCGAAAACCACCGTCAATGTACTTCTCGTTCGCACATGTTGACCTTCTAAAAGATATTAAATTATTTTGCCTAAAAAAAACTTTTAAAAAACTCGTCTCTCAACTCTCTCAACTTCGACGTGTTCATTTGTTTTTTTTTTTCAATTATATGCAAGCAAGTTCGAAATATAAATAAAACCTTCTTTTTTAAAAGTTCCTATAAAAGACCTCTTTAGTGATCATGTTTCGGAGTCGAAGATTGTTCAATTTAAAAAAAAAAACAAATTACACACAAGTTTTTCATGTAGTTTTACTGGCTGCTAAAAACTACAGAAATAGACTTTCATACAACTTTTACTGGCCACTGCTCGCATGTATTTGGCCAGTCGGCAATCTCGAAGAAACTTGGCAAAATAATGCTCAAATTTCGGAGCAGATTTTAAGAAAAAACGGGTTTTTACTATCAGATTTTTGATCCTCAAAATGTTCATCCAGCTTCACAAAACTGCCAAGCATTCATAAACTAAATAGTTATTTTAGTGACACTGGCACAGAGTCATACCCAATCGTTGATAAAAATATAACACGCGTAAAAACGGCCAAACTATTTTAGCAGCTTTTATTTTATTTTAGTTCGTGAATGGTTTTTTGTGCTCATCCATTAGGGGCGTGGTTCATGCCGCGTACTATAAATTATGTCAGTTCAGACAAACAATTGGGAGTCAATGGATTCTGTGATAATTTTTTTATAGAATGCTACTTTTGTTAAAGGCCGTATAAGTACGAAAACAGTGTTAGCCTCAAGCATAGATTTTTGACACTTTTCAATAAGGAACTGTCAAAAATAAGCTTGAGACGCGACTCAGACTCAAGCATTGTTATTGCATACGGATAAGTACCGTACCAATATTCAAGTTCAAGACTTTAACTGAGGTTTATGACTTTGATGGTTCATTTATAAACCTCAATTTTGGGTTAATTAAAACTTCTTTATCTGTTTATGAAAACCTTTAAAATTAAAAAGCCACATTGAGGTAGGGTTGTCTATAAATTTTTATTTGGTTCCATTTAGCTTATACGTTTTATAATTCTATTTATAGAACCAATTTTTAATTAAATTTAGGCAGCTGAATCTTTCAGGTTTAAATCAGGTCTAATTATACAGTAGATTTATTTTAAACAAACAAGGTTGAAATCATAAGGTCCATTTTAAATAATGCCGAATTAAAAACCGGATTTCGATGATTCAAAATGGCGTTTAGCCGTACGATTAAACCACCCCTAGATAATTCAAAAACAGATACAATATAATAATAAGATGAGTATTTAGGGGGAAATTGTCTGTGCCAGGTGTGTCTATACGGGGTCGTCCCCTCTATGTATTTGAGTATATAATTATGGAAGTTTGGCTAGTCGTTATTCAACTTTTTATAGTTTTTAACACATACCCCCGAATACTGAAAGGCAACTCAGATTTAAGCACGTCTCAAGCGACGAATATTTGACAGATTTTCATGAAAATCTGTCAAATATTCGTCGCTTGAGACGTGCTTAAATCTGAGTTGCGTTTCAGTATTCGGGGGATAACATCCTATTTTTATTTTGCTTGCTTTTATTTTAATGAATAAATGATATTTGAATTTTAGCTACGTATTAACACAGTCTCACTTAAAAAACCTGAAAAATATGGACATCACTTTAAAGTTTTAAGTTGAATTTTGAAAAACAGTTAATATACCTAGCCTGGTATTTCAGCTGGTAGTAGCTCTGCCCACTGCGCTAAAGGTCGTGGGTTTGATCCCCACCGAGAACAAATATTTGTGTGGTGATCACAGATGTTTGTGTTCTGTCTGGGGTTTATGTTGTATTTTAAGTATTTATTCACATAAAAAAAATATTTCAGCATAAATCAGCTATCTGGTTCCTGGGTAACGAAAAATAGTGATAGTAAGAAACAAAGTTTCAGCAATATTTATAATTCGTTTATAACTATAGGAATCAAATAACTTAAATCAAATAGATTTAATAAACATGTTTAGGCTTTAAAAATAAATGTGTAATTAAAGCCATAGAAGCAAACACGTAAATATAATCGCTTGAACTAACAATTCACGACCTAGAACGTGTTACACCCTGTACTCAGGAATTTTAACGTTTCACTCGACTCCCGGAAAAAAACAATAAACAAAAACTAAATATATAACTACGTACGTTTATTGCGTGGTGCCATAAAAACGGGGATTAAAAATAAATCGCTTGAATAAATTGCACCTCTGAAATTAAAACACCCCCTCCCTCATACGACACGCGTACCCACTGGCGGTGTGTGGTGCGTGTTACAAGCTGAAGCGGGATGGTATAAGTGGTTTGACTCTTATACGACTTCAATTTACTGGTGGTATTACTTAAATTTGCTGGAGCGAGCTAGATTTGCCCGTATAAAATAAGAGCGTATTTGAAATTCACAGAATTAAATGTAGAAAAAAAAGTGTTGTGGACGGTAGTTTTGAAAAGGCAATTTAGTTAAATTATATAAACAATAATTAAAAAAAAAACAAAAGTGTATGAGTACAGTTTATACAGTGCGTCTACGGCGTAGCACCTATAGTGCGTTGAAGTCTTTTACTTAAAAAGTTAAATTCTAGCTATGTGTCTACAAAACAAAATATTTATAACCAACTTGGCACTCCGTTCTACTGATTCATGCCATGTTACCACAAAATAACAAATTTTAAGACTAGTCAAAACTATTGTATTTGCAAAATAGAGGTAGGTTGTTTCAATTCCATCAAGTTAAAGCTTCCTTTCTCTCAACTAATCCATCACAAAACGCTCGACTCATAAGGGATGAGTTCCTACCTACAACCACTATCTAGGGGTTTTTTAAATGTTTCTTATTAAAATAAAATGTCGTCATAGTCTTGCCAACCTCCAATCGGTACAGGCAGCGTGAGGTCTCCCAACCCGCTCGCTCTCATAACTTGCCCCTCAGCACTACGATTGTCCATTGTTCTTTTAACAGGCTCGCTTGTTAGTCGCGCGACCCGGCGACCGAGAGGTGTGATCGCGGCTCGAGTAGTCGCGCCTATATTAATTGGCGGAGCACTTTCAGGTGTAATGAAATTTATATTTGTTGAAACTTGGGAGTCGAAATTTTTACGCGAAATAACGGTGTTTTTAGTATACCTACGAGTACGATCAAATATTGTATTCACTTGTATTTTAGTAAATAAAATATTTCTTTCCAGAAAATTATCAAGTTTTTCCATTTATTGTATACTAGCAGCCGCCCGCGGCTTCGCTTCTCCTGTTCCCGTTACTTTTTCGGGATAATAAAGAGCCTTAAGTTAGATAGTCGATGAATGTTAAGATTTTTCCAATATTTTCTCTATTATTGCATTGGTTTTCATCAAATAAAGAAAACCACAGCCTTTTTTTAGCCTAACCTTTCTCCCCAAAAAGGTGCAATCACCTCCAATAATCGAAATTCCAAAACAGAACTTCAAAAACAAAGAACTAATTCCGCATTTGCAATCTGAGCACGAGCGCGTCACAGAAAAAATGGCGAAACAATAAACTGGCCTGCCCGGCCTTAATCAAAGGCCTGCCCTAAATTCGCCCACAAATTGCATCCAATTGTTCACTTTTTACCACGAGGCGTAAAGGGTGGGCAGAGTATTGTCTCACACCGATCCACAAGCGTAGGCGCACGTTTAAGCGCACTCCTATAGAAGCCCACTGGCTTGTAAGAATCGTAATTGCTCGTATTATGCCCATCTGTAATTTGCGGGGCAATAAAGGATTGTAATTGGTTTGGCGGTTTCATGGTCATCTGAAAGTTTAATGAACTATATTTTTATTTTTTTCCAGCTCGTTGAACCTATTCATATTCGTCCATGTAGTTGCAATTGAGTCATTATTTGAAACCAACTTCTCGTTTCATTTGTCGCTGATTATATCCATTTCTCAATCTCAATCTTTCAAAAAGAAACTAGAAATCTCTTTTATTTTTGCCTGTGGCTTATGGAGTGATGCCAAAAAATCTCCAAAAAGACTTATCCTTAGACATCGGAAGGTCTTTAACGGATCCAACACAATGTCTCGGCAGTTAAAGATTAGATAAAAACTGTAAAAAACTGCGGTTTTCTGGCACCGCGAAACCCTTTTTTAATCGATCCTTTTTATTTTCGCAAAGCGGATTATTTTTAAGGGTTAGTTTTTATTTTTTTGCCGAAGATGCACCAACGTATTGTGGTAGATAGACGATAATATCTATGAAATACGTTGGATTATAAAACATTGTATAGCTTTAAATCCACTTGAGTTTAAAATTGCGGGGTACCTTGGCTGTTGAAAGGGATACTTAATTTTTTTTTATCTGTTTTTTATTTTTAGCGAAATATCAGTTTTAAACAGCAATTTTAAGTTAAGCTTAGATAACTTAGAAATAACTTACAAAAAAAATATTGCGTGAAAATAAAAAATAAATAAATATTTAGACAATCCACACAAAACTATCTGGCCCCAAACTAAACAGAACTTGTACTATGGGAACCAGATAGCTGATATACTACTTATATGCATATTTTTTTGTAAATACATACTTAGAATACAATATAACACCCAGACAGAGAACAAACATTTGTATTCACCACACAACTATTTGTTCTCGATGGGGATCGAACCACGTCCTCCAGCGCAGAAAGCAGAGCTACTACCAACTTACCTGTGAAGGCAGTTACATGTGATACTTATCTCCAAATCGGCGCATCGAGATTTTCTTTAATCGAGAACCTCTGTCTCGTCAATTCATTAAGACAGACGAGTTATGAACTTTACTTTCGTTTTTTGTTGTAGATGAGCTCATGCATAGCGCGGCGATGGGCGGAGGTCTGTTCGGCTGTTCCTCTGCCGGGCACAGCGGGATCAACCAACTCGGTGGGGTCTACGTCAACGGCAGACCTCTGCCGGACTCCACCAGGCAGAAGATAGTGGAGCTGGCGCACTCCGGAGCCCGCCCGTGTGATATCAGCAGGATACTGCAAGTCTCCAACGGCTGCGTCTCCAAGATACTAGGCAGGTCAGTATCGGTTGTTGTGGAAGGTTGATGTAAATTGTTGGACCTAATTTACTTTTTGCTTGCTCGTGTGGCTTTATTTTTTATTGTTATTCATGAAAATGAATTATGTATTATCACTAGAAGACATGACGTTAAAGACTTGAAAATATCACCAGCGGAATTTATCCGTTTTTACTAAAGATGACGTCATCTCTCCCAACCACTTGTCGAACGTTTCAAAGCACGAAATGTACTTAAAAATTAAAAAAGACATGAAAATAATTTGTCTGAATCTTAAATATAAGTATTATTTTTATGGGATGTTAGTAACTCGAAGTAGAGAGCTATGGTACACATTCGTTCATCATCATCATCACATCATATTTTAATGTAATCTGATTGTGTGCCCTTTGTGCTATTGCCATTGCCCCTACACTTATACAATTCATCTGTAATCCTATTAAATAAATTCTCAAAGTAACCCACATTACTAAGCACCCATAACAATTAAACCGAGTACATCGAATTATTTAGCACAAAACCTATTGTAGAAAAACATCTTGACGGGGTCAAATTCGTTCGCCACGCGCACCAAATTGATGGAATTCCCACAATACCGCCCAAGACGAGGCACAATGAGGTTCACAATACCACCGAATACACCGGACAAAATTAAGGAATATTTCAATGACTTAATCAATACAATACATTCCCATACAAGCTTTGTTTTTGTATAGCGTTTTGCTCCACATGCTAGCTGGGAATCGACATCGGGTGACGGGGTAGTCTGGGGTGCAAAAATGCAAGGGTGCCACTCATTTCCACGGTTTCCTTGATTGCGATTTTATCTGGGTATCAAGGAGGATTTGTGCCCTCTCGGTAGGTGACAGATGATTGAAAGCAATGGGTGCACAATTGTTTATCCTAATTCCTTTTTGATATAATTTTGCAATGACGAAAAAAATAACCTTATTTGTTATTCTGTTAAGTCTGGAAGTAGATTTATAGAATCTAGAGAGGTTGAGTGATATAAAATGTCTACCATGCGAGGGGGTGTCTAACGTACTTAGGGAATCAAGTTTGTGATACTAACTCTTTTATATTACTTAATAATAGCTCCGTACAAAAAAAAATCTAACTCATCTTTCAAATAATTTAAATTGAAGTGAAATTTAAGTTTTCATTATATTAGGACAAAAATAGGAATAACAATAAATGAAAGAAATCATAATAATGCCAAAACTAAGGTGCTGACTGACATAATAATAGGTCCATGGGAACATAACTGTCAAAGCAATACAATAAACTAATGCAAAAGACGTCAATCAAAGAAACTTGACTTTTAATACAGGGTGTGCCTTTCAGGGTTGTCCCACGACCGCCCCTAAATAAAAATCTAAATACAACATTATTTTCTAGTAATTGGCACCCCTACTGTGATCCGCTTGACGCCACTTCAAGAGATCTTATAGGAAAATATATTTGGTACCCTGTGCTACCCTCAGGCACATGTTGTTATTTTGTTTCGTTTGTTGTTGCTTCTGTTCCCAACTTTACCTTATGTTGTGGTTGATTGGCTTTTAATGCTCGTTTAGTCTAGATTTTGAGCTTTTGCTTTGTTATAACAAAAACACTTATGGGTTAACCTTTTGTGTGCTTTGTCTAACTTTGTTTTTATGCCCAAAAAAACAAATGAAGATTCATCGTGTTTAACATTTTGACATAAAATATTTTATTGCAAACCTGTTTGGTTAGTATATTTGTTGAAACTATAAAATCTAGATTTCAATGCAAGACCTTCTGTCAAATTATCACTTGTGCGAGCCACCTTCTGATGCTATAAGGTCGTGGGTTTAAATCCAGTTGTGCATCAATACATTTACCTACTTATTACAAAAAAATAACATACAATTCTAGCAACGGCACTTTATCGTATAAAATACCGATGACTGAAAACTGAAAGCTTCTGCCAAACTTAATGATTGGACGTTTCTGACTACTCCTTAGACATCCTCAAAAGAGGTTTTGTAGGTTACTAGTTTAATAAATAAGTTCTGAAAAGTTGTCTACCGAGTTTCAAGGATTACAGTCACAAATTGTTATTTTTTTTTAATTGCCGATGTCTGAGCCCTCAATTAAGATCCTTGAAGTGCACTGTCAAGTTCAGATATATCTACAACCTGTCACTATTTAAAAGCCTTTAGCAAAAAGATAATTTTAATCCGATTATCAAAAACTGTACATTTGAATACAAGACTGGCATCCTGTGGCTTTGCTCGTGTTGTACTCGTGAATCATCAGAGCTTGTCTTTATTTTTTTCCAACATTACTTCATTTTGGATGATGTGATGAATTGTATATTTTGTGGTCATATTCAACAGTATTTTGATAAAAATATACATTAAAGTTTGTTTTTCATTAATAATTAAAAACATACTTATGAAATCGACACCTATCTTTATGTGTGCGATATGGTTCCAAATATTCTGAAATAAATAAATTAAAACAATTATTTTTTGGTGCAACCGATGTACAAGTATAATAATATCTCCTATACAAATAATATATCCTCATTCTGGGATAAAAAGTCGTAAAAGCCAACTCATATGAATGAGTTGAATTGAAACATTTATTTTATGATGCAACCGATCTATAAGTAGATCTCGTCTCATAGACACATACGAAGAGAATAAAATAACTCTGGATATATTTATTCCCTCTTGGAAGCTGGCAAGTGCACTACGACATGTTTTTCCCACACACCCCATACATTCTTATCGTGCCAATTAAAGAAAGGGGTTCTAAAGAGTACCTTAGGGCTTTATAAAGGGCAAGCATGGCAGGACTCCTAATTAAGGAGGTACCCCGTTGAGCCGTCCTGACTTTTGGTTTTGGGAAAGTGGTCTACTTATTGTACTGAGTACTGCGTTAAGTGGATTGAAAGTACTGATAAACATTCAAAGCTTTGTTAAGGAAACTGGCGTTTAGTGGGAACTAAATCTCATTATTCGAAGGAAAGTTATTCAAAAACCAAATCAAAATAATTTATGTCAGTAAAATTAAGTTGTGGAAACAGAATTTAAATCTTTACAGTTTTGCGCACATCGCGATGGCGATCATACAAATACAAATACAAATACAAATGCCTATGCAGAATCTGATCGCCATCGTAGATCGCCTAGATGTGCGCAAGGCTTAACTAGGCAATTATGCAATATTTAATGAGGCCTTCATCGCTAGCACGGAGTGGACACTAGTAGTAGCGTCTTCGAAAACTTTTTAGCGCCAGGTAAAGATGAAAGCAAATGTATGGCACTGCTTATAGTATATTACCCTCAGAAGACTAAAACCCCTCCATCACCTCAATAAGAGACGACTTTAAGTTTGCACCAAGTAATGATATAGATAGATAGATTAATACTGTATTGTACACAAAATAAGACTTTATAGACTGAGGCCCGTATTCCGAAACAGTGCTTGAGTCTGAGTCAAGCCTCAAGCAAAGATATTTGTCATTTTTCAATGGAGAGCTGCCAAAAAACCTATGCTTGAAGTGCTTGAGGCTTGACTTAGACTCAAGCACTGTTTCTGAATTCGGACCTAAGTAGCAGAACAAGTGGTTAAATAATTAAATAACAAGGTCATAATAAACATCACTAATTTTTTTGTTATCCGTCACTCGTTTCATTATTCAGATTAAGATCTGGACCACCATAACATTTTAGTATACCTAGGTCTTGAAGGCGAGAGAATGATCTTCATAAACTCTACCAGAGTTAGTTCTAAAGTCTCATAGAAATGATTAACTAAACAAACGTCTGAAACGCAACATGTTTCTAATCCCTTGTTTGCAAAATCGCATCAGCCGCGCCATTGGACCGGCAGAAGTGCAGTAACTCAGTTTAACTCACATTTAAATAACCACTTCAAAAACAATCTCTCGTAAGTGGCTACACGTTGCCCCTGAAACTATCTACAATCTATCCTTTAGGGGTGCAGCAGATGGACTTCACTGGTGAATTCAGAGGGACTTCAAGTTTGCAGTCTTGTCTAAACTTTTGTCTATTTCTAGAGATGAGATTATCGGCTACTCAAATACATTTGTTAGAGACTGCTATTACAAACTACAATTTGTTTATTCAGAAGATTTTATTTGACGCAAGTACCTAATATTACAAACCAAATTCGGTTTTAAATTATTAAAAAAGGTTTTAATTAGTTGATTTTGTTATATTGATCATAATAAGCTGAGGTGTCTTAGGAAGTTAAGGAAATAGATCACGTAGTTAGTGGCTTCTGTGAGATTTATCTGTCTGAAATTTGACAATAAATAGCCAACTACAAAACTAAACTTTAAAACAGCCACTAAAAAGTTCCCTAGAAAGCGCCAGTGAAGTCCATCTGCCAGCACCCTCGAATAAATGCGTTCTATCGACCGGTAACCACTGCTGTGCTTTAGTCTCCGTCTTTAGAAGCTGGAAATGAATGATAAACAATAAATTGGTCCCGCTGCCGTATTGTTTGATTTGCGACAGATTTCGATCAATTTGTTATTGTTGAATCGGTAAGTTCAGTGCTCGGTTGGACGTTTTGTGTGCGATTTGATGTTATCTACCAACGCTGGTGATTTTCCACTTCGGTGAACTGATAATGAGCTTGATAAATGAGTAATGGTTAATCGTTTTCATTCAAAATTATTTGATTTTTTGACTTGCCTTTCAGCTCAGTTGGTAGTAGCTCTACCTTCTGCGCCGTAGTGTGGGTCGATTTTCACAGAAAAAAAATATTTGTGTGGTGAACGCAGATTTTTGTTCTTTGTATTATATTAGCTATCTGGTTCCCATAGTACAAACTCTGTTTAATTTGAGGCTAAATAGTGTTATGTGTTTTGTCCACAATATTGATTTATTAAAAACAACAATTCATTTTTATTTTTAGCTTATAATAAACATATTATTATTTTGCTAGAGAAGAGAACCAACTTATGAGAATACATACTAATTATAGTAAAAAAAATACACAAACCTATATGAGTAACCTATTCGATTTGTTATACGATGTGGAATAAGGTGATAGTCAGAATACGTCCCAAACATTACATTTGACACTGTCATTTTGCCGCTAATATGTCTGACAGTAGCTACTAACAGTTTTTAAATCCGAAATTAAAATGTCTTCAGCACATCCCCCATCCCCCTAAAAGCCTTCGGGCTATACAAAATTGCTTGCGGCACAAGCACAGGGTATCAGATTGGTACCCTTACCGATAATAACTATTTAAGCGATCCACAATACCTAAATAAACATTTGGCAAATGACAATTGTGTGTTTATTTTGAGGGATGACATTGGAATTACAGTTTTTGTGTCGGTTTCTGTGTTTCTGTGACCTACTTTGGGTACTATTGAATTTTGTAACTGTAATTTTTGATACACAATGGAATAATGTACAATCAATGTTTTTTTAATACAGTTAACCGGCAAATTGTATTATAGTTTATGTACAATTTGTATTTTATAACTTTTGAAACAATCTTATTTTTTCAACACAATTTTTATTAACAACGTTATAGTTACCATGAATTAAATTTGTTACATTATATGATATTTGACTCCCGATATTTTGACACAGTTGCATGCACCATGATCACGGGTTATACTGAAGTCCACGAGTAAAAGAAATGTTATGGTTTCATAAAAATTTAGTAAATCATAAAAATTAAGAAATGAATGTCAAATTATTCTGTATTCCGCAGTTTTTTACTATCGCCTATTTTTTCTTCATGAAAAAGAAACATCTGCGGCGTAAAAACTTTCTTGAAACCTATTCACTAGATTAAAGTCTTGTTACCAATCTAAAGTTTTTTTTTAGTCTTGAGTCCTGGTACGCTAACCAAAATATACTAGTCGTGGGAAAATTGTGAGCTGGATTGTGGACTGAGGGTAAAGGTTTGTTTTATTGAGGAACTGACTGCCCCTTCAGAGCATTTTGAAAGATACTCGTATGAAACCACTGAACTTGTTTATGGAAATTCGCAATGAACAAGTTGTGTGTGTGTACTTTGACCTTTTAAAGGATATAAAATCTCTGAACTTATTTATCAAAAACTGCGAGTAACTATATTTTGTAATAGAATATTTTTGATCAAAAGATAAGCAAACCTTTTGTACAAAAACGTGTTAGAATTTAATGTAATTTTGAACTAAACTGTGTCAGATTGTACACAAAATAGTTGCTGGTGTTCATCGCCTTTATCAGTGAGCAAAGTCACGGGCATAACCTAAACAGCATAGTACACCTTGAGCCTAAATCTAATCCAACAGTTTCCATTATCCCTACATCGACAATCGTATTGCCAGCAATCGATTGTTACTAATATCGACACATGTCGATCGCAACAATAGCATAGCTCAAGTACATCCTGTGTCGATATCGAACTATCCCAACCCTAGTTATTATTAACAACTCTTATTTCCCTGTATTTAAGGTTGAATTTGGCATAAAAACTGGGCACAGTAAGCAATAGTAATGTTGTATCCGTTACCTATCTTATTCAATCCCATCTTAATTTGGTACTTATTTGCAACGATATAAGGTGTAATTTAGCTTAGATTTTGATAATATTTAGCCTGTATAGGCACTTCAATTTAAGGGGATAGTTGCTGAGATTACGTTTGTAATTGTGTTTTAATACTTTTCGAGTGGGAAGGGAAACAGAATATGGAAATGTTGTTTTACAAAATGTTTGTAACGGTTTTAACAGCTTGATAGTACTTAGGTTCTATTGTTTTAAATGGGTTCTTATTTCTTCGTATCGTGTCACTGATTCTTTTGAACCAAGTGTGGTGAAAGGGTTTTAAGTGTGCCTCAAAGAGGCTTATTAAAATTGAAGACTGTTGGCATGTCATTTAACTATGACTCTTTTAAACCAACTTTTTTAGTATCATTTTTGTAACGATTAAAGTACTAACTTACTACCAACTGATGAAATAATGAAGGCAAAGATCACTGTCGATGTCAGCTCGCCTATTTTGACCCTATGAAATATTTCATCATCATCAGCCTGGGTCCACAGCTGAACATAAGCCTCCCCTATACATTTCTAGGAAGAACGATTCTGAGATTTTGACATTTTGAAGACTTTGAGTGATTATAAAAACACTGAACTTATCTATCAAAAATCGTGAACAACTTTCTAGTTTTGACATCAACATACTATTTATGCAAAATCTTAACACGTTTTCCTACTAAAAAGATTGCCGAAATGTTTTTTTACTTAAGAAAAATAGATAAAATATGTTCAGTGCTTTTTATATTTTTCAAAAAGTCAAAGTATTTGAGCGAGTAGTTGATTCACGGAGTTGTCTTAAGATTGTCTGTTTTCAAGGGGTTAGGTATTTTTTTTAACAAAATATTTTTAATCAAAATTATTCCCAATTTCAGTTCTAAGTATCTGATTTCCACTGTTTCTTTATAGCATAACAAAACAATTCTTACAAAGTCAAAAAAATATATTTTTTTAAGATGCTCTAGGTATTTTTTAATTTTTTGATTGCAAGCTCATGCCCATTTGCAATTTTATCACTTTCCAAAATCCAAACTAAGTTCAGCTTTACGCGCAGATATTACGAGACGGGGTCCATAAAGCCCCGCGCCATTGGGGGGTCCAAGCCCAGAGTGGCCACGACACCAGTGGTCCAGAAGATCGCTGACTACAAGAGGGAATGTCCGTCAATCTTCGCCTGGGAGATCCGGGATCGTCTGCTCAGTGAGAACGTGTGCAACAACGATAATATTCCTAGTGTGAGTATCTTTTGAATTGTTTATTGATTTTATAGTGTTTACTACACTTAAGGAAATCACAAAGATTTTTATAATGTCCCAAAAGTTAAGAACGGGATTTGAACCCGCGACCTTCCCCTCGGTACGAGGCTGCGCTGACCACTGCGCCATCGGATCCTAATCACACTCGACGAATAACTCTTAGGGACTGTTCGGCACTAACGCGACTTTTGGGACATTATAAATCTCTTTTGAATTGTTTGCATGCTTTGTAGATTAGCTGCTAACGTGCTGTAGTGTAAGCCTACCATGAGCTCTGTCTGGCTCTGCTTTTGAGTCTGTGTGAGTGCTCACCAGTGCATTATACTGAGTGCAGTGTGACGTTTTGACGTCGGATTTATTTCGACAACACTCACACAGACTCAAAACCAGAAACAGAGCCAGACAGAGCTCATGGTAGGCCTACTGGTGTGGTATAAGCGATGTAACACGGTCAAAGTGTGCTTAGAAAAAGTATCTTCTCTTCTTCTGAAATTTAAGGGCTTAACTCTTGTCGGGGTTTTGATGCAGTTTTCTCTAATAAAGTCTTTCGTCTTCAAAGAAATTCAAGTGTTTCATGTTCATTTTAGATGCATTTATTCAGCATGAAAACAGTGGTAAGTGCACTTAGAACTGTTAACTTGACAAGCAAAGCCAAATTATTATGCACCAAACACATACTCTGCATTGTTTATAGTGCTTTAACCTAACGTCTGTATGTACACACATTCTAATCTAATTTTAAAATATCACAACATTCAATGAAATTCTGACTGGCCTCTAGCTCAGTTGGTAGTAGCTCTGCCTTCTGCGCCATAGGTCGTGGGTTCGATCCCCACCGAGAACAAATATTTGTGTGGTGAAAATAAATGTTTGTTCTCTGTCTGGGTGTATATTGTATTCTAAGTATGTATTTACAAAAAAAAAAAAAATGTATTCAAGTATTATATCAGCTATCTGGTTCCCATATTACAAGCTCTGCTTAGTTTGGGGCTGGGTAGTGTTGTGTGAATTGTCCACGATATTTATTTATTTATTTATTTAATTAAATAATTTCTAAACATACTCTCCTCCGCCTATTGTGCTGCCCATCAAAATAATCCGTACAAAATGTCCCTGCACTTTAAAATTCTTCCTTTATAATCCAATTTTGCAATAATTTTATGCGAGCATATGTTTCGGTATGCGGGACCCATTGTCCGGCTATAGGCCCTTGCCGTCAAGATAGACTGGACATAATACGGACTTTATACCCAACATAATTGATGACGGCTTAAATTTTAGGTCGGGCCGTTGATGGCACCGTTTTATTTGGTTTTTGTGTGCTATTGCTATACAAATGGCAGTCCATTCAGTTTGCGAGTTCATAAATTTCGATATTTGTAAAGGTTTTAGATAAAAAATACCGCGGCAACTATAATGAAGACGAGACAAATTGCGATGCCGAATGCAACAGTTTTTATCTTTTCTCATAATTGTAAAACAAAAGTAAAAAGACGTAATTACTTTTGCATCGGAATCGATTCCGTTTGCAAGCGAGTCACGAAAAAAGTAAAAATGAAAGACAGCGGTCCGTATGAAAAATATCTCGTACAAGATATTAAAAATAATGCTTGCGATAAAGTTGTAACCGAATTGACACCACGAGTAATCGAACCAGACGTCTCGAACATCTGCGCGGTTACAAAAAATAACAAAGCAAAAATTGTAAATTCTATCTATTCATCGGGCCAATTTTTCTGTTAATAATGTCACAACTCGAAAATCATGTTTTTGTGATTCCGCCAGCGTGCAGTAATGTAAACACTTGGGTATACAATGACACGGGGCAAAAAAATGTTTTGTGTTTTCGAGTTCGAGTCTTTGGTTTTGTGGATATGTCATCTTTGATCTCAAGATGCAGAATGCCTATTTCTATATAACAATATGTAAATTATTTGAAGTCTCCGTCTCAATGTTTACTAACAATTAGGTAATAGACTAGTGGAATCTCGCGTGACTTTGTTGGCCACTTTATAGGTTGAATATCAGGAATTAGTTTATTTTGTAGGAATGCTAAACTCATAATGAATTGAATTGAATTAAGGTTTTAAATGTTGCTGCAATTATTCTATTTTATACAGTCAGTAGTAGAATCTAGGATGAGTTATAATAATGAACTTTATGTTGACTATTTAAATAGTATATTTTAATATAACTTGACCATTAAAACGAGACGCTAAGGTATTAAGAGAAAGGGTCCGCAACGGGATTACATAAAAGCTTTAAACTTTCATCGAGTGAAATCCTCAACGAGGCTCGTCTACATGCCAGACAAAAACACCTATAACCATAAGCAATCATAAACGTACCTACTCCACCCTCCTAACGAGAGGGCACAAAATCGAAATACTACCCCTAGAAGATTCGGCGCCAAAGGGGCTATTTTTATGACTGTCGTACGTACGCACTCGGCCCACTGGGCAAATAGGTGAGGAGTACAGTGTTATACACTTACACACGTGTTAGAAAGAGATAGGTGTTTATCGTGCGTTCCGTTGCCTAGTCATAACGGTCGAATGGGCGTGATGTTTCTTACCAACAGAAAGCGGACAAAAATACGTGGAACAATCGATTGCGGCTCAGCGGTAAAAGGGCGCAAGCGGCAGCGGGAGCGTTTGTCAAACACGTTTTACTCAATATCTGCTATTTCTGGGATATTCGCTAGTTGTCTTCAGTAAATAGCTAAAACTTCTTCAATTCATCAAAGCTAAATATTTTTTATTACTATCATAAACACTTGATTTTTAAAGTTTGGTAATTATTATTGAGAAAACAACAGTATAACTCAATAACTTTATTGTCATCACATTGGTAGTACCTATATCATGACTTCATTCGAAATGGTTATCTAACTAAGCTGTTAATATACTTTACTATATTATGCAGACAAATCCTCTGATCATTCAGCCAAGATTGAAGCATTCACATAACTCGCTATCTCCGTAAACCGCCGCGCCATCAGAAAGCATCAAGTGCACTTACGCCTTTTTTCTTCCCGCGCATGATACTATAATTCCACAGTTTACGCGTGAGTGCACAGAACATTTGCCGTCGCATTCATACTTATAGTGATTCCGTAAAGATCTGCATTGAGTTATATTCCCCTCCTTGTCAGACGGATTAGCGTCAAAAGCTTATGATGGCATTGAAATTGACGGTTTTAAGTTCACAGATATTTATGGAAATGTGAGGGAATTTCGGGAACGAGACTGTAGCTATAGCGATGGAAACTTTCAGATATTTCTATACCTCGGCACGACTTATTTTCAATTATGAACCGAAGTTAAGACGATACTTGTAGATAAGTTTAGTAGAGCTTTAAAATTAAACGGGCTTAAAATATATTTTCTATAGGAAAACTGTTGAACGGCTTAAGTTCTTGAGTACATCAAAATATTGACTAGAAAAGAGTAAGCGTTGACAAACCTCAAATAAAAAAATTCTTAACGTCTAAAAACAAACGCACCTCTATGCAAAACAAAACGAATCTAAGCACAAAATCTTGTGTACCAATCATAATGTAAAACAGCGTAACTGACATTTAGGAAAACCACCGATCAACTGTTGCGAAACCGAGGAGCGTTAAATGCGATTTGGAGACATCTAATTTAAATTTAGAAATTCATGAGTTCGATCGAGCGACGCGCATTGGCCCAACATAAATTGAGCGCTTCTGCTGAAAATTACCCTGACGATGCCATAGAATGTTGCATAAATGAGTTAAACTGAAAATAGAACCTTTATTTTTTAAGTCAGTTCAGCATTCTTCGTAATAGCATTTTTCTCAGGGTTTTATAACGTTTCGAAAAGTCAATAGATTTTTTTGAATAAAATTGCTGTTTATGAGACGGTTTTTTTTTAATTCTGTTTGTAAGTAGAATAATAAATTTTAGTAGCTTAGTACTTGCTTACTAAGCCAACATTCTTATTCCGCTCATTTTGTTAGAAACTTGAAGAGAGTTTTCAGTGTGGAGCAACGTGGGATCCGAGTTTAAGGAACTCGACACCGCCAAAACTGGCTACTGTCGAGCATTTTGAAGGCTTCCACGTATTATATAGCCATACTATAGTGTACACAGGCCTTTGGCACCAAAAATCGGCTTTAAAGTAAAATGAGCTATAAAACGCTCTTTTTAGATTCGAAATTGGTTGAATACAAAGTTTCTGAGTTAGGCAATATTCGATTGTCATCCAGACTTTTAACGTTCGTAACGATAACAGAGATAATGTTTTGACGAGGTTCACTTTTTTCCTCTATAATTGTCGCATTTGACATTTTATATGTCGATTAAGATCGAAGTTATGTTCACCTAAGTGTTAGTAAACACTTTTGACCTTATCAAATTAGTTAAGAAAACCGATTGTTATTTCAAATCAACGTTACGTTACGAAAACAGGAGTGATTTTAAGGTTAAAGAAGTTTATTTTCTTATAAACCAAACAGTTCACTTATAATGAGATATTGTTTTTAAATTAAAGTGTTATTAATGTAAGGCATATAATACTTTAAGGCATTATAAAAATTGTTTAATCGTGTAAGATATTAAAACTAAAAAAGACTTTGCAATCTAAACAGCTACAGTATAAACACTGAATACAATTTTCAGGCTATTTACATTTCGTGTCACTAATTCGTGACTGTTCAAGATTCAGACCAAGTGCTTGTTTTAGTACGACCAAAGTGACACTTGAGTTTGATAGTATATTCCTTCCATGGTATTATGTCAGTACAACATATATCGGGTGTACATAAGCGGTTTCATTTTCGTTTACACGCAAAACTGTTGTAATTGGAGACTGTTCGTGTTGTTACGTTTTTTTTTTTGAGGTCCTGTGACTTTCCGTTGTAAAGATGTTAAGTTCACAAGAACAAGAAGTTTCTTTGTTTTTTTATTAAATTTGTTTAATGGATTAGTAATGCATTTTACTTGGGTGTACCTCGCACATATCTGCCTGCAGTCAGTAATCCAACCATGCAGTCAGTAGGATTTTAGCTCTATAATGGTTTATGGTGCAATATTAAATTGTTAGTTTCGAAGTTGTCGAGGGTGACCCAAATTCATTGCTCTTGAGTGTATTTTTCTTACTTTTGTATACACTCCAAATAATAAAATTACTATTATGAGGGCTTTAAGGTAGGTATATTTTTTGTTGATATATTTCTGCACTATCTTAGAGTTACTAAACTTGAGAGCGCTACAAATACTGCTGTTTCTTTCGACCAGAAATAATAAGGGAGGAACTCTCTCCGTCAAAATTTAAGCATTTTATAATCATCATCAATACATCAAAATACACATGAATATAAACGTTATCTACAGTTTAATAATAAGCACAATTACATTTGTACTTGCCCCTCTGAGACCCTTCGTTACGCGATGCCTCCCGCTCACTGTCACACAAGCAGATATCCTTGAAAGTATTAATTTGAGGGGCAATGCTCCATTTTGATACAAAGAATAAATAAATAAAAAATGTGGACAATCCATGCAACACGAAGCAATAATGTACGACCCGTTATTGCACAGCATGATAATGTACAGCAGGTTAATGTACACACCGTTATTACGATGCCAGGGTTTGGATTAACGGGGCGTTCAATAAAAGGTCGCGAAATAACATGCTGTACAATGTCGTCACGTGTTGTTATTGTACGCACCGTTATCACGATGCCAGTTAAGCCTCGTGCACACTGTAGCAATTCAATATTGATTTTTGCTGTTTTGTTCAGGCAGTGGATACTTGTACTTGTCCTTGGGACTTTATAGGGCGGATCCGACTTGGATAGGTTAGGTTATGTTAGAACATATAAATAACGCACAAGGCGAGCGAGCAAAGCGAGCGTGCCGCGGCAGCGGCCGCCGCAGTGCCAGAAAATGTTTTTTTACATTTACCCCAAAGGGGCTATTCTCATATGGAGCAGTATCAATTGCCTACAAAAAATAAGAAATAATTGAATTGCCTCAGTGTGCACGGGCCCTAATGGCATCCAATTAACATGCTGTACAATAACATCACGTGACAATTTTGTGCACCCAGTTAATTCGCAGCCAGTTATTGTACGGCAGGTTAAAACGAATCCAAAAAACGAAAAAAGGTTTCGTTTTAACATGGTGTACAATAACATGCTGTACAATAACTGGACGTACATTAACCGGACCCAACACTATTTAGCCCCAGATTAGGCAGAGCTTGTACTATAGAAACCAGATATAGCTGATATAATACAGAAGGAAAAAACATCTGAGTTCACCACACAAAATATATTCGATCTCGATGGGGAACGAACCCACGCCATGGCCTAAGAAGATTCATGTATTGTATATTTTTAAATTATTTTTAATAAAGGCCTGCGCACACCTAGCCCGCTGGCGTCGGCGATCAGTGAAACGCTGTCAAATTTGACAGCGATATTTGACAGCATTTCACTGATCGCTACCGCCAGCGAACTAGGTGTGTGCAGGCCTTAAACCAACAGAATGTAACAGTTTAAGTAAGTTTTTTCCTTTCTGATTCGAAGGACTAGTGACACGATAAGAATAAGTTCTAGACCATCCTGCTCCATCATTGGCTACATCGTCGCTTACCATCAGGTGAGATTGTAGCCGATGGATGGTCTATACCATGTAAAAAAGTTAGGTGTCAAAAGTTTTAATTTCTGACACTGTTTGCCATTAGTCATAACGCATTTTTTTATATTTTGACAGATTTTTATAAGTAGGGCAACGAGATCAATTAAATATCAAAAAAATTAGTAAATAATTCGAAAAATTTTATATCTGTTTACCAAGCTCAATCTTCAGACAAAGCAAAACATCTGCAGTCAAAACTCTCCGTCATAATCATCAAAAACACTCCAAACCAAAATCACAGACAACAATTTAGACCCATAATGAACTCAGCGAAAGCTTCACATGCAACCCCTTGCAAAAAGCTCCCCCTAGCGGCCGCACCCCAAAACCTCAGGTCTCCGCGGGTTAAGCGAATACGTTAAAATGTTTATAGATAATACCATAGGTAATAGTAATTCTAATTCTGCTCAGGGGTCGTTCTACCCCTGTATGACGTAATCTGTGCCCGCACCAACGGAATGCGTATTCATCCTAATGGCTTTTGTCCGGATCTCATCGGTTTGTTGTTGAATTGGCAAGGAAAAGTATAGTATGTGGGTGCATGTTTCTGCTTTTCTTTGGGTTTTTTATGCTTAGGGTACCGGTTAGCTTTCCCACGAATTAATTTATTAGGCTTTTTAGCATTAGGCAGAACTTCTTCTTCCTGCCCTTATCCTACTTTATGTGGGGTCGGCACAACATGTTCTGCTCTTCCCTCTGTCAGCCGTCATCACTGCGTTCACTCCTCGCATATTCATGTCATCGTTCACACATTTCATCCATGTTTTCTTTGCTCACCATGTTTATCCACATCCATACTCATCACTCTTCCACAGTCACATGACTTTTATTCCTCCTCAAGACATGCCCGTACCACCTTGGTGCCAATTTGCTCCTCAATTTTTCTGTCACTACTTTCAAACTTTCCCTGATGTCCTCGTTCACAACATTGGGCAGAACTAAATTATTAAAATTATGCATGTTATGAAACTTGCCAGTTTTGCCTGTCTTAGTTAAAATTCTCATGACATATTTTTTATAAATAAATTCACGTATTTTTCTTATTTTCTGAAGTCATAAGCAATTTGTCAAATCATCAATCAACTCAACCAAACCCACAAATTCGTTTAACCGCGTAAACGTTCATTTACCTTTAACGTTTTTTTCCCAAAGACCACCAACGCATCGGCTCTCGAACACTATCGATAGCTAGATGCACCGATACGTCTCACCTAATGAGAAGCGCTCGCGCAACGCGGTGACACCTGTCAACTGTCACTGTCAACGTGACGTAAGAACGCCCGCGCGTTCGGCGATCGAAAATGATCTATGAGCCTCGTGGTCGCGAAACATGATATAATTATGTTCAGTTTTAATTAGATGCTGTGGAGATTATGATTTTATCTGGATAAAGAGTTGGATGTAAAAGTATTATGTTAATCTTGACAGGACATTATATCGGGTCTTCTTAATATATTTAATACAATTTCAAGGTTAAAAATGTTAACAAGACGTTTTGATTTTCCATTTATTTAGAGCTTCATCAATGTGAACATATTTAAGTTGACCTACTAATTGATAAACAAAGATTTTGACATTGTAACTACTGTCAGTGTCAACGCCGCATCAAACTTTTCATTACCCAAAAAATCAACCGACCTTTTGTATCCCATAAATGCCAAAAAATGCACATTGTATCATTTTACGTCTTGGCGCACGCCTGTCACGGTGAGGTAGGTATCTGGTTTCGCGCGATCGTACGGTAGTTGCCGGATTTTAGGCATCGTTACACTTATTAGGCCTGAAATACACATGTCTGCAGCACAATGGCATGTTATGAGCACACAAAAACCACTGGCACGTGTGTTCATTTAGGATGCTTGGCCACTGGAACGACCAGCGAATTTGTGCAAAAGTCACACTTTTCTTTCTAATGGTTGGCATTGCTCTTTTTCTCTTCATTGCAGTAAGCTAGGTAACTTTAGAGGCATGTTTCTAGGTACCTAACTAATTGCATATTTTTCATAATTATTTTTTAGACATATTTGCTTCACCGTAGCCTTTGTTATAGAAAAAAAACAGGAATTTACTAATTTTAATACATATATACTGCTTGGTAGTATTTTTAAGTCTATTTTGCATACATACGAGTGTACTAAATGCTATCGATTGTACTTATAATATTACCAGTAGTGTCAAACGACGAAGAAAATAGGTAAAAAAAGAAGATTGACAGTGATGTTGGGTTTGAAACCGATCATATGGAATCTCCCGTAATTCAAGTAAAAAAAAAGGATGAGCCTCTGACAACCCCCTAAGACATCCTAGAAGATCCTCCTAAGGCCTGCGCACATCTAGCGCAATGGCGATGGCGATCAGTGAAACGCTGTCAAATATCGCTGTCATATTTGACAGAGTTTCACTGATCGCTATCCCATCGCACTAGATGTGCGCAAGGCTTCAGATCTTTAAATACCAACTAGATATAACAGTCATTTAGCGATTTAGTTTTTATTTTCTAATTAAAATCCAAAAAAAATATTTTATTTTAAAGCTTTAGTATAAAATATGCGTATAATTTTGCCTTGTTAATAAAAACCCAAGCCATATTCGGCTAACTCTTAAAAGCGAGTATTTTTAAAACTGTAAAGCCCCCTGTCCACGGGCCGACACACCCGGTGCGTGTAACAGTCGAAAGTTTTAGAGACCCTTTACACACATCGCTGATCACTAATTCGTATCGCTTCGTTGAGAAACGGCGTAAGTTGTCTATGGGGAAGTATCTGACTTTTTCAGTTAAACAAAAAAAAGATTCTACATCGAAAAAAGACGCAACTTTTATTATGAAAAATTTGTTTTGTAAACTTAATACGTAAAATAATTTTATAAAAAAGAAAAGAAGTTACAATTTGCTCTGAAAATAAATAATGTACAAAATATTTTTATCTTAAAATAAATAATAAGGTAAGAAATCATCTCAGTCAAATGAATAAAAAATATTCAAAATGCTAATTAACGAAACAAATGCTTATACAAACACGTTAACGTTACTTTTACGAATTCAGCAGCTGCGTTCAACGTGCCGTAATAATGTGTAAAAGGTACGATTTAATCTTCGGGTTTTAAACCAAATACATGTTCAAAAATGTTTTATTATTTTATTTAATATAACTCATCGTCTAGCTAAGCCTTATGCCTATCAGGTTGCCAATATTAGTAGAAAAAATATCAGCAATCAATTCAAATACCAAGCTTAGAACAAAATATGCATCAAACAAGCAAAAAATCCTTTAAAATTCTAATAGGAACGTGTGCTCTTTAATCTTTCGTACCTATCTGATTGGTCGGGCCGGCTGTCAGAAACAGAACAACGCTTTGAATGCATCTCTCTTATTGGTTTGTTTCGTGGTTCCAATTTCAAAAAATGCTTTAGGAGTTAGAATAGAGAGCTATTTGATTGAGGAGTTCGGTAATTGGTTTTTTATTTAAATCAGTGTTTGAAATCGATTGACGTCATCTGACCTTTAGACCATCTAATCTGTTTAGGTTACAAATTGATATTTGAAATTAGTTTTTTTTACTAGCCAATTAAAAATATTTTTCTATGCAACTTGGTCCAAAATTAATAAGATCGTATGTTGGGTTTTAACATAAAACGTTTTACAGTTTCTTTAGTAAACAGTATTTAATCAGGCTTGTTTGTGTATTTAGTTATTTTACAACGTAACTATTTAGAGCATCCACTCACCGCACTACTCAACGTGCCCACATTATCTTCCATTAGCGGTACATGGGATTATACCCAATTGGAGCGAACTTGAACAACATTTGTTTACTTACCCCTTTATACTTTTGGTGCCTTTCGCATTGAGATTTTCCTATATTTTCCCCCTCTTTTTTGACATTTAGAAAAAAAGCTATAAATAGGTGTGTATTCTGACGTAAATAAGCAATAAAGATATAATAATCGAATATAAAAATTGAGGTGAATGACCTTTGAATGACTTAAACCAGGATTTTTGGTCTAAGTATCTATTATTATTCTGTTTCTGTTCTAAACGATTACCATTGTTTCTAAACGCGCTTCGCTTTTCATTCCCGATTCCTTCCGTTTTCCCATCGGCGGAGAAAACTCGTTGCTATGGCAACGCGAAAACAGATTTACCACGGCTGCGGGCGGGTATCGAAGAATGAACAAAATATTCCATTTTCGAATTCAGTCGGTAACAAAGTTCAACGGCTTTTGTGTTTATCCGTATTTTACAAGTTTTTATACTCGACGCTAAGAATAAGTTATATCGGAAATAATTTTGGGTATATACTCAACTTTTTTCTAGTATTACAATAAGAGGTAAGGTAGTACATACAGAAATAATAAGAAATTAGTGAACACCATAGCACATAGTCAACCTATAATGCAACCAAATTACGGTGTTACTTAACCTGAAAGGAATCTTTGAAAGTACTCGTACAATGAACATGATAGAGTATTCTCTACTCAGCCACATAACTATAATGTTTTTTACTGTGGCAAAATAGGCATACATGATTTTATATTTGTGTGCGTCTGGTTGCCAGGTTTTCACGCATGCGTAGGTTTGCCGAAAGTAGATATTGGGGTTTTTAGGCCCTCAAGGGTGAGGCGGGGTAGGGAGAGGTGCCCTAATCTGTGTCCCTTTGAGAAACCCGATTGGAATTTAGTAATCATATTAGATTTTAAATTACACGTGTTTGTAGTTAAAGGGTGGGGGCGAAGCTATTTGTTTCCTATTAGATACTGGTACTATGTAAATCTAAGTGGGTATATTTTTGTAATTGAGGAAGATTTTAGGCATTCTGAAATAATGTTGAATTGGTACTTGGTAAGAGATTTGGAAGGGATATACCGTGCCTGTGGATAGAAGGCATAATGCTGTTTCTGGTTTTTTGAGTGATTTTATTTGTATACTCCAATAACCAATATAGAAAATATATGAAGTCATTATCCTACCGTGTTTGACTTATGGCTGTCAAACTTGGTCCCTTACTAATGAAGACGAGAAAAAATTAGCTATTTGTCAAAGGAAAATGGAAAGGAGTATGTTGGGAATCAAATTATCAGACAAAATAAACAACATAACGATACGGAAACGAACAAATCTATGTGACATTATCTCAAGAATTAGGACACTGAAGTGGAACTGGGCTGGACATATCTGCAGAATGGATGGCACCAGATGGACTAAAAAAGTTATAGAATGGATACCACGAAACCATAAAAGATACAGAGGGCGGCCAAAAAAGCGTTGGGAGGACATCTTCAGACTGAAATGTGGAGCAAACTGGATGAGGCAAGCCAGGAACAGAGAGTCATGGAGGAAAGCGGGGGAGGCCTACGCCAAAATGGCGACTACAACAACATAAACATTGACATAATAACAATAATAATAAATAATAATAATACTTAATACTTAATATTGAAATTTGTATATAATATAAGTGTGTGAAATTGTGATGTTTAAGTTTAGGTATAATTTAAATTTTATTAACTTAATAAAGGAAAGTAATGCATGTAATTCTTTTTAAGTGTTGTAGAATAAATGGCTTTTTTACTTTTTACTTTTACTCCAATAACCTTAGTTGAATTGAAACTATTGTGATTAATGCTACATCAAAATTTTCTTATTATTTTAATGGTTGGAACTATTGTGATTAATGCTACATCAAAATTTTCTTATTATTTTAATGGTTGGTTAGATTATTTTGGTACATGTTTTACTTATGGTAACTGAAAAAAATACTCAAACATTACAAAAAAGATTGAAAAAACTAGAAAAATCCCATCGCTTTACAGAGAAAAATGTTTATTTTTTAATTTATTGAAATAACTCAATAGGTATCCTCCATAAACCGCGTGCTCCGAAACCTGGCCTCGCAGAAGGAACAAGCAGCATCAGTGCAGAACGACAGCGTTTACGAGAAACTGAGGATGTTCAATGGTCAGGCTGCGACGGGATGGTGGTATCCTGGTCTACCAACAGCTCCTGCAGCACCTATACCAGCGCCACCTTTACCACCTCAACTGAATAGGACGCCGGAAGAACATAAAAGAGGTAAGCCTTAAAGCATACATTTTTACCAATGTAATTGTTTGTTTTGTTTTGTCTCTGGGTGCTACAGCTAACATAAATATGTCAGGAGTAATTAACATTATTTCCCAAAAGCTTGCTTTGAAATTTGGGTATTTTTTGACAAAATTAATAAATAATAAGTATTGCGAACAATCTTCACAACACTATCTGGCCCCAAACTAAGCAGAGCTTATACTATGGGAACCAAATAGCTGATATAATACGTAAATATATTTTTTACTGTAAATACATACTTAGAATACCTACAATTATAAAACCCTTACCGAGAATTAATATCGATACATAAAATTAAACATTCTTCGAATTCTTCGAATAGAAATTGCTGTACTGGCCAAATACATGCGAGCAGCGGCCGGCAAAAGTTGTATGAAAATCCATTTCTGTCGTGTTGAGCGGCCAGATAAATTGCATAGTAAATTCATAATGTCGTGTTATTTAATAATTATAAGTTTAAAAAACTTGAGAAACCGACTTCATTGTCAAACGGCTAAACCGATTTTAATGAAATTTGTCTGGGACAATCTGGACATAAGAATAACCTTCCAAATAAAAAAATAATTTTCTAAATCGGTTCATAAATGACGGAGGCATGCAGTTACAAACATTAAAAAATTTTTTAAAAAAAAAATGGCAACACCGATTTTAATAAAATTAAAGTGGGACCAATCTGGAAGCAGTACCTTTCAGATAAAAAAATAATTTTTCAAATCGGCTTACAAATGACGAAGTTATGCGGTAACAAACATTAAAAAAAAAAAAAAAAAAAAAAAAAAAAAAAACATACAACCGAATTGAGAACCTCCTCCTTTTTGATTGGAAGTCGGTTAAAAATGGAACGATCTTTTGCTCCGAAACAGCTACCAAAGAGGTATCTTATCACAGGTTTTATTTTAATAAAAAACAAATTAACACTTCAACGTGAGAAACAATAGTGTTTTCAGTTATCGGTTCCTGTAGCATAAAGACTGCTTTTGGCAAAAAGTTTTAATAATTACCCAAAAACAGTCTCTGTGGTAACAGCAATATTTCATTTTGAAAAGTGCGCTTCCTCAAGTGCTAACCGGTATTCAAGACACTTTCCAAACGTCGTTTTCAGATTCGTTTGGTCTGGAAAAGTATTTGAGATCACTGAAAAAGATAGAAACATGGTTGAGTTTACAAAGACGAGGTAGAAATCCGATGCAGAAAATATTTTAATATCGAAGATACATTTCTGTAGATTCAAATAAGCACGTCTAAAAATAGTTCATCGGAAGATCTACAAAGATGTAGTAATACTAAGATGTAGTATCACAGGGTGGATGTTCTTTCGCGTTTCGCTTTGACGCGTGTCTTGGCAGCTCTTTTGAATGTGACGGCGTGTTAGGGTTGTCACTACGTTGATTCTAATATTATAAATGCAAAAATGTACGAGTGTGTATGAGACTCAACAGTAAATTAATAGTTGGCAAAATACACTTTTCTAACTAAGTTTTGACTTGACTGATTGATACACTGTATTTTTTTATTAAAATTATCAAACACAAATTATTATTTGTGTAAAAAAATGGTGAAAGAAAATAAACCCTACGTCCTCTCGCGTGGTTCCTACGCGGTTTAAAATAAGCATGTGTATTATTCTAGATTTACCAACGCATGTTGTAATGCATATTCCAAGTTTTATCGAAACCTATACAGCCGATACGATATAAGTGGAAGCAAACTTATTAATAACTTGTTATTAATTTACTATTGAGTCTCAAAACGAAAATTCTATTTGGTTAACAATGAATCGTAATATTAATTTATTCCTACAAGCGTTGCCTGAAAATGTTGTCTAACCCTATCATCCCCCGTTAGGGTGGGTGGGGGTGAGTCGTTGTTACAGAGTTTCTTACCAACACCTTCACAGTACGGCCCAGATTATATGTCAGCTTTGTGCTTTATTTGTGGTACTTCCGCATTGCTAATTATCATTTTATGAATTAGACTAGCCTCTCAGCTCAGTTGATAGTAGCCATCTGCACCATAGGCCGTGGGTTCGATTCCCAACGAGAAAAAATATTTGTGTGGTGAACGCAGATGTTTGTTGTCACTCTGGGTGTTATATTGTATTCTAATAATGAATTTAAAACAAATTAAGTATTATATTAGCTATCTGGTTCCCATTGTCAAAGCTCTGCTTAGTTTGGGACTTGATAGTGTAGTGTGAATTGTCCAAATTTTTTTTAAATTATATAAATAGCATGGGGAAACTGCCAAGGTAGTGTAGTGACCAAAAGCTGCCTTGGAGTCGCCAGAAATAGCGAAAAAATAAATATCTTCACAAACTAATTACCCAGACATGGTAGTTATATTTTTAGGTACATCTTATTCTCTTCTTAATTTTATGAGCTTAGCTCTTGTCGGTGTTTTGATACATTTTTCTCCAATCCAAAGTCTTTCGAATGAAAAATGCCTTTGAGTCCTTTTCTTTTATCTGGCTCACGTAACTAATTCTTGGCCTTCCTCTTCCCCGTCTTCTTTCAACCTTTCCATCAATGATGTTCTTTAGTTATGAAGCAAAAAAAAAGTGGTGATATTCTTCAAAACCTTCGAGAAACATTTTCGTTCTAATCAGTTATTTCTTGTCAGAACAATGTTTAACATGATACTTAATTTGTACCCATTGGCTTATAAAACTTAGCACATGCTCAAAGAAACCTCCCTTACAAAGGCCCAGTCAAGTGAGGGTGTCCCAAAAATAACCCTTAAGGTCACAGGTCAACCCTTCACACCCTTGATTCCACGGCGCTTAAAAGGAAGCTCATAATATTAAGGAGAGGGTTGAGAAAATGTTGCTAAATATTTTGAGAGTTTTTCAAAAACATGTGTCAATAATTCCCACATAGGGTGATTTTCAAAAATATCTAGGAAGATCTTTGTGATTTCTTATAAGAATAGTCAGAGGCATGTACAAATATTGAACACAAAATGTTTTAAAAATGTTTTATAATCTAACAAATCTAGGGGAAAATTTTCGAAGGGGTATCAAGATTTTTAAACACTTTTTTTTAATGTTAGGGAGATAAAAATAAAAATATTGATGAAAAACATTAATTCATTACGAAATTACTTTCAGATTAAACAAATTGTTTGCTTAGGTCCTGAAAGGTCAGAAGTTTCAAAAGAGAGCCTAAACCTACTTCACAACCAAAGTAGGTTAAATGTAGATTCTCTCGCATAATCATGACACTTTCGAAAGTTGAGCACGAAGACTTCAGGACTGAAAGTTTCAGGTCACGTGCGCCTAAGCGGGGGTCGGGGGTCGGGAGTCATGGGTCACAGCATCTCACGTAAATACGGGTTTTGTATGCCAAGAATTGTGACTCAACCTTATTTTAAGCCGGTCAACCATTGCTATTCTTTTGGCTTTCGTCTCTTTTTCCAACGACACAAATAATAATATCATTATCAAATTAAATGAAAAAATGATTATTGCATTATTATTTTTGATTTGTAAAAGGACCATAAAAACGGTAGGAACCAAGCCGTAGTTTGTGCCTGTTCTTCTAGGCTTGGCAATTTCGCTGTCTTATTTGACAACGTTTCGCTGATGCTGATACCTCAGCGCCTCTCTTGAATGAGTTTTCTCTTCAATTTGAAATTTCTCTCTCGTGCGCCATCTTTGTTTTGGAACTTGCTCAACTGAAGCGGTTGTTTTGAATATTGTGAAGAAAATCTGGTTTTTAGTCTGTTTTTCAGTAGTTTTAAATCGATAAAGTTGGTGAAAGTTTTAAAGTTTTCTTCCTCATATTCAAATGCTTCGGCATACCTAGGCCTAGACCTAGACTTTATTTAATGCCTAATAATTAAGTACCCACAGTGCCTATAAGGTATCTTATTTAATTTTTTTCGTATAACAATAACATAACAATTAAATTAATTTAGATTTTCTGCTTTTGGACTAAAAACTGTCTATACGAAAACACATTTACTTTCAATTTTTTTACTGATTCGTCATACCACGATGTCAAGGTCAATATACATACCTATACTTATTCAATAGTATCAAAAGGATCACTTTGAGCTAGGTGAGTCTAGGTGCCAGTTCCACCCGACCAAGCCTAGAAAAACAGGCAACAAACGGCTTGGTTCCTACCGTTTGGTTTGTACGATCCTTTTACAAAACAAAAAAAAAATACTTACCTGATTACTCAGACATGTTTCTTTTTATTAAATTGCACAAATATTTTTCCAAGTCGTAACAAAAATGGAATGAAAGCCTTATACCTATACCCTTACGACCCTTATGTTTTATTTTACTACCCCGTCTATATAACCACACCTAGGGTTTAGATGTATAGAAATAAAATGTCCGGAGCCAATAAAACAGCCCGTACATAAAAGGTATATAAAAAGGGGCATTTATTGCTTTTACGTCGCTTCACGAAAGAATATATTTTTTACTAAAATTAACTTCCTGCCCAGTTGTAATAAAGGTTTGTGTAGATCGTTGAAGGTTAATTACTAGGTACATTAACCCTTAGATAAATAAAAAAACTTTATTACGCTACTTGCGAACTTCATGCCAAATACCACTATCTACCAGCTAACTTATAACCCGTAGATCTGCATTTATTTGCCTCGTAGGTCATGCTCGTCAGGAACGTGCCCTACAATGCTCTTCTCTGCGTCCATCTTGAGACATACAGATGTTCAGCTTCTACGACATGACAGCTATATGTATAAAGAATTTAATTGAAGGAAAGGTTGAAGGAAAGCGGGGAAGAGGAAGGCCAAGAATAAGTGACGTGAGCCAGTGAAAAGATCGCTGTCATGTCGTTTAAGGAAGTCAAGGAGGCCGCATTCGAATTTATTGTAGAAAACTGCATCAAACCCCTGGCGAGAGCTAAGCTCTTGAATTTATGAAGAAGATAGCTTAATACCAGCCCAAAACTAAAAATGCAACTACAGAGGAACATCGCTATTATTACTGAAAGGCTTTTCATTCGATTTGATCAAAGCCAATTTATTTCAGTGTCATCCTATGGCCCACGCATTTTTAATATCGTGCACTGTTTGGTTCACGGGTCGACGGGCGCGCCCAATGTTTCGGAAGTATCCAAAAATGGACAAAAAATAAATAAAATTCCTGATATTCTGAAAATAGTTCAGCTTTGAGCGATTGACGCGTATAGAACGGTCACGTCAGAATTGCAAATGTATTGGGAATAGATAGTTGCTGAATAAATAAAACTATGAAATTGTTGTTAAGGAACTGGTTTTACAAGTAAGATGAAACCAAAAAAAAAAGTTTTCAACATATTATCAATGGGGTGACTGTGTATCTTTTGTTGCAATCAAAACCTAGTCGCATATAAAACGAATACAACAAAACGTATCTACGACAAGGAGCGACTTGAAACCTAAGGGCTGGTGAGAGTCTGGTTCAACACATTAGATTTTGCTATTCAGTGTGGTAAGTCAGCCAGCGTCTACTCCAAGAGTTACTGTTTTTAGCTGGCAGATGACTGATTTCGATTACCTTAGTTATCTTCAGATTTTTTTGGAAAAATCTGCAGTTTTGTGTGTTTATTGTATTTATAATTTTTATTGTTAAATATCTTCATTATTATGTGTTGAGTTTTGTTAAAGTCACTGAATCAAATTATAACTGCTGTATTTTGTATGGCCACAAAACAAACAAAATTACTAATAATTATTGGTCCAATGAAACCAGCACAATAATGTACGTACAAACAATTTGTGTAAACTTGGTTATGGGCACAAACACCAAATACAGTGGTTAGACCTAATCATGCATTGATTAACTTAGCTTCGATTGTATAATTGTTGGCCAAATAAATGAAATTGCAGCTTTGTCTGTCCGTGGAATTACTAATTGTTGACACTGCTCTTCCCACATCATTACACAGTCACATTTTATTTAGTTTAAATAAATAAATAAATATTGTACACACACAACACTATCTAGCCCCAAACTAAGCAGAGCTTTTAGTATGCGAAACAGATATCTGATTTAATACTTATATTTTTTATACATAAATACAAACGCACATAAAAGTCCAAATCGCCCAAGTTGTTTGTAAGATCTTCGTTCGCTTCGCTCACTAGATCAAAAATGTGTTCAAAAAATCAAAAGAAAATTCAGTGGCATCGCAAGGATCACTTTGAAACGTCTAAAAGCTAGGTGAGTCTAGGTGCCAGTTCCACGCGACCAAGACTAGAACGTTTTTTAATATGATTCTGGTTCAAACATAAAAACTATTAAACAATTTCACAACGTAAACAATAAGGTTAGGAACTCGATGTAAATATTTACGCGGTGAGCAGTGACGCGGTGCTGGCAAATTGTTCGTGGTTAGTTTACCCCGTTGGTGAACTAGAATGTGAAAAGTCAAACTTTGAAAATCGTGATAACAGATTTATTTAGCAACATCAATGCTGCAAAACTATATTCCCTGAAGCGAGTCTTAATTAGCAGAACTGGAATAAAAGTCTGATTTCTGTTGTTATAATTTATTTAAGTATTATAATTTCTTTTTTAGAAAAAAATATTTTTTTATCTGATAGGTAATTCCAGATTATCGCTCATATCGCTATTGAATACTTATCGCTGTCATATTTGACAGCGTTTCACTGATCGCCACCGCAAATCGCATAAGGCCCGAACACACCTAGGCCGCTGGCGGTAGCGATCAGTAAAACGCTGTCAAATATCGCTGTCAAATTTGACAGCGTTTCACTGATCGCCGACGCCAGCGAACTAGGTGTGCGCAAGTTATTAGATGTCAAGCCTTAACAGTTCATGAAAATAAAAACAAAAGGTTAGCTTTTGACTTCATTAAGTGAAAGCCAGGTGCCGGCACCAGCGGAAACAATACAAGTTAAACTCAACAAAACTATCAATTACACTACAGTTGAAGTGGTAATGCAACAAAGCAAAGCGGGGCGGTTTCAAGCCCGCTGTGCACTCGAAGGTGCTTGACGGTAAACGTGCCACGCGCTATATTGTTTCAACGAAGTTATTTGAAAGTAATCGGTACATTTTTTCTATTTTTTTTAAGCTATTATGACTTTTATTGGTGGCTTGTTAACTTCAACTACCAATCCTCGCGTACCTACTAATTTAAGTGGAATCAGTTATTTTTTTCAAATATGCTCGGAAAAAGCATTATTTTGACAACCTTTTTCTAGATAAATCGAACTTGCTTTACTGGCCAAATACATGCGATCAGCGGCGCCGGCAAAAGTTGTATGAAAATTCATTGCTGTCATGTTTAGCGGCCAAATAAATTACACAGCGAACTCATAATTGTCGTTTAATTTAAAAATGGAACAATCATACTCCGAAACACCAAGGAGGTAACTTATCCAAGGTTTAATTTAAATTTTGAACTGGCTTGCAAATTAAATGCCGTTTATTGAAAAAAAAGCACAAATTAACATTTTAACGCGAGAAAAAATTGTGTTGTGCGTTGTTTGTGGTAAGTATATAATTGTATTTGACAGAATGAGTTCAATACTTAGTTTTAATTTCTTCGCATTATTTGAGAAAAGTACTGTACTTAAGCATCTCCGAAACCAAGTAGAAAATATTGCTAAAATTTTTAGTTTACCACGTTATAACAACATATTCTTCTCTTCCATTCTCCTCTATCAGATATGACGGCATACCTGTATTCACTTCTATTTTATCCATATCATCTTTCACACTTCATCCATCTTTTTTTGGCCTATCTCTACCCACATATCCATATCTACATTCATACTCATCACTCTCCTAGTACGTTATAACATCTAATTATGTTAATTCATATCAAAAATGAGCACTTACTACATTTCTCCGCCCCAACAATCCTCCCTTGAGTTACATTAGTACACAATTGCCCTCGAAGTCACAATAATAAAAACTTAACCTTATCTACCCTAAGTAATTTAGATGACCGTGTATGGGACATTAAGTGAATGGATGATTACAACCAATTTATCTCGAGCCGCAGTATGTCCCAGGATGCTCGTAAAATGTGGCGGAGGTTGAAAGAAAGAGGTCTCGATTGAGTGGTTTTATCTTGATTAAGGAAGACATGTGCATGTGACATGGGCATAAATGAAACTTAGTATCGTACTTTTACCACACTAGTGACATAAATGCCCTTTAGAATTTACAACCTGACCAATGATCCCGAAACAGGTTGAATCAACACGAGGTGATAAATTTCCTAAAAATATAGAAACGGCCGAAGCGACACGTGACCCAAGGGCTGGTGCGTATCTGGTGGAGCGTATTAGCGTGGTAATGCCACCAGCGTCTGGGGATGCGTCTGTCTGGTACTGTTTGGCTCATTTGAGCTATCTCTAGATTGTCTGTAAATGGCTCAACTGTTTCTTGTGTATTATGTACATTATGTAAGTACTTGTGTCATTAAACTACACTAGTTTATTTGTGCAAATAAATGTATGTTATGAGGTAAGTATAGTAGATGTAAAGGACCTGCTTATAACATTCATATTCCATAGCAAGTTGCTAGAATTGCAAGCCCGTCTAACGACACGTTATTTTAAAGTTAGAAACTAATGAGGAAATCCACAAGTCGTTTATTTATAGGGGGTGTAGCGAGATAGGCGCAGTGGGACGCTCGCGGTAGCGTGGCGAATTAGCCCGCGCCTTGTCCGACCGGGCTGCGGCCTGTACTTGGCTTTGGCGTGGTGCGAATGAGACCGATAAGCGGGGATTTACAAGCATACGCATGAAGACTGCAGTTTTTGCCATAAAACTTTTAAATTGCAAAGATTTGCGTCAGAACCCTTAACTTGCACGCATCTATGAATGCTTAGGCGATCAGTGAAATGCTGTCAAATATGACAGTAATATTTGACAGATCGCCATTGAAATTGCGCTAGATGTGCGCAGGCCTTTATGTACATAATATACATTATTATGATCCTAGAGCAGAATGTCTGCAAGTATTCAAAATAAATAAAAAAAAATGATCAAACCAGAAAGCTACGAGGAATTCCGTGTGTGTGAATGCATAAATTGGTAATTTTCGGGACAACATAAAAATCTTTCATATTTTGATAGGTTATGTAGTAATTATTTATTTTATTGGTTTTTACTTGGTTGGTGTCAAAAAATGGTTTTATAGACATCAATTTGTTTACCCAAAACTCTCAACGGAGACAACTATACTCTATGATTTCGTTTGCATACCCGCTGCCGCTTATGGCTGGCCCCGCTCGCGTGAGTGACAGTATCGATCTCCCACAATCGCGCTGGCAATCGGCCCCCACCTCGCCGTGTTTCGCCCCGATAACTCGCAATTCCGTTTTATCTCCCCAACTCCAACTTTCTTGTCCCCTTTGTGCTTATTTTCTTCAATTTTTTTCCTACCGCCCCCACTTTTATTCCTTTCCTTTTATTTCCTACTACTATTATTTTCTCTTATGTATTTTTCGTGTTTCATCCCCACTGGAAGTTTTTTCCTTCAATCATTTTGTTGGTCGTTATTGGTGGTATTGTGGCTAAGTGCCGCGGTCTATCGAATTGGTTTTTATAATGAATTCTTTTATGTTAGAGCGGGGAATAAATAATGAGAATCTCGGGTAATTCAAAAATACTTGTTTAGAATAAAAGTTCTCGATTGTTATTTGTAAAACTAAAGTGCATAATGAGATGATGGCGATAATGAGTCTCACTCTCTTTCTCATTTCCTTTAGAGCACTAAAGTCATTCAATTAGAGGGAACATAGGTTTTGATACTATCAAAATAAGCTAATTTCAGATAAAACACCACCAAATCGACACCACGTTTTGTTTATTGCCATAAAATAACTAAATTAATTTCATCTCAAATTATTTATGAGTTGGTAAAATGCACAGGGGCATATAGATTTTGTCAAGATATTAAATACCTATCCAATTTCATCACCCTCCATATTTCTAAAATGAGCCTATCAGCAACTACTTATATATTTGTAAACACATTACACGTTTGAATTCGTGACATTATTGGCGTTCCCACACTTTCTGCACACACAGCACAGTTTTGAGGCTACAGACTGCACCATGGGATTCGTTTTCTGTTATTTTGGGAAATCACAGCTTTTTCAAATTAATTGTTTTTCTGGTGTTATTTTGAGTTCTGTTGTGTAATTTCAGTGGTATTTTAACCAACATTACTTGAGGTCTTAACGAAAAGTGTGAGCAGTTGGAATGAAAGTGTGAAATGCTGATTTGAACAAAAATGTTTCTGATGGTTTTGAAGAAAACCGCCATCTTTTTCTTCAAAGCCAGTGACAGCCGACTTGTCTATTGACTTGATTAAAAACTATTTTGTTAATGTAGGTAATATATCCTCACTGTAAGTGTACACTGGCAAAATTGATCCAAAATGAAAGATGTCATTAATAAAGAAGAAGAAAACTGCACCATGTTTTTGACGATCGGTTCAGTCACAGCCAAAATCAAAATTGGATATAAAGTTATCAGCACGTGTGGAAGCTTCTTAAAGGTCTGCGCACCCCTAGGTCGCTGGCGATGGCGATCAGTGAAACGCTGTCAAATTTGACAGCGATATTTGACAGCGTTTCATTGATCGCCATTGTCAGCGACCTAAGTGTGCGCAGGCCTTAAGGCGTGTGCAGAATGCGGGCGATCAATCAAAATTGTCAACCGATTGGAAAGCTGATTCGACATCAATCATGTCAAGTTTGATCGCCTCTCGTTTATAGAAATTTGATGGGTTTTGTTGTGCATTGAGGTCTTTTAACTCGTAAACCCAAAGCAAACCATTTTGAAGAGGTGTTTTTATTGTAAGAAAAATACAAAACATTAGGTACGTTTTTTTAGAAAATTACCCAGAAGTGTAGAAGAAAATTACTGTTTTGTTTTTTCATGAGTTCGTTCAAATATAAAAAATATTAGACATTAAATTTTATTCGTGTTTTATTTATTGGTATATTGGTTTTATAAAAGAGTACCTATCAAAGTAATTAGAGAAGTAGACATGACAGAGGCAGATCAACAATGTCAAATTCCATTACCAAAGAGCAAGGCACATGCCCACCATAGCCCACAATACAGCAAACGCGACATATTGCGTAACAGTCGTCCTTTTCATCGGAATCAGCAAGCCGTGGACCATTATCCCGGGAATCGAACCCCCGACTCAAGTGGTAACCATAAAGCAAATTAATCAATTAGCAAGAGGCATGTCGACAGCATTACGAGCAACGTTTAATTTTGCCCTTACTTTCGGGGTTTAAACAACCAGAGTATGTTGATCCTCTGTTACAGAATAAATATACCAACCGTTGTACAGAAAGCTCACTTTAAAAATTCCGCGAAAAACACGCGCGCGATTTTGAAACTTCAACCAGCGAGCGAGCGCATAAACTTCTTTCACCGCTATCACAGGCAGTCATATGAATAAACGCAAGCGAAATTGAAATCTAAACCAAGGCTTGAAGGTTCATAGTTCGTTATACAGAAGTTGTGATGGTATAGTATTGCCACAGTTGCTACAGAAGGGTGTTTTTCCAAAGGTCCTGAGAAGCGAAGTGGGTAATTTTTGTCTGTAACGTTGGGGGTAATTTTGTGCAATTCTGCTGACGCATTTGGCTGATATTCGTGGAGTGCGCTGAGTACATTGTGTTGATAGTTTATGATGAAGAGCTCTGGTCTCCCCCTGTAAACACTGTTTGTCAATGACTCTGTTTTGTAACTGCTTTGAAATGTATTTAAATCATATATTACAAAGTTGCATGTAGAGGCAATACATTTAAGACTAATAAATGATGAGTAGGTAAAGTGTTTAAGCAACTTTTGCGACACTAAAATTTTTGCATAAACATTTGTTTTAGACTAGAGTCTGTCTTAGAGGCTATTGAGGTCACCACAATTTAAATGCACGTGACTGATCTAGAGGCTGACCAAAAATAACCACTAAAGGTTGTTTTATTTTATTTTTATTTTATTTATTAACAAAATCCACAGCTCTTAGGGCCTTATTAAGAGCGGGTCGTGCGAAAATTTGAGATTAAAATAAAAAAATCATAACTAAATAACTAAGTGACATTTTAAAAATCGCAAAAGGACTACATACGCTGACATACGATTTTCATTAGCGTTAAATAGAATGTCATGTTAAATAGTACCTATATTTTTTGAACACACTTAAATTCGAATTAATCTCAAATGTATAGTCTACAATTAGTCCTTTTGCGATTTTTAAATTGTCACTTAGTTATTTAGATAGGATTTTTTTTTTTAAATCTCAAATTTTCGCACGACCCGCTCTTAATAATCCTGGCGTAGCGTTGGACTAGTTAATCCGTTTTTTGTCACATTTGTTCGAGTAGACAATTGCATGTCAATGCAAGAGACAAAACACGGATTAACTAGTCCAACGCTACGCCAGGATTATTAACAAGGCCCTTAAAGTATACATAACATATCATTATAATATAAATTATTTTCCGAACTCGGCAGCACGCAGCAGTGTTGCCGCAGCACTGCAGCGGCAGCTGCAAATAGCACTGCTGCCGATATTGAAATACAACCTGAAGTTACGCTTTTTTATTTTAAATACTGGTCATTATAGGTAATAATTGTAACACCCAGACACAAAACAAACATCTTATAAAATAATAATAACTTGTAAACCATTTTTTTTAACCTGGTCTTCCTTCCACAGTAGACACCCTCCAATCTGAAGCTGGTTCAGACGGGAACAGCGAGCATGCATCCTCAGGAGACGAAGACTCGCAGATGAGGCTTCGACTGAAGAGGAAACTGCAGCGAAATAGAACCTCCTTTACGAACGACCAGATTGATAGCCTTGAGAAAGGTAATTCCTGATGTTTCTTTCTTACTTTAATAATATGAGTATGAGTATTTTATCAAAGAAGAGAATTTCACGATGAAGTCATTTTTTAAAAAACAAATGTCCGTGATCACAAGATTACTAATTCAAGGGGCATATTGAGAAATTGGGGAATAAAGGTTCTCGAATGGTGACCATGAACCGGAAGACGAAACGTAGGGCGCCCACGATGGACCGACGACATTGTTAAGGTCGCAGAAAGTTGATGGATAGAAAGGGCTCAGAATCTCTCTTCCTGGAAATGTGTAGGGGAGGCCTATGTCCAGCAGTGGACTTCTTCAGGCTGATGATGATGACGATTGAGATTTTTTTTTAGAATCAAATCGAAGAAATCCAGTGGATAGAGAAGACTTGACCAACAGTGCAATTTTGATGATTTTAACAAAAATTATCGAAATAAAAACTAGTGAATTGCATTTTTAATGATATTGTGACAAAAAGTCAAAATATTATTTTTTTAATTCAGTTTTAGGTACCTACTCATTACACAGATCACTTTTAAACGTCTTAAAGCTAATAGGTGAGTCTAGGTGCCACTTCCACGCGACCAAGTCTAGAAGAACAGGCAAAGCAAGAACGTGCAACGAAAAAAAGCGTGTTAAGGCCTGCGCACACCTAGTTCGCTGGCGGTAGCGATCAGTGAAACGCTGTCAAATATTCGCTGTCAAATCTCAAATCTGACAGCGATATTTGACACCGTTTCACTGATCGCTACCGCCAGCGAACTAGGTGTGTTCGGGCCATTATTGCCTTTCATCTTTGTCATCAAACAGTCCACTTATACGTCATAAATCAGAAATCTCCACTTCCCACAAGAGGTCCCCAGTGTCTTCATAAACCCATTCTGTCCCTTATTTATTGTTTGTCCCGTTATTAGCAAATAAATAAATATTGTCCCTCGATATTTGCTCAGCTCTCTTAGTGTGGCACCATTGCCAATTATTATGTTGACCTGATAATTTTTGCTTGTTTATTTTGCTATTGAAGTGTGTTATTGCTTTAAGCCTCTTGAATTTCATTTGAAGAGATATTATAGGAAGTAATTAATGCAAACATGTTCAAATAATAAAAAGTAGTATGTTTATAAGTGGACTTAGCATCAGAGATGCACAAAACAGTAGTCACCCAGAAGTGGGTGAGACGGGGCTTGAATGATGAAGAATCCAAAGAATTAGGAAACTCCTTTCTTCGTTATAGTTTCCAAACTCCTTGCTTTGGACTAATTCAAAAACCGAGGTAGTGTAGCTTATGGCATAATATGTATTGGAGTACGGTGACATGGAACCTAAAGTTTGAAAATAGAAACTTTAGGTTCCATGTCTAAAGATTGAACGGACGGGTTAGAATTTAAATCTAGTGATGTGAACAAAAATATAATCAATCAATAAACTCGAGCGGTGCTATGAAATCATTGCGTGTTCTATATTTAAATTTGTGTTCTTTATTCAAACAGAATTCGAGAGGACGCATTACCCTGACGTGTTCGCGCGAGAACGACTGGCCGAAAAGATCGGATTGCCTGAGGCACGTATCCAGGTAAA
The DNA here is from genome assembly GCA_939531255.2 of Thera britannica. Taxonomy (NCBI): domain Eukaryota; kingdom Metazoa; phylum Arthropoda; class Insecta; order Lepidoptera; family Geometridae; genus Thera; species Thera britannica. The sequence continues at coordinate 15,248,095 of OW618043.2, read as the reverse complement.
ATAAAATCCAGTTTTCATCGTGGTAAGACTAACAAATGGTGGGGTCTGCACTGACATAGGCATTTGTCTAACTAACCCTATGGTGGTGGTAAAGAGGAATGGTAAAATAAATCACTCGTAAGGTCTTATTATGGTATAACTGTATAACATTTTTTTGTATGGTGTTGGTATTAATCATTTTTACTTCATCGAAATAAAACTCACAACCACGACCGCTAGGTAGTTAATCACAAAACTAATAACGTGTAGAAGTTTAACGCTGTTAAAAATCGAAAATTACGGAATCCAATAAATCGTCGGCGATCCAATCAATGCATGCAAATTAATTCAGTTTTAAATAAAATCCACTAAAACACGAGTAGGGCGGGGTTTATTAAAAAGCGTCCACAGATGCGTTCATAAGGGCCTGTTTACACTGTCTGTTTGTGTAGGCATGGGCCGCATGTAGATGCGTCTTTAGCAAACAGGCTAAAAAAACAAGGGCTTTGGTAATATGGCCCGGCGAGCGACGGTGTGCAAATATGATACGTTGTGTATGGCCAATATACTTATTACATAGATGAGTAAATATTGTGAATTGCGGGGTCTGTGTCCTGTTTTCCATTCAAATTTTAGGGGGCAGTGTCATTTTATAACGTATTTCATTCATTTTTTTTCGACAAAACCTTGAAGTTTTTTTGCCGTCGTTGACGTTGGTTGTTCATAGATTTGTATAACATAATATTTTGACACCGAACTCACCCCTTCTAATTTAAAAAATTCTATTAAAACAAATTATTTCTAAAATAATACAGATGCAAACCATAAAACACCGATAAAAAGAAAAGTTACGCCCGCGTCACTATTCTCAATTATCGATAAAATCTAAAACTAAGCGTCGTTTACCACGACACTTGTGAACGTTGGTACCAGTTTAAAACGTCATTAATCACGGAAAGTCGGTTCTCCCAAGTTTATAATGCCTTAATGTGATTTAAACTGCAACCTTTTAAGTTTTCAGACTTATTTCATTTAAAATGGTATAATCTGATTTGCTGAGTGCATGTTTTGATGCTGTTTTGAACATTAGTGATGTTGATGATACTTCGAAATTATGACTATACTGGGGTCTGTCAAATAAGATTAAAAGCTACTATTATTTAAATAAGACCCTAAATATTCACAGCCAATAGTACCTAGTGATTGTTTTATCTATCAAAATGTGGATTACATTTTTTTCTGAATCGAACAAGTAGGTAAGACACTTTTACTATTTGCATTCATAGCAAAAGTTATTAACCTTCACTCTACACAAAAAAGAAACGTCTCACAGAAAACTTTACAAAGCGAGAAAGTTCTCGGAAGAGTTTTCTTGTTCGCGCAAAGAAAAAAGAAAATGGCGTCGGCTGTGTTCCGAGAGCGAGCTAAGCTCCCACATTAGCCTCGTGTCGTCGGCCGGTTGTTAATATTCTGCGCGTGCTATGCCACTTTGTGTTCAAACGGAGAGTAAATGCCTATGTTTTTAACTTCGAATCTTGTGTCATGCCACGGCGCGTCATGTAGGTATATTGAATCTTAGTATTTTTTAAAACGTAGCAGGCGTTATGGGTGTCTTCTAAAATGCGTCGGTTTTCCATTAAGGGTGGTTCCGTATTATGGCCGATTTAATCTTACAATAAGCATAAGGCAGTATGTAGCGAGAGAATGTACACTGCGAGACAAGGACGACTTTGGAGCGTTGCGGTGCAGCGTATCACTGCGTATTGTACTCGTAAAGGCCAGCGGACATCTAGGCGGTGGCAATGGCGATCAGCTGAAACGCTTTCAAATATCGCTGTCATATTTGACAGCGTTTCAGCTGATTGCCATCGCCATCGCCTAGATGTGCGCAGGTCTAAACTGAATTTGCCAATATTACTTCTACTATACTTATGAAAGTGTATATAAAGGCTTTATCGGTTAATGACCGCGAATGTGTGTTTAAAAAGGCCTCTGACTTCATCTATTTTTACAGCTGTTAGGTTAATGCATGAGATTTTGGTTTAAAATTTAAATAAAACTCGTGAAAAAGCAAACATTCGCCACGTATTTACCGAAATTATTCTTCCCCCGAAAGCGAAATATCGACAGTTATAATTGAACTGGGTTGTCACATCCCTAGCTGAATTTCAGTGGTATGTGCATCACATTACAAGCCACATTGGATTTTAACAGTGCGGAGTAAAGCTCAATTTCGTCTGCATTAACGGGCAGTTAGGCTCTCAAGGAGTAGAGTGAGCATCATTTTGTATTCGGAGGGACTCCACCACGTGTTGCCCCCGGGTTCAAGGCTGTGCCCGACGACGAGGTAGTGTAGCCACAATCTAAGAAAGTTGAGGATATTATTGGTAGGGAAAATAGGGCATGAACTTAGATTGGGCAGACATATCGCATTATTCTGTGTTTAGACAATGGCCTTTACCCAAGGATTATAGATTTACCTTCATCATTTAGCATTTATATTACTACCCTTAGCATTATAAAAACTTGAATTGGAAAATTTTTAAAACTGCTATATTTTTAACTGCTCCGGCGAAGTACGTGAGCCTGATTTACTCCTTCTTTAAGACCACCATTTACCATACTTTATGCAAATAAACATATTTCATTTCATTTCAAACTAGATTTTTTGAATGATTAATCTATATTCCTATTCTGAATCTAAGTTTTAACTCAAATTCTGTAATTTATTCTTTTAAAAACAAATTACAACAATCCAATATTTTCAATACCTAACTGGAATGTATTCCTTTTAAAATAAAAATCCATAATATTCCTTGGACATAGTCACAATAGCCAGGGGTGTGTATCGATCCTCGAGCCTACCGGAAGCGGGGGTGCGTTTCCGGTGCGAGGTGGAGGAGGTGTTTTGAAAAATTGGCACCTCCAAATATTTTTGCCTTGAAGTCGAAAACAACTCTAGAGTCATATAAATAAAGTTGTATTTCGAGGGGTCCATGAGTAGATACTTTGTGGTGCTACAATGAGGCTGGACTCAGGTTTTCCCTGTTTTTATTCCGTTTGATTAATATACGTTTTTGTAAAGATAATGGTGTAATCATGTAGCTATAGATTCGAAGCAAATGCGAAATCAGGAATTTTGTTACATTCCATTCCAACAAGTCTGGCGAAAAGTTTTTCTACATAACTGAAAATGTTCCAAAACAGTACAAATTCTGCGTGTTCGGGAAAATTAAATACAATGTTTTACATTCATAATGTTATCCTTATAGTTCACTAATGAACAAACTTTGCTGCACTTATTACATATTCAACAAAACACGAAAATTAAATCATATTTTCATTAAAATATTGCGGCGAATACCAGACAGTAAACAATTAGGGTACCGCGGCCGCGGCTCGTTTATTTAATAAAATTATGGGAAAATCCCATTTGGTAAGGAACCCCTCTAACTCTATTTTGCCGTAACTATGAGGGTAGGCGTACAATTTATAAAAGGCCAATGGAAATAGCTGAGAGGCGGGAAAAGGCCTGTCATTGCTGTCATAGACAACATATCTATAGAGGGAATGAGAAAAATGGGAGATGTCACTATATTTTATACCGTTAAGCTGTGCACACATTCATGAAAGGTACGTAGCACTACGTAGCGCTGCGTAGCGACTCTACAGTTTCATTAATATCAAGCATTTCTAGAATTATCTTATCTAATTTTAAATAGTTGTCAAACGTAATTAGCTTAGTAATTACTTTTAAATTACTTCGGAATTGTGTATAAATTGGACTTTTTAAGCAAGTTTTTATCATATGATAATTTTTCTACGTCATATAATAATCTTAACAAAACTAATGAATATAATTATTCCAAGAATAACAAAATTATATTTTTGTGATAAAAATATAGTTCCTTGGAGTCTTTTATAAAACTTGTTTTATCTACATTTATGTAGAAAGGTACCTATTATTTTAATTTCCGCAACTTTTCTCCAGTGTGATCGTAGCTTTCCGGACCCTTCCATAGTCCTTGCGAGGGTTGGAATAAAATATTGCCGGTAACATTTTACCGAATTTGTTGGAGGCCGAAGCAATAATATTATGACATATTGCCTTATACGAAACCTTTTTGAACGTGGTACGTATTTCCTTTTCCTTTAAGCTAAGGAGTGGGTGGTTGCGTATTTTCTTTATGTTGTGTACTTAGCTGAACAGTTCTATAGCCGACCCAACTTTGCTAACAACTTCAAATTCAAGATGGATCAACTAGGTACTCAAAATTTAGGTAGGTATACAAGCATAAAAGTTCCTTTGCATAAATTGAAACTGATTAAAAAAAATTGAGACAAAAAAACTGCAGAATATTAGAGTAACCTACCTCTGCTTTAGAATATCTTCTAGGAATCAACTCTAATGTTTTTAGTTTGGTTAGTCAAAAGTCGTATGAAATGAGTTTGCTTCCAGCCTTTACTGCCTAAGTACCAACACAAAACCAGAGGTTTTCAAAATGAGGTTGCAGCCTACACATATAGAAACTTAGGTGTTACAATATTCGTAGCATTCGTGAATTCCGGTGTGGCACACAAAGCGCGGGAAAGCGGCGAGCGCCATATTGTCGTCGCCATGACTCCCGGCCGGAAGTGACGCGCACGTGAGGGCTGCTTCCGGCCGCGTTCCGTTCCACGCAGTTCAATGTCACAATATTATTGTGCCAACGCTTGGAGGATTACTTGCTGAAATCTTTTTCGACTTTATCATCTTACTAGGGGTAGATTGGTACTTTCTAATTAACGGTAGATTTTTTATGCATCTTTCATGGAATATTGTAGTTTAGGATAAAAAACCTCATAAAAAGGAACAAACTTCTATAATGAATTGCAAAATAATTTGATGTGTGGAAATCGGGTCAAAGACTTTAAGAAAATACTTCAGTTAAATGAAAATGCGGACGTTTCACTACGTTGAAAGTTACCGCAGGCTTTATATAAAAATGTTGATAAGCTCATGGCGTGTCATAACCACACAGACTGTTAATATCATAATTAAGTACGTACCTATACATTAACTTTATTAACGCTGTAATCAACGGGTGTGGCGCACGGTAGCAGACTTGCCTACGCGGGGCGTTAAAATATTTTACAATGTTAAATTGCTTTGCATTAGGGTGTTTATCACTTGCGTAGAACGGATCAAAAGCTGTCTACTACTGTACTGAATGGCTGGTACATTCCTTGTGTTTTTTTCAATTCAATTTAATTATATTAAGATTGATTTGAGAGCTTATGAGACATTCAACGACTTAAAGTTTCTAACATTAGGTATATGGTTGGTTATGAATAACTACGTTTTTTTCATTAAAAATGATATTCATTCATCATCATACTTATACCAGTTTTACATGTACCTAGATTTTCTCCCACAGTAAAAGTAATCGTGTTCTATCTAAGCTATCAATACTTTCAGCACAGTGGTTTTACAAAAATCTAACAGCAACATCGTCCACAGGTCTGGTTCTCTAACCGACGCGCAAAATGGCGGCGGGAAGAGAAGCTACGAAGTCAAAGGAGGGATGCCCCTGCTGCATCACCCCCCGCACCTCCCACCCCCCGGTTGCCCCTGAATGGGGGGTTCAACTCTATGTACAGTCCAATTCCGCAACCGATCGCTACCATGGGTGATACTTATAGGTAAGAGAAACTCCGAAGAGAGGTTCTTGCTGCATTACCCCCCACTTACTTAGCCCTTTTCAAAACTAGGCAAGTGTTTGACCGCTATCTCATCTGATCATTAGTGCTGATGCTGTCGGCGATGTAACATTCACTACCTCACCTAGGTACCTACAACTATGGCCTACAAAAACAACCCATTTATTAGCTATTCGAAAAAACAGACATCACTGGCGAAGAATCTGGGGGCTAATTCTTGGGCCGATCTCGATCATTTTGAAATTTTATTTTATTGCTTCTTTTCGAAGGGGGAATGGATAATTTCCTTGGGTAATTCATAAACGACCTCTTCGTAAAAGCCTCGACAGCTACGATATACGGAAAACGTACAAAAAGTGCGGGGTTGTGAAAAGAAGCAATAAAATCAAATTTCAAAATGATCGAGATCGGCCCGAGAATTAGCCCCCTGATTCTTTGATTTCCATGTTAGAAGTTGAAGCACCGAACGTTTTGTAAATCGTGCTATCATTAAGCAATGTTTTGTAACGCCATCTCTCATCGAGAAGCGGCACTAATTGAATAGCGCATGAAATCGAGCGGCAAAAGGTCTCTTGCTCCTTGTTTCCCGCCATTGCACCTACACCAAGCTAGACGATCCAAGTTCCCGCCGAAGGTCGGCTTTCCACTTGAATTGATTTTTAATAGTGAACTGCGAGTTTTCGCTTTTGTTGTCGAGCAAATTAACTGACGAAGTTTTCTCTTTAGTTTAGCCTCTGTGTTGGCTATGAATAATTTGCTAGTTGTAAGCAATGTTCATTTCTTTGAATCGCTTTCTTGTTTTTTTACTAAAGTTTATCAGATTAACTAAGACTAGGTAATAGCTAGGTACTTAGGTGATTTTCTTCTTGCGTGTATTTTTAGGTTTTATGAGACACAAGTCAAAGTCAACTGACCGTCTTTTTTTTATTGTTTTCCAAAGGGTAATTAAACAGTAAGCGGAAATGACGGATTCATAGACAATATTTTACTTTTTTTTTTAATTTAAACATGTAATGACAGCGCGTTTTCCAACAGTTCGATGTCGGGTGGTCTGACGTCGTCGTGCCTGCAGCAGAGAGAAGGCGGATACCCCTACATGTTTGGAGACGTGCTGGGCGGCGGCGGCTACTCGCGAGCGCCGGCCGCACACCAACAGCATCCAGCGTACTCGCAACCACAGCCCACCGGTGGCACTGGTGAGTTAACATGACAACCATTTATAGTGGAATAGTTGTAGGAACTTGGATGTTAAATCCAATGCACATTTCCGGGTACCAAGCTATAGTGAGAGAGAAGGTAAACAGGTAGACGTAGATGGCATAAAAGTGGATGGAAGATTGAAAAACTGGTAGAAGTACTTTCCTATGATAGAGTTAAGGCCAACAGTAGTCTCATTTTCCCAGAAAATCAGGCCAAAAGGTACACAATACATGTAGCGGGTAATTTAAAAATGTTGTGTATACAAAGAACCATTACCTACAAAGTAAAATTGAGAGGTCTTGAAAAAATATTTGCCAACTTTCGCAATAAAATGTAAAAAATGCTGAGTCAAGAGCAAGGGGCGTCTGGCACAAGACCGCGACATGGCGGTAAAACAAAAAAGAAGGGGAAAGGAAAAATAGACGCTCATCCCCCGATTGGATTTGCTGTTGTCTGTTCTTTACAAATAGGTTTGGGATTGATTTTGAATATAGAACGGCTATATTTACAAATAATAAAACTCCGACTTGAATATAAGTTTGTCCAGTATCATTTTGATTCTCGAATTGCAGCGAGCAAATGCCGCAGCAATCATTCCTCCAAAGCATAAATACATAAACAGAAAAATCCAGATTTATTATTCAGAGAGGGAATAAACCGAGGCGCTGCCGCTGCCATTGTTTTAAAAAGCCGTAACTTTTCCATTTGATATTATATATCACGCGGCGGACATTTTTAGCCGTAGGTGGCGGAAAGCGGTATGAATTATTGTTGTTTGGGGCGTTTCGCGGCATTGTTCGACTGCGGAGTTTCCACCACGGACCGCGAACAAAAGAGTTTTTCACAATTCAAAATGCACGCTCTCGTTTCATTTACTCTTTTGCGCCCTTTCGACGGGCGCATTTCCAGCTTCATGCGGTATTAAATAAGGCAGATTTGTTCTACTTTTCGCTTTTTGGCCCGCGGTTCTATCACGCATTTTAGCGAGAACGCGGTGTTTTTCATGCCATCGTTTTTGTAGATTAGTAATTTGCGTGAAAGCTTTTTGCAAACCAGCGAAGGAGCTAGAGCTGGGTGTTTTAAACCAATGTTATTGCAATGACTTTGAAAGAAAATTACTTCCATAAATTCAATTTTCCGTAAAACTTTTAGGTTAGTTTTACGCAAACACTTTCTTAGGTTCCTACCGCCTTATGTAAAACCAATCTAGCGTCAAATGTGACAATTTAAAACGATAGCATCCATAAACAAGCTTGCAGACACAGACGATTGACTAAACGGGTCTCCCCGGAGCTGTTTAGTGGCGATAATAACGAGTAATGAATGTAAGCGTGCCCCTGTAGAGGCACCATGAACGGGTGTTATCTCGCGCCCGCACGCCGCCCCCTTTGGAAGGGTTAGTGAGGCTAATAGCCGCATCCATAGGTTACTACTACTATTATTATGGCAATTCTATTGATTTCACTGCAAAAAAATTGTGAAACAACGCCAAAGTCAAAGATGTTTAGGTCAATATATTAGTTTCAAAATGAAAGTATAGGCTTGCTAAACGTGGTAATTACAGAAAACTCCACAAATAAAGGAGAAGCATCTTTATCGGTGAAATCATTTATGATGGCTGATGATGATAAGCTCATCAATAGTCAGGCTGATGATCATGAAGGACAATACAGGCACAACAAAAGTTACTGCATTGATAAGCGCTGTGCACAAGCATTTTAGATACATACTTTGACATTATTGTAATAGAATCTCTCAAAATACAAGAACTCAAAACATTTCGTTCAACTCTGGCGTCTTTATCATAAAAACAAATGCCCAGTTGCCTCCACTGAACGCCATGCCACCTCACATTCTATAACAGCCCTCATAAAGCGATTTAGTCCTTTCAAAGCGGCATTAAATAGGCGGCTGTCTCATCATCGCTATACGACGGCATCGTCATGGCTATAGGTACCTATGTGTATAGGCAGATGCTCTAGGTATATGCTGATAGACATTTATGAATGCATTTAAGCAGAAATCAGGTAACCAGCACCTTTACTCAATCACACTTGGTACCAAGTACTATAACTTGCTTTGTACAGTCTGACTTAAACTATGATAATATATTTAAAAAAAATAATATAAGTCAAGTATCAGCTATCTGGTTCTCATATTCAGTACAAGCTCTGCTTAGTTTTGGCCCACATTAGTGTTGTGTGGATTGTTCACAATAGGTAGGTACTTTGTAAATTTTGAATAATCTAAGTTCAGAGCATGAACTTAGATTATTCAAAATTCATGGCGTATTCTTCCATGGATCCGTGTTTACTTTTTTATCCCCGTCATTGTCACTTTCACGTCAACAAATAGAGATAGCAACAGACTTATCGGTCTGCTAAGCTATCGATATACCTACCCGAAATTGCATCATCAAGTTTATTTCACAATTGTCAACCCTACTATCTATGAAGTAGATAGAGGAAATATTGACGTGATGAAACTGACGTATAATAGACGTGAATGTACTTGACGTTTTGATGGCGTTTGTAGGCGAGTGTACGGCAACGAGTACCGATAGCACGCTTGTGTGAATTTGTGTGTAATAAACGGAACGCGATCCCAATCCTATTAGATGTATGGCCGGGCCGATAGATGGTTCCTAATAGGTTTCACGTTAGCTGTTAACATGCTGGTTTGATTGACTGGACGTAGGGATAGGCGTAGGTTATGCTTGTATGGGTATTGAGTAGGCAATGTGCGTCTGTGTGCGAGAAAGGCAGATTGGTAGGGTTGGTTCAAAGAGGAATGAGGAATTGCTTTGGAAGTCAAAAAGATACGTGGTGATTGTCCTTGATTGAGTCCATTACTTTTACCATTAGCTATTACTCTCGTTGTTTAGCTATGAGTAGGAGATGTCAACAATTTCAGTAAATAGCGTCGCTCTTTTTCATACGGGCATATTCATTGAAGATAGGTAAATTCTAATTGCTCTTAAAAGTTGAAAAAAATTCTTAGAAGACCAAATCTTATGGAGAGACAATAGACAACTAATTCTTCACGTTTATTTTTACTAATTTTATATCAGCTATATTACTAAGATATTTATTAACTTCAGATAAAAAACGTCTCTAGTCAAACAAGTATTAAACAATATACGAATAGCCCACCCTCGCAAACTTGAAGGGACATCTAATAATGTGCAATTTCACTGACATCGCCCTCTTTGTTCCGTAGGTGTAATATCGGCGGGCGTGAGCGTGCCAGTCCAAATACCTTCGCAGGGACCCGACCTCGCGTCGAACTACTGGGGTCGGCTTCAGTGATCGCAGCTTTTCGGGTTCCCGCGCCTTTTAATGCCCGAGAACCCGAATGTACAGGAACCGCCATCTAGCGGCGATCCCCACAACTACACCGACGCTCACTTGTTGTCTATGAACGCAATAAACATGACAGCCGGGCACGAGTTGGCGGGAGAGTTGCAGGAAAACAATTCTGTGTCATAATGTGCAGTGACTGTGGATCCTTTTGTAAAAATATTTCTGTGTTAATTCTATAAGGCAACTGATGATGTTCAAACCTAGTGGTAAGATCTTACACGGTGATGTTTAATTGTTAGCAGTTGGGTTACAGCTAATCAAAAAGCTTACAATGTAACTCATCTGTCAATTCTTGTAAATAATTTGATTGGTACTTTGGTACCCGTCATAATGTGGTCACTAGTTTTAAGGCATTTGTGAATATTAGCGCCATCTACCGTCGGGTAGAGGAAGTTCAAAATGTGAATTGTGCCAACATTTTGTATTAATTGAGTGTTTCGCCCCACGCAAACACATTTCACCCCTTTTATTCCTTTGATGTATGCAATAGGGGTGCAAAAATATTAATCTGTACGGGAAAAATGTGGCAATGAGCTTCGTTACGGCCGTTTGTCGACTGACACCCCCTTGTGTTCGCTTACAAATTGACAAACAGAATAATCATATTTGTGTTATTGCGATTATTTGCGATACAAATTGTATAATATTACACTAACGATATTGTATCCGTGTGTATACATGTTCTTAATTGCAATATTACCAAACTTTATTTGAAATATACTTATTTATTATTAGTTTAAGTCGGCAAGAACTTTGGTAGATCTGAACAGTATTTTTTGTAATTTATCTTTTCAGACTGACCAAAAAACGTTTATCGACTATTTTATTTAAATATGTAATTCCTGTGATTTATCGAAATAAATTAATAGCCATGTTTTGTACAAATTGGTTGTGCAGTATCATTCTGGATAGTTAAAACTAAATAAATGTACAAAGTTGTATACAAAGTCGATAAGAATACCCTGTAAAATACTTTGTTCACTTTAAATGGTGCTTAAACGGCACAAGTTATCACAATTACCCTAAAAACTGTACATTACAATATATATAATATTATATTTTCATTGTAGATATAAAAAATGCAATATGGTCGAAAAAAGGAGTTGAAATTGTACGTTTTAGTGAATTTTAAGTGTAATGTAAATTATTATTGTATTTAAGAAGAATTGAGAAAATTACAGTGAAATTTATGAATAAATATTGCATTAATCATTATTTTGTCTATCATTGGCAAACTACCCACAACTCAATCAGGTGTTGAACTACGAACCTATTTTGTATTCACTTATCTTTAGACAGTTTCTTTAAGCCCTAGATACATACATTGTATTATTTTTTTCTTTTGTAAAACTCAAAAAATAGGTACAATGTACCTATAGATTGAGTCAGAGATGATGAAATGATATTTTTTTTTTACATTAGCGTATAGTAGGGGTTCCTAGGGCACACCTAGGACGCTGGCGATGGCGATCAGTGAAACGCTGTCAAATTTCACAGCGATATTTGACAGCGTTTCATTGATCACCATCGCCAGCGACCTAGGTGTGCGCAGGCCTTAAGAGCGACTCTATAAAATATTATTGTCACTGTCACTTTAATGTCAATAAAAAGAGATAGCAACAGCCTAAGCGGCTTGCTCTGCGACTAATATACACAATAGATTGTACATGAATCTCGCGAAAAAGCGCCCACATTCGCCTATATTTAACAATAGCAGATTATCAACGGTTGTAAATTGGATTAGATTGCCTGTGTCCCCTTTGAGAGATGCTGAATAAATGAACGTTTGAATACGTTTGATTTTATTTAATTTAATCTGGGTCTAAGCTAATAATGGTTGAACATAGCCATATGCTAGTAAAAATACCTACACATGTAAAGCTTACAAAATAGTATTCGTAAATAAGTATTTTTTCGACTGGCCTCTCAGCTCAGTTGGTAGTAGCTCTGTCTTCTGCGCCGTAAGTCGTGGGTTCGATCCCCACCGAGAACAAATATTTGTGTGGTGAACACTTACGTTTGTTCTCCGTCTGGGTAATATTGTAGTCGAAGTATGAATTAAAAAAAATATGACTAATTATATCAGCTATCTAGTTCACATAGTACAAGTTCTGCTAAATTTGGGGCTAGATAGTGTTGTGTGGATTGTCTACACTATTTATTTATTTACCATTTCTAAAGAAAAAACGATTTCTTTATCAAACATATTTTATTTCAAAACTGATTAGTACAAATTGTTTCATTACAATATGCAGTCTTTTTTATTTAAGCAAAATACTTTTTGTAGTACAAGTTTTTTTGAAAAATGATTTAATTTATACATCTTACATGCTGCTTTCATGCAAGCAAAAAATATTTTTGAATATACATTGATAATCATGAAATTATGAGTATATTTAATTTAAAAATTATAGTAACATTCAAAATCACAACAGTTCCAAGACATCTCTTTGGGTTATATTTTAAGCTTGAAAAATATTCAAACCTACCATTAAGTGTCATTTTTGAGCACCTACCAAGAACAACCCCTACTCAATAATCAGTCTAAGTTTCACTGTCATGATAAACTTAAAAGAAACATATTTTTCAGTTTACTAAACATATAAAATAGCCTCTTAGGCTTACAGCCTTATCACTTTACGTGAAATAATAACAACATAGATACGCAACTCCCTTTAAATTTAGATAAAGAGAACTATCAAATTCAGTTCAGTGGTCTTGCTTATCACATGCACCGTCAAGGACGGTCTATTCAATGCCTACATTAATAACATATTTGTCTTTGTTTTTCGTAGATAACTTTGGCATCATGAACTAATAACCTACCATCGAGTTCAATATACCCGAATCTACTACTTCAATATACAAGGTTATCCTTAGGTTAAGATTACATATTATTACTGATAGATATGGAACTCCTAGACTCTAGGAGCTCTCTCTTTACGTCTTCAATACTCTAGAACCATGAGTATCGGATAGCCAAATGAAGGCGTACGATATCTGTACTTCTCATTCGCATTTGTGCCTATTTGGAAGGTTACTCACGAGTTTCACTTCTACATAAGTTAACTGTTAATTTATTATTCCATTTGTTTTATAGTGTTTACAGTGTGTTGGGTGTTAAAATAATAGTTATTTTTTACACTTAGCTTCGCATAGATTTTAAATTATCCCATACTGATCAACAGAGTTCGTAGAATTTGAACCCACGACCCATTGATACTAATCTTACTTGGTTCATAGTTTTTAAGATAATATAAAAACTTTGTGATTTCCTAACTTACACTAAAACAAATAAAAAATAAATTCAATTTAATACAGAACTAAAACAAGTGGGTAATTTTTATCGAATATTATAAGATTTTTTGGACTTAACATTATTATTACAAATAAAGTAAGCCTCACTGTTTGGTGCATTGCTGTATTTTCACGCCAGCAATGGAGTCCGTTCGTTGAAGTAATAAGGCAGAGAGCGAACTCCGCCCTCGTTGTTCAAACTCCTCCTGAAATTACGGAAAAACATTCATTTATTACAAAAAATATTAATATAATTTAAAAAAGTACAGCCCAATTGAGAACCCCCTTTTTTTAAAGACAGTATGTCTGTTTAGTATTCAGTCGACCGTCTACTAGTTACGAAGAAACACTGGCTAAATGTTTAGTAAGTTGCCAGTAACTATTTTGTAAGTATGACAGTAACATTATTTGAATAAAACTAAAACTACATTTTAACTACAGAACAATAACAATAATAAAGATTGTGGACAATCCACACAACATTCACACAAATATTTGCTCTCAGTGGGGATCAAACCCACGACCTACTACGAACTGAGCTGAGACTAGTCAATCGACCAAAAAATACTAATAATGTTTTACCTGTAATACCTACAGGTGGAAAATAGGGTTCTGATTGCCCCTAATTATTTTGTAAGTTGCCAGTAACTGCTTTGTAATTTGCCAGTAACTGCTTTGCAAGTTGCCAGTAACGGCTTTGTAATTTGCCAGTAACTGCTTTGCAAGTTGCCAGTAACTGCTTTGTAAGTTGCCAGTAACTGCTTTGCAAGTTGCCAGTAACTGCTTTGTAACTTTTAAGTTAATAACTATACCTATATCCACTAGGTCCAGCAATAGGTGCAGCTTCTTCTGGAACTGCCCTGACACTTCTAGGCGGCGGCGGAAACGGCGGCCGACCCTTATTTTGATAATACTGATATATAAACCCAGTTGTTGACAAGCCCAGCCAGAGGAAAACGAGCAACCAGTCTGTAAGAAAATATTATATAAAAACTTGAGAAACTACTTCATGGACAAACTATTATACCGATTTTGATGAAATTTCAATGGGGCCATTCTGGAAGTATAGTAGAATCTGGATATAACAACCTTCAAGGGACCGGCGTGATTTGGTCGTAATAAACCGGACGACGCACAAAACGACCGGGTATATAATTTAGTTGTTTTTTATTGCATATTTAAGAATTAATATTGCTGTATTTCTTATTCTAGTGTAATGTTGCATACAATTGATTTAGACGTAAATTAATACTGCACACAGTTTAATCAGAGTACCTACTACCTATACCTACCTGCTGCTGCTTTTTTTGGGCGCGGGTAGTTAAAACTGCAACATCATCTATTTTTATCATATCCTTTATTTATTAAAAACAATAGTTTAAAGTTTACTTACATGAGAAATATATGTATCATATGATACTCTGAGTTATATCACCTGCCACCAAGTGTTTTCACATAAAAAGACCAAACATTCACTTCAATATTTCACTTTCACCAAAACATAACCGCACAAAGCCACAATTATGGAAACTGTGGAGTGGAACTCTTCTGTTCAACACTTGATTGGAGATCTGAGGAATCGCATGGAGTATTTCGAGGGTGAATTACTGAAGGACACCGCCCATTCACCAACCATCACCACTTTGGCTGCAGAGTATGCAACCTTCAAGGAGTTCACACTGAACACTCTGCGAGCTCTGCAAGGCCAAATCGAAATGACTGCTCGGTCCATTGATCAGCTCGAGATGCGAGGAAGGCGTAAAATATTGCTGCTTCATGGTGTCCCTG
This sequence comes from Thera britannica, assembly GCA_939531255.2. Classification (NCBI taxonomy): domain Eukaryota; kingdom Metazoa; phylum Arthropoda; class Insecta; order Lepidoptera; family Geometridae; genus Thera; species Thera britannica. Next base: position 15,232,769 of record OW618043.2, on the reverse strand, counting down.
AAGAGCAGGATGAAAATACTGCTAAGGTAGTTGTAAAGGTGGTGGCCGGCAGCCTCAAGGTTCCTCAGTTTTCCAGGGATGACATTAGCCGGTGTCATAGAATGGGCCGCTCTTCATCGAACAGGCCGCGTCCCATTCTCTTCAAGCTTCGAGATGTAGCAGTGCGAGATAAAGTTTGGTTCGCCAAAACAAATCTCAAGAACTCCGGCATCACCTTGTCGGAGTTTCTTACTAAAGCTCGCCATGAAGTCTTCATGAAGGCGAGGCAACATTTCGGTGTGACCAAATGCTGGACTCGGGAGGGAAGTGTCTTCGTCATCGGACCTGATGGTGAAAGACATCGCATCAACTGGTTGAGTGACTTCAGCGCGATTGTTGCACCAAAACTTGGCGCGGCGGTATCGGCGGCCGCAGCAGCGGCCTCTCCCAGGCCACTTGTGGCGTCCCCTAAGCAGCCGGTAGCGGTCAAGGAGGCAGTGGCCGCGGTGGCGGCGGCAGTGGCCGCGGCGGCGGCGGCGGGACCGGCGCCGAAAGCAAGACGAGCAGCTACGTTGAGGAAGTAGAAGCCCCCATAAATTCTTTCTCTTTGTTATCCATCCGATGTAAGTAGGTATGTACTTTGTGGTGCTATAGGTTTCTTTTTGTAATACTTTACGTAGTTTATAGTGAGTGAAATAGGTTTTTCTCTTTTTTACGTCAAGTTTGTTGACAAATTAATGCAATTGCAATAGAATAAATTCTAAACAAAACACAGACAAACAATATTCACAATAATTTTAACTTCTTTATCATCACTCATCAGTCATCACTCACTCTCATGTCACATCAATCAGTTTTTGTCCTTCAGTTTAGCGAACTGTCAATGTCATCGTAGCATCAGGTTTGTGATGTTTTTCTGATTTGTATAATTTTGTTCCATTTCTATAATCATAATCAGTATTTTTAGCATCGGATGGGTTCAATTTCACAAAGTTTTTATTTTAATGTTTTATTGTTTTTAACCAAACATTTGGTTTATTTCCTTTTTTTTTTCTTTTGTTTATCTCACCATACACTGGCAGGTGGACTAGATAGAGACTCAATTTGAGTAGAAGTAACTTGCCTGTAGGTAGTACTTGTATTATTATAATTATTTCGTTATTTCTTATATATTATTACTTTATAAATACGTAATTATATACTTATTTATATTTATTATTATTTTAGTAAGTTTATCTATATTATTTTATATTTTTTCAATCATGGACAGTGATAATGAACTAGAACTATATGAATCCTTCTATTCTTGTAATGATTTGAGTAACTCTGATAGTTGTAGTAGTATCCCTACGCTATCCGAATCTCTTAGCTATCAGTTCTCTGAAGCCCCTAAGAACTTCAATGTGGTTCACTTGAATACACAAAGTATTCCTGCCCATTTCTCAGATATCTTGGCGTCGTTTGATCAACAAAATATACACGCAATTTTAGTCTCCGAGTCTTGGCTAAAACCCTGTTTACCTTCTACGTCCTATTCTCTACCAGGTTTCATTCTAGTACGGAATGATCGCACCGGAAGAGTTGGTGGCGGCGTTGCTATCTACCTTCGCTCATACATACCCTATACTGTTATACACATGTCGCCCCAGCCTCCGTTGGCTAGTGAAGGCGAACACTTATTCGTAGAAGTCACGCTTTCGCACACCAGGGTCTTACTCGGAGTTTATTACTGCCCTTCTTCCAACATTAATTTTTTTTCATCTTTTGAAAAGCTCTTGGAAGATCATACACCTACTTTTAATCACACTATTATAATGGGCGACTTCAATACATGCCTCCTTAAAGATGACCATCGCTCTGCGCATTTTAAAACCTTAGTAAAGTCCTGTAACCTAAACCTTTTGCCACTTAGTGCTACTCACCATTTTCCAAATTGCACTCCTTCTCTTCTAGACCTAGTACTAGTTTCATCTCCAAATAATGTATTCAGGCATGGTCAATGTTCGGCGGACGCATTTTCATATCATGATTTAATTTTCCTTTCCTATAAAATTCGTCCTCCTAAAGCAAAGCCCAAAGTCATAATGCAGCGTAATTTTGGTGGAATTAATCAGGAAAACTTTCGCGAAGATGTGGCCTTGATAGATTGGTCAGATGTAGCGAATGCAACTACCGTTGATGACAAACTTAGTTTTTTTAATGACATTATTATTAAACTTTATGATAAGCATGCTCCTTTTAGGAAAGTGAAAATCAAGCAAGTTCCTGCACCTTGGATAACTACTGAAATAAAATCTGTTATGCATAAGAAAAACGTAGCCAAGTTTAAATATAAATGTTGCCCAACTGATTACAACTACAGGGTTTACACTGAGCGTCGGAATCTCTGTAATAAGGTGTGTAGGGATGCTCAACGCCGACATATCCACAAATCCGTTGATAACGATGATCCTTCTAAAGTTTGGAAGTTTCTTCGAACTTTGGGGGTTGGTAAATCTCGTCAAGAAAACATTCCCAAAGATCTAGATATTGATCTTTTAAATCAGCACTTCTCCTCATCTTCCAATATTGATGGATTAACCAAGTCTCATACTATTCAACTTCTTTCTTCTATACCACCCCTTAATATTACTCCTTTTCTTTTTAGTCAATTTTCCGATTGTGATGTTAAGAGAAGCGTTACATCCATTGCATCCAACGCGGTCGGCAATGACAGCATAAGTCGTAATATGTTAGTGCCCATGCTTGACGATGTCATCCATGTCCTAACCCATATCTTTAACTTTTCCATCTCCTCTAGTACGTTCCCTATAGCCTGGAAGCACGCCCAGATAATTCCATTGCCCAAAAAATCGAATCCCATCTTGTTTTCTGAGTACCGACCTATTTCCATCCTGCCTTTCCTCTCAAAAGTACTAGAGCGTCTAGTACATCAACAGTTAAGCTTATTCCTTTCCCAAAATTGTCTAATGAATCCTCTCCAATCCGGGTTTCGCCGTGGACATAGCACCACGACGGCCTTGACCAAAATCACTGATGATATTCGTCACGGCATGGACAATGGACTTGTGACTGTGTTGTCATTGTTAGACTTCAGTAACGCGTTCAACAATGTCGATTTCGATATACTTCTGGCTGTACTTCGCTCTCTTAATGTATCTCCAACGGCCATTGACTGGTTTCATAGTTACCTGTTCGGTCGCCGGCAACGTATACGAATCGATGACACCTATTCGTCGTGGAGTGATTTGACTGCTGGCGTACCTCAGGGCGGCGTTCTATCTCCTCTTCTTTTTGCTATCTTTATTAATTCAATATCTCAAACTCTCTCTTCTTCCTACCACCTTTATGCAGATGATCTCCAAATATACACTCAAGAATCAGTAGAAAATTTGAATTTAGCTATTGACTCCATAAACTGTGACCTGTTGCGGATCCTTGCTTGGAGTAAATCTTATGGCCTCAAAGTGAATCCTAAGAAAACTCAGGTTATTGTGGTGGGTAGCTCCAGAATGATCTCCAGAATTGACTGGTCGGTTCTTCCTTCGATTATCTTTGATGGTGTTCCTATACCTGTAAGTGACACAGTGAGGAACCTGGGTGTTTTGATGGACAAAGATATGTCATGGGGACCTCATCTTGCTGAACTAAGTCGAAAGATGTTCGCCTCAGCTGCTTCACTGCGCAGATTGCGGAATTTCTTGCCAACATCCACCAAAATTACACTAGCACAGTCCCTTTTACTCCCTATCCTTGATTATGCTGACACCTGCTATCCCGATCTCACTGAAAAACACCTCGACAAACTTGAGCGCCTTCAAAATGTGTGTATTCGATTTATATTTGGCTTACGTAAGTATGACCATGTCTCTGAATTTCGTACTAAACTCAAGTGGTTACCCATCCGCCTTCGCAGGAATAGTCATATTCTCACTCTTCTTTACGGTATTCTATTTAATCCATCCACTCCTCTCTATCTCAAGGAACGCTTTGAGTATCTCCATCTGTCAAATCCTCGCTCGCTGCGCTCTTCTAAGACCCTCCAACTCAAGACACCTGTTCATAATTCTACCTTCCTGAAATACTCCTTCACTATCCAAGCTGTCCGTCTCTGGAATTCTCTCCCTTCCCATATCAGATTTGCTAAATCACTCCCTATTTTCAAGAAGCTTTTGTTCAATCACTTTTTACCAGTCTAGTATTTATGTCAGTCATATATATATTTATTTTCTGTATATTATTTATTTATGTAGGTATATCATATTTATATATGTATTATACATATAAATATATATATATATACACTATATATATATGTATATTATTGTTAGGTGTATTGTATATGTGTATGTATGTATTAATACTATATTGTGTGTACATTATACTTGTTGTTTTTATCTACACCATCGTCCTCTATCGTTCTTTTCAAGTCCAGTCCATCCCAAGGTTGTCTGGAAGAGATCGCTTTTAGTGATAAGACCGCCCATTGTATTCCACTCTGATGTTTTTCTGTATTTCTTTGTTAATTTTATGTGGTGTACAATAAAGTATTTTCTATCTTCTATCTATCTATCTATCTACCTTACCTACCAAGCAATCCCATTATTATACACTTATTTATTCTGACATTTGATTTTGTTTCTTTATGGGTAGGTATTTATTTTATTTGATGACTGTATTTTAATGTTTTATTGTTTTTTTTGTAGCATGTTAGTATAAAGTTAACATTCAAACACAATTTGTAAAAGGATTGTTCGTGAATAAATGAAAAATGAAATGTATGTACTGCATTTTTTTACTGCTGTATTACCAATCAGATAAAAATATTTTTTTCCAAATCGGCTTATAAATGAGGAAGTTATGCATGAAAAATAATAATAATATTAAAAAATACTACCCAATTCAGAACCTTCTCCGTTTTTATTGAAGTTACAAATACCCGTAAGGTTTATTAACCTTACGGGTATTTGTAACTTCAATGTAACTAATGGGGCCGTTATTTATTAGTAACGGCCCCATTAGTTAGTTGACCTTTGCTTTGTAAGTCTTGCAACCCAAAAGGGAGGAAAAAATGATGAAAAATTTACATTGTTAAATGCAATGGCCGCCCATGACGCAATACCTATATATTTCATAATATATTTTTTATTTTCCTTACGCTAAAAATAGTAGTAGCACATGCATAATTATTTAGTTATCTGTTTTACGTCTAAATATTATCCCACTCATTTATAATGCCCGACACTTTAACGGCTCGCTAAGAGTCTCTTGTCTCTGTCACTTTCATGTCAACAAATAGAGATGGCAACCGACTTAAGCCCTGCGCACACCTAGTTCGCTGGCGGTAGCGATCAGTGAAACGCTGTCAAATAACGCTGTCAGATTTGAGATTTGACAGCGATATTTGACAGCGTTTCACTGATCGCTACCGCCAGCGAACTAGGTGTGCGCAGGCCTTTAGCGAAATAAATGTTTACCATGTTTTTTATGATGATGATGATGTGTGCCTATATACTTTTTTCTGAAATTCTTACCTTTCCACTGAAAAGTCGGCATCCTCACAGCCTTATGGTAATCCTTTAATGTTGCTCTCCTCACTATATTGATTACGATGTATTTCATTTGCGAGCCCACATAGTAATCTATTGGAAGTATAGTCGCATACGCGCCGATGATCGCGCAGCATATAGGGTTAGCTATAAAATTTATTGCAAGCAGGGCGATAGTGACTAATGTTATTATTATAATGAAGAGTGACCAGAAATTTACATCAAGATATAGGTACAACGATTTTGATAATTCATCTGAAACAATAACATTTTATTTATTCAAATATTTAGTAGTGTGAAAGTGAAAAAAAGCGGTATTCGCAACCTTATTACTGCAGGTGATGTTCATTTACTTATAGGTAAATTTTCCTGTACAGTATGTTTTATATTTTTGTAATGTAAACGTGTTGAAAGTGCCAGCTTTAAAGGCCGTTCTTAATATTCTATCTATCTCTTGCAATTAAATGAAATATATTTATTAGTATTCATCTTGTTTTGAAGTTTTGCATATTGATAACGGCTGTTAAACAAACTAGAAACGGAATTTAAATTTAATAATTGCTTGAAGTAAGGTAAGAGATGACGATAATTTAAGCACTGTTTATCTTTTGTCATATTTTTATATGTATATGGCTTAAATATTTACCTGAAATTCCGTAAAACGCCAAAGATGTGAGCAGAAACCCTACGTCAGCTGATGACAATATAATGGAAAACACTGGTAATCCGTATATCCACCAGAAAACCAGTCTTGATGCTCCAACACATAATCCAGAAAGAGCAGCCAGGGCCAGAATAGCTACAATTAAATTATAACTCAATATCATGATAATATACCCACTATGCGAGCTTTTTTCTTACATGACGATCGAATTGTACCATGCTTCTTGCAAATAAATATTTCATTTCATTTCAAAATAGTCAGAGGAAGTACAAGTTTCTAAATGCAATATTGGATCATACACAAGCGTGTGATTTTGATGTTCATTTAAAAATACCACTCAATGCTTATGTACGCAAATAAAGGTAGGTTCAGTCATCAGGAAAAATAATATGGACTAAACTGATTCAGTTCATGTTGTTTCCATAGCCAGTTGAATATTATTAAATGCTCTATTGATTTGGAGTTCAACAAGGATGCACCTTTCTGCCCATACTATAAATGTTGTATATGCAATAAAAACCAGGTCATACCAGGTCTATCAAAGTCCTTCCTGAACAATGAGATTAAAACGCAGGTCACGACCAGCCCACTCAAGAATCCAATAAAAAACGTGTGCGTCTTAAAGAAGCGATGTCCGAAGTAACACATGAAAAGTCCAACGAAGAAAAGTCCGGCACACATGAACTGGGAAAGGGAATCATCTGGAAAAATAAATTATAGTTTAAAAAACTAAAATAAAACGCTTTTATAACTAATTGAACTAAAAAGTAAAAAATAAAACTGTTATAATAAATTGAAAAAATTATATTATTGTACAAAAAAGCTTACATACAAACTTACATACAGGTGAAGCTAATAAAAGCGTTATAAAAACTCAAGTTATACTTAATTGTGTGGTAATTAAATTAGTTAATTGGTGGGTTTTTCTGAAAGAAAAATAATATATTGGTCTAGGTACTCATGAACATCACAATAACGGGAGGTAGACAAGTAGTAAGGCTCTTTGTGATGGGTTCGTCTGGGGAAGTACTACCACCATGTCTATATCACGGTATTTCGGTTCGAAGGGTGTGGGTACCGGTGAAATGACTGGCACGTGAGTATGCCTGCCTGCAGTTGATGGGTGCAGCGTAGGGCACGTTCCCCTTGTGTGACTTACGAGTCAATGCTTTGTTATAGGCGATGGTCACCACTACCGCTAACATCAGGTGGGCCATATACTTGTTCCATCAACTAGTTGTATAAAAAAAAAATTGGTCTAACAATAACCACTTACCAACTGGTGGACTGTATGCTAGGTATTATAAAAACCTTTGATTGTCTACGGTTTATACTTCTCGGCTATCTCGATTTATATCTATAGTAACTCCTCAAAGCTCACCCAGCAACTCGCAGTCACCGTCCACCGAGGGATCGCAGCCATAGCTGACGGCTGGCACATACGCGGCGTAAGTATAATTGTAAGGAGCAAAATCCGATCGTGCGAAGGCGACGGTGACGTAAACTGCGCCAGTGCCAGTGTAAGCATTGAGTATCCGACGCGTGTTCCAACCTGTTTCCGGAATCTATAATGAAAAGAATGAGAACTACATTGGACTCTTTTCCCTCAGTAAAGCCAGTCACACACGTAGCTATAATATGTACTAATATAAATTATAGCAAGGCATATCACGATATATTTTCTAACCAAATATTCATTAAGCGACCGCACACGCAGCTATAATATATATTTTTATGACGTCAGCAACATATACCGTAATTTATATTATCGCACGGCGTATTGATATACATTATAGCTACGTGTGTGACGGGCTTAAACATAATTTCAGATTCGTTATTTTTCTAGCTCTACTATAGACTTATCCTCCACCAAATAAACCATTCAGGTAAACAGTGAGATTTAAGGATACTTACAAGTCTTCCATTCTTTAAAATATTGTTTAAACTCATCATACTCTTGATTCCTTCAAAATACACATCAGAATTATAGTTTTGTTCAGGCAGATACAACATGTAAAACTGCAGTTCCATTTTAGTGTCTGATAAAATGCATTCCAGGTCATCATAATACTGAGCAGGTGCTGCGTCTACCAGGATATAGTTTCTGTCGTAGGTTGATTTTAGGAATGGCGGTATATACACTGATGGGAACATTGCAACCATTTCACATCCGCCTGGGATGGGGTCTGAAATAATTATATTTATCAACTAAAGATCCGCCCACATGCATTAAATTTTCACCTTTCTGCTAAATGGTACCCGTGCAAAGTCAATGCTACTCAGAGATAATTTTTCGTTCTAATGGTGAAAGAATTTTTCTAATCCGTCAAGTACTCTTTGAGCTTATCGATTATGTATATCTTTTCTAATATTAGTGTAGATGAAGGATAAAAAATCATGAATGTGGTTGGATTGGGTAGTAGTTTGCTTGGTTACTTTTCGGACCAACTACTAGGTACTTCTTTTTCTGTCATATCGATATTACAATCGTTATCATTAAAGCCATTTCGACCAGTAGGTGGCCACATCCACGGCATATATCCACTAGGTACTTATAGAATAGGTATCTTCGAGAAGGTTCTTTGGAGAAGTGCTGTCGCTACGCCTTTTAATATTTCTGCCACCTGCTGCGGATATTTGATTCAACTTGAAAATGCAAGATTTGTATGTACTTAGTTATTGTCCACAATATTTATTTATTTATTTAGTTAAACTGAGATTCATCCCGGCTCTTCATTATTAATAAAAACTCAGGGCAAAACCATTCATACCACTGTTAAAGTTCCTATGATTCTTGTTATGTGTAGAATGTTCTGAAACCTTTTCTCTGAAGCTGAATTTTTGAGCAAATCCCTACATAAGCTAGTAATCATATAAACCACAAACCTGAAAGAATGTAGCCATGGACAGCAACATATACTTTAAGATCAATTACAGGATTCAAGTTCTTAACAAAAAATATGTCATTTTCTAATGTGACGTTTGTAGTATACAGGCCTAAGTTTGTCCCGGTCGCTTTATCTCCTGTACCATTATTGTGTATTGTTATATTATAAAGATGGCTGTGAACTTGAATTATTATAAATCCCAAGTCCGCTCTTATGTTTTCAAAGTTAACTTGAAGTGTTGATGTTCGGTTCAGAGTAATAAAGTCTCCATACAACTGTTTTTCTGTAAATGTTGTGGATTTGTTCAGGGATATAGTGATATTAATATCTGGAACAAACAATTGTATTATATGCAATTATCCCTACAATGCGCTATGGAGAAAGCTATGCTGGGAGTTTTGGAACAAACAGTATTATTATGTGCAATTATCCCTAAAATATGCTATGGAGAGAGCTATGCTGGGAGTGTCACTAACTGATAGAATCAGATATGAAGAAATTCATAGACGAACCAAGGCCACCAACACCACATGACTTGAATCATAGTGCACTATGATAGGGGATGTCTAGGCTAGTTCCTATCAAATACTAGGGATTACAGTTCTAGCCACATATTTCACCATAATGTTGGGGAATAAAAATTCTCAAATGGTGACCACCAGATGGATCGAAAACATTTTTAATATCGCAGGAAGTCAGTGGATGGAAAGGGCTCAGAATCGTTCTTCCTGGAAATGTGTAGGGGAGGGCAAAATCCAGCGGACTTCTTCAGGCTGATGATGATGAACATATTTTACAATATCGATATGCCTATCCCAGTTTTAATGGGTTAACCAAAGGCCACTGCGCCATATTTTAGTATAAATAAAGTCAGTTTTACCTGTTGGTAAGCCGAATGCATAGGATAGTTAAGTACAGGTACTGTATACCTACCTACTGCTAGAGACTAGGAGACAGAAAGCGACTAGACATACCATAAACTTACCCTGTGTAGAAACTATTGAGGCACAAACTAAAAGTACTAAACTGTTTGATAAACTAAGTAAGAGCATTTTTACATTTTACAGTAGACTATTTTACAGCAAAATTGTATTTATTGGTATTTGTTGGCAAGCAATCATCAGCTGATTGCCGTGACAGCTTATGTTCTTTATGTAAACACAGACTGGCTCGATCCTTCGATCCGCAATTTTCACGATTTTTAAACTAAGTAAAATAAAAATTGTTCAACAGGCAACAAGTTTAGTGCATCACACAACACAAACACAACCGAATCAGTCAATGCTATCAAGGAAGGACAATCAAACAAAAATTCGTGTATTTCGTATCGTATCGTCGTACAGCTACACAACGGCTACACACGACGAAAATAAAATAACAAACAGCGAACTAAAAACTGACAGTGACAGTGGCAGATACCAAGTGGTAGTCAATTTTTGACTTTGATTGTACTCTATCTAGGCATAGACAGTTTGATCTTTCCTTCAAGTGTTCGACAAAGACCTTGACACATCACATCGACGAATCCACTTTTTTCCCCCTGTAAAATTGTTAAGGCCCATGTACACTGGAGCAGATAAATATTTGATTAAGTATTACTTTTTTTAAATGGCTATTATTGTCCTATAGGGGACAGCCCCTTTGAGGTTATTGAAAACAATCATTTTCTGGCACTGCGGTGGCCCCTGCCATGGCAAGTTCCCTCTGCTTGCTCGCCGTAAATTGTATGTTCTAAATTTTTTAAACCCAGGAGAAATGCTATACGCATCCACACGCAAAGGAAGAATGGGCGAGGTATGTGGGACTTCCCGGCCGCCCGCCAACTAAGACCGTTATACCCACTGAAAAATCCAGCGGCTTTCTGGCATCGTCTTCATGGAAAGAAACTGGGAAACCGGCAAAGCCTTTACACCCAGTCTTCCGCCGACGAATGCCCACCTTAGGGCGGGCCCCACACGCCTCGCCCCCTGATCAGGGGCGACTAAGCGGTAACGACTGTGCACGTCGTTCCCGTTCATCATCATCATCATTGTTTTAATAAAACCTAACATAACCAAGTCGATTCCACCCTTTAAAGTATCAAGAACAGTATTCAGTGGCAGGATAAAAACCAATTATCAATGATTGAATCGCTACAGTGGACAAGGAGGTTCAACTGGCATCGTAATAACTTTACAAAGTTTACAATGACTGGATGTACATTAGTGTTAGTGCCTCCCGTTCGTCACCATCCCGCACATGAATTTGGCATCCCGGCGGCAGCTTGCTCGTGCTTGGCCAAAGCAAGCGTGAACAGAACAGACGTGAAGGCCGTGAACCACGAATGTCGATGGCTTTCGCGCCTGTTCACGCATTTCAACTCAAGCATGTTCACACCTTTGCCCCGAAAATATTCGGAATTTGCACCCGTTTCAAAGTGTAAACCTCACGTGAACGCAAGCGCATCCACACTGTACAATCTGCGAATGATGTCGTCGAACAATGAATAATCACGATATTTATTCGAATTATACCTTAGACGAAAAGTAACAAAATATAAACAAATACCTACTCCGGAAATGCCGATGTGAAAACTTAAACCCTAGACTTGAACAATACAATAACCTCCTTGGCTTTTGGCGGAGTTTGTTGATCTTTGCCTAAGGCTGCGCTCACTTTGGATACGTTTTCGTACGAATTCCATTCGTGCAGAAACGTATCCAAAGTGAGCGCAGCTAGTTTGTTAAAGTTACAGGTGACATTGCCGGTCACGTGACGCGATTTCATTGTTTTTTTTTGCTTTTTTTAACATAAGCTACCTACTTACTTAGACTACTGACTGACTTCAAATCATTTTCAAAAACTTAATTAAAATTTAGAGACCTCTAGGGAAAATATTATTTTTCATCCCATCTATTCAAAAAGAGGCGATTGGTTCCCTAAATAGTGCTTTAGGCGCACTATGGTACAGTGACACAATGACTTTTAAATTTGGAATACTATTAAATTGAAAAGTTTTAACGCAATTCGCTACTATAAAATACTGGCTGTTATTGGTAGTATAAAAATAGAGCCACGGTATTGGTTAATCAAATAAAAAAAAATACTTCCCGCGTATTGCATTGACCCTTCATCTTCTATGTCTGTTTACTATTTGTGTCTATTATTGTCTTTGATTGTCTATTATTGTCTTTTATTGTCTATTTGTGTCTTCTAATGTCTATTCTTGTATATTATTGTCTATTATTGACTATTATTGTCTATTATTGTCTATTATTGTCTACTATTGTCTATTATTGTCTATGTTGTCTGTGTCTTATTTAATTTTCTCATAGAGGGGGATGAAAAGCAGAGTGTGCCACACGGTACCAAAGTTATTTAACCTCGAGCGACGTACTTTGAATCCCTCGCTACGTTCAGGATTCTACTCTAAGACCCCTCGCTACGCTCGGGATCCTACTCTAGAATCCTTCACTTCGCTTTGGATTCAAAAAACCACTCTCGCCCTAAATATATTACTTTGGTCCCTTATGACACAATCTACTATTTCCCGTAGGTAGGTAGAAGAAGGAACTGGCATAATAAATTGTTCTCCCTGAATATAAATTCAACTGTGCCCCACTATGTTTGCCCCACATAGCAGCCTGCCCTGCCTGACCACAATCTGAAGAAATGGTTGCTCCAATCGATTCCTTCGACGGCCGCTAGAGCGCACTCACGTCAAATCTACAAAAATGGCGGCCTCGCGATCAATGGAGTAGTAGAGTGTAGTGTACAAATAATGATTATTCGGTGTTGTTTTTGTGACTAGTGTTATATTATTCATGGGCCATGGGCCGAGGCCAAGAATTATTGGAAGCGGCTAGCAAAGCTGACAGGAGTACCGTGGAAAGAATTATTGGACAAATAACTAAAAGGAGTGGTCCATTTCCAAGGTACGTACCTAACAAATTCATGTTTCTGGGTTTAACAGCCTCTCTTGAAGCCTCAACGAAGTCATTATCATGTCATAGGGCGGACTCAGTATTTAGATTTCTGCCAGACAATCCTACAGAACCGTAAGGTCTATTTTTATCAACAAAGATGTATGTTTACGTGCATAACATGACACTTGATGGGGTTCTGGAGACTTTCAATACATACAACATAGATTCGAAGTACTGTAATGGGGAACCAGTTCAGATAAGTTACATTTTTTGGTTATCTGCAGTCATCCTCCAGTTGTTAGTAGATATTAGTTAGGGACTTTCAGGGGGGAGCAAACATGTGGGTCCTGCATTCCAGTCAGTTGCTTGGCTCTATGTATAATTACATTAATAGTAAAGTATTTATATTTGGACATAATAAACTTGTATTATTTGTACAGCTGAGTTCAGAATAGCTATCTAACCGAGCTGTTTCATAAATCTGTGTTTGAAGCTTTAAAAGATGAGTGCTTTTATACAATGTTGTAAGCAGAAACAATCAATGTAATGACCATATCAAAATATAGGTTTTTATTAAGTGGATTTTAAAATAGGTAAATAATTTTGTAGGTAGTTAATTTATGTTATGTTAATTATATTTTTAGAAATGGATTTGGATATAGAATGTAAAGAAAATTGCAACTTTCAAGCAAATAAAGAAATTCAATTCTATTCTTAACTCAATATGCTGTAAAATAATTCTAAAGTACCTAGTTAACTATGCTTACGGCTAGTTTCTGAAAGCTCTAACAAACTTTTTGTCAGCTGAGCAGATGTTCAGCCTCATATGCCAGTCATTTCACCGGCAACACCACCAAACCGAAACACAGCAATGGTACTTTAAGTCCCATACAGATGAGCCCTTCACAAAGAGCTCTAATACTACAGGATCATACAAAAAAATTGGTAGGAAGGTATCTAGCCTGTTCTTCAAGCCTTGGTTGCATGGAACTGGCAACTAGACTCATCTAACTTCAATACATTTCAAAATGAACCTTGTGATACAACTGAATAAGCAGTTTTTTACTTTGACCTTATGAAACTACGGGGTCTACAGATCTTTGAAAGTTGATCTTTGAAAGGGTTGAAAATGGGTGTCAGAGTTGGTATAGAATTTGCTTCTCCTTAATGAAGTAAGGCAATACACACACACACACACATACACACACATACACACACATACACACACATACACATACATACACATATAAGTTCTCATTGCTTTTTTGTTCATTATTTTCCTCTTTTCTTATTTATGAGCAATGCTCTTGTCGGTAATCTTCTTCTTCTTATTTAAGAGCAACGCTCTTGTCGGCGTAATGTATGCATTTTTCTCCAGGTATTTCTTTTGAGGGCAACCTGCTTGACCTCCTTATACGACATGACAGCGATCTTTGCTTTAATTTGGCTCATGTAGCTTATCCTTGGTCTTTCCCTTCCCCTCCTTCTTTCCACCTTTCCTTGGATGATATTTCTGATAAAGCTGTCATGTAATAAATGTCGATAATACCTATATGCACTTTAACCCACTGGTAATTTTTCAAAAATTAGGTAATGTTTTGGTAGGTTTAGGTATTTATTTTCCTCAAAATTTAGTATTATAATTCACATTATGGTTCTTAATAATAGTTTTTTTAAAATGTAGTACATTCTGTTGTAAATAAAAATCAATTTCCTCAATAATTCATTGGGCACTTCGAATTATTCCTTCAAAGTGGAGATGAGCTAATAAAATGAACCAATCTTGTTTTTAAATCAATGAGGTACCTACATACTAGGTTGTTATTGTTGTATACGTAGGTAAGTAGGTTACTCATATGGGTGTTTCAGATTAAATACTAAACTGGTACATACTATAAAAAGCTATGAATGAGAGAGAGAGAGAACTGTGTTACTTACTTAGTGGAACTAAGTTTTTGCTTAGTATTAGGTATATTGAAGTATGAAGGTAGGTTGTTTTTTTCTTATTCGTCCAGGGAAGTGGCTCGCTTGTAAATTATCCTTTAATCCTCTCGCACCTCGTCTTCTTAAATTTAAGAGCTTATTAGCTCTTGTCGGGGTTTCGATGCAGTTTTCTCCAATTAAGTCTTTCGAATGTGGCCTCCTTGACTTCCTTATACGACATGACAGCGACTTTTTCTTTTATCTGGCTCATGTAACTAATTCTTGGCCTTCCTCTTCCCCGTTTCCCTTCGCACCTGTATTTAAAAAAATGCTTAAGGCCTGCGCACTTCTAGGCGATGGCAATGGCGAAAAGTTGAAATGCTGTCAAATATTGCTGTCATATTTGACAGCGTTTGCTGATCGCCATCACCTAGATGTGTACAGGCCTTTAGGCTCTACTGCTCAACAAGTGAACAAAGGACTGCTAAGTGCACACACTGCTAAAAATATTTCAATGAAATAAACATTATCATCAAAAGTACAAGCTCTGCTTAGTTTGGAGCTAGATAGGGCTGTGTGGATTGACTCCAATATTTATTTTTCACCTACATTCCTGCCAATAAATGATTATGATAGGTAGAAAAGTGAGTTGATAGGTAAGGATAAATTAAACCATTGATGTTGAGTATTTGGCTGCTGGCCAGATATCAATCGATGTAGAGGTAGTACATTGAACTGTGTCAGTGTCTGGTACGTGGCAGACGGCTCCAGAGTTGTTATTATGCACGCCAGACACAGTCAAAAACTGGCGCTAAGGCTAAATTAGGAGAAACTTATTTGTTTTGAATTAGCGGCCGCCCGCAGCTTCGCTCGTGTAGTGGCTCTTTCTTGTTACTTTAGGATGCGATGCCTAATGTTAATCCAGGTTGTAAATTGTATTCATTCCAGAAGTCATCCTAATTGTTCCAATTTTTAAGACGTGACTGAGCCACAAAGATCTAAAATCCAAACATCGTAACTTTCGCAGCTAATTGTATTAGTGAGACTAACTTTCGACCGCAGTTTCGCTTGCGTACTACCCGGGTGAAGTCCGCTTGTTTCGGGTCGACCTTTCCTTCAAATCCTTCGTTTCCTTTTCGTTCATATCAGTCCAGCCGCTACGTCATCATTGTGCCATAAACATTCAACAGTAAAAACTGGAACCACCTCTTGTTAAGTGTTAAGTTTTGCCTCGTAGATCACCGTACCCTACGATGCACTACCCTGAAGCCATCAACTTAGGCATAATTTCACCCACAACGAACTAAAACGCCTATTATCTGTTCTAGATTTCCGCGATCTTCTTTTCTCACCATTCTCATCACACTTGCTTGATGCACTTGCTAAAACCTGATGATGTGAACCGTCTTCTTTCTCATCATCAATTTGCGTTCATCTTCTCTTGACCTAATTCTAATATTCTAAATGCCTTTTAGGATACCGCAACATATTTATGGTTGTTTCAATTGAGGTCCAAGGCGCTTCGCTAATCAGATAATAGACTTATCACTCCTACCTAATTTCTAGATAGGTAATACCAGGCTACATGTTCCGAAGACGTAAATCCCGGTTAACGCCTGATCGCATCATCGATGGATCTAGCTTTTTGTATTATTTAGATATGGGCGACCCAGCCCTCAGATCCTAAGGTAGGGTTCCAAAAATGTTTGGGCAAAAAAGTTAAGGAAACAATCGTGAGGAAACCGGCATTCGCCGGAGAACCTAATGAGGTCGAAAAACGTGTGTCAAGTGTACGAAATTAGGTTAATTTTCTAACGAACTCTGCAATGGTTTAATTTGACTCATTTTTGCCATAACTTGAGTTACCTATCTATGGCGAAATAAGTCACGGGTTTTTCCTACTTTAAGCAAAATGCTCTCGCATGCTTTGGTTATTTCTTCGCCAAATCCTGGGCTTTGTTACATCACATCAGATAACATTGGCATTGAATTCCAAACGCCAAGCGTAGAGTGAATATTTATGAGCAATTTTTGACGGATTTGCCTGTTGTTGTTATGGTTCTTTGTTTGCTTTCGTTCTACTTGGCTGACACACGTACCTACGCAAGTGATTGGTAATGTACATTTCTGGTACACATTAGTTTTAATTTTTGTCTGTGTTATATTCACTGGAAATGAGAATTCTATTTTATTAGAAACAGTCATTGCAACAGTTTTATCGAGGCCAACGAAGGTAAAACAACAACTACAAACTAGAATCATTAATTAGCAAATTCTCATCGAAGCGGGACACTGTCTCCTCACTCTGTTACAGTTAGGCAGGAAAAAGATACCGCTACCAAAAGTTTAGAGTCCATGATTCATTCGAAGCCTGGTCACAGATACCACGACAGTAACTGCAGTAACCACCACTCTCCGCTTAGTCACGAACCGCTTGGTCGTTCGCTCTGTCAAATATTTTAATTCAATATTTGCATAGTGCCCAAAAGTTACTGATAAGACATCATCATCCATACCTAACCTGCTATAGTGAACGCCAAGGATCGCAGTGATTTTATGTGATGTGTATAAAGAGTTGTCTATGATTGTGTTGGGTGCCTACAGCGTTGTTAACAATGAAGTGGAAGCTACCGAAGTTTGATAGAGAGGTAGCGCATTTCAGAAGTCTTATGAGAAGAGTGAAGTTTGAATACGAGTATGTTATTCTTTTTAGTTTTCAATAACGATCATTTATGTGCTAATCACTTTTCATTAAATCACTTCTTACGTTTTCATATTGGTCACTCACATAATACACTTATAATAAGACCTTGCAATAAGACTAGGATAGGATTCTTAACACACTTGGTTTACAGACCTGTTTGTTTACAAACTGTTTGCAATTACCTACCATTGTCTGGTTATCCGTTATTATCTTGCGTTGCCTGCGAATTTAAGCGAGGTTAAGATAACATAACGGTCGTTCACAGAACGAAGTTGGATAACTTTTTGACTATTTAAACAGCGTTTTTTTCCAGGAAATGATAGCGAAGCAAATGGTATGATTTCAATTTGCAAAAATATATTTTTGGATGTAAAATTCCGTGTCCAAATCAAAATGAACGAAATTTTACGTAGATGTATGCTAATGAGATTGCAAAAAAAACAAACAAACTTTTAAAATAATGATGATGCTCCAGTTCTTTTGTCTACAACTATCATGAATGCTTCCTCAATAACAGTCAAAAATAAACCATGTCAAGTTTAACCTACGCTCAATCAAGTCAAATAGCGCTGACCTGCCTTAGCGGCTCCAAATATAATTGATTATGATAAATCCTGTGGTACGTTCCTTACTCAAAGCAGCTCGTTTATGTAAAAAAGTGTTGTGTCTGTTTAATTATTTACGTGCATTACTACTTTGTTTTCTTTTATGACCTTGCCTATTGCTGAACTATAATATTTGAGGAGTCACGAGAAAGCCTTGGTATCATCATCATTCATTATCAGCCTGAAGAAGTCCACTGCTGGACATAGGCCTCCCTACACATTTCCAGGAAGAACGATTCTGAGGCCTTGGTATGAATTGATTCAATACAATCTTAAACCAAAGCGTTTTGAGCCAGTTTAATGGTTTCCCGATTATGATTAATAATTTTGTATTAATTCGCTTACGTTTTAGCATTTCCTTGGTCCACTTTGGGTATCTTATCGTACGCAAGCTATCTTATCAACTGGTACTAAGCTATTGTTTTGTCTTCATTCCAAAAAGTATACACAGTTGTTTTCATTCGTACGTTGTTGCTTGTGATTGTGCAGTGTACGAACAGTAATTATTTAATATACCTTGTGCATTTCGTAATGGTGTAGATCGTTTCATGTTTTGCGAGTTCTTATTTGTTTTATTACCACTATTCGTAAAGGTGTACTCTTTAGTTGCATCTGGACTACCACAAGCGGTGGTAGTTCTTTACAATGACGATGTCCAATACGGATGAAAAAATAACGTGTTTTGGAAGGGATTTGAACCTCAATTTCAATGATTTAAAATACAATTTAAATTCTGGTTTTAGTGAAGTGAAGTTCAGTCTAAAAAGGAATTGGATTAAAACTAAGAAAGTGAAGGATAATTTGCTAGATAGAAATAGGTGAGTTTCGAACACGAAGTTGAAGAAATAAGTGAAAGTAATGAAAGTGATTTGTTTTTGGATACTGTTTCAACTTATGTGTGTGACCTAGATAATGTTTAATGTATAAAACCTGAGGCTAGCACGTACTTGTTCAATTCCTAATAATAAAACCTTTTCATTGACATGCCGTGTTCTCTTATTTGATTTTATTATTACTCTGTAATTTGATAGGAAACTTCATGTCTGGGCTGTACCAGGAAAATAGATTTACCTCTTCTGTAAAGTTCATGAACTAAAATAATTGGTTTACCAATTGGTCATACATACCTAATCCTCTCTTGTAATCAACAACATGTTAGGATACAATTTATTTAAGCGCTCTCCACACTTTAAACGTGGTTAGATAGCTTTAAGGCTTTTAACGCCTTTTGAAACTTCAATTTAGAAACTGTTTCTGTGTAGACAATGCATAACTTAAAAGAGATCCTTTTTTACGTTTTTGTATAATCAAGCCCTGAGCAGGTAGAGCCGCAAAACGATAAGCAAAGAAACCTTTGTTTTGCTCCAAATAAGTAACTTCTATACCACCGTGACGTCCTTCAAAGTCTTCGAACATCCTCAACCTTACCTGTGCGTCCGGTTTCACGTAATTTCCGTTTCTCCGAATAGTTTTTATAAATCTATCATTATTTATAATTTAAAACAGTTTATTAGCGTTTTATCTAATAGAATTTGCATTCGCATGACTCATTCCTGGTCTTGTTTCATCGGATGTTCGTTATACGGCCTTGACTTTGTTTGGAAATGAGTTGATTCAATAAAATATCGATAAAAAAATACGCTTTCCAGTTTCCAAAGTTCAATCTTGTCACTTTGATAAAATAGGAGTTTTCTCCACGAATACACTTGGGTTATTTTTTTAAAGCGTAGCAGTGATAATGATGTAGATTCTGCTGTTACATTATCTGGGTAATTAAGCGGTTTCATATGTATTAGTTATGCAGCTAATATTTCCTCTTCTGCTCCAAATTCTATTTTTATTTTTGAAGGATTCATTTTAATACAATTTGTAGTTAAATTAAAATATTTATCATTATAACGATCGCTTTCCGTAACAGCTTATATTGAAAATATAGTGAATCCTTTTAAAATTAAGTTCCAAAGAATCTTAAATGAAACAATTTTCAAATTAGTCGCCTTGTTTGATTATTGAGAGCATTATCGGCTGACCCCTATATCAACTTATGGAACAATAAGTTACTGACGAACTGGATGGATCAGATGTTGGCTTGTCTATTTTCAATGCAAGCTCTTTGTAAATATAGAGAGAGGTCATTGACTGAAACCACATATTGAGATCAAGATTTTTATCATACTGTGTTCTTTTCTATGTACCTAGTAGATACTCGTACCTAACCTATGTTTTGTGTTTATTAGAAAGTCGTGCCTCGTGCCTAAGGCTAAAGCACAGAACATTTTTATGTAGGTACTCCGTGGAGTGAAGCGTCATATTTGCGCTGGATTATTTCGGCGAGTCTGACATGAGCAGCCGTGGCCGAGCGGTTAAGGCGTCTGACTAGAAATCAGATTCCCTCTGGGAGCGTAGGTTCGAATCCTACCGGCTGCGAATACTTTTTGCTCATGTTTTTTTCTTTTTTTGCAGTTTACGACGTTTACCTGGAGTCAACTTCAAAGATGACAATGGTTATACAGCATTGCATCACGCCTGTTTAAATGGCCACGAGTAAGTTCTACCTTCTATTTAGTTAGTTTGTATTCATTGAAGTCAGGTCTGCCTCGAAGCCTTAGGGTTTTTACCGATTTGGTCCAATAATAGGTGAGGGTAGTGCTACTGTGTTGCTGGCATAAGGACTTTCCAAATTCTTCTGCAAATTTCCTAAGAGGTGACCAAGGGTTGTGTAATTCTGTCAAGTGGATTGTGTAATTCTGTTACAATCAAAAGTTGTATATATGTACAAACAAATAAATGATACTAACAAGTTACAGCGATCACATATCATGCAGCCATCATTTTTGGACCACTATCCATCTGTTGCTATACTACTAGTTTTACAAAAAAAGTTCCTATTCGCTATCTCATGTTTATTACGTCAACATTCAGTCTTGTTGCAATCGTTCCTTGTCTTAGATAGGTTTTGTTTTAATTAGTTTTTTATTGCAATCGAAGCTTAAAATAATGCCAAAACAGACAGATGCGACTAGGTTTTGCTTGCAACAAAAGATACGCAGTCGCCCCACAAGGATGGGATGGGTAGCAGCATCTTCCGAGTAGGTACTTGACATCAACATTGCGGTCACCGACCCTGCAAGGCTGCAAGCGTGGTAGTAATGAGTAAATCTCTCAAATATGAGTCTAGTAGACCCATGTGTTGAAGAGCTCCTATTTACGTAAACAACGAATTATCAAGTTTACTAACTAACGAGTCACCACCATAAAAAGCTGTTTTTGAAAAGTAGTATGTGCTTTGACCATAATTGGCACACTTCAATCCATTTACGGACAAGGCCGCACGCGATCTTGTAATTCGTTGAAACGGAGCATTGACTAGACTAGGTTAGTCGGCTATTATGAGATGTTATGTTACGACGTCACAGATGCTGATATTTTAAGTACCCGTTGGTCATGGTCAACAGCCTTGAAATAATGAAAAAAGCAGTAATTCGATCTCTACCTATTTAATTAGGTGAATGAGGAGGTACTAATTTATACTAATTTATTTAGGTACTAACTCAGACCACCGCTGCTGGAATCGACTTAGATTTTACTAATGTGGTTTTTTTTCCAGGGATATCGTGCCGTTACTCCTGTCAGCTGATGCCTCGCCGAATCTAGCGGATAAGAGCGGCGCCACCCCGCTACATCTGGCCACTTTCAATGGCCACGTCAGGGTGGTGGCTATGCTTCTGGCACATAACAATCCGCCTGTCAACATCGATCAGCTGGTACGTCTTATTCTAATTCCAGTGTAGCTCATTAACGACATCCAGGGCCGGTAGTCTCGACATCGGTATATTTAGTGTGGGTAGTTGAAAATCTACCGAAATCTGTCTGCTTGAAAAAATCCAGGCTGACTGTTGGACTTTGGGCTTCCCCTATTCAGATCTAGCAGATCTATCATGAGCCCTATGCAATGATTTGTCTGCCAAGAACCAAAACTATTGCTGTCACTTTTTTCATCGAATAAAAGAAAGAGGTGTAGCATGAATTGTCTTCTTTTAGGTGATAATAAATGTTATCTCGGACGCTCATGCTTAGAACGATTTTTAAGCCTTCGTCATCTAAAGACTCTTCATCATGACGATGATGATGTCCAGCTATTAGTGTTTAATCGGAATTCCCTGTTTAGTAGCTTATATCGGCAATAAAAGTTAAATTCCCCATTATACCAAGTAAAGGAATGTGGAAGGCGTTTAGTGAATATAAATTGAAGCTGTGGGCAGTTCCTAGAACCGGTCTAGGTCGTTGACTTGTGCAAGCAGACTTGCATTCGGCGTGTGCGACCAGTGTGCTGACCCCTGACTCGACAAATTCGGCAAATTTTTTTAATCCGCACTTGATGTGCGGGCTGGTTTTTCCGCAAGTAGGCCGCTGGCGGGCCCTTTTTGCGTGACCCTTGACACGTGTTGCTCGAACTTTTTTAGGTTCTACGACACGACGCGCCGGTTTGCTCACGATGTTTTCCTTCACCGTTTTGAGAGTACTGGCATAGTGCACATACATTTTTCGACAGAAAAACTCATTGGCACACGACTGGATTTGAACCCTGACTCTCAGATATACAATTGGAGAGGAATTACAGCATCGTGCAGAAACCAAAACAATAGTTTTTTTTTTATTCTTCTTATCGTGTCACTGATTCTTTCGAAACAAATGTGGTGAAAGTATTTTAAGTGCGCCTCAAAGATAATCCTTTCGTTTACTTGACACATATTATCGAGTTTTTTCACTCACGATGTTTTCCTTCACCTTTTGAGAGCCCTGGCATAGTGTACATAAATTTTAAATTAAAATGAGCAGATGGAACTAGCCTATGGCCCACCTGATATTAAGTGGTAACCATCGCCTATAACAAAGCATTGACTTATGTCTTGTGTTAGTGCGATAAGCTATAATATTATTCCACTCCAACAGACGCACAAACATGACACGGCTCTTCAGATGGCGGCTAAGGCCGGTCTCACAGATGTGGTCTCTATGCTGATCTCCAGAGGCGCTGATGTCACCATCCAGAACAGCGACACGATGAACGCACTGGATTTGGCTGTGCAATTCGGGAAGTAAGTTACTATGCCACTGTTCTTTCAGTGATTATCAACCTATATCAGTCCACTGCTGGTCGTAAGTCTCTCCCAAGACGCGCCACTGAGCCCGGTCTTCGGCTCGTCTCCTCCAGTGCTTGCCAGCTACATTTCGCAGATCGTCGCCCCACCTTGCCGGAGGGCGTCCTACACTACGCTTACCTAAACGCGGTCTCCATTAAAGAACGAGAAATGACACTGTTATTCGTTGCAAATTTTTAGGGGGCAAGCTACTGTCAAACTTCTCGCAAGCACAGTAAAACAGTTTGAAAGATAGAACCCACTGAAACATCAAAAAGTTCGAAAACAAGTAAAACAACAATTTTTATAGGATAACTTGTTTGGATCCAATTGATATTTTTCCTGAAATTAGTGCAATATTGCACACAACTTATTTGTTTGCGATTTTTCCTAAATAAGTTCAGTGAGATCTTATTCCCTTCATCTCGCATGAGATGGACGGACGAGCTGGATGCTTATGAGCGGCACTAGTAACTTAGGGCAGAAGATCGTAGTGAATGGTGAGAATGGGGGGAGGCCTTGGCCCAACAGTGGGACATGGAAACTTTTGCTTTTGTATTATTGCATTGCACACGTCTGACTAAGTGAAGTGACACCACACTGGAACTTCACTGCTATTATTTTAGACTATTTTTGATTTGTAAAAGGATCATAAAAAAAACGGTAGGAACCGAGGAAAGTAAGTTGCCTGTTCTTCTAGGCTTGGTCGCGTGGAACGCCTAGACGCACCTAGCTTTAAGACGTTTCAAAGTGATTCTTGCATCGTATTGAATACAATTTTATTGAGTTTGAGTTTGACACGGGCTAGTAGTAATAGTAAGTTCAGTGATTTTATAATTTACAAAATGTTGAAATGTGCAAACGAGATGTTTGACAGTTGTCGGCCCATAGACGACAAGGTATGGAAAAGTAATTGTGAGAGGGAGACGATAGTATTTGTTTCCACGACCGTATCTTCAGTACCTTATATTCCCAGAAAAGCATTATCCTGTAACTAATAATGAATTTTGACTGCGGTTAATCTTACCAAGCTTTAGGCCGCGTTCACACTGAACGTATAGTCATCCGCCGACGTGTATTGTCCGAGAAGGTTGGAAAACCCCATTAGAATTTAGAGAAAATCTCTTTAGTTTTACTACGGTGCCGTGCGTGTGCCTACTTTATTCGGTGGTTCATAGGTTTTTGACACTAAGTTATAGAATTTTCTATCATATCTCATCTCATTTGACACAAAGCTCCAGCATATGCGGCACGCCCAAAAATGCGTTACGTCTTATCTTTCCTTCGAGTTTAAAATATCTATGGTGTTGTTCGGTGTGCACAAAAAGTTGTACGCTCGCTTACTGTCAGCGGCTGACAAAACGCTCAGTCTGAAAGCGGCATTATACCTATAAATTCCCATTTATAATGTCATTGACCTTTTCTTAGTCACTCTCATGACGTTAGTCAGGTGACCAAGTTATGACCCAAATCTAGGGCAGTGTGAATAATAACTCTTTCTCAAGTTTTCAAAAAAATCTAACAATAATTTGAATTTGTCACCTTTTACCAATGGGTAATTACTCTCACCAGTATAGAAACGAATTTGAAGGTGGTATGATTTCCATACAAATTGATTTAACCATTTATGGGCGCTGAGAGTAAATTGTACACTGAAATAAATTTGGTTGGCTTGCATATTGGTATTGTTTCTGGCTAGGTTTGTCAACATATTATTATCAACATTAATTTACAGTTTTCTCTTCAACTAGGTATATAAAATTTGCTGGAAATAAAGACCTACATGAAAGCCAGCTACTGTAATTTCAAAGCACAATTAAAAATATTCTTATAAATAATAATTTTTATAATAAAAATTATAAATGGAAAAAATCTGTTTGCATGGAAATCGAAAAACCATAAATGGCATCGCTAATCTCTTTCGAGACGTTTAGGTAACCAGGTAATACCAATAATAGTGTATGAGTGTGAGGTCATTTTAAAATGATTTCAAAGTATGGTCGTTGGTATCAAGTTGTAAACCTCTAAAACTCCTAAATGTACGCTCAGTAGAAATTCTGAATCAAAACCTCTGAATAAAAGTATTATGGTCCCAGTCATACCACTAACCCTCAAACATACTGCCAAAGTTCACCAAAAGCTTCGGATGGTTATGGATCACAGCAGTATAGTTTCTAGTCAAATCAAATGAAATCAAAAGTGTATTTATTCAGTAGGATCGTAAGGATCACTTTGAAACGTCATAAAGCTAAGTGAGTTTAGGTGCCATGCCAGTTCCACGCGACCAAGCGTTGAAGAACAGGCAACAAACTACGGCCGTGGGCAAAAATGTTTTTGACCGATTCTCTGTCTGTTTGTTGTCGCCTCCCAGATCGCATTTTTCATCCGATCTGCTGAACGAAACTTGGCACACAGGTGTTTATGACTATAGAACTTTTTCGTCCTTGACTGGAGGGGCACTTCTTCCAAAAAAGGGCAGGGTATATTATACTTATATTTAGTATGTTTTATAGCATATCAGACACTTAACATCTGGTTAAACAACAGCCGCTTAACCATCCGTTGTGTTGGTAAACTTGGGCTTTAACCGCGCTATAATCTAACCGAGTTTTCTCAAGTAGCTTGTTAGTTGTTACTCATTTTGAACTCCCGACCGCAGTTTCTAACTTGAAATATTACTTTGAGACAGTTTTGAATTTCAAAGATTTTCTGACTTAATAATCTTGGAAGTGAAAACCGGAGCTAACATGCTTTTGCCGGTGGCTTTTTTCACTTTGAAGTAAATGAAGAATAGATGGGTTGATTTAGTACGCACCGTATCAAAATCTTAAATTGCCAATGGATTGGTATTGGATATGGTTTATGAAATAAAATCCTACTTGAAAAAATGCGAAGGTTGTAATGTTTGGATGTTTGTGGCTCAATCACGGGCTAACTATTGAGCAAATTTGACTAAAACTTAGAAGTATAATGCAGCTTATAACCTGGATTTTGAAGCTCTTTTTAATCCTGAAAAAGAATGACTGAACTCGAGAAAAGCCCCAGGCGGCGCGGCCGCTAGTTTTTTTTTAATAAACAAAAACTTTTTGTACATAATATAGGCTTGCGTGTGACTGCAATCTCACCTGCTGTTAAATGATGATGCGGTCAACGGTGTAGCACGCTTACCTAGAAGATACCTGTTCACTCTACACTTAAAAACATCCAAGTCCCCCCTTCTAACTTAATGTATTTTAAATTGTATCATTACTGTTTTTGGTAGTGTTTAACTACCATAAAAGCCTCATCAAATTTCGTATTTATAGCGCAGATTTTTCGGTACCTATTAGAAATAAAGGCGCCATTTTGTGTTTGTGGTTGCCTAGATGTGTCACTGGAGGTGGTTTCCTTGACAAAACTATTTTAGGTCAATTACTTACTAAGTTTCGTTTTAATTCGTTTATAATTATTTTAATTGATTTTTGGGCTTTGGAGAGCACGGTTCAGTTGTTCTTGGTTCTTTGTCAAAAATAACTTATACAATTGAATCATAAGAATCACTTTGAAACGCCTTAATACTAGGTGAAGCTTGGTGCTAGTTCCAGTTTAGTGCCCGTTCTCGTTATATTCCCAGATTTATCAGGTATTTTTTCTTCTTTATTTGCTACTCAGTCATTGAATAAAAGTATTATTATATACTCGTAATAAGATGACAGTGAGTGCTAATTCGATGTTTAGACGTGCCTCTGACTACTCTTGGTATCTGTGGAGCAACTGATATCCAACGCTGCAGGGGTTTTGGGGTTACCAAATGTTGAGCGGTGTCTGATTTTCTTAATTATTTTGTTAGTTAAGGGTGCTCTATTTCCTTACCTGTAACATTTTTAGTGTAAAATTGTAATCATCACTTATAACTAGTAAAAAAGTTGCTTAGAAATTGAACCACCTTAATAAATACTAGTAAAATAAAGTATGTATTAAGGTGGTTCGATTTCTTAACTATTTGTTCCATTTATGAGTATAATAATAAAATAATACCATCGTATTATTTTATTTTATGTATTCTATTTTTACGACAAGCTGATATTCATCTTATTTTCAGGAAAGACGTGGTGAAACTTCTGCTTCGTATGCGACCACAGTTGATCGACCAGTACCGAATGCCGGTTCGTGATGGAGTGATATTCCAACATACTCCGTTGCATCTCGCCTGCAAGCACGGAAAAGAGTAAGTTTACTATAGAACTCGTAAAGAAGGAAATTAAAGAAAATACATTTATTTGACATACATACTTACATCTGTAGACGTCAACAATAAATAATCTACACTAATATTATAAAGTCAAGGAAGCCGCCGCGTTCGAAAGACTTAATTGGAGAAA
The DNA here is from genome assembly GCA_939531255.2 of Thera britannica. Taxonomy (NCBI): domain Eukaryota; kingdom Metazoa; phylum Arthropoda; class Insecta; order Lepidoptera; family Geometridae; genus Thera; species Thera britannica. Next base: position 15,205,050 of record OW618043.2, on the reverse strand, counting down.
AATGCATCAAAACCCCGACAAGAGCTAAGCCCTTAAATTTAAGAAGAAGAATATTTTATAGAGGAATAATTTGTACTTTTGTGTGTATGTTTGTAATGAATAAACTCAAAAACTGCAGTGCCGATTTCAATACTCAATACTCAATAGATTTATTGTAATCACATGTAACACATGTGATTTCAATAGTACATTGTTACCCGAGTGTTGAAAGTCACGTTTTTTGAGTCCCGAGACGGGTTTGGCGCCAGAGCGTTAGCGAGGGCGCCAATGGAGCTTGAGGGACTTAAAAGACTTTCACCCGAGGTAAACACTGTGCTTTTCATTACGAATACAAGGAAAGTAAAAATAAAAACATGAATGAAAAATTTGTGAAAATGAAGATTGAATTGCCGCCTTCCCGGTTTTTTTTTCTTTTTCTCTGGCGGGCCTTCGGCTACGGCTCGCCAGCATTATTCAGCCATTATTTTCATTTTCATAATTTAAAAAATGGTAAATTGTTTGCTCAAATCTATGTTATTTTAAATAAATAGTTGAAGTTATATATTAATCAAGTAATTTAGAAGATATATTATTTATTTAATACTACCTATCTTTATGTTATTTAAATTTTACATTGCGCTCTAATTAGAGTTTTTAAACTTCTTACTGTTGTAATGGGCTTCCAACCTACTTGCTGAATAAAAAGTTGGAATTTGGTTCAACCTCCTTGCAGTTTAGAAAGTTGGAACATGGTTGAATAAAATAGAACTTGTTTTTTTTTATAATTTGACAGCTGTCAGTAGAAAGCGATTCTCCCTAGGGCTGAAAGTATTACTTTCAATTAGGCCCCTCAGGCAACTTCAGACCTACTTTCAGAGTATGAGCAATGAAAAAATTCTTTCACCATTGGAAAGCTGCATTCACCCTGATAGGCTATATTAATGTGTTAAAAATAAATGTCCAGCCATGCGAAGCCGGGACAGGCAGTTAGTATGGAATATCTTGTTCTTCTCCATCGTGTCGATTGTTCCCATGATATTTTGTTTTCTTTCATGTGTTTTGCCCAGAATTTTTTTTTAATTTGAAATCCCCTTTGAACTTACTATCCCGGCGCATCAACCCCGAAGTGGATCTTGGCCTCCGACACAATAGAACGCCACTGGTTCTTTTCCTGCGCCACCTCGTGCCAGTTGAAAGGAACCCTTTGAACTTAGGGATATTTTTTTTATTAAGTTTAATCGTTCTCGTCAAAATCTTGCTACTTGTTGGTGTAATAAAAACACTATCAAATTTATGAATTCAATTTTGGGTTTGCGTTATTTCTGGACCCGAACAATCGCGTGATAGACATTGCTTGCAAAAGAAGAATTGTCTCGGTGACCCTGATTCTCGATGTAGACATCGTCTTTGACCTATGTTGAAAAGATGGTAAATATCATTGAAATCGTCGATTTTACACCAAAAATACACAACTAAGATAAACAATAATGCGGACAATCCATACATTACTATGATGATATAGTTAACCTATAGTTTGAATCGGGGGGCTTATGCCGGTTGTACGGTATGTGGATTCATTCAGAAATAGTGCTTATCTGAGTCGAGACTCAAGCATAGATTTTTGACATTTTTTAATTGAGAACTGTCAAAAAATCTATGCTTGAGAGTGCTTGAGGCTCGACTCAGACTCAAGCACTGTTTCTCAATACGGGCCCTAGTAGAAAATACCAACCCAAGATACTTTGAGCTACTATGAGGGGGATTTTTTTTAAAGAACGATTATTTATTTGTTTTGCAAACACTAAGCTAGGTACACAATACATACTTACTGAGGAAAATTTACGAACTAGAGTCAATACAAGAGGAAAAACGCACCACGCACCCTGAAACTATGGTAGTAGTTTGACCTATAGCAGTAATTTAGCTTAGCAGTCCGTTGCCATCTCTATTTGTTGTCATGAAATTGACAGTAACAAGAGACTTTTAACGAGCCGTTACAGCCAGTAAGGGTCCGCCATTATGAATGAGGTGGTTAATATACACCACTATTTTGTAACTACCAAAAAAAATAATAGGGTAATGTAGTAGGGGTAGAACATTATGAATGTGCAATCAGAATTTTTAGTTTCGATAAAATGACAAAGTTATTAGATGTTAAAATTTTCAGAAATCCTGCATAAAATTATGGACAAATTATTTACGTAGTACTAGAGAGAAAAAAAATTACGCTATTCGGTTCCGCTTGGTATTTAGCGTTTATGAATGAAATGATTTTAGCTTGTTGAATCATTTCTCAATATTCTACTAAAAATTTTGGTTATTTAAAAAAAAATTTTTTGTCTCAAAAAAAAATTTTTTTTTCGGGGATATTTTCAGCATCAGCAGCCTTTATCGGCATTTTTTTTTTGGTAATTACAAAATAGTGGTGTAGAGATTTGTAAAGTTAAATAATAAAAAAGGTAAGCAGGTAGGTTCGTAAATAATAAAGGTAATCGCGATAATACCCGTTTCTTCCATATTATGCATATATTCGTAAAGTTAGTTGTACAGTAAACAAAATCGCATGTCACAATGCCTCAAAACTTTGGCATAATTCATATGAATAATGGTAATATATTACGAAGGCGCGTCGTCAACTCAATATCCATATTCGTTCGTTATACCGCATCGATACCTTCGTGCGGGCGAATTTACCTTACATTCAACTCGGAAAGTGTTAGTGGATGCGGTATCTGCGTACGCTTTGGGTTCAATTCCAGTCGAATTTTGGAAATTGAACAAGCTGTAAAAGATTATGGAATGCACGAAGGCACAAGGAACATTGGAATACAAATTGTGAAGTTGTTAGCACTTTTTAAATTACCGCGATCGTTATGCATTTTATGGAAGAATTACGCGTCGCGGGTAGACCACGACTGCTGTAACACGGTCGCGTGAAATACCAAAGGTAATCGTTATAAATACCCGTTTCTTCCATATAACTGTGAAGTCGTTGTTGCGCTCCCAATAAGTAATATATAATTATAATATAGAATTAAATTGTACCTAAAGTCATACTGCGGTTTAAATTAAAGTTGGTGAGCTCATATCGGTCGGTTAATAAAAACACATTGACTCGTAGTCCTTTTGTATGAATGGAATTAATACGCTCAGAAAAATAATCCTGTGTTTAATTAAATTGTCGCATCCATTTTTTCTTTCTTTCCTTAATGTTTTGTCTATGTGTCAATTTTCCGCGTACATTGCCGGAGGGCTGAAATTGGTAACGTTTGACGGCTTACGTGTACCGAGTAACGAGAGTAAGGTTACTCTAGATACTCGAGCTAGCGATACATCATAATAGGCCTGACGACTAATTTTCAAAATCTCTTCTATCATATTCAGAAGTATCTATTATGTCTAAAATATATCATATTTCTGTAGAAAATTAAGGTTTTTGTGCAATAAAAGTACATTTAAATTTTCAAATTCTCGCCAAAACGCTCGCTGGTGTCATGGCGTCTGTTATTACGGTCACGGTTATAGTATTCAACAGTAAACATTGGTGCTTTTGTACTAAATCAGAATGACATTTATATAGCCGTGACGTAATTCGCTCTGACCGGTGTTTGAGCCATCATGGCGGATTGTTGTATTTTGTAGATTTATATTATCAAATAAATTGACAATCTCGACATTAATAAGAGTATAAATACCATTTTTTAAAATCTTTGAATCCTTTTTCATTAGATCAGATAAATATTTTGGCGATACTTGATTACTGTCTTCATGCCTATTGACACTATAGTTCGAATACCTATGTACCTAAATCTTTTTTACTTATTAAACTAGTGGTCGCCCGCGGCTTTGCTCGCTCCGTTCCTGTTACTTTTTTGGGATAAATATATCCTATGTCCGGCTCCTGGTTTTAAGCTACCTCCCCTCCAATTTTCAGCCAAATCTTCCATACGAAGGCCCACTTAAAAAAGGCCAAAAATAGTATTAAACCTCTATTATTATTGGAAAATATAATTTTCGCAAATGAGGAAACAAATGTAGCTTCTATATTATAATTTCGTTCACAGTTTAGGTATGCTTTTAACATAATTATTTCGGACATCCAACATTATTTTCCTTAGTTCTGAGAAATTAATGTGCGTAATCGTAATATAATGGTTATGAAAGTATTATACCTATTATTTTACATTTTGGTCTTTTCAAAATGTAAAATAATAGATAATAATAATAATAATGACGCACAGCGACCACGAGGCAGACCACCCGCCCGTTGGTCGGATGACATTGTCAGAGTGGTTGGGCAGCAATGGCGGAGACTGGCACAGGACCGAAGAGAGTGGCGTATTAGGGAGGAGGCCTATACCCAGCAGTGGGTGCATACAGGCTGAATAGATAGATAGATAGATTGGTCTTTTCCCTAATAAGGTAGAATCATCATCAAAACCACAGCATAATTTTAAGGATATTTCGATGAAATATGTATTGCTGATTTTTCTTCGTATCGTGTCACTGGTTCTTTCGTAACAAGTGTGGCGAAAGGACATTTCTTAATGCTTGACATTTAGTAGCGTCACTGTCATCATCTTCCTGCCCTTATCCCACGCTAAGTGGGGTCGGCCCAACAGGTTTTCTTCTTTCACTCACCTCTATCATTCGTCATCTCAGTGCTCACTCCTTTCCTGCTCATGTCATCCTTGACGCAGTCCATCCATCTTTTCTTTGGTCAACCTCTTCTTCTATAACCACCATCCACATCTATATCCAACCCTTTCCTTTGTAGTGTCACTGTCTCAACAAATTCAAATTTTTCTATATTCAGTCAATTAGATCGCTTTGAAACATCTTTAAGCTAGGTGAGTAGGTTCCACGCGACCAAGCCTAGGGGAAAAGCAAAAAATTAGATAGCAACAGACTTAGCGGCCTTCTTATCTAAATTAATATGTTTGAAGGGTTGAAACAACCCTTGTAGTTACAAGAGTTGTTTCGAAATTCGCAAATGGATTATTGAACTGATGGAAATGGTAAACTTACCATTTCCGTCAGTCCAATAATCCATCTGTCTGTTGAGTTTTTTAAATCTATTTTCATCATACCTCTGAAGTTCATAATTCCGTTTTGTTTGTGAGAATATTTTTCTAAAAGTTCAACGCTGATTATTCACAGAAGCGCGTCATTTTATGAAACAATTTTTACCCCAATTTGGTGATGTTCTGAAAAACAAACAGACGTATACAGTCCATCTGTTCGTTAGTCCCATGAATATGTATGAATTGATTTACGGATGTTCTGTGGAGTCTCATAGTTGTTCCTGATTGGTTGTAAAGGTAATAGGATCAGTTGATCAATGCTGACAATCTTTATGGTCGTTTTTATGGTTACAACTTTCTAACGTGTAATTGAGATGGTATTTTTATTGCGGATTTGTCAATGGTGAAGTTTTATTGCCCCGCGGTATTTTTTTTATCAGCCTATTGTGTCCCACTGCTGGGCAAAGATCTCCCCCAAAACTTTCTATTCATCCCGATCTCCGGCGATCTCCCACCAATCTTTCCGGTGAAGGTCGAGATCGTCCCGACAACGTCTTCTCGGCCGGCCTCGCCGTCGCCTTCTGTCTTCAGGAACCCAAGGTATTACCCGCGATTAAAAAGTATATACTTTTTCTCTATGTCGATGATAAGTTCATCGAAGCCGGGGTGGGTCGCTATTGCATCTATATTTTTGACTAGTCTCACAGCTTGACACATTCTCAAACAACTTCATGCTGCAAGCACATTTCAACACTTTGAAGATATAATATCACTGAACTTATAAAAAATCGCGATCAAAAAAGATGTGTGCAACACTGCACACCGTTCAGCAAAAATATCAATTTTATCCGAGTAGTATTTCTACCAAAAAGTTTGCAAACTATAGAGTAGAAATGTGTATGAGGTTCAAAAAATTTAAATGTGCGAACGAGAAGTGGTTTGAGTATTGAAAGATTAGGCTTGTGCCGTGAACAAAAAGTAAAATTGAACATTTTCTATCAGAGACGTGGTCAAAGAACTCCTCGCTGCTGGAGTGGACCCAAACCTCCACACGGAAGACGGAACACCTCTCCACGTAGCGGCGTGCTTCGCGAGAGACACTGTGGTCCGTCTACTGCTAAGACAAGGCGCTGATCTGCGGTCACGTGACACCAAGGGACGAACCGTCATGCAGATGCTGGCTGGGTACTCTGAAGAGTCTACCAGGAGCGTCCGGCAAGTTATACAAGGTATGCCTCCACATAATGTCTGACGCTTTTTAGCTTGCCATAAGTCTCTTGTCTCTGCCACTTTCATGTCAACAAAAAGAGATGGCAACAGACTTAGCGGCCTGCTAAGCTAAATGACTGCTATAAGACCATTAAGTATTTAGTTAAATATCACCCTGTCATTCATACAAACCAGTAGGAACCAGTAGTTTGTTGCCTGTTCTTCTAGGTTTGGTTGCGGGGAACTGGCACCTAGGCTCACCTAGCTTTGAGACGTTTAAAAGTGATGTTGGCTATTATATTGAATAAATTATTTGATGACTTTGATTTTTACACAGTTCCTATTTAGCGGTTCCCTAAAATGTTTATTCACTTTTTTCATATCGACAAATAGAGACGGCAATAGACTTAGCGGCCTGCTAAGCTAAGTCTGTTGCCATCTTCTGCTATATGACCATTATGAACGTGAGGGGAGGACATAAAAGCTTAGACAGTTTCCCTAAAAATAAAATAAAATATGAATAAAAAAAATTGCACAAATTACTTCATTCAGTGAAGCCTTGCGCACATTTAAGAGTTCTGCGGTGGTGATCAGTGAAACGCTCTCAAATATGACACCGATATTTTAAACCGTTTCGCTGATCGCCACCGTAGAGCGCTTAGATGTTCAGGCTGGAGAAATAGAGACGACATTCAATTGGAAAAAATGGATTTTAAGCAAAGGTCAAATCTTGCAAGCAGAATTAAACCACTTCCTCTTATGTAAATGTAGTTGAATTTATACGTGTTGTTTCAGTTCCGATGACAATGCAAATTTTTGGTAAGCATGATCTGAATATATCCAGGATTAACTCCAGATAAAATAACTCTTCATCTCTCATTATGTGCCCATTTTATCAGGATAGCCGGTTTTCTCATGACATGGCTACTGCACTCAAGATTGGCTCTCACTTCCAACGGCTAACAACACAGACTCAAAATATTGTGTGCCCGTTTTATCAGGATAGCCGATTTTATCATGACATGGCTACTGGACTCAAAATCGGCTCTCAATTCCAACGGCTTACAGCACAGACAAGAAATGTTGTATGAGCATTTAATTGTCAAAGCCCGTTTAATTGTTAAAAACTTGTTTGTATTATTTATTTATTTTATTTTAGCTTATTTCTTTGCAGATTACAAAAATCGAAAATGTTTGTATGATAGCGAAGAAGACGTGCCGCCGTTCCCAGTGATCGATAGTCCCCCCGCCCCACCGTAAGTCGTATTCGTATTACTATAAGGTTTAAAATACGTTGTTGGTTATTTAAAAAATCTTTGAATCATCAAAGATTAAAGCTATAAAGAGTTTCATCATTTGAACAATGTCAAAAACTACATTGTTATTTTTTAGAAGAAAAAACTTTATCTTAATATAGTTAGTATTTTTAGATTTCCTTATCATATATTCATTCACCGTTATTTTCATGATTGTGTAGATAGTTTTCATCGTATAACAGCACTGATTTCTTATATCATGGTGTGGGCTCTTTTCTATATCTCTAACATTGCATGTATAAGGACTGGCACCATTCAAATCTAAAAGGATGCTCACGTAATTACTCAAAGAATACGCAAGCGCTCTAAACATTCGTTTTTAATTGGAGTACCGGCTTGAAACACACGCTTTCTCCGCCATCTTTGAACTCCTGATTGCTATCTTGGGGACACCTCTTTACGTTTCCCTACCTTGTTGTTTTTAGTTCACTGTACAAAACCTCTTTCACGTAACCAGTTTGTGCTTCAAACGAACGGAAAACGCAATATTGATGCCAAAATTCATAATCAAAGACTTGTTTTCCATAAAAATAACTTCACGTGCAAAGAATGGATGGAGCACAAAAAGCGTGAAAAACATTCAATGGCGGTGCCTCATTAAAATCTTCCGTGTCTTTGATTTTGTCTGAAAACGGCCAGCGGAGATGTCTATAATGTAGGAGAAGATTTACCCGCGCCCCGACTTCCTTTGATGAGTGAGGTTCTGCATTTAAAAAATAAAACAGAACCAGCCAGTGAAAGATAAACCTTATAAAATTAACGAGGTTCATGCGACCTCTCTCTGCGATATTTATGAATAACGAGCCGGTATGACCGAGCTTCGCTCGGGTTTAAAAAAAAATAGTATTATTATTTGCCAATAGATGTCAGGAAGAGTCGTATCTTTATTGGCTTATTTTTAATTAACAACGCCTTCTAGCTTGCACTTAGTTGCTCACAATCGCCAATAGATGGCAGGAACAGTCGTATATTGAGTTTATGTTTGATTATTGCAAAACACCAACTTCTCGTCATTTTCTAAAAATGAATCCTAGCTAGATCGATTTATCGCCCCCGAAAACCTTTGTATAGTAAATTTCGTGAAAATTGTTGGCTCAGTTTACGAGATCCTAAATATATATATATATACAAGATTTTCTCGTTTAAAGGTATAAGATATGCGTCTTCAAATGTTGGTGCAATGAGAATCGTTTTAGGATTGTTGTCTATAAGGACACATTAGTCAAACTATTTTAACGTAAGTTTTTATCACTATAGCTATAATATAATTTCTAAAGTACCTCTTTCAATTTACAGGTTATTAAAACCGTCTCCTAGTTTTTCGGCCGCTAATAAATCATTTGTGTTCGATAACATAAAACCACATGTTGTGACTAATGCTAATATATCTTCTTTCAAACCACCATCGCCGTCTACTTCAATCAGTGATTTATATCCCGATAACGAAGAACAAATTATAAGAACTGACAGCTTTTTATCAAGGCAGAAGATGCTTAAACAGCTGACTTTTGGTGATGAAAAGGCAGAATCTAAAGCTTTTATTCAACACTATAAAGTTATTTTTGAAATACAACATATGAATCAAGCTCTAGCATCAAACAGTATTAAACCACCGATTCGCGATAAAAAATTTATGGAAACTTCCGTTTACGAAAATGTCGTACACAATTGGCCTAATCTGGATCGCGACTCGTACGTGAGACACGGTAAAATAGAGAACGAATACTACCAACCTGAAGAAGTGAACAAAATAAGTGGAATAAACAGTCTCGAAAAGAAAGCAAAACCTGATGTTCATCGAGAATATAATCATTTACATGGAGCGAAGGTCAACCTAATAAGTGCTCTCAAGTATGACACCGATTCTAACGATAATAATAATTTTAATACAAATCGTAGTCCTGATTTAAATCGCGAACAAACTGTAAGAACAACCCTCGAACGTGATAGTACTAAACAAGTAAATCGTCAGCCTATTATAGATAGTCCCATAATAAAAACAATCAGCCAAAAGGATTTAAGCCGACCTAACTGGTCACCAAAGATGAAACGACAACCAGATTTTAGTTCAAAAAAGAAGAATGAAACTGAAACTACGGTTCAGCATGTTAGACGTGTCACCCTAGACAACAAGTTTAAACAAGCTTGTGAACCCCCAGCATTCAACTACGAACCGAAAAATAATACTTTACCCAAATTTTACCATGGCCACCCTTTCAGACTTAGAGTGGATAATAAGTGCATTGATACTGCTAGCGTACAGGCAAATACCAATCCTAATTTCAAAACCGAATTTAAGTCTATCAAAAAGAAACCTCTTCCTCTACCTAAACCTGTGGTTACTAACAAAATCAGTAATGCTATAGAGAAATTCAAGTATGGACAGATAGCTGGCCTATCATCTCCAGAATATGAATCTTCTGACCTTTATGAAGAGTTAAATCCGTTTTCATCAAATCAATATCCAAGTGAACTTATTTATGAGAACTTACCACCGAACATGCCGGATGATATGAAAGCACACATGTCTACCGGTGAAACAGATGAACCAACATATCTAGTAATGGAACCAGTCAAACCAAGTTGTACACGTAAGCGGTTTATTTCTGATTTCGTTCCTCCCATATTTGATACCGTACACACAGATTATGTGAAGGCTGAGCGAATAAGCTTATCGTACGATTATGTCCCCTTTGATGGAATACAAGGTTTCAGTTTTAAAGACACGAAAATTTCTCGAGCTCTGTCCATTCCCAATTGTTTTACGTATGGAGAAAGAGCAAGAAGTATGCATATAAGAGGTGCTCCTGGATGTCATCACGAAGCAGATGATTACCAAACCATATATATTGTGAACCCGAGAACATTATGCGAGAACGTTCAACCGTTTATCAAGAAGAAAGAAAAAGCTACCCCAATGCCGTGTTATTGCCATTTAAATAATGTGCCTAACGAGGTACAGCCTGATATAGACAGAAGCCAAATGTTGTTCTATAGTTGCGAGAATGTAACAGAAGATGATGATCAAGATTATTATACTGTAGGTGAGTATGAAGAGCAACCATTTGATCAACCTGGAACTAATGATTCAGTTTTAACTCCGCTTGAAGAACGCAACGACTCGTCACCAGAACTGGAGGACGATGTTAGATTGGAAAGAAAACTAACTGTAATATTAAGAAAAAAAATTACTCAAATAAAGAACGTTTTAACCGACTGGTCTGTCCCCACAACCCAAAAACCGGTAGTACCGTCAAATTGAGTTTTCACGACTTTGTACTAATTCACTTCCAGACATCATATTTAATTTTGTAATATTTTTTAGTCATATCGCAATACTCCTATATTATATTTTTAATTGGCGTGTTCATTCTTCCGTGTCATACCGCCATTGAGTGTCCGATTTAACGTTTTAAAGAAAAAATTAAAACTAGCAGTAGGTAATTGAAATCATGAATAATTGTATAATACCTATACTAATAAATCTTTAGCTAGAGCGTTAATTTCTTAATATTTTATAATCACAAGTATGTTAATTCATGGAATGGTGGTGGGGTGGTAGTTTAGTTTTCTTATTACTAACCATCATCATTTTAATTTCATCATCGACTTTCTAAGTAAGTATAATAGTTTAATGCTATAATTTGTTTCATTTTTGTTGCTCTATATGTTTTACAGGACAGCCCCAGAGACCCAAGAAATATCTAACAAATATGAAAGCTTTTTATCACCATCCTCATCATCTTTAACAAAAATTCATCCTCAAAGTTTTGTTAAAAAGCTTGCTTCCAAATGCCTGGGCCTTAAAGCTAAGTTTAACTCCGCTCCTAATATTTCTAACAGCACAGAACCGGATGTCGACGTAACATCCAAACGAGCAAATCAAAAGAATAGCACTTCCAATACTTTGCTCATAGGCAATAGCAAATTTTTCAATAGATTGTCAAAAAAAGAAGAGACTGGTGAAGTTGTTTGCAATGATGAGTTTGACACGATATCTCTAGATAGATTGGGCACCCTTAATAGAGATTCTGTGGTGAATAGAAGTAATAGAAGCTGTCCTGGCTTCAAAACTTCGTTGCCAAATATATCAGAAAACAACGAACTTAGTGATCAAGAATCAATAACGGAATCTCTGGTTATAACGGAATTATGCGACAGTAAAAATAAAATTGAGACAAAAGATTTGAACGAAGCATTAAATTTAAATATTAACATTTTTGAACCTAGGGATAGATTTTCTGTTATTTCAAATAAATCGTCTGGATCAGCTATTTTAATTAATGAATATTACGAGTCCTATGAGTTCAAAGACACTGAACTAAGAATAACAAATAATACAATACCGCGGCCATTACCGCGACCTAATCTTACAACAGCTGTTGTTAGTTCTACAAACAGTGAGGATTTGATTTATGAAAATCTTATTAATATAAAGTGTAAACCAACTCCAGCAGCTCGAACGCACATTCCTGTAAAACTTCCTTTAGATGAAGTAGAAAAAAAAGTATTATATGAAAATGTAACGCTATTACGTGACAAGAAACCAGATCCACCTAAAAGAACTTTGTTTCCAAACCAAATACGATATGAAAGCTTAGACAAAGAGGGTTCCCGCAGTGTGAGTAGATCTTCTACGGCATCTTCTGATTCTATGGTCGATGAGTCAAACCTTGAAGATATATTGTTATCCGCAAAGTCAAAGTCATTTCGACACGGGCAAGTTGCCTCTTATTATTCCGGATCAGGTAAATCTACTGCTTCCAGAACAAAGTCTAATGCTTCCAACTCTTCTGAAGATAGTGATGCGAGTGCTATAGAAAATGTTGACTGTAGTGAAGATGTCGATACTAGTAAAAATGAAAATAAAGCTGTATACTTATCAATGATAGGGACACTACCGAACAAAAAACCTGAAGACAAAGAAAATAAAAAAGTTCTCTTCAGGCACAAAACTTTTACGAATATTGAAGTTGATCGAAATTCTGTAAAAGTAAAAGATTTGCCGCAGTGGAATAATACCTTTTTAAAGGAAACTCTGGCTCACTATCACATTAGAGGTACTGGCCATTGTATCTATGAAGCACCTTCAGTCCAAGAATTCATGTCTATATTTAATAGAGAAACATTATATAAAGATGTACCTCCATTTATCGAAGTCCCTACTGTAAAAAGGGATAGCTATTTTGAAACAGCAATATGCTTTTGTAAACCTTTACCTCCTAAGCACCATAAAAGTGCCGAAGATCTATTAGCCTCAGAGGTATCTAATGATGGAGACGAAAAAGTATCGATTGATTATGAAGCTTTACAAAATAGGCGCGAAATATTCTCGACTTCTTTCAAATGTTTTTGTGAGTCCGGTACTTGCAAGTTCCATTCAAAACGCCGTGAAACATTAAACGATTTAGTTGTAAAGTTTTCGGCTGTAAAAAAAAGTATTTCAACTCCAGACATAACCTTGGATTATTCTCCTTATTCAACAAGTCTGAGATCGAAGTTACCTAAAAATGGATCTGTCCCTAAAAATCTAGAAGATCCCTATGCGGTTGTAAACGTTGAAGATATCGTTGAAAGAAATAAAAGTATCGAAAGTGCTGTTGAGCAAGGGTACACTCTCATGTCACACCCATCGACACTATCGTCTCATCCCTCTACATTGTCTTCAAATTCATCAGCTCGTCCTTACTCTATAAAAGATATAGCAGAAGTTATATCTCTTAACCGATCAACTTCGACTGCCTCTTCTGTGTCTACAGCTTCTGATGTGTATTTACCTGTTCAAAAGTCAAGCTCCTCGGAATACTCTGGTCACTGGTCATTACAATCTTGCAATTCCAACGTAACCATAAAGTCTGACTTATCATTCAAATCATGTATTGAGGAGTCATCTGACGATGGTTCCGACGGGACCCTGCATTCAGACGACGATTCAGACGCGGAGACTATTAAATCCGACGTAAGCACGGCTAAGCGACCGTGGCTGCACAGTGACTCTTTCCGGTTCGGTAGCAACTCCAAACCGGAAATAGAAACGATCGCAGAGGAAAGTCAGAGCTCGTTCGAGGACAGTAAATTGGAATCAATGTCTTCGAAGTTTGAAAGTGGTATAAGCGTAGAAGGGTCTGAAAGTTCGTCGTCTGGAGGCGAGGATGACAGTGGTATCCCGAGGAGTAGGACGGATGTGTCGCTTGGTGCTTCGCTTGAGCGGGGGTCGGTAACCGGGGGTGTTCGCAGCGGGTCGGGGCGGCGGCGTTGGGACGACCTTGAAGGCACCAGTGAGGGCGATGCGCTCAGCATATCCAGTGCCGCATCAAGTTGCGCACCACTGCATCTGATGCACCACTACGAGCACAGCAAAGTTTCGGTAAGTGCTTTTCTCCCAGATAAGGTGTTCGTATACGATTTGTGCTAATACCATGGGTACTTAACCTTTTTATTTCTTATGCATTAGGAATAAAAAAGTTTAGTACCAAGATGCCTAAATTTGTATTATGTTATTTTTTATTTTTATATTTGGAATCTTGGTCGAAGCTAGTATTAGTATTTGATTTCTTTTTATACCCCTCAAGCCAATGTCGGTTACAGGCCATACAAATAATTCATAACTTTATTTCATTCCATTGGTTTTGAGCCGGCATAAAGTTTCTGAATTTTAATCTAAACACACAAACACAAAGTCGGTTAACTGGGTTCGAAAACACAAGCCTTTGTCTTCTCTTGTATCTTCGATATAATTATATTTTTATTTATTGCATCGTCCTTTGTCATGCGATGATCTTAAATTGTTTGTGCGAAAAAGCTATTAATTAAAAACAATCAACTCCACTGCGGATTATTATTATACTGTAAAGTATAAACTAACTCGTTCAAAGGTCACTGTCCTAAAACTACGTTTACAACTTCTTAAGGGGCCGGCGGAGGGCGAGTTTTCATACAAACGTAATACCAAAATGATTATTAATTTAAGCAGATTTTCACTATATTATTGTAATAATTGTATTTGTATAGTATTTATCTAGGTTCCTGAACAGTTTTTATTTTAAATTACTTACCTCAAATGAAATTAACGCCAATCACATTTTGCAATGAAAAAAAAGTGTAAAATGCGATTTGTGTTTATTTCATTTGAGGTAAGTAATTTAAAATCAAAATTATTCAGGAACCTTGATAAATACTATACGAATACTATACGAATACAGTATTACAATAATATAGTGAAAATCTGCCTAAACTAGTAATAATTTTGGTATTACGTTTGTATGAAAATTCACCCTCCGCCGGCCTCTTAAGAATGCAGTTTTGATTCAACCGGTAATTTAATTTCCTCTATTACTTTATCCCACTCACGGACTTCGTTTATATAATACGTCACCTATGCAATGGTGTTCATATCTTCAACGCAACAACTTGTGTTCTTACTTTATAATTCTTCATAAGTTTGTTTGGAAATGGTACTGTGGAATAATCAATAAATATTGTGGACAATCCACACAACACTATCTAGCCCTAAATTAAGGACAGCTTGTATCATGTATTCGTTTTAGTTACTCGTACATAAGTTTGAGTAATAACATAATCTTTATCTTGATCTATGGGAACTAACAGATACTATACTTAGATTAGTTTTTAGGGTTCCGTAGCCAAATGGCAAAAACGGAACCCTTATAGATTCGTCATGTCTGTCTGTCTGTCTGTCTGTCTGTCTGTCTGTCTGTCTGTCTGTCTGTCCGACCGTGTCACAGCCATTTTTCTCCGAAACCATAAGAGCTACACTGATGAAACTTGGCGAGTAGATGTATTCTGTAAACCGCATTAAGATTTTTACACAAAAATAGAAAAAAAACTATAAATTTTGGGGGTCCCCATACTTCAAACTGCAACTCAAAAAAATTTTTTTCGTTGAACCCATACGTGTGGGGTATCTATGAATAGGTCTTCAAAAATGATGTTGAGGTTTCTAATATCGTTTTTTTCTAAACTGAATAGTTTGCGCGAGAGACACTTCCAAAGTTGAAAAAAGTTGGTCCCCCCCCCTCTAACTTCTAAAATAAGGGAATGATAAAACTAAAAAAAATATATGTTGTACATTACTATGCAAACTTTCAACGATATTTGGTTTGAACGAGATCTAGCCAGTAGTTTTTTTTTTATACGTCATAAATCGTAAACCGCAATTTACCTTTCGACGAACTACAAGAACCTGTTTCCTGTTTATTTTCTGTATATTATGTTACTTGATGCTACGGAACCTTTCATGGGCGAGTCCGACTCGCACTTGGCTGCTTTTTTATTTTGTAAATACTTGATAAACAATATAACACCCAGACAGAGAACAAACATTTGCGTTCACCACACAAATATTTTTCTCAGTGGGGATCGAACCCACAACCTACGGCGCAGAAGGCAGAGCTACAACCAACTCAGCTGAGATGAGTCTCGTATGACTTTGTTTTCCTAATTTTGCCTTTTATTCTTACTAAAAAAGCTGTCTACAGATAAACAATACTATCTAATCTAACAGTACATAAAGGTAGTGTCGATGTAGGTCAACAAAAAGGTGTATATTTATACGACTTGAACAAAATATGTACAAGTAGATACTACGTAAGGTACGTACTATTACTATTAGTTAATAATTACGGTTCACCTAGTGACCTGTTGAGTTACCTTGAACACGCAACCATCACTTAATTTGATTTAATTTACATTATCGTAGCATTATTTGTAATTAATCAACGAAAATTCAGTTTACACTTCGCTATATTTTCCCGGCATGACGTATTTATAATAATGTTATTTAAAAAAACATGGATTTATTAGGTATATTTAAAACACAACTTCTGCTCAATCATCTGAAGACATATTTTTAATACGATACTTAATCACATCAAAAGATATTAATATGCGCGCAAAAGAAAGCTTCAAACTGTTGACGCACCAAATACCAAGACTAATAAAAACATCGTGGGAAATACTGTAAACGTCATTCCGTTTCTTCCCACGTGACGAAGAAAATACTGTTTTCTGCTAATTAAGAAATCGTTTCTCAATCTCTTTCTAAATTTTCGATCGATTCGTAATCGGTGTTTTCGATATCTCCTGTGACATCACTATTATTAGCATCATCGTCAAAATGAATTAGCGTTGTTATATAAAAATAAAATTCCCTTAAACCCGTTTAATAATGGATTTTAGAGGTATTTCTGTTCACCTTATTAATTAGAAATATTGAAAGCTCGCTTTAACAAAAGCGATTAGAGTATTCAATCTCTCGACAATAGGCTATCGTCTATTTATAGTTCTGTATTGTTACACTTGTGAGCTCATTTTCATCCCACATGTGTGTATACCGTACGGTGTTGAAGAAATTCGGCGGCCAGTCGTACCGAAGCGCAAGACATCGACGCTTGCGTTGTCGTTCGGTAATCGAGTCTCAACATCGATATTCGGTCGTAAATACCGATAATCGATCGTGTATATCGTTATTCGGGCGTATATCGATAATCGGGATTATATACCTCGTTGTGTATATCGAAGTATTGCGAAACATCGGTTATTAGGTGAAAGTGGTTGTGATAAGTGATATGATTGTGAAGTGTGGAGGATATAGTGCGTTTTATATGTAAGTGTACTGATATTCTCACTGATAATGGAATTTTAGATTGCTTGAATGAGAGTGAACGGATGTTGATTTGCGATGGATATAAAATATAGGTCAATAGTAAGAACAAGCTGAAATGATATTTGTTTAGTTAATGAACGTTATGCATTAACTGTTACGAAGTTGACGAGAATACGATTGCATAGGATTCATAATAAAATTTACAACTGATCTACTGAATTTCATACTAAAATATACAAATCAACTTAAAACAGTTGAGCCATTATGCAAACTCTCACTAAACTGTTGCAAACTAGCTATAAACAAAGGTTATACCTACATGTTATTTAACAATTGATTTTTTTCATCCTTGAACAAGCTGCGCCCTATATTTTGTCAGTGGATGGAATTTAGGCAAGGCGCGCGTGTAACTAAAATACCGTAGTTATTATAAAACATTGTGTCAAGGGCTCTATAACCCAATTTCGCTGTGTGTTTAATCACCAGGTTTCAAATTTTCTATTATTAATTTTTATTCAAGAAAGATAACTTATTTACGCAGTTTTTTTGTAGGTTAAGCGGTAATCAGAATGAGATCACTCTTTAATCTAAAGATAATGATTAGCCAAACCTAGATTAAAGTGCACGAAAGGAGCATCGTTAAGGCACACCTAACGTCCTTTCTCCACACTTGGTTTGAAAAACCAGTGACACGATAAGAAAAAGCTGGAGTCTAATCTACCGATTTAGTTATGTTATGATTAAGAAACAAAAAAACATGTTCGTTCTAAATGTCAGTAGTCTACACTTTGAAAACGATTGTCATTCTTTTCTATCAATAAAAATGTTTTTATATAATAAACTTTCACATAAATTTAATCCAATTTGTGCAATTCCTCACGTCTAACAAAATATATTCGTGCACATTGTTGATAAATTGTAAGTTCTAAATTTACGGAAATAGCAAATGGACTGACGTTTGGCGGGTCGCCAGTTCGAACTCGTACAAATAATCGTACATTTACATACGTTTTTGATAAAACGTTGTTCACGCGGGGAAACCCTATGCATGTACCGATGGATATTAGTAGGCAACAAATATTGCACATCGGCTAATTTCGGTTCTATAGATCGTAGTGTGCAACAGAAAGAGATAGCGCTCTGCGAAAGCAGAAAAGCCGTTGTGCAATATTTATTGCCTACCTCTTATGTTTTTTATCAAATATCGTAAAAACTGATGGCCGCGTAGGGATAAAGATTCTCTAATGACGCCTATGAACCGAAAGACAAAGCCTAGGATGTATTCCCGCCGATCACCGATGACCGTAATCGCGGGCCAGTCGGTGGATGAAAATGGCTTCCAAATAGTTTTCATTGGTAAATGCGCTGTCTATTTTCAGTTATTCTTCTGGCTGATTTATGATACTCTTTTATTTATTTTAGGTTATTCAAAGCTAAAAAAGTTAATACTAAATAATAAAGTAGTATTAATTTGTGTGTCTGTCGGGGGAATCTTGAAGTTTTCCGTCTCAAATTCTCATTTTAATCGCAGATCAGCAATGTGTAAATTCGTTAAAACACCCATTTTGGCCATGTGTTGATTGCAACATACAAACAGACATGTGGTTGATAGCAGATGTTGATATATCTATATACTTATGTGATTATTGCACGTCAGTCTCCACTGTAACTATGGGTGGTTTCATAACATAATTCTGGGTTAACAGATCGTGGTAACTTTCAATGGTGAATACAACATCAGAATAGAAGAAAATTAGCTTTAGCTCATGTTTGACAAGGCAAGGTGGGGCGACGATCTGCGAAATGTAGCTGGCAAGCACTGGAGGAGAAGAGCCGAAGACCGGGCTCAGTGGCACGTATTGGGTAGGGCATGCAGTATCGAAACCATTCTCAGAACCGGGAATTTTCGCCCGATACTGGGCTCGGAACCGGGAATTCCCGGGAATTTCGATACTTTCGATACTGACTTAATTTTTTTAATAAAACTGACCGTATAGATATACAATGAAAGAAAAACTACTGAAAAATACACTTTGTATTATTGAGATATATTTTTTTATTGAGAACCGTAAATTAACCCACACACAACCACAAAATACACGATTTTTTGTTTTACAATTTATAGGTTTGCCTTTGACCGCTATCTCACTTGCTGTTAAGTGATGATGCGGTCGACGATGTAGCACGCTTACCTAAAAGATACCTATTCACTCTTGTCTTGAAAACATCCAATTTGTAGGTACTCGGAAAGACAGACGCCGGCAAGGAATTCCATTCCTTGGCTGTCCGCAACATAAAAGTTGAAGCAAAGCGCTTGGTATGGACAGTTGGAACATCAACCAGGTATGGATGCCGCATTTCCGTGCGTCTAGTGGTCCGATGGTAGAATGGGGATGGGGGAACTAAATTGTGAAGTTCCGTAGCACACTCCGAAATGTATCCTGTAAAATACCGATAGACTGGCAACTTTACGACGGTGTTCGAGACTTAGGAGCTTGGACTCGACTAGAGTGTCGCTACCAATGAGCCTTTTGGCTCGTCTCTCAAAAGCTTCCAATACCTCAAGCTGGAATTTGGCAGAGCCATCCCAGAGATGAGAACAGTACTCCATACACGACCGGACTTGTGCTTGGTACAGGTTAAAAAGCTGTCCCGGTGTGAAGTACTGTCTCACCTTCGATAGAATGCCTAGCTTCTTCGCAGCTGTCTTGTTTTTGGATTCTATGAACGAGCCAAAATTCAATTTACTGGTTAGCGTAAACCCTAGAAGCTCTAGTTGGTCTGAAATCGGAAGGGATACATCTCGGAAAGCAGGAGTCAGGTGAAATTGACTCCTCTTAGCGGAAAATAGACAAGCCTGTGTTTTTAAAGCATTGAACTTCACCAAATTGGCATCGCCCCACTCTGCGACTACCTTCAGCGTTAAGTTCATGCGTTCCAGGTATCTATCTCTCCACAACGGTGCTGTCGTCTGCATACCCAATGATACTGGGCCTAAGCAGATCGTTGATGTGCAGCAGGAAAAGTGTTGCAGAGAGAACTGACCCCTGAGGAACTCTGGCATTAATTGCCATTTGATCAGACGAGCAGCCGTCAACGACTACTCAAATTGATCGGTCTCTCAGAAAGTCTGATACCCAAACACATAAGCCAGTGGGTAATCCATACGTAGGAAGCTGGCTTAGTAGGCTGTCATGCCAAACCCGGTCAAAAGCCTTCGAGATATCCAGAGAAACTGCTAAAGCTTCTCCGTTTCTCTCGATGGCTTCACTCCATAAGTGAGTGACATACGCTAAAAGGTCTCCTGTTGACCGATTTCGGCGAAATCCGTATAGGTCACTCAGGATATTCTCATTTATTTCTCGTATATCTTCATTATTATAATACTCTCATAATTATTAACTCTCTGTGCGTGCACGCAACAATCAGAGTTAGGTTTAATCAAAGTTAAATCGAATATCCATCAAATAAATCAATAGTTAAAACTAACAGTAACAAACTATGTACGATAGCTAACTAAATCAGCTCAGCAAGGCTCAATTATAGGTTTGTAATTTGTCAAAACATCTAGCAATGTATACAGAAAAGTGAAACTGAACGCATAGCAAGTGTTTTTTATCGATATTTATTTATATCGTACTAGAAAACACCAATAATTGATCATTGTCATCAGTATCGAAAGTATCGGGAATTCCTTCGTGGAGAACCGGTACTAGAAAAGTTCAAAATAAATAAATAAATAAATAAATAAATATTCTGGACAATTCACACAACACTACCCAGCCCCAAACTAAGCAGAGCTTGTAATATGGGAACCAGATAGCTGATATAATACTTGAATACATTTTTTTTTTTTGTAAATACATACTTAGAATACAATATAACACCCAGACAGAGAACAAACATTTATGTTCACCACACAAATATTTGTTCTCGGTGGGGATCGAACCCACGACCTACGGCGCAGAAGGCAGAGCTACTACCAACTGAGCTAGAGGCCAGTCAAAAAAATCAGCGATAATTCCCGGTACTTTCGATACTGATACTTCCCGGGAGCATGCCCTAGTATTGGGAGACCTACGTTGACCTACGTCCAGTAGTGGACTAATATAGGTTGATGATGATGATGATGATGATATTTGACAATTCGACTAAGTTCCATATTATCTAGTGTAGTAGAATAGCTCTTTATTGTTTAGTAGAAGTAGAGCTCTTTGTGTGTGGCTCGTCCGGGGAAGTACTACCACCATGCCTATTTCTGCCGTGAAGCAGTATTGCTGTGCTACGGTTTGAAGGGCGAATTGTTTTTTTAAATTCAAATACTACCTTCTTTCAGTAAAATGTTTCATCTACAATATTTAATGTACTTTCCCTCCATGTGGCACCTCCGTAGGACGCCCTGTATAGTCTAATACTGTCATTATAATTCGTAAAACAATATACTTTTATCAATTAGCCTTAAGATTTCACGAACCATTCTAATTCTTCAAATACCACTTAATTAGAACATTTATTTATCAGAAAAACATATTATGCTCACAGAAGTCATGCAACTTTTTTTCTTTTCCGACGGGACATTCCTCCATATATTCTACTTTAGTTAACGTTTGACACGAGTTCTTCTTAATTCTAAATAAGTCCAGCTTTGTTACAACCAGAGATAAGTAAATCAGTCACGGCCGATGTTTGCATTCCCCATTTACACATATCAATGAAGGGCCATCCGAGTTGGCGCCATATTAATGTGCCATGCGTGTGCGCATGTAATTTATACCGGCTTCTCTTCTGTCACTAGTGATTTTTCATGATAAAAACTAAAGAAAAGTGTGGGTGCCGTTGAAATTACTAGCACGTAAGGCTGAACATCTGTGTGCTTCAAGCTGATGGACGCAGGGAAGTGCATCTTAGGCCTCGTTCCTGACGTGCGTGACCTACTAGGCAATGCTTTGTTATAGGCGATGGTTACCACTTGACAGCAGGCGGGTCATATGCTTATTACCACCAGTTGCATAATAGTACATTATGATATAAGTGCGGTAAGTTGAAAATTACAGCCGAGGCGTTATTGCAAGCCCGAGCCGTAGGCGAGGGCTACAAGAAAGCAGAGGCTGTAATTATCAAAGCGCACGTATGTCATACGACGTTTTATAACACATTTGCGAGGAAACAAAATATAATACTCGGACTTTCGGACGAACTTACTTACTTGTAGTAATTACTTACTTGTTAAAACATTTGGAAAAATTTGAACAATTTGTAAAGTAGATTATTACGTTGCCACCACAATGAGCTTGACTTATATTTTTAAGAAAGTTCCATGAAATAGGCTAAAAACACACTTTCTGTGAAAATGAATTGGCATCTTTGCTTGTTTTCCATAAGATGAAGTTTTGGTACGCTTGTAAGTATCTATCGTTCGATTTTTCAGGCAAGAGGCTTAAAGTAGCCTTTTTCACTGCCTCTGAGAATTTTGGCGGTTCGAATTAATAAATTCATCATTACTTGACGACATTTTCAAACAAAAATAATACAGCGTAAAGAAAAAGCGCGCGGAAAAACTTTTTACTTTTTCACAAATTAGCAAATTTTTTTTTTTAAGGCAAAGGCACAAAAACAGCCAGTATTACTAATAGAGTAAATTAATATTTTTTTGTTTTTGTTACAAATAAATGGTATTAATTTATTGTTAAAATTAATTAAATTAAAGAATAAATGTGTATTTTCTATATTTTATCTCCCAGAGTTAATTTTATTCATAAAAATGTTTACCACAAAAAAATCTTAGCAAAGAGTTTTTATGTCAGTTTTCTGACATAAAAACTCTTTGCTAAGATTTAAAAAGGTACCGTTCGTGGATTGATAACCGTGCGTTTTACATTACGATAACGCACAAGTACGTAAAAACATACATAACGATATTGAAATCGGTGAAGTAGGAGACCCTTTATGAGCAAATGTGTTATAAAAAACAATATTATACGATAAATAATAAATATTAGATAAAAAAATCGTTACTACAATAAAAATAAATAATTTTTTTTGCTATATATATTATTCGGTCTAATGCTGATAATCTAATTATGATT
The DNA here is from genome assembly GCA_939531255.2 of Thera britannica. Classification (NCBI taxonomy): domain Eukaryota; kingdom Metazoa; phylum Arthropoda; class Insecta; order Lepidoptera; family Geometridae; genus Thera; species Thera britannica. The sequence goes on along the minus strand of OW618043.2, from coordinate 15,181,811 downwards.
ATGCAATGCGATACTTAAAAATACACAAAATGTGTTTTAAATAAGCGCTAATATGGTATGTTGTCATGGTATTTTCTTAAGTTGACGCTCATAATTTAAATTTTTCAACATCACATTATTTAAAGTCTGAATAATATGAGGGTAGTTTTGAAACGAGTGAAGCTTCTAAACATCAGTACTTTTATAATATTCTGTGATATTCCCTTTGATGTCGGACGCTCATCCTTCGTATGATGGTTTATGTTTCGAAGAACATAGTAGCTTTGTAGCTTTCGCGTTAATATGTTTATGACTATCGAGCTTGATGCTTGGTAGCCCATTAATATACGGACCGTTTGGTAGTCCAGTCTTGTCTTTAATGAATTAGATCGTTTAGAAAACTTAGTGTTGTTTATGGCGGTTTTTAAAGGGTTGTTTGTGGTGCACTATCTTCGTACTTACTTTTGTCCTTTCTTGTTTCGGTGTCCTGATGAGGGTCGGACCTTTGTGCAGGACCATAGTTTGCCTATGTTCCTCCATCGGGTTCTTACCTCCGTGACATGGACGGCTTTGCTCACGGAGGTGTCTGTTACTGAGTGCACCTGGTCGCGTCTGGTATTATGTATAATAATTACACAAAACCTTACGGCACATAATTCTTATAATCATAATACTTACAAGGCAAGCATGTTGATGAAAGTCATGTGACTAGGAGATTGATGAGTATGAATTTTGATGGATTGTTGGTAGAAGTAGGCCAAAGAAAAGATGGATAAACGTTGTGAAAGATGATATGGATAAGAAAGAAGTAAACAGAGATGACGGCTGATAAAAGAAAATGGAAGAAGAGAACATGCTGTGCCGACCTTAAATAAAGTAGGATAAAGACGAGAATAGAGGTACAATACTTACAAGCTTTTCTTAAAAGAAAATGTATAAGCAGCTGCAATCTCCTAACACCAAGGAATAACAAACATACTGTGGCAGGACTAACTTAAGCAATGTTTTACACCTAAATAACTCTTATAAGTAAGGCCGAAAATGACTATATTTGGGCAAAAGTCTAATAGCATTGGTATAGCTATAAATCGTTTGCGTTGTTCACCGTCCGCATCATCAACAGGTAAGATTGCGGTCAAGAAAGTAGTACGTATGAAAACTTTTAGGTAGAACAATTTTCATGTGCAATTTTTATTTTAACTGGCTGGCCTCTCAGCTCATTGGTATGTAGCCCTGCCTTTGCGCTGTAGGTCGATCAATTTGATCCCCACCGAGAACAAATATTTGTGTGGTGAACGCAGATGTTTGTTCTCTGTCTGGGCGTTATATTGTATTTAAGTATGTACCTACATATTTCCAAAAAAAATATAGGTATGGTATTATATCAGTTACCGCACTCGAACTTCACTGCTATATTTTAGATTATTTTTGATTTGTAAAAGGATCATATAAGAAAATGGTAGGAACGGAGCCGTAGTTTGTTGCCTGTTCTATAAGGCTTGGTCGCGTGGAACTGGCACCTAGCCTCACCTAGCTATAAGACGTTTCAAAGTTATTTATGCAATCCTACGGAATAAATACATTTTTGATTTTGATTTTGATCTCGTTCCCATAGTACAAGCTCTGCTTCATTTGGGGCAAGATACTGTTGTGTGGATTGTCCACAATATTTTTTTAATAACTAAATATTGAACAGTTATTTGTTCATTATTGACTATTAGAGAAAATAGATGCTATTTTAACTAAACGTAGGTAGACCGGTGTCTTTTTTTTGTGGGACGATAATTCACGTCCATTGCATTCGAGGTAAACAGTTGCTTGCGTCAATGGTTTTACCGTAACTTGACACATGCTAATTATATTTTCGAACCTTTCTTTAATTATGTTTAAATTACAAAATTAATTTGTGCGATTTCCATACAAACTATTTTTTATCATTTATGGGCGATTGGAGTATAATTGTACACTGAAAATTCTGTAGTTGGCTTTTATATTGTTCTTATTTAAAAGATTTAGTTAAAGGAAACTGTAGGCTAACTGTAATAATAAAATTTGGCTACGAATCTTACCTGATGTTGCGAGGAAGCCTACGATTGAGCAGGACGATCTGAATTTACAGTGAGCGAACTTTTTCTGTCAAAAGCTAGGTTGCCATACCACAAGAGTACCAACTTCACTTATACCCCGGTTGTGAAAGCCGATTCAAAATCCACACAACATTATCTAGCCCTAAACTAAGCAGAGCTCGTACGGAACCATGCAGATAGCTGATATAATACTTATTTACTTATTTTTCGGTAAATACATACATATAATACAATATAAAACCCCAGACAGAGAACAAACATCTGTGTTAACCACACAAATATTTCTTCTCGGTGGGGATCGAACCCACGACCTACGGCGCAGAAGGCAGAGCTACTGCCAACTGAGCTGAGAGGCAAGTCAATCCCACAATAGGCTGGTTGGCACATAATTGGCATTTTACTTTGTAAACGTTCCATCTAGTGACCGGCTGTGACCAATTTGCTCCTCATCCGTGGCTTACTATTGAATTACTTGGACCACTTGGGTCATAAAATAGGCTCTAAGTCATAAGAGATTGCGGTTTGGAAAATTCAATTTTTTTTTCAAAAGTCGTTCGTTCTCTAGCGATTTAGATCTGTACCACACCGTAGAACCGTAGAATACCGTTTATCTAAGTCAGACCATCTTGGTATCATTTCCTCTTCCTTTTCTTAGTAAGAGATCGCTTATCGACTATCTAATTTTGGTTGGCCATGTATTTGTAGTATTTGTATTCGGTTCTATGTTTGTTCCTAGTGGAACGTTTTAGCGCTGTATCATAAAAATATATCTATATTAGTAACCGCTGCAATCTTATACCCGGACCACACGTTTAGTGTCATCCTCATAGTCATTTAAATTCGCTATTACTCAATTGCGGGCACTTATCTTCTCAGCGATTACAATGAGACGGGACCGAAATAGATGCTTTTTACGCCTCTGTTAGTAAAACGGTCGTTATTGGACTTTCTTATATAAAAATGCCTGAAACAAATAGAGAAAAAAACTTTACTACAACCAGGACCTGTTTTTGATTTCATTTACTTCTATTACGAATTAATTAATTAAAGTACCTACCTGTGTATTTAATATATCTACCACCGAACCTGTTAACCGACTGCATTCAACTTTCTTTCTTTTTGCGCAATATTCTAAATTTTCTAACTTCTATATAAAACACACTTAAACACAACATCCTAACATTATTTTTACCAATTATACATTTATATTAAATATAAATAGACTTTACCCGATGACAAAATAATAAAATTATCCTTAGGCTCCCATCAGGCAAACTGTGAGCGGCTAACTGTTTGCCTCTAGTTCTCCTTCCTGTATATTTTATATGGAGTGTCCAAACCAAACATTGTAGCGCAGTGGAGTGCGCGTACTGGGCGCCGATTCCAGCAACACTGCTCGATTGAGTGATCGTCGAATCCGCGTTCCATTTTCAAATTTTTCAAACAATAATTGACAACTCACATCGATCTACGCGATCGCTTGAGTGATTTGTGTTGTTGGAATTGACGCCCAGTTCGTAGTTTTGCGACGTTTCGCTTGCTGGTTCCGTCTTCTTAATTAATGACATCTGTCCTTTCGGATCATTTTGCCAATGTCAAAAGATATATTACTTAAATAAAATAGTTTTTAGTCAAGTCAATCAGCGGCTGAGGCGCAGCGAACGATGCTCGCTGTCAGCGGCTCAGTCCGCTCACTCGATTTTGAGTTAGCGACCGATACGCCGCTAAAAGTTTGCTACGAACAGTCAGCCGCTAATAGTCCGTCTAATGGGGCCACGGCCTTATCGGCTACTCAAGTACTCACTAATCCGCATACATCACACAAAAAACCACTGAGCTTATAAATAAAAGCTCAGTGCAAATCAAAAGCAACTATTTTCTTTGCAATCCCATTGCACATAGTTCAGCAATAAATAATTTTGATTCTAACATAATTTTCTTCTAAAAAGTTTATTTTTGTACGAGACCTTTTTTTTTTGCTGTAGGTTCTGTGTGTGTTCGGGTTGTGCACAAAATAGTTGCTTGCGATTTCTCTTAAATAAGTTTAGTAAATTTATATCCTTCTAAAAGTCAAGTGTGCGATCGAGAAGTTGTTTCACGATGTTATTCGTCTTAATTGCAATCTCCTAGGAACGATTTATCAATTTGACTGACCAGAAGAGCAAGTCCCAGTTCATTTACAACATTTCGTCTACGACATGTGGTTTTCGTTTCGTCTATTTGTCTCTCTCTATTGTATGGAGAAAAGATGAGACAGCATAAATACGTTACGTAGAAATGAGATTGGAACGAGTTGTTGTCTCGTCAATTTTCCATACAAAAGAGAGACACACATGCTCACACGTAAACAGCGGCAGCGTCCAATTGGTAGACGAAATGTTGTAAATGTACTGGGACTTGCTCTTCTGATCAATTTGATGGTTCTCTCATTGAAATCAAATAAGTACTGGAGTGGTTGTGTACTGTCGAGGAAATGGGAGTCTTTATCCATGGCGGAAGGCCCTGGAGACTTGTATTACAGGCTATATAAAATATCTCAAGCTCCAGACTCTTGCAAAGTGGGGGGGCACATCCCATCTAATTACTTTTCCTATTAAATCTTCACCATATATTATTGATATAGCCCGTAGAACCAATCTTCTAGCATGATACAAAGCTTTTGTAATAGTTCAGCATTATCCCTGACACTCCCTCCGCCTTACAGCCCACCCCGCCCAAGAAGCCTCCTCGCCGGAACCTGTCCGTGTCCCCAACTCACGCCAACTCACCCTCGTCAGGGTACAGCTATGAGCTCAGGGTGCATGCGAGGAGTCAGGACGATCTGGATGATATACAGGTAACTGGGGACCTGGAGAATCGATCTGGTGCTTCATGCAGGTGGATTATGGCTAAGCATGATCCGTATAGGCTGCAAACTCACTTTCCATCAGGTGTGATGGCAGTATTAGCTATCTATACAGCATGAGTTTGAATTTGTATGTTATCCCGAAAGGGGGTTATGCTACTCCTGAATGTCAACAGCATTAGTTCTATGACTTTTCTGAATCAGGACTTTTTCATTCAACAAATGGTGTGTAAAGTTTACGCCATGATTTTGCTTAAAAGCTTGCTAAGCAATCCTATAACCAGCTGATTACTTGACCTCTGTTGAACTATGTCTTATTTGACACCCAAATACTGCCATTGGCAAGTCAAAAAGCAATAAAAATTTATTACCGCCACAAGTGTCATTATTGGCTAGCAAAAAATGTGATTGGATGCCTGCAATGGCCAAAATCCAATCAAATTAGCGCCGGCCCCGCCCAAGATGTAGGGTTTTCACACAAAACATTTTGTTTAAGCATTTCAATTGATTATTTTTTTTGTATGGAAGATTTAGATTTCGTATTTCACAGAAAGGTTTTCATAGCATGTGCAAAACCATGGTCCCTATCACCACCTTTCGGGATAACATACGAATTCAAACTCAGGCTGTATAAAAAAGGCTTGATTTGGCCGGGAAGATCTCACGATGGGGTCGACGTCATTCTCAAAACGAGGTGGTGACACGAGTTTTTAGCGAGAGACGTCAGCGTATTTCGCTAAAAACTCACCATGTCACGCAATGGACGCAGGGCATGTACATCGTAGGGCACGTTCATGACGTGCGTGACTACGAGGCAATGCTTTGTTATAGGCGATGGTTATCACTTATATCAGAACCCGAAGTCGGAGTTTTGCTACCACATTTCGTTACCAAATGTTGTTTTCGTTTCGCCTTTTTGTCTCTCTCTATTGCATGGAGAAAATATGAGACGGCAAAAATACGTTACGTAGTTAGAGTTGTTGTCTCATCTTTTCTCCATACAATAGACAGAGACAAATAGGCGAAACGAAAACAACATTTGGTAACGAAATGTTGTAAATGCACTGGGACTTTGGGTACAGGTGGGCCATATACTTGTTCCATCATTCTATTCTCTATTCTTAGTTGTGTGATTTTAGATCCCTATGGCTTCTTCGGCAATTGTTTAGCATTAAGTCATTCAAATGACGTACATTACCTGGCGTACGTGCAAAAGGTTATAGAATATGACGAAAACTGATTTGAATAATTCTGCGTAAACCTATGGTTTGCGGTTGATTACTTTACCTATGGTTATTTGTATAACAACAGTAACCGATGTACAGTCAGTCTTGGAAGTTAATGACTTTTACAGGATTGCTTTAAAATACATTATAATAAAATATACACTTAACCGCGAAATTTAAAAAAAATAGAATCGTTCTGTCCTTGAATAGAACTTTGTAGAAATGCGTTTGTGTGTGAGGTTTTTGAAAGAGTATCTTGCAATACTATTGCCGTCGTCCATTTTCTGAGTCGTTGCTAACTTTATATCTTTTGTTACAGGGTGCCAAACACTACTTCAAGCACGGCCGTTCGGTCGACCACTACGAAAGCAAACTCTCCTACTCCGAATACGAGGAGAATCACAATTCTCCCAGAGTCAAACCCATCCCCACCCCTCGGCCGAGTTTGAAACAACAGCCCATCGCAATCACAGCTATGTACGAAAACGTCGCCGTAAAAGAACAGAACCCAAGGCGAAAACTCAGAAGAAATATCCAACCTGGAGAGACGTATGAGCCGAGAATGAACGACCGCGTCCGGAAATACTCGAACCAGGAGCGGTCTTCTCTGGAAAGCTTGTTGGATAGTCCAAGCGATTGTGAGCGTTATTCTGACGGGTCGAGGGTTGAAGCTCCGTTGTCGCCGTCGCATTATGCGCAGCCGCCGACGCCTGATCATCCGCCGCCGTCGGCGAAGCAAGCCGAGAAAAGCATCCACGAACGGATCAGGCCTTTGAGCCAGGTTAGTCCTGATTGAAGCTAGTTGTTTACTCTTAGGCTTATTTCACTAAATTGACAGAAAATTGAAAAAGAAATGTTTTCATGTAGGCCTTATTCACAGAATTTTCCAAATTATTATTTTTTTCTAAGAAACAATCGATACGCATGAATTCTTGTCATTTATGTTCATAGGAATTAAAGAGACAATGGAATTGTTTGAGTTTTTTAGCGAGCCTTATAATTTTTTATCCCTTGACTTGTGTCACACATTTTATAATACTGACCTTCTAATAACCATTAACTCCAAATAAAGGTAATCATAATTCTGTCACTCTGTTTCAATTGTGTACACTTGGATTCATCGAAACTTGTGCAATTCCATCGTTTCTACGAATATAGGGGAAATCAAAATATACGCATCAATAGACTGAAGTAAAAAAAAACTAATATTCAGAAAATTTAGAACGAACGAATTGAGAACCTCCTCCTCTTTTTATTTGAAGTCGGTTAAAAAGGGTATAGACAAAGGTTTTTTTTAACGATCAATAGATTATAATTTTATGCGTATATTTTGATAGACCGTGTATAATGAGTATTCCTGATTTTGTAAATAATACCAGCACTGTAGCTAACATAACACTCGCATGGGCATGAAAACACGCAATTTTTTATTTCATATGATTTTTTGATAATTTCAGCTTATTATGGAGGTTGTAGAAGAGATAAGAATTAGAAAAAAAACACAAGGTGACGTCACTAATAGTTGATTTAAGATTTTGTCAGATCATGTTTAAAAATCTGAGAGCAAACTGTCATTTTGGGATCTATTTGAAGTACATTTTAATCTACCCTTCAGAAGGCACTTTTTTTTATAAAAGCACTATACCTGTGGGTAATATTAACGTGTCAAAAGGTTCCTTAAAATGACGTCGGCTCTTTAAGTAAGCTATTTACAATTTTATGTTTTGTGTGTATTGTATGGTGCTCTGTAGTGTAAGATACATTTATTAGATGATATAAAATAGATTTTACTTTATCTGTAATTAAGGTGCTAATTCATCTTTAAGTATTATTTTTTACTTTTAGTTATTTTTGTTTGCGTTGTCTTCATTATTATTTCAAACACGTATTTGTCAGAAAGAATTTGCGGTATTTGAATGCTTTTTTTTGTTAAGATTTTTAATTTTTCTAAATATACTAACTTAATTAACGTGACAGAATGTTTTTTTTTTAAAGTAACTAATATTCATTTTCTAGATAATTTGTATTTTAAACATGACGTGATTTAAATTAACAGTTTCATGCATTTAAGTGTCACAAAATGAATTTAACAGTTTTTAACTATTATTTGTTTGAATTTTTAAATGAATTAAAATTGTCCGCAATTTATAAGTTCTTCCAATTGAATCAGTGAGACAGTTTTAGTATTTACTATGCATAAGTATAGAAATTTTAATGTTTTGGTCGTAATAAAAAAAACATAAACATGGCGACAAATAAGTTGTTCGTTAAATAATGAACCACGTGGGATGCGCAGAACCAAAATATCATATCAAAATTCGTTCTGCGCAGAGTCACGTGGTTCGTTAGCGGCCAACTTGTCTGGCGCCTCTATACCTAATTGGAGTATTATTATTGGTTGTACTTTGTTGAAAGTAAGACTATTAGACTGATACTAAACCAGAATGTTCCATTATACGAGTTTATTCAGAATATAATCTTATTTTAAGTTTTAACTTTTACGTTAAGTTTTAATTTGTGTATTTCAAATTATTTTACTTACCCTTATTTAATAAAACATTTTTTCTTTCTTTTATTGTTTTATTTTTTGTTGCATTTATTTTATTTATCATCTTGTTTACAGTTATTTCTGTCACAGTAATCTAAGGTTTTACTATTGTTCCATTCGAAACGACACTCATTCTTACCACAGTAAAATATTAATAAAATCGGCGTCATAAAAGAGTTATTCTTACCCGCTGTAAAATAGGTATATATTTTGTATTTGAACTAAATCAGGGTTTTTCATAATCAATGAGTTTATTTTAGATTTCAAAACGTAAAATCCTTAGTAACATAAAAATACGTATGCAGGCAATTTTTGTGGCCCAGTTTCCTAGCCCAGTACCTATTATAAAAAAATATCAACGCCTTGAAGAATTCTTACAGCAAACTCTTTTGAAGTAATATTTCAGAGAATGCCACTGTAGCTCTTATTTTTAATTTTAATTTCAAGTGCTTTTATGTTTTATTCAAAACAGAACGAAGTTAATATTTTGCACAATCTTTGAAAAAAGTTCTACGCAGTAAATGTATTTCTTTCATTAAAATCTTTATTCTTCTCGAGTTAGATAAGGCCTCTGTATCTATCTGGTTTGAGAATTGGCCCACACGTGCCATCAGCAAAAGCTATGCCCCAATACCTTAGGGTGCATTTTCTAAAAGAAGTAAGTTACCGATATCCCGCTGTGATTTGATGGTGACCAGATTTTAACTAGTCTTTGAAAGCATAAATGTCATAAATAAATGTGAAACAAATGTTTATATCTGCCATTGGTCAAAATGAGTGAACAAGTAAATAGGCGTCAGCAGTCAGCAGCGTGCAGTAAGTCAGCAGATTATTTCTTCTGTGCCCACACGCATTAAAGTGCCTGCGCGATCACCCATTGCAAGGCGTTACGAACACAGAATAGATGAATGAAACACTAATAGGGTAGGAGTAACTAAGTACCTACTCAGTATAGTTATAGTAAGTATGCTCAACATTTTGACTTGGATACATCCAATGCAAAGGACCATTCAGAACCCGTGACAGGTGGTAAGCTTTTAGCCTTTAGCTAAGGTAAAGTGGGACTCAAGAATAATAGAGGAGCATATACCATAACCTATTTTCAGACGTTAAAAACTGCAAGTGTGACTGCGGTTTATGATGGTAATGAAAATTGAGAAAGGTAATGTATAAGTAGGAAATATAATCAAACCAACCCGAACGATGGACCGACGACATTGCTGAGATCGCTGGAAGACAGGATGGAAAGAGCTCAGAATCGTTCTTCCTGAAAATGTATAAGGGAGGCCTATGTCCAGCAGTGTACTACTTCAGGCTTATGACGATGAAGTGCAATGACTTTCTGTTCTTGTTCGGGTAAGTTCGGAATAATTAAAATCCATTGCTATGTTAGGTATTACCATCTCTTTTTCTCCAACAGGAATACAAAAGAAGATCTACGCTTCGCGACAGCTACACAGAAACAGAAGTGTTGCTTCGCGCGCCGTCTTTCGCTTCGGTTGCTTCTGGCGCGACGGACAGAAGTGGTAACACTGACAACTGTGTGGAAGAGTACGTGTGCGACGTGCCTTTTGCTGGTAAGCCTTTTTCAATCTTATTTCTTCTAGATATAATATTCGTACTGTAACTGAGATACATGGAAGATTTAAGGAATATAAATTGCTACTCGACATTTTGCCAAGAAGAAACGCAATGATATTACTTATTAAGTAGGTATAGTTTAAAAGTATGATTTACAAAGATTTTTATAATGTCCCAAAAGCTAAGAGCTGAGCGATTAGGATCCGATGGCGCAGCGGTCAGCGCAACCCCGTAGGTACCAAGGAGAAGGTCGCGGGTTCAAATCTCGTTCGGCTCTTAACTTTTGTAAAAATCTTTGTGATTTCCTTCCTATTTTCCTATGTGTTAGTAAACACTATAAAATCAATAAAAAGTGTGATTTATCTGTACTGACATCGATATTATTTTTATGTGTGTAAAAACTTTGATCCTTTAGTAAAATTACTCCAAGATTTTCAGCACTTACTCTAATCGTTTCACCCACTAAGTAAACGTACCCGCAAAGCCTCCACAAAGTCGCATAAATAAAATAAACCTTCATGACTTTAGAAAGGGTGGTGAGCTCGACACTCACGAAATACAATACGCTTAAATTGCGGCATTTTTGCGATCCGAATTCGTAGTTTTTCCCCATTTTTGGGGATATTTATCTAGCAAACAAGGAGACGCGCCACTGGGTTGTCAAACAGCAGCAGACGGCAAGCAAACAACACTGTATCCAAAACTCCCAACCAAAAATGCCGCTGCGATATATTTTACCAATATTTGGTAAGTTGGACTACTTAATTTTATTCTGTGGTATGTTACTATACTCGTTTATTTGTGACATGAATTGTAGAATCGTAAGTGAATATTCCAAGAATTTTCTTACATTGTAGGTTAAGTAAATATGGAGGTAGAGTTAATAAAATTATATCTGAGCAATAATTTCAATTGAATAAAATATGTTGCACATTCAGTCTAACTTTATGATTATATCATTATTGTAAATATTGTTTAAAGTTAAGTCCTGTTTACTATAAGGGTAGGTAGTAGGTAAGATGAGAGAGCATTGGTCCAGTAGTCTTCTGCTCCTAAGGTCGTGGGTTCAAATCCAGTCGTCTACCAATTAGTTTTCCTGTCGAAAAATGTATGTGCACTATGCCAGTATACTCTCAACCGGTGAAGGAAAACATCATGGGGAAATCAGCGAGTCGTAGAACCTAAAAAAGTTCGATCAACACAAGTCAAAGCTTCACGCAAAAAGGGCCCGCCAGCGGCCTACTTAGAAAACCAATTCACACACCAAGTGCGGATGCGAAACATGCCATTTTTAGGGGTAGATGATAGAATGGAATCTATCTATTGAATACAGTTAGAACTATGTTTATCTTTATATTACGGAAAACAATAATCAACACATCACGACGCCATCTTTTTCTTCTCCCGACTCATGATGTGTTTCGCTCTCCGGTCTCAGTAGTGATTTCCTATTCCTAAAACCGACCATCACTAAACACAAGTCATTTGTCTAATCACTCGTGTCGGGTACTTCATCTAGTGTAATTCAAAACCTTACGAAATCTAAAGCCATTCCCATTGGTACTTTAACCGGAATTTAGTAATGTAACGTCGGCTGGTGCAATTACTTTTTTACGCACCAATCAATCTCAATCATGATTTCTATGTAAGTAGTTTCTATGTAGTATTCTAGTACGCGTAGCATAAAGTAATCAGCTTGGGTATTTTGTAACTCTTTACTTCACCAAGTTTACTAATATCATTTCAAAAACGCAAAATGGATTGTTGATGGTACGGATTAAAAAATACGATTATGCGTCTACGGTATTTATTATTCGTAGTTTTAGGTATCATTTTTCAACGAAAATCAACGTTTATTTCTGTGAGATATAGAATTGTTGTTCTGTCCCAGGGGCTCAATTCTAGACCAGTGACTTTTTGGTCACTGTAGATATATTATATCACAAGAACTGTCAAATTCACTTAAGAAACTGACAGTTCTTGTAATATATGTCTACCGTGACAAAAAAGTCACTGGTCTAGAATAGAGCCCCAGACACTACATAGTACCGTAACTAGACATAAAAAACCCACTTTTTCTATCTGCGGTATTACTAATTACGCTAGTAGCTCTGTCTCTCGTGATATGGTAATTATTATATGCTAGTACCTACGTATGGTACGTAATACCAAAACAACCATCGATACGCCCTTGCCCGTTATTACTGGTTGCTGTATGGTAATTTATATCGACCAAATTAAAGGCCTCTTACCACTGGTTTTAATGTTACTACTTCATAGCTTTTGATAGTTGAGAGTAGATAAGATTGTCTACTCTCACTAAACGTTCAATTAAATTGCAAGGGCAAATTTGATTATGACCAACCGTTCCCAATATTGAATACTAGCGATCCGCCCCACCTTTACAAAGAACTAATACAAAGATAGAGAGATAGAACAACACTTTTTATTTTTTATTCAACCTATTTTGTCCCACTGCTGGGCAAAGGTCTCCCCCAAAGATTTCTACTAATCTCTCTCTCAAGCCTCCTCCCACCATCTCTTCTCAAAAATACTTTATTGCTCTCAAAAACATAGAAACAGACATAAAAACATAAAAATATTTGTAGGAACAATAGGCGGTTTTATCGCTAAGCAGCGATCTCTACCAGACAACCAAGAAAATAACAGGTGCTTTTAAGAAATATCTGTTTGGTAACGCGGAAAAAGTCCACCTGCAGAAACAAAGATGCCCACCAATTATTATTTTATTTCAAATTGCTTATACCTACAATGATAATTATTTAATAAATTATCGTTTTAATTACGAAGCAGGTGACAAAAGTTTGCACATATATAATTTTTCTTTTATCAGTCCTTTACAGATTATGCACCTGCCACTTGCATACCATTATTTAAAGATGTTTTGCATGGCCATTGGCCATTTTGTGGAACCTGCTATAAAAGCCTCAAGTCATTTCGATGCCAAACATAAAATGAGAAGAAATCCTACTTAAAACAATTGTGCTTTTATTGAGCTTTCAGTAATATGAAAATATATCTTACTAAGTAGTATATACCTCTAGTATAGATTTTTTAATAGTAAATACATCGATATCATGATATAGCCATCGTGTTTTTATGGGCGTCGGACTGTCCATCAAACAACGTCTTTTCACTTACCTAAATTGCATTTATTTTGAGAAAAAACATCAAAATTATTTTATAGAGTATACCTACATTTTTTTATATAACATTTCATGCATTAATGTTTGATTATTAACATTCAATCTCCAATTTATTTATAACTCCGTGACCTCTCACCGATGACCGTGAGATCTAACCGAACGGTTGATTTAATATCTAAACCGCGAGCCAGAAGCCACAGGTTTCCTCATACTTCGACATGTGGTTACTAACTCGTTAATACCCGTTAAACCGATGGTTAACCTATAAATATTGGTGGAAATTTCCGATATCTTTCCCAAAATAATCAAAGATTTTTTGAGATTTCTTTGGGATTCTTCGGGGGTTTTCAGAACACAACATGTATGCACCACAGATCAAAAGTCTCTTAGTTTTTTTTACTCCACATTAACAATAGGTGCGTGAGAGAGGTTATATTAGAGTAAAAAATAATTATTGTCGTCATCTTGGATTCGTTTCTTTAGCTACGCGAGTTATATACTATACATATAGTAGTAAAGCTCTTTGTGAAGGGCTCCTTCGGAAAGTATTATCACCATGCCTATTACTGTCGTGAAGCAGCATTGCTGTTTGAAGGTGTGGGTGCCAGTGAAATTACTGGCACGTGAGGCTGAACATCTGTATGCTTTTAGTTGATGGACGCAGGGCAGTGCATTGCAGGGCACGTTCCCGACTTGCGTGACCTAAGAGGCGATGTTTACCACAGCTGTATAAAGAAAACCTTAGCGGTATTCTAACCCACAACGCCGTTAGCAAAGCTACTACGATTAAAGTTACAAGTTAGAGATTAAGGCCCGTATTCTGAAACAGTGCTTAGGTCTGAGTCGAGCCTCAAGCACAGATTTTTGACACTTTTCAATGGAGAGCTGTCATAAGATCTATGCTTGAGGCTCGACTCAGACTCAAGCGCTGTTTCGGAATACGGGCCTAAGGGCATCATTCTGACAAGACCCCACATCAAGTGGGATAAGGGAAGGAAGAAGATTCTGACAAAATTAAATTAAATGATAGTTGCCATAAGCCAAAAATAATCCATGTTCTCACTAATTACGGCTGATGATGTTGATGAAAAATAAATCTTTCCATGTCTTGCCTGCTAAGTAACTCAAGCGCACGCAATGCCCTTGTATAGGTGTAAAAATAATGACTCGAGCGCCAAGCCGACATTTCTTATTCATTTTATTTTATCCATTTATATTTGACCCGAGCCAACGTAATGTTTTTTTAGTTGATTGAGAAAATACGATGGAATCAAAAACACTGTTTTGAGTAGACCTGCCATCATAAAATAAACAAAACTGTTTTAGAAATTGTAAGCTTTGTGCCAGTATGAACGAGCCCTATACGTAAAGCTGCATCCACATCAAGACATTTCATCGGACATTCCAACGTACCCGTTGAAAAATTGACGTACTAAATTGCCGACGGTAATTTGTCACGCAGACCAATATTAAATGACGCATCATTGCAAGCGGTCCATGCTTTTATTTTTTTAAGTTCACGTCCACATCAATATATGACGTAGGTACCTAAGTAGCGTCACTTAAAGAGAGGAACATATGGTGGGGAGAAGCCAGTTTTGTGTTGTGGTGAACATGGCTACAAATAGGACGCGCTGGAGGTCTGCCGTCATCATAATGATCATGATCTTCAGTCATGAAGTGCCGACCACAGAGAGAGAGAGGTAGCGTCACAATTGTGGGATGTGCTTAGTTTGTTCAGCGGAGAGCATTGGTAGGTATGCCTTAACAGAGGGTACCTAATCCTAGTTTTTTAGGTATCAATGTTATCCTACCAGGAAATTTCCTTTGTAAGCTGTAACCTAACTGTATAATAAATAATGCTACTGTAATTTATGTTACTGGTCTCTTAGCTCAGTTGTTAGTGCTCTGCCTTCCGTGCTTTAGACCGTGGGTTCGATACCCACCGAGAACAAATATTTGTGTGGTGAACGCAGATGTTTGTTCTTTAGCTGGGTGATATATTGTACGCCAAGTACACATTTACAAAAAAAAAATATTTTAAGTATTATATCAGCTATCTGGTTCCCATAGTACAAGCTCTACTTAGTTTGGGGCTAGATAGTGTTGTGTGAATAGTAAAAAAAAACAATAAATTTTATTTCAAGTCACGGTACATTGTCACATTGAAAAGCCCTGATGTAAACCCACCTTAATGTTGGTATTTATTTCAATTTATAGGTGCTATAAGTAGGTGAATGACTATTGGGCCAATTTAAAGGCCTGTTTTTAACAAAGGGCGTAATTGGGCACTTCAGGTTTGGCGCCATTTCTGACCTGATACAATAAAAATGCCCGTTTTATTTACTGTCCAATTAAATTATTGACAGCTTTAAAATATATTTGACATCTGCAGTTCTCAATTTCTTATACTAAGATGCAAGGGTTTTAAATAAATCTTGCTTTTGTATTGCCGTCTCCGCCTCACTAAGTTGGAGTGGCACCACACTGGAACTTCACTGCTATTTTTATTTTGTTAGAGGATCATACAAAAAAACGGTAAGAACCAAGTCTTAGTTGTAAGCTTGGTCGCGTGGAACTGGCGCCTTTTTACTGAGATGCAAAGATTTTTAAATAAATCGTGCTTTTGTGTTGCCGTCTCCGCCCGCCGTCTCACTAAGTTGGAGTGGCAGTGGCACCACACTGGAACTTCACTGCTATTTTTTTGTTTTGTTAAAGGATCATGCAAAACGGCAAGAGCCAAGTCTTAGTTGTAAGCTTGGTCCCGTGGAACTGGCGCCTTGTCTCACAATTTTCAAACTCAAGCCGTTTCAAAGTGATCCTTGTGAGTGATACAGCTGAATTAACAATTTTTGACTTCCACTTTAAATCTACCTTATAATGGTTTACGTAAGCGATTATGGCTTTCATATTCAAAGAACCCTACCTACCTACCTATTCGTAGTAAATATATGCATTGTCTTTTACGACTTATAACTTTTTGAACAAACAAACATTACGACACTAAATGCAAATTAGTTTGTATGTCGTATACCATAATATTAACTTCATAGACCAGCAACCTTTACCTATACGTAAACTAAGTAATATGGTTTCAAACAGCGCCATTAGTACTCATAACTAAGCAAAGCATACAGATAGGTAAACAATTTGTCTTCTTATTTAAGTTTTTTAATACACGTCATTGTATTTCGGAATCATGCCAAGTGGTCGAAAGGAGCTTCTCTGAAGCACACTTAAAATCCTATTAGTACTTTTTTTTAAGAACTTGTGACACGATAAGAAGAATACCGTATACATGCGGTAGTAGGTGATAAAGCTTTAAGAACCGACAACCGTTGCGGCATAAAGGTTCTCGAATGGCGACCGCGAACCGGAAGACAAAACGTAAAACGCCGATCCAACCGATAGACTAATGACTTTGTAAGATCGCGGGAAATTGGTGTATGAAAAGGGGTCAAAATCGCTCTTCTTGAAAATGTATAGGGGAACAACACACAACACAATGCCTATGGTAACAAAACACCCAGGCACAAATCAATCCTAAAAAAATATTCCTCCTCGCTGGAAATGGAACTTATAACAATCAACACAGAAAGCAGAAGCTGAGCTACCACCAAATGAGCTGTGAGCGCTAATACAACATTGCGGTGTTGCTTCTGATTGCTTTTGCGGTTTGAGGTCAATTTAATAAGCTTTGGAATTCAGGCTGAGGAATCCGTGTAGATTTGGTTTCATTGTCGGTCTCAACTTTCAACACTGCTTTGTTAAATTTAGATGGCTCGTGCGTGTGCTTATCAAGATTCTAATTCTCGATTCGAAAATATAGTTTGAATCTATTGCTGAGGAATTCTTCCGAGCATATCTCCTATGCCTATAACGTTTGCTATATCTATGAGACCGATACATCTATAAATTAATAAATATTGTGGACAATTCATACAACACTACCCAGCCCCAAACTAAGCAGAGCTTGTAATATGGGAACCAGATAGCTGATATAATACATGAATACATTTTTTTTTTTGTAAATACATACTTAGAATACAATATAACACCCAGACAGAGAACAAACATTTATGTTCACCACACAAATATTTGTTCTCGGTGGGGATCGAACCTACGGCGCAGAAGGCAGAGCTACTACCAACTGAGCTAGAGGCCAGTCAAATTATATACTATAGCTGACGGGTGGCGGCCACGGTGTCAGCCGAGAAAACGTTAGCAGGGCGATATTGACACTTTTTAGAGAAGATGGTTTCATAGATAGGTAAGTGGAAGTATTTGGGGGAGACACCAGCCGTGAGACAAAATGGGTTTAATAAACTACTTTATTACTTAATTTTTAATTTTATAGTGTTTACTACACTTAAGGAAATCACAAAGATTTTTATAATGTCCCAAAAGTTAAGAGCCGAGCGGGATTTGAACCCGCGACCTTCCCCTCGGTACGGGGCTGCGCTGACCACTGCGCCATCGGATCCTAATCACACTCGACGAATAACTCTTAGGGACTGTTCGGCACTAACGCGACCGTGGCTCCATCTACAGTTTTGACGTTATAGTCAATTAACCTACTTATTTTACTTTATTACTTTATTATTTACTTTATTACTTCATCGTTACCTTTCTCACTTTATGGTGTGTCCACATGGTGTCTTCACATGGTGGTGAGTTGAAGAAGCAATGGTTGGGCAGGTCATATAGCTCGAAGAACCGACAACCGTTGGGGAATAAAGGTTCTCGAATGGCGACCACGAACTGGAAGACGAAACGTAGGGCACCCACCCACCAGATGGACCGACGACATTGTTAAGATCGCAGAAATTCGGTGGATGGAAAGAGCTCAGAATCGTTCTTCCTGGAAATGTTTAAGGGAGGCCTATGTCTAGTAGTGGACTTCAGGCTGATGATGATGACATGGTGTCCACCATGAGTTTCCTTCTCTACTCTCCTTGGCAGCTGTTATCTCAGAAGTCAGTCACTCCTTTCTTACCCATGTCATCTTTCACAGTTCATTTTTCTTTAGCCTTACTTTTCCTTTAACTTGCTGTTTTGGTGGTGGAACAAACACCTACCTACACTCCTATATCCAAAAAGATAATATAAAAGTAATAAAAAGATTTCCCACACATAATCGCATTATCGCTACAAGTCTTAAAAGAAAATTATAGAGGTTTAACGCCACTAACGCTGATGTGGGTGAAGGTTCAGACGAGATGTTTATTACAATAAATTGATAAACAACGCGCAGTCGTAGGTCAAAGGCTAAGGCGACCGGTTGTAAGATTATAGATAGATTGGTATGCGATCAGAATATCACACGGTATACTGGCAAAAAAATGGGGTGCAGCTGCGTTATGGACGTTTGTCGTACGTGAAAACATCTTAGAATGGGTAAGAACTTCGGGGCTTCCCCATCCGCGGCGCGCTATGTATTACAGTCCTTACTTAGTGTAATAAATTCTTTGATTAGCTATCCAGCGCCAGCGGTGTAATTGAAATTTAGATAAGGATGCAACACTAAACTGTATCCCCCGATTTTGTTATCATTGGGTTTTTTTAATTATACCATGAAAGCAATTATAAAGACGTATTCATGTCAAAACTATGAATTCAAAATAGGGCATTTCAATCAAAAAATAATATGACAACTCCATCCACGGATGAATAGAAAAAGGCTGATGTCAACTTGTTTGCTTGAAAGCATTAATACTGTATTTCAGTTTGGAGGGTGAAGTGCCAGTGAAATTGTAGGCATATGAGGCCTAACACTTGTATACCTCGAAGAGATCGAAGCAAGGCAATGCATATGATGCTTTGATAAACCATCATAACCACGACTTTTTTCCAATAGTTCAATAAAACTTCGAACCCCAATGTGCATTCAAAACTCCGCTACTTATAAAGGCAGGGTTACATCGAAGATTGGATGTCTCGTACCAGTATTTCATACTTGCTGTAAAGCAGACATGTTAATTTGTTTCGATAATGTACGGTTCCGTTTTGGGAGACATTAAATTAATTTTTGGCAGGCTTTAATTGAAAAATGGCTCGTGAAAATTAAGCTGTCTCTTAGGTGAGACAACTTTAGGTACTGAAATATAAATAGCAGACTTGTTGACGTATGATCGGAATATTGAAGAAGTTTCACTCTTTTCATATACAATTAATTAAAAAACTCATAAGGCTGGTTTGGGATTGTGTATCATCATTAATCAACTCCATGATACATCGTATGAGACTGCGCAAGTAGTCAAACTATTTAGTCACCGAGCCGTATTATTTCGAAACTTTTTTTCGTGTTGGATTTAACCATCCTTATATTTGGTTCTCTCTTCTCACGCTAAGTTGGCTTTCCAGAAGACGAAGGAGAAAGAGCTTGTTTCTCTTTCTTCATTGTGCCTCTTTCCTAAATAATCTTTCACACATTCTTTCCATCTATCTTTGGCCTTACCTCTACTTTATTACTATCTACATTGATAAGTAACACTCTTGTCATACAACTTAACTTTTAACTGACTTCAAATTAAAAGGAGGAGTTTCAATTCGGCTGTGTTTTTACTAGTTTTCACTTTATACAACTACTATCAACTTTATCATTTATGAGCAGATTTGAAAAAGTATTTTATCTGAAAGGCCATACATACTTTCAGATTGATTCCATCAAATTTTCAGGCACCTTAGTATGAGTTTTTAAAGTCAGAAATTCATATTCAATTCAAACATAATGCATTCTCTCAAAATGTTTTATCCCATGGCTGTCTTTTGCAATCTGAACTGTAGACATACAGCCAAAATAACGAGACGAATTAATTGCATCTCCAGCTGACAGGAACAGGCGTGTTGAAAGTACCAAATAAATAAATCTGAGAAAATAACATAAATAACATAAGATGAATTCATTAAACGATGGCAAACACGACATGCAGCAATATCATAAACACGGTCGATGAACGATGAAGATATCTGAAGATGATATATTGAATGACCCAATATTATGGACGTAGAAACAAAGAAAGAAATTACTAGAACAAATGTGAGTAACTACAGGCCGCTAGTTTTTAATATAACAAGCAAACGGCCTCCTGATGAAGCGGTTACCTTAGCCTATGGGCCCAGAGGCACAGAGGCTCGTTGTCGACCCTATAAACATTTTAAAACGCCCTTTTGGAAGAAACCCATGCTATAGTCTCTAGGAAAAACCTCAGCAGGGCGATCATTCCACAACCTAAGAGCCCTCGGAAAGAAGCTCCTCTGGAAACGGACAGTCTGTGACTTTTCTGATTCCAAAGTCTAAGGATAAAATCACTTGCATAAGGCGAGTAGTGTGATGGTAAAATGAAGATGTAGGCATTACGTCAAATAACTCCATTGGCCCATTTTAACAAACGAAAATGAATGAAAATAAACAAAAGTATACAAATTACAACCGTCTTTTCCTATTTAATTTGTCGGCAGTCTTGTAAAATAGACCTACTATAACCATAGGAGATCATGGTTAGAACGAAACGAGAAAAAGAAGTCGAAAAAAAGAAAATGCCTCCATGGCTCTTGTCGCTTGTGTATGTTTATTTTATTGCCTTTAAATGAGTGCATGTTAAGGTTCACCGTAAAAAGATAGCCAAAAATAAACAAACCGACAAGCGACATGACCTAGCGCAACGAATCACGAAGTTGTCGCCTTCTTGTCGCGACACAGCACCGTCTACTAAAAACAAACTGCAACCTTTTTTTCCATGCGATATTCAACCTTATTACCACACAATAAAGACTGTGGCTATGGCGCCAGCAGACTAAAAACAGTCGAGTTTTTGGTCCAAACGGTCTGAAAATAAACCTTATTGCTTACAAAATAAGGTGAGCGTAAACGTGTAAGTAGCCATGTCTGTATCCTTTCCGTTCGCGGCCCCAGATGGAAAAGCGTGTAAATGCATTATATTTAATTTTGCTCAATATATTTTGCATATGATATAAATTAGTTTCATATAATTGCATGTGATGACTGTATTATAGTTACCTTATTAAAGATGCGAAGAACAGGCAATATTATTATTAAAAGTAGCCGAAAAACTAATTTGTGTAAAATATTTGTAATGATCGTTATCAAAATTATTAACATTATTAACATTAAATTATTAACAAAAATAACGACGCCGGTTCGCTTAACATTAATAAATTAGGGCATTTTTAAAGGAAAAGTATTTTATTTTCCTTATTTTTTCCGGGCAAGTTAAAGTTTAGAGGCTCCAATAAAAATCAGAAAGCCCTATCCTCTAAGTATTTAATTACCGTAACTATTATGCAAATACAATTAAAATATATGAAGCTAGAGGCTAAATATATAAATCGCTACAAATATAATCAGCGAGTCGAATAGGATACGGCCAATTAGGGTTTCTGATGTACACACACTTTTTGTAAAAGCAACAATTGTGCATAATTTACAATTGTTACTTTTTAAAAAAGACGTAAGTGCAAATCTTACTTTTTCTACCTCCGCCTGTCATGAATCAGATGGCGTGTCGAAGTCGCGACGTCTACGTCGAACTGACGCCAATGGTTTCTGGGTCGTAGAGACGTATTTCCTCTTAATGACTCACGAGCTGTGTTTAAAGAAAGATTTCGAGCCCAATTGTGGGCATTAAACCTTTTTAAAATGGATGACCGACGAAAGATGGCTTTGCGAAAGAATGTTGGGTTTTTATAGCATTTGGTAAAATTGATTTGACATCTTTAGAAGGTATTTTAACATGACTTTTATGATTATTTAAGCTTTTATCTAGTTTTTTATTATTTCTCGTAGGTTTATACTTCAGTGGCTTAGCTATTTATACACAAAATTATCGGTCAAAAATAACTCAAGAAGTGATTCATTTCCTTTGTGAAAACAGATTCTTCCGTAAATATTTAGAAAGAAAATTAGCTCACCTACTTACAAAGTTAGAAAACAACAAATTTCGTTTAATTGCTTAGGCAACCCAAATATTTGTGCGAAGTTTGCGAAAATATTTACACCAATTGCCTTGAATAAAATGTAAACCAGACGATAAACGTGATAGTAAACAATGAAAGATATTATGTCATAACCGTGTCACAAATTTTTACCAATAAATTCGTGATAAATGCCAAGGTAGACCTTAATCAGAAGGCACTAGACTAATTAAAGTATTGATCTTTCAAAATCACTAATTGGATTACCGCAACGTTTTTTTATTAACGTTTCCAAGACTTGCGTTGGTGCAATTTATATATTGTCTAATTGAATAGCTGTTTACTACTTATATTTTATTATTGTGGTAGTTTCATCAGCTGTTTGTGCCTCTCACCGACTTTACGATTCAAACGTTACAAGCTTTATAAGAATAAGTCAAGCTATTTCAATACTATCATTATGTTTCAATGGTTTTGAATGTATAATCCAAATATAAATTCGCATTTGACGGATTGCGTTTCTTAAAGTTTTATGAATTATTTATGGAAATAATTATTTATTCATTTATATTCTTTTAGAATTATTCCCAGCTCTAGTTATAATAGAAATTATTAACGAATCAGTTTTATTATTCCTGAAATCTTTACGTCAGCTTTTTGCTCACCTCTGTATAACGTGAGGTTTATCGTTAGCGTGGTTTTGCCTATAGTTTTTCTTTCTTAAAAGCTTAAACCGATCAGTTACAACCAGTTAATTTGAATAAAGAGCAACCAACAGTACTTCAGTTATATAATTCGTCGTCCTCGAGGAGCGGGCTTGCGTTCGTTGACACCGGCCCACTGTTCCGTGTTATTGGTCCAAATCGGACCGAGGATATAGATCGTATGTGGAACGATTTTAACGACTCTAATGAGAGGCCTCTGTTTCGATAAAGGAGTTTCGAAAGAATTGATTAATTTGGTGGAGAGCAAAAACTCTATTCACAATTTTTTTGTGATGATACCGTAGAAAAACATTGTCGGAGTTTGTGGTCACGTAAAAAAATGTTTTTTTACGAACCTACGCATAAAACGATTTCAGAGTCTGTACATACACATTTTTTAAATCTTTCAAATAGTTACCTATATTTATTCCAGTTGAGCTCAATTTAAACAATTCTAAGATTGCATAATTCATAATTGCATTATGTCTATTTCAAGACTGGTGTTGATATCGTAAAGATGTTTACTTATATTCGGATAATCTCAATCCTATTCTATGAAGGTATATTCTATATAAAATTTACAACCCACATAACAAACTTCTTCATCGTAAAGCGTACTATATTATTGGTATAATACTGTAGTATAAGAAATATGATAGTGCTACCAGACAATACAGTCCATTTTATTATTATCGACAATGATTACTTACACGATTTTAGTAACAGAAGCCCTTGGCCCTTACAGAAGTTATTACCTGCCCCGTATCTACTAAAAATACATCAGTTTCACGGTGAATAAACATACTACAACCCGGCTTATTCAAATCCTTCCAATCTTCAAGTAAACTCCAAGAAGGAGCGTCAACTTGAACTCGGTCGTCCAAAACGTGCGCGGGCGCATGGTTCGACGATACAACTGTCAGTAGCGCTCGATCGATGAAAGCTGTTGCACGTGTGCTGAGTTCTCAAATTATTGATCGTTGTAAAAAATCATTTTTGTGATCCTGTGAAGCTTTGACTAGTGTTTTGACATCGTATATTCGACTCAGTGAATTGTTTTGTGTGACTTTACCATTACTGACTATTACCGGTACGTATATTATTGCTTATTTATTATTATCTATGATGCACTAATGTCATTCTTAGATAAGAGTGGTAGTGATTTGGTTAACATAGTCAAACTGACATAAAATGCATATAACCTCTGACCCTAATCCAAAATTGTTTCTTACGAGTATTCTCTATCATAATTCTTGTCACTTCAGAATCTGTGATATCATCAAAAGCAAACAGATTTTGACTCATAATTATGAATGGAGTAGATCTAATGAAAATAACATTGGTATCTTCGCACACACATAATACTCTACTAATCATATTGTCAATGTTATTATCACTTGTTTACGTAGCGAAGGTTTGAGTCTAATGCCAAACAATTAATTTTGTTGATAGAGGTCACGCTTTGAAAACAAGTTAATCGGGTTTGGTTTTGATAGCTGGATTTGTGAATTAATTACACAATTTAGAAAATTGTAACGTAAACATTATAAACCATTTTAGGTCTGTTATTATATTAACAAAGTAAAGGTTTCGATGAATCGTTTGACAAATTGAATCAGTAGGTATCTATAGAAATGTCTGTAGGTACTTTCGTAGTGTCAATAGCCACACACGTGAAGTGTAGATGCTCAAAAACATGTTAGGGCTGCCTGTGTGTAACCATGTAAGATAAGTAGATAATTGTAGCCCGTGGCTTCTTAAACCCTCAGTCCAGGAATAACTAATGTCATACTTGCTACTTGCAGTGGGTTCCTTAAATTTATCATCACGTTCTTTGAATGGCGTTAAGCTGACAGTCTTAATAACTATAGTAAAGACATGATTATGAGATGGTTTAGCAACTGCTTTATCGTATGATGAGGCCTTCGGGTGGCCTAATAACATTGTCGCTAATGTCTTTGGCATTATTATACGAAACTTTACAACACTGGCAAAGACGTTAAAAACTCCTAGTTTTACGTCGAAGCGATAAACGCATACGTAACCATTGACCTCACTGGGAAATTAGATAAACAAAGCTAATTAACATTTTTCTACCAACTATTACATAATCTTATCGGGAGGTATAGGTGATTCATTATTGGTTTTGAGATATGTTTTGGTGGCGATGTTTTGTCTAACCAAACATTGGCTTAACCTGAGGTAGCACTCTATCACCTTGACTTTATATTATGGTCATGTGTTCGAAAATTACTGTGTTTATTTAGAAGTACCCTTAACATAACAAACAACTCATATTAACTAACCGAAAATCAACGCCTATCAAAATAAATGTCTTATTTAATCTAAAACATGATGGTGGAGTTTGACAAGTTATAATCTTACTTGTATGTAATCCTCATCATCATTAGCCTTAAAACGTCCACGGACGCCTTAGGAGGCCTTTCCCATACATTTCCAGGAAAAATCGTACTATCCTTTCTTTCCACGGATCTTTACGCTGTAATCTATTGATTTTGTGACTTATGAAAGCCAAAATTCAGTATTAAACTACTGAAGGGCTGGTAAGTATCTGGTCCAGCATATTAACATTGCTATTCAGCGTGACAATTCGGCCAGCATCTTGGATTCTGTATGTACTCTGATCAGTTGAGCTATCTCTAGATAGTTTGTAACTGCAGATAGATCCTTGTGTATTTTGTACATTTTGTAAACACTTACTTACTTGTATCAATTGTAAATTTCTTTGTGTAAATAAGTTCATTAACTCCGTATAAGGTTGTCATGGTATTATATTGCGAACTTCTCACCTAGTTGCCACATGCAACACGAGTTAATTATACTTTTAGTCTAATCGTATCTCCCACGTGGGTGTCGTCTAGAATAACACCTATCGAATGATCTGCTATATTCTAATATAACTACGTATAACAGTACAGTTTTTAATGCTCTTTTGTCTCTAAAACTAGAAGGCATAAAAAATAACGGATGTAGAGTCAGTTTTTGTCAGAAGGATGCGGGTTCGGTTTCCGCAGCTATTGCTATATGCTTACTGTTTTTATTGCAATTGGTTCTTCTGTAAAAACTTTACTTGTGCTCTTCTATTATAATGTAACATACCTGTAATTCTGTGCAAAACTTCTTACACATAGTTTTTATTAGTTTCTTCCTACCGGTCACACCTTCCTTTTTAAATATCATCTTCTGCTTGTATGTTCTATTCTCTTTTTGATTTTATAAAGATTCATAATTACCTATTTATAATATGAACAAAAAAAGTCTCACAAAATCAATATATTTTTTATTAAAATATAACGTTTCCGGCATTTTGAGTGTTACCGGATGGTGGAGATTAAGCTCGCAGATGCTCAAACACAGAATGGGTAATAGTTCATATGAACACAGGTACTCATATCACTTTGACGGCGTTTAATACCAACACAATGTTTATATCTGTATAATATATGGTTCAACTGAGCTCCTTTGAATAACACAGTCTTTTCCTTAAATAAAATAAAACTGATTGACAAAGAAAATTAAAAACAAAAAACTAATCTAAATCAATTAAATTAGAAGCTTCCCCAATTCGCTGTCTGCATGGCGATGCTAATGCTATTATATTATTATAGCAAACATCCTAATTACTAGCAAACTAGTATAATGTAGCTTGCTAGTTATTTGGTTGGCATTTTGATTTTAACAAGTTTTTGTTCTCATTGTGTTCTACTAGTTTTTGTACCTCAATAAAAAATATTGGGTAGAAGTGAAATACGTGCGCGTGCTTACTTAGATGCAGTGTCAAATTGTGCCGTTAGGTGTGGTCGTGCTCTGTGTTTGAACACTTGAGTTGACAGATATCAGACTTGTTTTGATTGCATTAAGGTTTTTGACTAGCGATGATCTTGAGATGAGTTCAAGACAAGGTTCAAGATCATTAGTAAACTGATTTGATTTTGTTTTTAGTTCGTTACCTGAAACAACATCTAATATAGGCTTTTAGCCGAGTTATTCCTGTTGCGTCCCACAAGCTTTGGGACCGAACCAGGAATCATAAATTTATTAATATTTTCACTTATGTTTCGTCCCAGGTAGGTAAAGGTACTACGTAAGTAGAGCCGCGAGCGGATGCTAGTCATTGACTGGAACATGATGAACTGGGGTCCGTTACGTTTTTATTAAAGACGGTGAAGGTTTTATTACCACTCAAATTATCACAACAAAAAGCGGGTTTCCTAAATTGGTGTTCGATCAACAGCAATCACGAATTTTTATGGTGACAGATACGAGAGAAAGATTTTCGAGAATTGATTGAGGCATTTTCATTAATTGAAAATACAGGTTTTTGATCGCTGACACAGTAATAGTGAAATTGTTATTTATTTAACTTTTAACATCATCAGAAATACATTTGTGGTATTACTTCTATAGCATAATGTTTAGAACAGAAGGTATTTAAGTTTAGAGAACAATTTTCTTATTCAACGATCAATGGAGTTCTTCTATTATGAGAGCACAAAAAGCTGTGTGAAGTATTTGAAGTTTACATTATGAGAATCGATTTCCATTCCAACCATTCATAACATTCATTATTGGAATTCTCATGTTTGGCATCTCAGTAATTTTCCTCACAGTCACGCACGAATTTCTTTTTTTAACTTTCGAGATCAGAACACGTAAACATTTACTAGAATTTTTAAAGAAATCCGACTAGAACTGCCAAGCTCTACCTAATAAAAATACACAACTAGTGTAAAAAAGAAGACCTTAAAGGATAAAAACAATTTATACTCAACCAAAGATAAGTATCACGACGAATTAAAAAAGATATAAAAATATGCTTATCGTAGATATCCTTAAAAATAAAGTAGAGAGATAAATGATAGAAGATAAACCAGTAGTGCGACTACTGATATAGCTAATGTGCCCAGCGTGAGCATGCCTGGATTTCAGATAAGCGTAGATAAATGACCACGTGCGTACATTTTAGCCGCGTAGGTGTATTAAATATTGGATATAAACACAGCCACGTACTTTACAATTCTTTATTACTTAGGGTTTGATCTAATTCTTTTATAAGTCCCGTGGTTCCAGTTTGTTCCATTTTATAAACTACGCCAGTTTGACGGTTTTCTTTATGAGTTATTTAATCTCAGACTTTAATTGTAGTACTCTAATATTGAAGCTAGAAGTAGGCACAAATATTATTATGGTTTATTATGTTTTGGTGCTTATGGTTTATTATGTTTTGGTGATATCATTATTTACACTAAGAAACTTAAAATTACTAAAAGTGCTTATGTTTTATTTAATAGACAACTAAACACTTGTTTAGGCTGCTTTCCAATTAAGATCTATAAAACTTTATTACTCAAAATAATTTCTTTCAAAAGGCTCACAAATCTCTATTTCTTTTATCAGACAACCTTACAGTCATCACTTCGTTTCATAACCCACTTTCATCAACGTTGTACGATGAAGCAACGGTTTTATTATCAGTTTCGCCAGAGGATACAAGGCCAGGTAGACTGTTTGTTGAAACTGTTAGGGACTCAGTATTTGTACTGATACGAGACTCTTCAAGGGTTTATTGGTAGTGATAAAACTTTTAAGACATATTTCGGGGAAAAGATAAGAAGCTCTCTTACAAAGGATTAAGGTTTTTGTTTGCCAAGGGTTGCAGGTACTTAGTCGATTTCTGAATAATGATATACTGGTAGAAACATCAACGTCAAAGTAAATTTTTGAAATACAGAAAATACTCGTAACTGGATTTGGGTCAACTGGCTCTCAATCAGATGGTTGCAGTTTAACTACCTGTATTCAAAGTATTGAAACAGGCAATTCTATTGTTCACAACAACAAAATCGCAACAACGCGAAAGCATGACGATCCATCGCATCGCCCTAATTCATTGGTTCTTAACCGGTGGTCCGCGGACCACTAGTGGTCCCTGGAGGCATTCCAAGTGGTCCGCGAAGCCATCCTAATAATATGTGGCAGAAAAAACTTTTCTGCATTCGATACGCTCAACCAAATTATTTACGGACAAGGTGCAGATATTCAAGAAGAAATTCAGAAAGACATTATGGCTCATTTGACAAAATTAAAAAGTGAATTCAATCGCTATTTTCCTGACGGCGGGGACAAAATTATTCAGAAACTGATCCGGAATCCTTTCATTCTCAATGTTTCCGAAGTCTCTGATGAAATTCAAGAAGAAGTGATTGAAATGCAACACGACACGAACTTAAAAGATACATTCGAATCAGGAATAAATCTTGAGGAATTTTGGAGCCAAAAAGCAATTACTTTTCCAAAGCTTCGAGACATTGCTATGCGTTACCTAACTTTATTTTCATCGACGTATCTATGCGAGCAGGGGTTTTCGACGCTTCTGATGATTAATAAACTATAGTTTAAAAAACTAAAAAAAAACGCTTTTATAAATAATTGAACTAAAAAGTTAAAAATAAAACTGTAATAATCAATTGAAAATTTATATTATTGTACAAAAAGCGTGGGGTGCTTTTTATAATAACTTCAGATATAATAAACTGTATTGATAAAATATTTACAACAATCAAAATCAAGCCCCCCACGCTTTTTGTACAATAATATAAATTTTCAATTGATTATTACAGTTTTATTTTTAACTTTTTAGTTCAATTATTTATAAAAGCGTTTTTTTTTAGTTTTTTAAACTATAGTTTATTTTTAACTTTTTAGTTTTTTTTTTTCATATTTTTTTTCATATTATTGCATTGTCATCGACCTTTGACAGGTATGCAAAGTTTGAATCAAATCTGATCGTTCAAAGTAGGTTTTTTTTTATTTTTTTTTATTTCTTTTCATTTTTTTTTTATTTTTTTTTTCATATTATTCCATTGTAATCGACCTTTGACAGGTGTGCAAAGTTTGAATCAAATCTGATCGTTCAAAGTAGGTTTTTTATTTTATTTTTTTTATTTCTTTTCATTTTTTTTTATTTTTTTTTTTCATATTATTGCATTGTCATCGACCTTTGACAGGTGTGCAAAGTTTGAATCAAATCTGATCGTTCAAAGTAGGACAAAATCGAGCTCAAAGGGGTCGGTTACATACATACATACATACATACATACATACATACATACATACATACAGGTGAAGCTAATAAAAGCGTTATAAAAACAAGCAGCGAAATCGGTTGGATGCCACTGCCGACACGCGTTTAGCTTTGAGTAGCACTGAACCAAGAATTCAGAAGTTAGTAAAGAGTATGCAGTCACAAAAATCACATTAAGTAAATTAAAAATTTTTGCTAAATAATAAATAAATGAGTGCTAATTATGAAATTGTGGTTGTTTTCTTTATCAAACAATCCTTAATTTAGGAAAACCAACTGGGTGGTCCGCGGCAAGACAAACATTTGGTAAAATGGTCCCTCATGACTAAAAGGTTGAGAACCACTGCCCTAATTACACCATCATTCGTTTCGGTACGAACACCGACCAACCAATTGTCAGTAACGCCACATTTTATTGTTACAGCGATTCAGATGCAACACCAGTATACAACGACCTATCTTACTTTCCCCGTCTCATTTATATTTCTACTATTATAAAATCCAGAGTATCTTGATAGGGTTCATTATATTCTGGTCGTGTTTTGACCTCGAAATGGACTCGTTGATATCATCTATGCAGGTCGCGACCTTCGGACGTAATCCAAATACGTAGGAGTTTCATGGTTTGAATGATATGAAATTGAATTTGATACGGTTATTCGTTGGGCTAGGGTTGAGTGATTTGGCATTGACCATGATTTAGAAGATCAAGACAGATTTTTGGTTTTAGGCGATAAGATTTCACTCAGCGCAAGTATGGGTTATTTCTTTGATTTTTACTACCACGTCAGCAAACAAGCCTTTACTTAGAGTATAAATCGATAACTTCTCTTTTACAGCTTGCTACATAATTCAGTCTTTAAGTACCTACTTGGCTGGGTTGTAAAATAAAAATAGTAAAATTTTAATCTGATGAAGCCGAGTATAAAAATATGTACTTATTTTATTTTTATCTTCGTATCTAATAGCCTTTTACGGAGAAACTGAGGCTTGTTTACCACAAAAGGCGTTGCTCGGAATAATATTAGCCTGTAATAATATAGGCCAAAAATGTTGGTGGCACATTGTATTCTATTTCAATTGTTCAAACTGTGCCTACCTACCATTAAACCTTAAATAGTCGTCATTGTCTCTCTGCGCTTTAACTAGCTAAGTATTTACTTCTTTCATGCTCGTGGTCTCATCTCCTACACCAAAGTGAACCCTATTTTTAAGATCTGTAGAGTTATAACTGTTTGATCTTCAGTTTTTCTAATATCATTGTAAATTTCAGCGATGTAATCGCCCTGACAATTGCTTGATTACAACAATTAATCACAATTGAACGGAATTTGTACGTTTCCTTCTTCAATATTACGAAATTCATCATTGGTGCCGACATGTTCAGTAATTGCTCTATCTGTAAGTCTAGTCCTCTAACGTGTGAAAATTGCGAAGTGACTTCTGCGTCCTGTTTTAGTAACTGCGTCCTCTAAGATTTGTGGTCTTTTGAATCTTTAAAGTAAACTGCACAGACGAAACCCGTTTCGAAACCCGTCATGTGAGAGCCGTAAATCGGATTATAAACTGAAAAACGACGCCTGTTCTGAGATATATGGCGGCAAACTGGTAGATGACCTGTGAAAGTTCAAGTTTAATGTTTCTCTGCAAATCAGTTATTAAATTTTACGTTCGCTCGTTTCTATTGTTTTTATTTGTAAATACTCAACGAGTAAATTTTTGAAAATATTGTTACAGATTCTTGTTTACATAAATCTTAATTTCTAGCATAGTGCATTGAACCTCAAATTTTACACGAGCTGTTACTTTTACAGTTTCTCATATAACAGAAGTTTTCCTTATTGCATTCGTGAACTAATCTGAATTCACAGCCGAAGTCAGCTAACGTTTGTTCTCAGAATGGACAGGAAGCACAGTATACTGCTCCATACCAATGTTCATTCATTCACAATTGCATACTAAAAGCATATCTGTTTTGGATCCATCGATTAATGGTTCTTTGTTATCATTATTTAGAACTAATTTGCTTTGTATTTTGGTTAGTGATAGGATGTTTAGATGAAACACGTGCGTGTGTCCCACAGTTTTATACTTTGGGGAATAGATCGTGATTTGGAAGTCTATTTTCATCGTGCGTTCCAATATTTGTCTATTACTCAACATTTTGTATTTAAACATTTATTATTTAGCTTGAAGTACATTATGCTAATTGTTATTTGTCAATAAAATATGTTGCGTTATTGACAACATTTCAAAGATAAGTTTTGCACTTTATTTTTGGTTTCATATTCCAGTGTCAGTCGTCTCGTTTTCATAATCACATTTCATCGAAATTCAATGTCATGGCTTCGACGGTTTTTATGCAAATATTATACTGGTCTTTGTATACCTTACTTACATATGTTTAAAATGGTATAATATAATGAAGTACCTACGTAAAACGTGATTTTCTATGGCGTAACTAGTAATAAGACTACGTGCTGTTGCGACCGACGACGTTGGCTGCGCAACATACAAATAGATGCTATTATTTACTACGATAATTTCCAATACATAACGACTTGGTGCAATGAAGACATGTATAAATATGAACCATTCCAGAATCGTATCAAAGCTCGTATATATAACGTTGGTAAAAAAATCATACATCTATAAAAAAATCTTAAAAATAGAGGTGATGATAATGACTATGATAAACACGTCATATACAAGGTGCAGTTTTGAACCTGCAAAACATTTCAGGAGGTTGTTAGGAGACTCGTAAATAATCATATAACAATACGATACCAAGTCAATAATCAATAATACCTTTTCTTTTCGATTTTTAAATTTTATTGATTTTCAGAATAACCCTCTTCAAAAAAACAGAATCACCCATTGCGATGTATCGCGTGTCATGTCACTGTGTGCGTGAATGCGATGACCAGTGACGTCAGCCTGTACGAGTCTCCCTCCGTCCACATTTCTATGAATCGAACGCGGCACTACGT
Source organism: Thera britannica (assembly GCA_939531255.2). NCBI lineage: Eukaryota > Metazoa > Arthropoda > Insecta > Lepidoptera > Geometridae > Thera > Thera britannica. The sequence goes on along the minus strand of OW618043.2, from coordinate 15,148,645 downwards.
TAAACTAAAATGAAGGTCGTTGCTATGGTTACGGGGAACCCCGCGATTCTCGTCATACCGCATTTCGATTTAGACTCGAAAATCTGTTACTGCGCATCGAAGGTTCAACCAACGTGCCGCGACCTGTACAAGTTGTTGTAGCAACAGCAACTTATAGCAAATAATTTTACCTTAGATGTAGTTCGAATTTTTAACTGTATGCAGCTCACTGCATGGAGTGCCAGTGAATCTCGCAGGGCGACTGCGTATTAGACCTCAACAAACCAGTTACTTGATAACACGATACCCATTTGTTATTTGCTAATTGTCCGATCGTACGGCAGGGCTGTAAGGTCGTTGACCCGTACCGACCCGTGTGGTACCTAACGACTGTCCGAGAGCTACAAATCAGTTCGAACCAAAGGCTTTAATTAAGTGCTTACCGAAACACGGGATTTCAATGATGACGTTGCCGATTGGGGAATAACTCCGCGAACATTTCGATGGCTCGAGATACATTGTCTCCACTGATGGCATACCTACAAGCGGACCATCTCCACCAACTCTACATTGGAGTTTTGGTCCGTCATCTTTACAATTAGGTAGTAGGTACCTATCCCGACCGTTAATCGAAGGCGCACTTGAGGGGCGGAATTTGCAAGCGTATGCACATACCGGCGTCATCAAATACACTAATAAATTGACCCGATCGATGCGTTTGCGATGGCCGCGGGGGCGTGGCGGGGTGGCGGGGGGGAGGGAGCGGCCGGTGGTTGGTGCTTTGGTTTGGATTTATGAAAGAAATGTCGGTTGCGTTTGTTTGTGTGTGTGAAAGCGCAGTTTAAGGACACGTACAGATTGGTCGCGTTTTAAAAAGGGGAGTTCACACTTACCGATTTACGTTAATAAGAATAAAATGAAAAAAAAATACCTGCCCATTTTATTGTTGATTCGGGTCGAGAATCACTAACATAATTACCTCCTAAAATGTTTTGCAGATCCAAAACTGCACCTTGTATAGAGTTGGTCATAGTTTTCTTAAATCATCTGATCAACCTAATATTTTACTTTTTGAATCAGAAGGCTATTTGGATTGGTTCGGCCTAAAGTCAAGGAAACTAAAGTGTCTATTATCTGGACTCCCTATCAAAATGTTCGAGGTCAACAAAAGTGATCGAAAAATGAAAAAGTGCTCGTGGCGAAGTTTGCTTGGACATTATTCCTAACCAATCGCCTAAATTAGGCATTCTGCGCGCTCAACATTTGAATGTATGACTGCTAGAAGCGCGGCTATTAAACTATTATAGAGGTCTTAAGCGGGTTCAAATACCTATATGTCATCAAGTAAGCCACTTTCATACGTATTAACCTTAAGGAAACCAGTAGAAGAACCAAGGTTATCGATATAGATTGCAGAATCAGCAAATTCAAGTGGCAAGGAATATGTCACAAAGTACAAAGACCCAAAAATCGATGACGACCAAACACTAGGGGATAAAGCATGCCTCCCTACCCAATAGACCGACGGGAAGTCAGCGGATGGAAAAAACTCAGTCGTTTTACCTGGAGTTCTATAAGGAAAGCTTATGACCAGCAGTAGAATTCTTGAAGCTGACAATGAAGATACGAACTTACTACCAAGAAGAACATTCTTATCAGTGAAACATTAAAAGCACCGGTTCATATATTATATTATAAACATACAACCGTAGTCCAGTACCATCCACGGCTTGTATACCGCATTAATTATTCGCAATTAGTCATTGTTCTGAGCACTGGTAACGCATTCCTCCACTGACGATACTAGTACTTTGGCAAATGAGCACTTTGATGTTTATGATCAGTCGTTTTGCGTAGACTAATACATGAGTTGTATCATTTTTGTAGCTTTTCTAAAAGGTTTGAAAAGATGGATGAACTGTGTGAAAGATGACATGGATAAGAAAGGGGTGAAAGAGATATATTGACAGAAAAGAAAGGAGGAGAACATTGATGAATCAGGAAGATGAACTAATAACAGGATTGAAAATGAAACGAATACAACAATCAAATGAGACAATTAATAATATAATTCTACTGGCTTATGTTAAGATCTTGGGGAACTTAAAATCATGTTATCTTATTTGTTAACATCGTAATAAACATGAGGTGGAGGGCAAGTCGTGAGTTCAGCCCGTTAGGATCCTCCCAATTTAACGGTGGAACACTGCGCACGCGCATGCTTTAAGTTTGGTGTATACAGCTGTCTTTGATGAACGGTGACCGTTGGATGACGGACGTATAGTTAGAGCTTTTATCAGTGCATGTGGAAAATGGTCATAGATGATGCTGATATAGACTAAGTAAATGAAGCCGAATGAATGCTTATACGCCTGTGTCTACAATTGATTTTCCAAATTAATTGACAAACTATGACAGACAAATGGATAAGTGGAGTATCTAATAGGGAGAATGGACACCTGAAACGAGCAAATTATTGCTAATTAGCCTGCAAGCGTATGGTTGTCCTGCTTAAACAAATAGTCCGTAAACGATACGACTATAAAAATCAGAGTAGCTGGTACAAATATAGCTTACAAGCACCCTAAGCATGTAATTGAAAATTACGATCACCGCTATAACACACTCGTCGTTATAACAGCTCCGGGTCCTTACTGGTTATACAATGTTTTTGGATGAATGTAGAGCGGATGTATGCAGGGTCAGCGATGTCCCTTTGTATGGTAACAAGGACTGCGCTGGTCAGGCATGTGGAATTAGGTCGGTTCTTCTGTCACGATTTTATTGAAAGCCGTGTATGGAGGGAATGATGTTGAATAATCGCAAACACCTCAAAATTGTAGAATAGTAATCTACTGTATATATTATAAATGAATCCTTATTTCCCTTGGTCACGCCATCACGCATAAACGGCTGGACCGATTTGGCTTAGAACCAGAAGTTTTTTTTTTTTTCTAATGGACAAAATGCTGGTGATCTTCTGACGATTCTTACAGCGCTACCGGACAATGGTGAGCGCAGAGGGCGCTCAACCGGTAAAGTTAGGTTGGGGCAACAAACTCAAGGGCATCGCTATGGTACAACCTCGGCTTGGGCTGTTGCCAGGGGGGGGGTTTGAATCTAGTTTAGGCCCGTAGAGGGCGGGCACTAAGGGATGTCTTCGATCCCGCTGGCGGGGTCGGTGAATCTGTGCAATGTTTCTGTCCAACCTGGATGACTCGATCGCCTCCGCGTTAGTGGCGGTGATATAGTCATCGGGATCACCGAGGATATGCCTCGGTCTACGGAGGGATTTAGAACCAGGAGACGGATATGGGATACTTTTTATCCCGAAAAAGTAACGGGAGCGGAGTGCAACGGGAATGGAGAGAGCGAAGCTCGGGCTCCGTCAAGAGCCTTATACTCCCAGAAAAGACCATAAAACACAGCAAAAAGCAACAACCAACAGCATCCTGCAGGTCATACCTGATGGGTATGCCCGAAATGAAGTTTTTCATTCAGGTCCTGATTTGAAAGTCTCATGAGAGACTATTACATTACATTAGGGACCAAATGAAAGACATTCTTTATCTGCTTTTACATACTAACATAGTTTAAGATGTTAGATGCAAGAGAGATGTAAGTTTACTAACACAAAGATGTCTGATTAATAAATAAATAATAGTAAAGACTATATAGATCATAGAACTATACAGACCATAAGAACCATTAGGGCCAAAAAGACCATGAGTAAAGTAAAGTTATGATCATTTCTTCTGAATGAAATGGTGATGCTATTCAATTTCAATAAATTCTAACGGTTATCTCGTACAAAGGCTCAGCAGGAATCTAACAAGACCACCGGGATCGTGTGTTTTTGTACAAAATATTTAACAGGTGGTAGTGCTGATGGCATTCGATGGAGACTAGTGACAGTATACAATACACCCACGTAACTATACCGGAAATAGTCAAATAACATTTTATTTATTATTGTGGAGAATACACTTATTTACACGTTTACACTTATTTATCATAATTCAAAATTAAATCTAATTTAATTATGATTTATAAATTTTTCTTAATTTAATTTTTAGTTTTTGACTCTTTACCTACTTAAAATTTAAAAAGTGGCTATAACTCATATTTTGAAATATTTGACTGGTGTGTGACAGGTTATCAAATTTTGTAATATTTGGCAACCTGTCAAATATTTAACAGTTGATTAGCAATCCGGCCCCAACTGTAGGTATACCTACTCATTGGAACGTCTTTACATACATCAGATAATTTAAAGCCTTGCGCATCTCAGCATTCTACGGTGGCGACCAGTGAAACGCTGTCAAATATGTCAGCGTTTCACTGTTCGCCAGCGCAGAACAGCGCAAATTAACAACGGGCTTAAACCTAAGTTTAAAAATTAAGTAGCTTTATAATTCAGCTTATTCCAAATCTTTTTTCTCACGCTAACTGAACTGATTTATATTTTAGTAAACAGTCCGTTTTTGTGGACATAAAAACGACGATTAACCATCACGTGGCCAATGGCCCGTCCTAAAGCCATACCATATGGTTTCTACAAACATTTACGATGTTTGATTTTTCGAGGCTTTGTTTATGCAATGTCCTTTAATTTACACAAAATCTTTAACTTACACACTCTTTGTTCGTCATCTTTTACTAACGAGATATGTATTTTTTTTTACATATGTATAGGCAATCTCACCTGCTGTTAAGTGATGATGCGGTCGACGGTGTAGCACGCTTACCTACCTGAACAACTAAATCTAAACAAAAATGCTTACTTAACGAAATAAATAAATAAAAATGTATAACTATGCACTAAACCTAATATTGACTTTTTTTTCAATGGTTTATCAAGGATCACTTTGAATTGTCACTAAAAACAGCTAAAGAGATATCTAAAGTGGCTGTCATGACAAAAAACTGTTGTTAAAAATACCTATCATCATATTTGTCAGCTTTAAACATTGGCAGCACAAAGTGAATTACCAAGTTGGTAGCAATATGTTTTCTCTACTACCGAAAGTAGGTTTAGTACCTACCTACTTAAACTATCTTCGATGACTTCCTAATATATAGTTTTCGGAAGATATCCTGCATCCTAAATTTAGCTGTAACCAACACCTTGACACCCTGCTGATTCCCCAAACCGTACGCTCATCCTTACCAGTTTTAGAAAACAGGACCAACTATTTCAAGCCCCTTCTTTCATACGCTTCCTTTTCTTACAAAGTTCTTTGCCAACTGGTTTCAATACCAATTGGATACAGTTATGCATAGTGAGTCCAAGCGCCATTTTCAGTTTTTTGGGAAATTACATAAACGCGTTTTTATTGGTAGAAGATTTGCATTTGCATCTTCTGAAAGTAAATCTATGTACATCGAAGCTTATATTTGTAATTTAACATGTTACAAGAAAAAAACACAAAAAAAGGTTTTATTTTGGAATATATCGTTGAAAATGCACTTGGACTCCTAATAAATATGATGTTCTCATTTTGCAAAACGAGTCCAAGAGACAAAATAATTATTTATTCTGGAAGATTAGCTTTAAGTGCACGTGGAAACGAATTAATATGATGTACTCATTTTGCAAAATGAGTATAAGTATAACATAAAAATGTTTCCTGTACTATTTTCCTATCGTTTAATAAAAACCCCTTGAATTTCCGTATTTACTCAGCATCTTTTAGTAGATGATACAGAGGATTGATAAAAATAAATAAAAAACTATTAAAATGGCACTAATAGTATCCAGAAAATAAAACAATATAATTATCATAATTTGATAAACAATAATAATTTAAAACAAGATAAGGACTATCTCAGATATTATCTTCAGCTTTCAGACAGACAGAATAATGATTGATGATATTATTGGTAAACACCAACCCCAAACCCAGAACATATCGGGTAGGATGGAGTAGGTAAATAATATATAAATCTACTCTTCTACAATATGTTCCGGATCAAAAACCTAAATGGCCATCAACACCTTCAACAACAATATCATCTTCAATCGTGTCATCAAAAATCAAATCTTTGTCAAATGCTATAGCGTCGTTTGGGATATTATGCACTGTTTCATAATTTAATTTTAAATCTTTTAGTTTTTTCTCTGAAACATTTTGTCCTTTCCTACCCTTTCTTTTCTTTACATCAATTTCTAAGCTTTCTTCCTCTTCTACTGCTCCTGCCTTGACATAATGAGGCAATGGATGATTTTAGGTTTCCTTTATCTGGTTTATTCTTAACCAATTATTATTGACCTTCTCGCCCACTGTTATCTTTTTTCTGTTGACAATAGCTTTTTTCTTTTCTTCAGTATTTGTGATTCTTTGTTCTGCAGCTTGCCATAACTTTCTTGTAGTCTTGTGGAGTATAAAGTATTAATTGCAGTTTCAGAAATATAGGGTGCTTTTCGAGGAGAGATCATCAGGTCTATTTTTATACTTTTTTGCTATATTGTACGCCCGAAATAGGTAAGCTGTTGGAACATAATTACTTTTAAGATGTTTTATACACAGTTTTACAATAAAATATTTTTATCTTTATCTTTATACGTGTATTCTGGCCTTTATTTTTTTTATTTTATTCTCCGCAACAATTAAGTTGACCAAAGAATTAAGTTTTTGACTTTGGTAAACTAGTATAATATGTGCTTCCTTAAACATGACTTGGGTTCTTCTGCCAGCCTCTCCTTCCCAAACAAAGATTACGTTCAGAAGTTACAAACAACTGTCGCGTAGACTACTGATGCGTAACACTACGTCGTTTGGACTAGTAATGTTTAATGGAAATGTGCTTTTTCATCATAAAATTTGGTTGTTAGTTTGAAATTGGTTGTTGGACTTGTATTGCATTTCAAAATACTTAGTTTGCTATAGAAGGCGCTTGGACTGGGTATCAAAAAATACCACTTAGAGTGAAGCTGGCTGCAAGAGTGTTTTTTCTATGGCTTAATTATGCCCTAGTGATTACGAAAATGTGAAAAAATCAAAAAATGAAATTTGGCGCTTGGACTCCTTATGCATAACTGTATCCAATTTTAGGAAGTTAAACCACTGTTGTCAGGACTCTCTTCAGACCAATTTCATATGATAAGAGAGTCTTTTGTCGATTGGTTTAAATAGTAGAGGGATTTCGAAAAGCCAATTTATCTGTCTGTCAACAGGATAAGGGATATTTAGTGGTCGTGCCTCAACGCGAGAGTTAAAGCGATTTTGTTCTATATTTAGGCCTAATTATGGTAGAAAAATAAGCTCATTGGTTTCATGACAGATCTTTGTTCACAAAGTCGCTTTCAGTTCAAGACAGTAAATAAAATAAATAAAAAACATTTAGCATGTGTGTGAGGATAACATCGGATGCGATATTTTATCATATTATTATCCATGTAGTATCTAAAGTATGTAAACTACTTAAGTATGACATATATATAGTTAGTGTTACAAATATCTTCCTAATACCCTAAATACAAAGAATAAACGTGGAATCCACTCCTTGTAACTTATTGCTAATTCTTTAAGAAACTCATCAATAAAAACGCCCACTCTACCCCTCATTGCTACCAAAGTCATTATATTATTGTAGATGCTTCTATTTAAAACAAATTGAAAACTGATCCCTTTCCGCTTGTGTAACCAATAAAAAACAAACTTTTTATTTTTTAAAGCTACTTTGTGGTAGAATAGTCCGGCGATGTGAGCCAGATGTTTTCTACTCCATAAAAAAAGAAATAAATTAGTCGTTGAATGAGAAGTCCTCCCGACCTTGAACGTGATGAGATGTCAGGATTCGAATTTTAAAAATACGAAATTAGAATGTTCCCGCGGTTCGAACGGCTGGTTCACTGTTAACTGAAAGTTCTATTTTCGTACAGAACTCCCGGCAGAATGGCGTCTTATTGTTTTTGCTGGCCATTTATAGGATATTCACAGACATTTTATTATAATTGATGTTGGACCGCTTTTTGTCTGTCTGAGCTAGCAACATAGAAAAATAAACTAGTTAGCTACTGAAACAAAAGTAAAGGTAGGTTATCTTTAAACATCGATGACCATTTTCAAACAAAACACTACTTAGATTTTTTTTTTAAACTTAGTTTTTTTATGACTCTGGCTTATTCTACCTATACTTATGAACCGAGGTCATAAGTTTTAAGGCTGCATTGAAAAGCTCATTGCTTGTATTTTGTTGTTTCTTCGTCTTTACCGCCACTTCTTGTCCAGTTCAAGACATAAACTACTTGTCTTTTATACATCCATATCTTCATACTTACTTAAAATTGTTTATGTAAGCAATCCTAAGTAAAAACATTCGTTCTAGTTACAGTCCTTATAAAACGGCTAGCCCATTTTAATTTAAAACTAATTGCGATGACAGGTTATGTCTTGTGACTTTCTTTTTTTGTGGGCTATGGTACGAAGCCCACAAAAAAGGAAAGACTCTCTTTAGGTTTAAGGGGCTGACCACTGTCAAAAGAAAGTTTGTGTAAATACGGAAACTAGTGTTTTTTTTATTCAGCTCGGTCTATCTCACTGCTGGGCAAAGGTCTCCCCCTTTCCTTACACACATCTAAAACTAGTATTAACAAACCAAAGTTATATGTTTGTTGATCCTTGTGTAATATACACACAATTTTGTTGATTGCGTTTTTACATTCATAATGTCCAGTGATCTATATTATGTTCAAAAATGTGTATGCGGAATTGTTTGACGTTTACCAGACCCTTGAGAGAACTAGCTGTTTCTCTATGTCTATGACCCACGTCTCAGTTGACGTGACTTGATATCCACCAAATGCGGTGTCATAAACTTCCTCTGTTATTAGCTGAAATAATATCTGAAAGCTGATATCCTTGAAGCCCATTAAAATTTGCTTAATAGGAGAGGAAGGTAGGTGTTAGGTTATTAGCATTCTTATCGTCCAAATAAAGTGAAGTTTTTTAATAAGAAAAATCAGATGCTCGCAAGAAAATTACACAGTACTTGCTGGTTTATTGATTAAGGAAATGCCAGTTTGACCATAAACCAAATCACTAGAACACTTTGGAACTCTTGTGAAGGGTGTTAACCTCTTTGCTAAAACCTCCTTTTGCTGTTTTATTGATTTTGACGTCTATTTTTGTTTGTTGCTTTATTTTTGTTTTTCTTTGAAGGTAAACGAGATTCAGCGGCTCAGAAAATGAGTTCGGAGTTCAAGTGAGATTATGGATGAGAATGTCTAGTGATTTTCTGTGATTCAGTGTGTCGTGTGCTCTTTTCAATTCACGCCTCATATTACTGAGGAGCAAATGGGTATGTTACTTTCAATTTTCATTTTCTTAATATTTTGTACAGTCAACAGCTAAATAAATTATGATCATTTCTCAAATCAAACTAGCAAATTAATGTTCTTTTTCTGGCTGGGCTTGAGAAGTGAAAGCTTAAAAACTAGTATGATGGTGAAAATACTTAATCAAAATTCCGAACAAGTTATCTGATTCTTTTGGTTATTGCACTATTAGTAGCTAGCTAGCTGTAGGCCTCGCGAGCACACAAAAAACGTGCAGTTTGCTGCATTTGAGGAGCTATTCTGCTCATCATGCCGAAGATCCTCTTTAGGTCTTCAAGATATTTTTATGAGAACAATTTAAACTTAATAAAGTTTAAATAAAAAAAATATATCAAAATCGGATGTCATTTGGCGGAGATATCCAGTAGCTCCCTTTTTTGAGGAAGCACCTCCATAAAAAAATCCCCGACAACAAACAATTCCACAAAGTCATAAAAGTTTTGTATATACTAATTTTTGTTCAGATCGGTTTAAAAATACGACCTGTAGAGAACAGACAGACAGACAGCCGGACAAAAGTATTTTTGGCCAATCCCGAAACGTAATACGCTTCGCTTTTTCAGTCAATTAGAACCAGATTATCTGTTAGAATACCGTTGTTTAATAGGTAAGTCATAAAAAGAGGAATGTTTGTATTTCGGGTCACCCCAAGAACTGTTTTAACAATAGTCTGATTTATAAGTCTGGCTCGTCAACCATAAATCTATGTCAATTGAATACAACTTCTTTCTCCAATGAAGTATACGGGAGTCTCTGCTTATGTTTTAAGGGCCTATTTACCCTTATCGAAGATACATCATCCATTGTTGAAGATAAAAAAATAATGAACTTGACAATAAAAAATCTTTTACAAAATTAAACTCCATTCAAAAAGTAGAGCAGCGATGCTGCACATTTTAAACTACCCCCAAAATATATTTTATTTACAACAGCTTAAGATTTCGAATCCTTTGCCGTCATTATTCTCTCAAGACTGCTTATAAGTGAAATTGTATGTTATGTCAAGGGAGTTAAAGTATATTTTACGTCAAAGAAAACATTAATTTTGTTGCTCTTTTTAAATACAAATCCGTTACAATTTGGAAACTTGTGTTATTGTAATAAAGTTTAAAATGGAATAGCAAGAACGATGTGGTTACAGGAGTGCATTGTGTTTCTTGGATCAGATAAAATCATACAATGCATGAAGAACAGCAGTTTATTTCCATAGAAAGAGGATAAAATCGAGAAGCTCCATTTAAAACGGATTCTTGCACGTGTAGAAATGCAATACATTAAAATGATCACACAGAAAATGAGTCTTCGAGTATCAACTTCTTTCAATTATTATTTTAAACCGACTTCATAAAAAAAGGTAGATACAATTAAGATTTCAATTCAGCCGTTTTTTGCTTTTTTAATGTTTGCTATCGCATACCTCTGTCATTTATAAACTGATTTGTTTTTTTTTATAACGAAAGGGTAAGTTAGGTCTCATATAAATTTGATCAAAATTGGTTCAGCAGTTTGGTTATCCTCATTTTCCAAGAAGGTATGTGAAACTTGTATTTTTAATTTCTACACATTATAAGTGATCCCACAAAAAACGACACATTGAAACTATAAATCTGTTCTTTTAACCAACTAAAAATAAAGAAAGAGGAGGTTCTCAATTCGGTTGTATTTTTTTGTATTACTTTAACTTTACTTGTGACATTTACCAACATGCATTTTTTAGACTTTCTGGTCATTAATTATTGATATATTTTGTTCTTTCATCTTCTTGTAGAGTTAACATTTTGTTGAGTTGACATTAGTTCATTCTTTGGCAACCTACCTACCACCAGTAGCCTTCAGGCAGAAGTTAAAGGTACTAATATTATAATATCATGAACTCTGACCCTTCTCTTCTTCTTCTGTCCCTTCTTTCCCTCCAGTCGTCTCTATATTGTACCCCTGCAGACCATTATTTTGAGAAGGCGTCCATTTCATTCTTCTATATCTTCGCTGTGGCCTACCGCGAGGTCGCATACATTTTTAATACTTTTTTTTTATTTCAATCGATCCATTAACTTGTCGATTTTACGACTCACAATACAAAAACCCATCACAGACAGACCGACAAATCAAGTGCAACCTATTGTTACTTACATAAACCGGAAAGGGCTACCTGTGTACTTCCGGAAGGTTTATTCTTCCGTATTTCCGGTGTATTGAATCCTATTGAGTCCCTTTGAGTACCTTAACTACCCGTGATGTGTGCAAGGCTGTATAATAAATGAAACATGCATGACTCGAAGGTTTTTAAATGTATTTTAATAATGGTTTCAATTGAGAAACTTTTGTATAGGATTGGTTCTCACGGGTTTTAGGTTCTCATGGTTGTTTCTGGTCTTGATTGACCAAAGGTTCTGTAGGTAAAGATGTATTATTGGAGATGGGAAACGCAAAATGGCTTATAACGTGATGTTTACTGCTTCACATCAGGGGGGCCATCGCTTGTCCCATCAGCCACTTGTTAGTATAGCTTAAAAAAATATATAGATTGTCTAAAATCTTATTTTGCATATTGATTAATGGAATATTCTTATCAAATGTAAATGTAAATGTGTACTTATTGTCATCGGTCCTCGGATCTCGGACCTTAAAATGGATCATAAAAAAAAAAAAAAAACAAATCGCTTCATAAATTTATCAAAGCAAAGTTATAAATATAAAAAAAGTATTTGAAGTCTGTTAAAAAGAACAGCTTTAGTAATAGTTCGTGACCGGGAATAGCTATAAGTTCGTTATTTGTAATAAAGTATCTACAAAGTCAGCGTATTATTAAACCAGGCGTGACCTTTTCCGGAATTGTGTTGACGCTACGTGTTTTGATATGTTTGGAAAGTGTTTAGTTGCGCACGCGCAAAGTGAGTAGCTACTTAAATAATATTAGGCTGGGAATAGACGGACATGCAGTTTGAACGACTGCTCAAGCACTGTCAAGCAGTAACCGAAGAGCTGTTATATTGTTAATTCCATGTGCCTCTTCTTGATTATACTTATCTAATGTTATAGACTCCAGCAGTGCTAAGTGTTAACTACCATCATCACTGCCAAAATACATATTTCACTCTTTTTATGACAGATTTAAATTAAAAAAGGGGTTTTCAATTCGGTTGTATGTTTTTAGTATGTTGTCGCATAACTACCTCATTTATATGCCAATATAAAAAAAGCTTGGAAGATATGTATACTTTGAGATTAGCCCCATAGAAAATTCATCAGTTTGGCCATGACGTTGGTTTCTCAATTTCTTTAAACTTTACTTGTTATTTTTTTTTTTAATATAAAGCCTTTGCTCTGATCAACAGATTAGAAAACACAGTGAAATTTATCCACCGTATTTGAATTCCAGCTTAGATCTAAAATAAATCGGAACCACCACGACCGTGTTGAAATGCGCAATTGACGATCGAATTGTAACTGTTTAAAACTGAGTGATGCAGCAAGTTGTCCGTCTATCATCGGCCTTACAAGCCCTACGGTGTACTTAGCACCTTGAATGTAAGTAGGTCGAAGTAATTGACGACAAGGTTGTACAATAATCCGTAGAAATAAATTTAAATTCACACGACAGTACTTGCATGTAATAAATGTAAAATTAAGTAACTGTTGAGCTCAATGTGAATTTATAGTTATGTTTTGTACCGCGTGTTTATCAAAAGAACTGATAGACAACTTCTAATTTTTTTATAAGGATTTTTCATTGGTAAAGTTATACATTATATAGATTATAGGTCAAGACAAAATATATCCAAATTTTTTATTCTTAGAGTGACATTTCGCCGCTCTTAACCACCACCTGATTTTAGGTGGTAACTATCTTCTATAACAAAGCATTGTCTCGTAAATCTCGCACGTCAGGAACGTGCCCTACGATGCCCTACGTTCATCAAATTTAGGCATGTAATGTTCAGCCTCACGTGCCAATAATTTCACCGGCACCCACACCCTTCAAACCAAAACACAGCGATGCTGCTTCACGGCAGAAATAGGGGGAGACAAGATTGTACAACCACGGATTGTACGGCTTGGAAAGCACAGCCCGGAATTGATGTACATTTTGGCAGCCAATTCCATGGTTGGGCATTCCGTGGTTGGATATTCCAGGCTGTACAATCTCAATCTCAACGTATTTAAACAAAAAGAAAGTGAACATTTGCATTACATAATAGCCTAATGGGTGGATGGATGGGTGGGTCGGAATGCCAGTAAATACCCATCCTTAATACCCAGCATTACAATTATGGCATAAAAATGATACAGCACTCATCAATTTCTCTCTTTATAGTTTTGAAAGCGTTTAGAGAAACTAAGGGTATTCATTTCTTGTTCATTCATAGAATATTTCTAAAGGTAGGTATACTCACAACTTAATGTTTGTTAGATGAATTCAATAAGTTAAAATTTATATGGGTGGGGTTTTCAAGAATATTTTCTCTCTACTCACTTTCAATACTAAGGCTTTGCGCAAATCTAGCGCGATGGCGGTGGCGATCAAATCGAACAAATATTTACAAAATGTACAAAATAATATTTATAATTATATCTGACAGATGACATCATAAAATCCACATTACTACAGATTTCTTAGAACCTACATCTACTCAATATTCTGGGGGAAGTCCAAGTCTCGACTCACACGTAATTTTTTTACGCATACCCACCTACTTGCCTACTTATAGACCAGTGGCTATAGAATCCCAGACGAGACCGGCTGTAGTAACGACTTGCGACTCATCGCTTTTGTTAGAAAATGGTGACACACACCATCAAATTTTAAGTTGCATTAGTGCTTTCAACATATTTGTACAGTTGACCAAAGGGGAACTAATAGCGCTGTTTCATTTCAATTCGCTGTCAGTTCCTATTTTTTCTTTCACAAAATTGTAAAACAAAATAATGCTATACCGATATTAGGAGAAAATATTAATTTGATTGTTTGTTAACATAGAATAGGCTCCACAACTACTCGACTGATTTGAAAAATTCTTCCGCCGTTGGGAAGCTTCACTATCCCCAGGTGACATAGGCTATATTATATTTTCAAAGAAGTGGGGGAGAGAAAGGGAGGGACTTACTAAAACTTAAACTAATAATGTAGCCCAAGGTGTAAAATAATCAGTTCTAAAATGTCTTTCAACACATGCGCTGCAGAAATTATTAATGATAGAACAAAAAAACATTCTACAATATAAAAGAATAATATCAATCATAATCCTTTTTTTCTTAATTACACTCGTGCGAAGCCTGCCGTTTCTCACTGCGGTAGACACCTAACAGCCTTACTTAGCTTTTTTGCTTCAAATACTTTTTTAAATCTTCTCATGCTAACAATTTGATCAAATTACCCATAAATGTAATAGCAACAAGAAATTGGCTTCACGTAATAGAGAAATGTGATAAATATAGTCTCGCGGCGAGGCAAGGTCAGCAGGTGCGGTGGGTCAGTGCAACGACTCGATTGCGTAGCTCCACTGTTCTATCCAACACGATAATTATGCATCGATTGTCCAATCGATAATGATTACGCATCGATTGCCGAAAGAAATCCAATACCCTCAGAATAAGCCACTTCTTCTTAGTTGTGTATAAATATTTTTCAACAATTACTTACGTAGTAGGTATATAAATTCTAAACTCTTCTAAGTTTTGAACGTTTTACTTGATCCCCAGTAGTGTCATAATCATAACACACTTTATTCAACAGACAAAAACATCAACTGACGAAAACGTTCTGTGATGATCACAGACTCAAAAAGGACTTCAAACTTTGACAGGTGTGCAAAGTTTGAATCAAATCTGATCGTTCAAAGTAGGACAAAATCGAGCTCAAAGAGGTCGGTTACATACAAGCAAACATACATACATATCCAGGTGAAGCTAATAAAAGCGTTATAAAAAAAAATCGCGACCTTTATTAATAAAGTACCGTTGGTGTCTTTGTACCTCTATTATCTTATCGTCTACAACAATGGAAACAAACCTTATTGGAGTCATCGAACTGCCTTTGTCCACCCTGTATGGAACGCATATTTTTAATGCAAGGGTTTATTGTAAGTGTACCTAGCATAAATACAAACAAACAATTATTGTTCTTTGAAAGCATTATTATGGTAATTCCTTTGTTAAGATGGCGATAATTTTGTGTTCTCGGTACTGCTTCTTTGGCGACTGAATAACGACCATTAATATCTTGGAAGTTTATGACACCAGTTTATTTGTATGCAAACGTAAATCTTACAAATACGGGACTAAAATATTTGGATAAGATTAAGGTCATTGTTTTATTATTTTTGTAGTTTTTAAATTCACCTTTTTATCACTCAGTTCTTTTGGCATTTTAAACTATTCTCCGCCCATCCGGTTATTTTTATAAATGCATAAAACATGCCTATTTTATAAATAGGTAGGTGCGTCTTATTGCTTACAAATGATTTTGTGAAAAAGTGTATTTTTATTAAGTAGCTTAGGTGACCGGTTAACTTAAACATCATTCAGTATATTTTATTATCACGACTAATGTTTGGGAAACGGTATTATTTCCTCATACTATTATAATCAAACAGCGGATTGCAATTCACATAACAACATTATCACACACTATCAAGGTCGCGTTTGTTCAATAAAAACAAGAGCTGTTATCAAATATTTAGCATTTTGTATGGATGAGTCATGTTTAAATTGTATGAGTCAGAATACTCCATCTACCTATTGTATGAGTCAAGGGAACGAGGCGATTTCCTTGATTTTCTTAAACTATAATTTCACGGTAGACTGCACGGTGACACAGATTTTTTTGCAGAACGTGTATTGCATAGTTTTATTTTCCTATCGTACAAGCGAATTTCGTAATAAATTCAGAAATATAATTTTCCCTTGTCCTTGTTGATATTTATGTTATTATTTATCTCAACAAAGACCATATTATTGATTTTTTAGTAGTAGAGCTCTTTGTGAAGTGCTCGTCCGGGGAAATTCTACCACCATGCCTTTGCAAGCGCAAGGCGCGCAAGGTTTCCAACTCAAAGGAAAAAATGGTTAAATAGACTGTCACTTGCTCAAATATCAATTATCTACAGTGCAGCGCGTGATGCATGTTTTTCGTAATACATATGACGACATTTTATTCTCATAGTAGATAAATTTGAATTACACATACGACTCTACAGATACTAGATAATGCATTGAGACATTTAAATCTTTTGTAACTGTCTATCAGACAGTTTCTATCTAATAAGATTGCCCTATCGTTAGTGTTTTAATTTGCAACGTGTTTTTTTCTAGAGTTGGTACTACACTTTGCTTTATTAGTTATTACACAATACATAATGCCTAAGGTTTATTAACAGGGCTTGTTTGAAATATTAGTCAACTCACTGGCCTCTCAGCTCAGTTGGTAGTAGCTCAGCCTTATGCGCCGTAAGCCGTGTGTTCGATTCCCACCGAGAACAAATATTTGTGTGGTGAACGCAGTTGTTTGTTCTCTATCTGGGTGTACTATTGTATTATATGTATATATTTACAAATATATAAGTATTAAATCAGCAGTTTGGTTCCCATAGTATAAGCTCTGCTTAATTTGGGGCTAGATAGTGTTGTGTGTGGATTGTTCACAATATTTATTTATTTATTAGTTTATAAATTTCTGTATCATAAATTCATCTGATGTCTCTCTCATCCCTACAATATTAAAATGTAACATTTGGGTTCGCTTAAAACCATTACTATCAAGTTTCACTTCAACCTGATAGCTTAATTTTATCTGTTTTAATCCATTCTATTCTGATTCTTATTTAGAGAGGCATAAAGATGGCTTTCCTTTGTTGTGTTCTGGATTTTATTTGTTGGCTTCCTAACAAATTTTGACGTTTTGTGAGAAATTTACTGGATTGAGTTACATGTTTTTTGGGTGCTATCTTTAGAACAGTTTTTTACAGTGAAGGATAGGGTTTCTTTGAAGGTAAAACAGTTGCTTTTACGTATTGGAATGTGAACCAGATGACAGAACAATTGGGTATGACTAAAAAAAAATTAAGGCCCGTATTCCGAAACAGTGCTTAAGTCTGAGTCGAGCCTCAAGCACAGATTTTTGACACTTTTCAATGGAGAACTGTCATAAAATCTATGCTTGAGGCTCGACTCAGACTCAAGCGCTGTTTCGGAATACGGGCCTAAGACTACGAAGAGGTAATTTTTTTAAAACGAAAAATATTTCCTGTCTTATCAACATTATTCTGCCAATATATTTTTTGTAAACTAGTTGGTGGAACTTGCATAATTATGTTATGACCCACGGTGGGCTGCTCACCTGATGATAAGTGGTAACCATTCTCAATAACAAAGCACTGCCTACAAACGTGGTGTGGTGTGGTGTGGTGTGGTCACGCACGTCAGGAACGTGCCTTATGATGCACTGCCTTGCATGCATCAACTTGAGGCATATAGATGTTTAACCTCACGTGTCTGTAATTTCCCCGGCACCCACACCCATCAAACCGAAACACAGCAATACTGTTTCACAGCAGAAGTAAGCATGGTGGTAGTACGTCCCCGAACGAACCTGACAAAAAGAGCTCTACTACTACTAATTAAGAAACTAATCTAGAAACGAGGATAAAAGAACTTGAAACAACACGTCTGCATAAATTGAAGTGAATGAGTTTAACCTTGCCTAACCTTGGGCGCACATGTCTATAGTTAGGTAACTCTAATTAACAACATGTGCCTCTGTGAGGGGTGCTGATATAGTTATCGACACTCACGCACGTTTTATAGCTACTTCTATTTCCATATGAATTATACTTTGATGTACCTGCGTTTATTATAGTAGCGAAGATCACATATTAATTAAAAACTTACAACTATAAATAGATAAGGTAAAAAGGTTCTCGCATGGCGATCGCAAATCAGAAGACGAAAAGTAGGGTGCCCACCCACCAGATGGACAGATGACATTGTTAAGATCGCGGGAAGTCGGTGAATGGAAAGAGCTCAGAATCGTTCTTCCTGGAAATGTGTAGGGGAGGGGAGGCCTATGTCCAGCAGTGGACTTCTTCAGGCTGATGATGATGAACCATAAATACGTTTCTGAATGTATCTTCTTTTCGTGTCACTGGTTCTTTTAAACCTAGAGTGGTGAAAGTTTTAAGTGCGGCTCAAAAAAGCTTCTTTCGTGCACTCGACACATTTTCTAACTTTTTAGGTTCTATGAAATGCCGGTTCCCTTACGATGTTTTTCCATTTGAGAGAACTGTAGTAGGTCAACCCACAAGTTCTGTCTGGCTCTGTCTCAAGCTCTGGTTTTGAGTCTGTGTGAGTATTGACTAAATAAATCCTACGTCAAAACGTCACACACACAGGTAAATACACTGGTGAGCGCTAACGCAGACTCAAAACCAGAGCCAGAAACAGAGCCAATCAAAGCTTGTGGTAGAGCTGCTAGTATAATAGTGCACGTACATTTACATGCATTACTTCTGAATGAATAAATATCAAACACATCGATGGGTCCAGCATAGAATTAGTCACGGTGGCCTAGTAACCTAACACAGAATAATCTACAATCAAATATCCTGTATTCTGAGTAAGAATGACTGTCATTAGTTCACAAAAAAGCGACCAAGTGCGAGTCGGACTCGCCCATGAAGAACTCGGTTCCGTAGCAACAAGTAACATAATAATAAAAGTTCTTGTAGTTCGTCGAGAGGTAAATTGCGGTTTACGATTTATGACGTATAAAAAAAAACTACACACTAGATCGCGTTTAAACCTTTAAATTATTTTTTTCTACTTTTGTATTAAAATCTTAATGCGGTTCACAGAATACATCCATTCGCCAAGTTTCATCAGTCTAGCTCTTATAGTTTCGGAGAAAAATGGCTGTGACATACGGACGGACAGACAGACAGACAGATAGACATGACGAATCTATAAGGGTTCCGTTTTTGCCATGTGGCTACGGAACCCTAAAAACAAAAATTATAATGATAAAAAGCATAGAAACAGATGTTGTATTTCAATTAATTATAAATTTTCCTATATCAATCATTATTATCTTAATGGTCAGTAAATTACGAGAGCTTATGGTAATGTCCAAAATTAAAGAAATGTTATCACTTTAAAATGTGATAAATTTTAAACAGTTAGCCAAAGCCTACGACTTGAATGTGAGAATGGGAATACAACTGATGTCGATAATGCTGTAGGCAATTTGAATTTTAAATCTAATAAAGTAGCCGACGTGAGAGATGCAGTAATAAAGAACCTATTTATTATGATGATGATTAGTTTTCAATGATCGATGATAAAACTCAGCATAACTAGTGAAAATTATAATTTAGCTTGAGACGTAAGCATTTTAGAAGATCAGGGATAAAGCTTAGAAAAATTAATTAATGATGTCAAAGAAAGTAAAGCTGTTGCAAAGGATTTGAAACCCAAAGAGTTACAAGCCCTTTGCAAGAAAAAACCAGTTCCTCATACTCTACAAAGTTGTTATACGTAGGTTATATTTAGTATAACTGTAGGTGAGTAATAGTATAACTACAGTCATAACGTTATTACTAAAAATAGTTCGTTACTTTGTTATGCACTCAAAAACAACATTCCAAAGGAAATTCGAGATCAATATCTATCGGTATAAATAATATCGATGCAAATTAGTGTTTACGATTTTACAATCCATAGACAAACATCATAACTTTACTGTTCTTGATGTTAATTGTTGCAACAGACGACGTAAAATTACTTAACGTGGTATCTTATGCTACTGGCTTCTGCACATAGCTTTCCTTGCGATTTACTCGAACATAACGCATAAGTTGTAATATTTAATTATTTGGTTATTAACCTATGTAGGAAAACCAATTTTTAATGAATGCCATGCAATAATATTATATTATAGGCACCTTGCACCTTTTTATTATTTCGTCCTTTGGAAAATAACGATTGGATGAAAAATGATATCTTTTCCAATTTTGATTTGAAACAGTAGCAAAGCCTTACCTTTCACACTTCCCAAATATTATAACTAGGTATGTATGATATATAATTTATACTACACCTGCTTGGAAAGTACCTTGATACTTTATCAAATTTACGGTAGAAAGTACGTCATTGCATATCGAACAAATATGCGGGGAGAAAACGCATCTGAGCGGGAGAGAAAAGTGTATGAAAATCCATTTCTTACGTGGTTTTTATTTTTTATTTTGGGTAAGACTATGCGCCGGTAACCTAAATGTCAAAAGCCAAAAAGTTTTTACAGTGAGTTTTTATCTCAAAGTTCGCAAAATGACACTGACCACTAGCTGTGTGTTGGATGGTGTCGGGCTGGCAGTGCGACCCTGCGGCGGCAGGATAAACAATTTGAAAAAAGAACATGTGAAAATTGCAGACGCCATTTCCAATTTGTGTGTTTGTTTGAGGATTCAGTTTTCGTAGAATTTATTTTCCTTGTAGGTTTAGTATAAAGCACTATGAAAAGCACTCGAGAGAAACTGCGATTCCCGATCTCGGGTGTTTTAAAGCCCTCGCCTACGGCTCGGGCTTCAAACGACACCCTCAACGGTAATCGGTCACTTTCTCCTCTCGGTGAACAATGTACTATTGTATAAATGTTACTCATAAGAAAAGCATCTCAGTGAATTAACGGCCAGCAACACTTTTGGTTATATATCACGTTTATCAGATAAACATGACACTCTTTGATAATGCAGTAAATTCGCAGAAATATTGAAACTTTTTACCTCGTACGGAGTCTTATCTGGAGTTTGAATTGCAAATATAAGTAATAAGGAAATCTGTGTCACACGCTTTAGTGTTTCCAGTGATAACAACAAATTCATTGATAATTTTATACCACTGAAGTAGGTAATTTTATAGTCTTTTTAGCTAAGTATCTTCGTGATTGCGATTCACAGTGCTTTAGTAATACCAGACAGTGACATACTCAGCCAATTGTCTCCATAAATAAATTGATGCAGATTAATAAAGTGGTCGATAAGTGACGTCGCGGTCTTATCAATAATATTTCACTTGCGTCGTGCTTCAGACCAGTTGCTTCGCGGCCGGCTCTTAACGCGACCGCATTTCGTCTACAATCGTCACTTTATTATTTATTTCTTCAAATTGCATGTAAATACAACCCACGCGAGTGGAAAAGCACCATCGATCAATGATAGTAACTATTGCGTCGGAATTTATTAAGTCTCGACAGTAGTAACTGTTGCTAATCTATGTAGATGGAAATTATGGTAAACATGTGAAAAGAATTCGTGAATAGAAAATAAATTGTTGTTCAAATGTGACTGTGATGTGTAGAAATGATTGTGTACGAATCTTATGGAATGTTTAATGTTTATAACACTGATGGGGAACTGTAAGTACATAATTTAATGCACAATTAATATAATTAAAGGTTACTTTGCGTCAATAAAGAGATAACAAGATACGATCATGCTCACGATGTCATACAAGTGTTGAAACTGCATTACATTGTCATAATATGGACGTGACAAGATAATATATTACGAAATAATAAAAACAAAGATTTCTCTTTATAATCAGCAAGCTGTAAAACAGATGTTCCTTGTACAAACATATTAATTTAAGTTACTGACATGATAAAGAAAAGCTTTTTGGCAGTTTCCGTAGCACAGGAGTCTTTTCTGTGTGCGTTGCCGTGCGTCGTCGTGGGCGGTGCGTGATGATCTGCAGAACCACGCACCGTAGGAAGGCAGCATAAGCCTAAGATTTTCAATTTGATCACGAAATAAATGGTCAACCTCAAAGAGTCTTGACGTGTGTGAGCAGCCGTGTTTTGATTTGTATCAAAGACAGCAACGCGTATGCAGCTTTTCTTTCATGATTTTCTTACTAATGTTTTACGATCACACTACAAGCAAGTCCACGCTTAGCTTAACGATGTATGTTTATTATTAAACAAGTGTCAGGGTAATGTTTATGCTCACCATAGGTTACATAATTACCATCAGATGTATCATTGCTTCCCGAACGGTAACAATAGTCCATTGTTCGGTCTGTGTGTATCGTCAGTGTCAGCTTCGTTACTGACTTCAACTTTCAACTCTTTTATTTTTATGCTACTGTCCTGGCGTATATGAGTTTTATCACAATGTTCTTCATTCTTTATTACAATCCAGTAAGCCAGTTAGGTATAGAAAATATCAAAGAAACATAATTGTTTATTAATTTTTATAGTGTTTACTACACATAAGGAAATCACAAAGATTTTTATAATGTCCCAAAAGTTAAGAGCCGAGCGGGATTTGAACAGTCCTTAAGAGTTATTCGTCGAGTGTGATTAGGATCCGATGGCGCAGTGGTCAGCGCAGCCCCGTACCTAGGGGAAGGTCGCGGGTTCAAATCCCGCTCGGCTCTTAACTTTTGGGACATTATAAAAATCAAAGAAACATGTTGCCAAACTGTGTCTTGCGAGATTTTTTATAGGCAGAAGTGTTTGCTAAATATCAGGGGTTGATCATCTCTATCTATAACAATACTTATATCATAAAGAGGAAAGATTTGTAGTTTTTTGTGTATGTTTGTAATGAATAAACTAAAAACTACTGTGCCGATTTCAAAAATTCTTCCACCAATGGAAAATTTGGCAAGCTACATTCACCCTGAGTAGCAATAAATAGGCTATGTGTATAAAAAATTAATGTCCACCCGTGCAAAGCCAGAACAGGCCGCTAGAAGACCCGGTTCTACAGGGTATATCATCATCATCAAGGACGATACGACGCACGTGCCCGAGCCACTATATTTGAACACTAGCTTATTATTTAAATACTGCGTTCTTTGAGTAGGTATTGTACCAACTAACGTGCGCCAAACATGTGGTTCAGCAATTATTATGAAATATTAACTTACAATGCTGTACGTGAATTGGCACAATTGTATGGAATGTACACGCGACAGACACATGCGAGTTATACATTCACACATAGTTTGTCTGGAACAACATCATCTAGCTCTAATTTCTACAAACTATATCAGTGTTTTCTTGTTCGTTCATAATATTTCATCAATTTATTCTCCTGAGTCTCTAACAATCTGGTTATGGATCTATTCATGAAGATTACAGCTGATTGTTTAGTCGTGAGCTTATTTTTTTCAATGCCAACCCGCTTATTTTTTCTATTCACATTCCGATATTGCCTATCAATCAACTCTTTATTCAGCCTTGCTAAAATAGGTTCTGTTATGATAAGTTATCGTTTGAACCTTGGCATCGTTTTCTTCTTTTCCACTTTTCTTTTTTTAACTGCGTCAGGGTCACCCAACCGTAACGAGTTTAAAAGCAATGGTTGTTTATTATTTTACCTTTTTCCGGATCATTTGGTGTTGTAATTTTATGGCTAGCATTTGTTACCATCATTTTGTTCAACTTATTTTACGTGACATTTTCGTTTAAGCTAATGAGGTGATAAATTGATTGTAAATTACTTCCCACACAAAGTAAACATACTAGATACACAACACGTTCATTTCTATACATTGGACGAAGCAGTCTTAGTGTATGTAGTATCACGTACTATCTTTATATCTGTAATACTTAGTACTACATTGCTAGTTGAATATTGAATTGAATTGAATATTGATTATTGTGGTCAATTCCAGACACTTAACCATACGTACTATCTGTACACTTCTTCCTACATTGCTCGTATATTGTATACTATAGATAGATAGACACTAAACCTTGTCACTCCCATATTTACGGTATCCTTCTCTGGGGGAAAGCAGCTGATATTCAAACTACATAAGATAATGATTAAATTACTAAGATATTGATTAAATTAGGTAATCAAATTGATATACAACATGGAAAATACATTATTTATAGATTTCAGACCGGTTTAATATCTCGGCTTAGTTTAAGGATGTCTCTTGTTGCCGAGGCTCAACTGGCCTGTACTATATAGACTGTTGGTTTTGGTTCTGGCAATGAGAGAAGGTAACCTCAAAACTGCGTCATCAACCACGGATATTATATCTACTGCCACATTTGAA
The DNA here is from genome assembly GCA_939531255.2 of Thera britannica. Taxonomy (NCBI): domain Eukaryota; kingdom Metazoa; phylum Arthropoda; class Insecta; order Lepidoptera; family Geometridae; genus Thera; species Thera britannica. The sequence continues at coordinate 15,124,260 of OW618043.2, read as the reverse complement.
ATTATTTAGGATATTTTGCAGCGTTTTCCTCTCTACTTGTTATTTCCTTATCACGAATATTCTAGATTATTTACAGTACAAAAGCGACAAAGGAGTGGCTTGGTCGTAAATATAATAGTGCCAGTAATTATTATGTCATATTGCGTCTTGATATTTCTCAGACAATATTTTATGAGTACGTCTTTGTCTTTATTAAAATTGTAACCTACATACACATTGTAATTATACATCAAAATTGTCGTATTCATTTGTATCATTAGAACTGTAAGCCTACCACAAGTTTTGAGCCTGTGTGAGTGTTGACTGAATAACACAAAATGTGAACAAAATGTGAAATGTGACAAAATGTCACACACAGTATAATACACAGGTGAGTACTGACACAGACTCAAAACCAGAGACAGAGTCAGACAGAGTTTGTGGTAAGCCTACTGACTCTAAATCGTTTGCAATCTGCAGATGGCTCTATTGTATCATGTGTACTTTGTGAAAATAAATGCTTAGGTTGTATTTTTGTTGTAAATTAAATTATTTTGTCTAAAGATTATTTTCACTTGTTCACAGGCCTCTTCAAAGGCTCAACGACAACGCTAGACGGCATCGGGTTGCGGCCGATGCCTGCCGAGCGTCCCAAGACGTTGCGCAAACTGAAATCAGTTTACGACTCGTCGCCGACCGAACCCCAACACGTCTTGAACAATGGTGTGGAGAGAAGCAATGGAGAGGAAGAAGTTAGGAGGCGGAGCAACACTACATCTTCGAACCACAGCGCTGACAAGAGTCTGTCGATACTTAGCCCTTTCGATGAGCAGGTAAGATTTTACAAACATATTTTAACTTTTTTTATTTACGTATTTTTTTGTTAACTTTCCCAGAGATTTCAGTGTTGAGACTGCGTTTTCTTTTTAAAAAAATATTTCCTGAAGATTTTTATAAAATCATGTTATATAATATGTTTTCTTTCGCTATTTGAGATTTGGCATTTTTTTTATAATAGATTTAATACATCATTCTTTGACCACAATTTCACCTGATTGTAAGCGACGATTGAAGTAAAGTGATATAATAAATATAACGGCTATTACAATTCCTAAAACATAATACATAATTTTATTTAGCAAAGAAAATGATAGTATTCCATATTATAATTATGTGTTCATCCACCTTGACCGCGATGCATATAATTTCTGTAAATAAATTTGCATTCACAAATGAAACGACGCGACGACGACGTCTTCCGATGACACACGCTTCTAACAACACTCGACTGTGCTCAACTGTGACAAGCTTCGTATTTACACAGAAATATTTTTTCCGTCATTGTCTGAAAAGGGTTTTTTATCTAACTGTAATCAGTATACGAGTGGGTGAGTTATTAAGTTGAAGTGGCAATGGCCAGGCCATGTACCTCGAAGAATCGACAACCGTTGGGGAATAAAGGTTCTCGAATGGCGGCCACGAACCGGAAGACAAAGCGTCGGGCGCCCACCCACCAGGTGGACCGACGACGTTGTTAAGATCGCGGGAAGTCGATGTATGGAAAGGGCTCAGAATCGTTTTTCTTGGAAATGTGTAGGGGAGGCCTATGTCCAGCAGTGGACTTCTTCAGGCTGATGATGATGATGAATCAATTCTGATTTTGATTCTGATTCCTACTCATAAGGAAAATAAAGAATTTGACTATAAGAAGCAATTAAAAAAAAAAAAAAAAAAAAAAAATATTGTGGACAGTTTACACAACACTACCCAGCCCCAAACTAAGCAGAGCTTGTAATATGGGAACCAGAGAGCTGATATTATAATACATGAATATTTTTTTTTTTTTTTTTTTTGTAAATACATACTTAGATTACAATATAACACCCAGACAGAGAACAAACATTTATGTTTACCACACAAATATTTGTTCTCGGTGGGGATCGAACCCACGACCTACGGCGCAGAAGGCAGAGCTACTACCAACTGAGCTAGAGGCCAGTCGATTGCATTGCAATAAATCATTAAGACATTCCCCTTAACACCCCAAACCAAGCAGAGCTTGTACTGATAATATTATAATGATTTCATAATTCGGCCACAGAAAGGGGCCTGTTTAGTAATTGTTATTTTTGTATGAAAAGGGACAAAATTAATCTATGATAATAAAATTGCATAGAGAATATATTGAGCTCGTGTTATCGAAAGCCGAGTCGGTGCCGAAAACCTGCTTTCTACGTCAACAGTACTCTAAACTCCCAACTTGTTATTACATAGTGACAAAGGCAGGAAACTGCAGAATTATATTTGAACGGTCTTACCACCTGTGGTGGGGTATTGTTTCTCTGCGGTTTAACGGTTATGAGGGTAGTCGTAATAATGGGTTGCAGCGTTTATTCAATAATACTTAGAATTTAGCGGTGTCTTCAAAAAGTCTCCGAAAACATTACTTTCCATATAAATAAATTTTACTTTTAATATTTTAATTGTTTTTGTCACTGAATATTCTATTATAGTATACAAGGTGCAGTTTTGGATCTGCAAAACATTTTAGGAGGTAATTATGTTAGTGATTCTCGACCCGAATCAACAATAAAATGGGCATTTTTTTTTCATTTTATTCTTATTAACGTAAATCGGTAAGTGTGAACTCCCCTTTTTAAAACGCGACCAATCTGTACGTGTCCTTAAACTGCGCTTTCACACACACAAACAAACGCAACCGACATTTCTTTCATAAATCCAAACCAAAGCACCAACCACCGGCCGCTCCCTCCCCCCCGCCACCCCGCCACGCCCCCGCGGCCATCGCAAACGCATCGATCGGGTCAATTTATTAGTGTATTTGATGACGCCGGTATGTGCATACGCTTGCAAATTCCGCCCCTCAAGTGCGCCTTCGATTAACGGTCGGGATAGGTACCTACTACCTAATTGTAAAGATGACGGACTAATACTCCAATGTAGAGTTGGTGGAGATGGTCCGCTTGTAGGTATGCCATCAGTGGAGACAATGTATCTCGAGCCATCGAAATGTTCGCGGAGTTATTCCCCAATCGGCAACGTCATCATTGAAATCCCGTGTTTCGGTAAGCACTTAATTAAAGCCTTTGGTTCGAACTGATTTGTAGCTCTCGGACAGTCGTTAGGTACCACACGGGTCGGTACGGGTCAACGACCTTACAGCCCTGCCGTACGGTCGGACAATTAGCAAATAACAAATGGGTATCGTGTTATCAAGTAACTGGTTTGTTGAGGTCTGATACGCAGTCGCCCTGCGAGATTCACTGGCACTCCATGCAGTGAGCTGCATACAGTTAAAAATTCGAACTACATCTAAGGTAAAATTATTTGCTATAAGTTGCTGTTGCTACAACAACTTGTACAGGTCGCGGCACGTTGGTTGAACCTTCGATGCGCAGTAACAGATTTTCGAGTCTAAATCGAAATGCGGTATGACGAGAATCGCGGGGTTCCCCGTAACCATAGCAACGACCTTCATTTTAGTTTAACGTAGTGCCGCGTTCGATTCATAAAAATGTGGACGGAGGGAGACTCGTACAGGCTGACGTCACTGGTCATCGCATTCACGCACACAGTGACATGACACGCGATACATGGGTGATTCTGTTTTTTTGAAGAGGGTTATTCTGAAAATCAATAAAATTGAAAAATCGAAAAGAAAAAGTATTATTGATTATTGACTTGGTATCGTATTGTTATATGATTATTTACGAGTCTCCTAACAACCTCCTGAAATGTTTTGCAGGTTCAAAACTGCACCTTGTATATTTATATAAAAAAATATCCCTATTTCCCTTGATCCTACCTTCATGCGTAAATGGCCGGACCGATTCGGCTGAAAATTGCTTAGAACTAGGAGACAAAGAATATTTTTAATCCCGAAAAAGTGACAAGAACAGGTGAACAGGGGGGCAATTCTAGACCAGTGACTTTTTTGTCACGGTAGATATATATCACAAGAACTGTCAAATTTAAATAGACACGACATTTTCAATAGATATCGTATTCCAGCAATATCACTATAGACATTTATCGAGCGAAGGCCGTTAGATATGTGTCGAGTGGTGAGTAGTAGTCGACATTGACATCTCTAATATACTTTGGGTGACTTTGGGCTTTTTTTCCTTTCGGTCCTTGGAGCAGACTAGAGTACCAAGACCATACCACCTAGTCTTACTTTTTGATAAAAAGTCAATGATGTTTACTTGTTTGTAGGGTATACAAGTTGGGAGCGAGAACGCGAATAATGCTTTCTCATAAACCTACAATAAGTGAGGAGTGATTGAATTTAGCTCGTACTTAGTTATTATTCAATGGCGCAGTTAGAAGAGTTCAAGCTTCGAGAGAAATATTCTTTTTGCATGGAATGGCCATCTAGTTGTTAACCTTTGAATTAAAAATTCAAGTCATCGGAGTCCTTCTCTTGAGTATAATGATCCTGACAATAACATATCCTAATAATGATCCTGACAATGACACATCTACAACACTTCATAGACAACTGACCATAGATTACAAACAACAAAGTTTACAGTTTTATGGTACATAACGTTCCGTGTGTTTCCGGAATTAATTATTGTAACTAACATTTTGTGCGAAAAGTCCATTGATTACTATCTAATGAAAATGAATCTACTATAAACAACAACAAGAACGCATTATAAACGCCGTTTAATAGGAAATGTGTTTATTTGAAGACAATAATAAAGTTAGTGCTATCGAACTATTCTATCGATAGAAACGGAACGTAGATAAACATGAACAACAACGGGATAGTCTGTGGAAGTTTTAGGAATGAACCTTCTTTCTGACATCTCTAATGTAAAAGTCTAACGTAAAAGTCTAACGGTGGCTAGAATACGCATTTTATCGCGGATCGATATTATCTTCGACAAATTTGGTGATATGACACTGCTTTCGCGACATTTCAAATCTCTATTTCGAGCGAAAATCTCTAAAAGTCTAGAATTGAGCTCCAGGTCGCAACGGGAACGTATTGAGCGAAACCACGGGCGGCCGCTAGTATTTTATAAGTCAAAAATCTTATTTGAACATGTGTTATAATAAATAATGATGTCTACCAATTATTAACATAAATTACGTTCTAAGTTAAGTAGGTAGATGTAAAAATAAAACTAATATCACAAACTTTTAGAAAATAGTCTACGCTTGACAAATCAAGAGCAGCTAACAAAACATGACAATCAAAAAAGTGTCACTAAATGCGGGTGGATGCCCTCGTTTTTATTTATCTTTTTTTGATAACTCTGTTAGGAGATGCAGGTAGGCAGGTGCTGAAGAACTCTCGTCTGGTCACAGCCAGAAGAGAACAGCTGAGTCATTCCGTACGAAGCATTTGTCGAGTCAATACACACGAAAAATAGTTGTTGCAATAATATAATTTATGCTATTTACCTGACACCATATTACACCAAAAAAAAAACTTCTATACCCAATTAAACTCTCTCAAATAAATTACTTATACTATTTGTTTAAGTATATCTACTGACTGATTCAAAAATGTATGTACACTATTCCAGTGCTTTCAAACTGTGAAGGAAAACCTCGTGAAGAAACCAGTATATCGTAGAATCTAAAAAGTTCGAAAATATTTGGTTCAAGTGCACGAAAGGAGCCTGTTTGAGGCGCACTTTAAAAAAGGAGAAAAATAACTAAAAGTTTACTTCCTTACACGGTAGTCAGTAGTCGCAAAGGAACCTCATACACTCCTCATGCTAAGTTTTTATCTTAGATTAAACAATACTTGTATTTACGATATTCTGTTATACTAGTATGTAGGTATTATTGCCTAAATAGTACGTTAAAGAATAATCCAGCTGATTATTTTTTTACCTGTGGTAAAACTTTGGCAGATGTTCTGAGGTTTATACAGCCTTAGGTATGTTTGTAATGCGAATGATGTGTAACGGAAGAGATAACTAATTATTATTTATGAGACAGCTTAATCCAGATATGGATGTATTATATGAATTTGAAAAGTTAATATCATGAACATGGTATTTTTAGTTCTACTTTTTGTACGTGTCCATTTCTTTGTTGTATGTAGAGACAGACTCTCATTTGCAGGCCAAACCCTATTATTGTCACTATAAATCAAAGTTGGGAAAATAAAAGCTGATGCAACGATATACCAACACTATTATTTCTTTGAACTAGCGCAAATAATCTTCGTCACAGTCGACATAGTTTGATTTGTGTGTAATTTTCTTGACTTGCGGACCGAAACAGGAATCATGCCTTGCTGCTTGACAGTTGAAAGCCCATCATTATCAGCCAAAAGGTCTAAGCATGGTCTGGAATCATCTTTGTTGACGAAGTACTCCCAAAATATTATACGCTTCACTTCACCAAACAACTTCTGTAAAAATGAACAAAATATTTAGTCGACAAAAATGCCAGTGTTCTCAAACGCACGTCAAGTGCACGAAAGGAGCCTCTTTGAGGCGCACTTAAAATCCTTTCACCACACTTGGTTCGAAAAAATCAGTGACACGATGAGAAGAAGAAGATAATAGTACTATTCTCGTAACTTAAAAAGGGCACTATGAAATCATAAACGATCACCTTATTAACACTCCATGGATTAATATCTACACATACGTTAGTGTAGAAGTAGATTTCTACAACAGGAACTGATATAGCGTTTTTTCTCTAACAGGAGGAATGGGCGAAGATATCCGAGATAATGGCCTCATTCGGCAGCAAGCTGGTCCGAGAGTCCGTGTTCGTCTCTGAGTTGGAGCAGGAGTTTACGTCGCGCCTGGGTCTGAGCTGTTCTGAGTCCAGCCTCAGTCCGTCTGTGGCGTCCAACCTGGGTCTTTGGCTGGCTGGGATCGGCCTTCATGACTATGAGAGTCTGTTCTTGGAAGGGGGTTATGATGACATTGATTTTGTTGTAAGTATTCAATTTATCATCCTAGACTGCGTATGGTATAAGATGTACTTTTTCTAGTTTTTTTGTGCATTTTTAGGTGCCAAGTAATTTATTTAGAATTTTATATTTTTTAATTAAATATGTGTTTTTTTCTGAAGAAATAAATAAAAAAACTGTTGTGTTCTATCTAAATTACTAAGCATTTTAATAATAGTTGTAGATTAAATTAAATTTTGTTACAGAACGGCATACTAGACGAAAACGATCTCCGCGAAATGGGAATAGAAGAAAGCGATAGACAAAAAATTATAGAGTCATCTAAACAATTACCTCTTAAAATAACAGAAATCAGCAATAACCATAACAATAATAATATTAGTAACAAAAACCAAAACGAATCTGTAGATGAATGGCTAAGGCAAATAAATCTAGAACAATATAGTGATACATTTAGAAAGCATTTGTATGTGGACATGGATAGAGTTAGAAGGATCTGGGAAGTAGAACTGACTGCTGTGCTAGAAATCAATAAGGCTGGACATAGGAAAAGGATACTTGCATCTGTCTCTGGAGAACAAAATGGACCTATCAATAACCACATGGAAGATATCAATACTGATCTCAACACTTTGGTGAGTACTTATTACTACGTAATCAATTTATATATCATCTTACTTAGGTACAGCTACTACATTATAATATCTACTAAACTTAGTAATTAACTTTAGCATTCTTTGCCGTTTAGGAATCAAGGTGTTTAGTCCATACAACGTAGGTAATTTTTATAGAATTGTTTTTATTATTTATATTAATCTACCGTTAAAAGTTAGGTATATACCAAAAAGGATTCTGCTAAATAAAAAAGAAATAAAACGAGACACAGGTGCGTGACACCAAAAAGGTATACCTACCAAAGTATTGTCTGCGAATACACATTTGCAAACCAAATTTCTAAAACAGTGCCAGTAGACGTCGTTATTACCATCGAATAGATGTTAACAGAATATGAATAGGCTTTTGATAGAGTAATCGTTACGTATTCTATTGGCTAAGCTCACCACCGTGGTTATATGAACGAATTACGCATATTAAATTAATGGTTTTCCATAATATAAAGTCAACATTGGAAGTTGAAAGTGGTTTCATAGTTTTAAAACTGATTTCACTTTGGGTTGCCGCAAGGGTCATCATTTGGTCATTACTACCAGATGTCGAATATTACCAATATCCTGGTTTCATAAAAGTTTCCGGGAGAAAAAAGGGTCATGAGTTTGAATCCCGCTCGGTTCATATATCTCTTGAGATTTTGTTAAATCTTTGAGCTTCTAATTATTTTAAAAATAAAATTGATTTAATCTTTCATTTGAAATAGTAAACTTCTAGCTATTTCTTGAATCTTACCAATAATTTCATAACTGTTAATTAAGAGTCGTTACATAGTTATTTAGATAAAAATTACCACTATCTCTCAACGAGCCTTGATGAAGCAAATGCGCAATCACAGATAATATCAATGCAGTAAACTGAGCAATCTCCGATCACAAAGCTTGTAAAAAGGATATCCTGCAGTCAGCAGCAAACGACCATTGAGTGAGGAATGAGAGGGTGTTGCTACGATACTCCTGTTGAAGTGCATGGGACAATTGGATGAACATTAGGAATGAAAGATTGAGGGCATGATATAGTTAGGGATAACGTGGCCAATTTGCTATCATATATACCTATGAGAGAAGGTGCACGAGTAAATATATCACTTGCATCTTGCATATAGTCTTAGTTACTCAGGGTGAATGTAGCTTTCCAATGGTATAATAATTTTTGAAATTAGCACAAAAAATTTCGAGTTTATTCATCACAAACATGCACACAAAAAAACAAATTTTTCCTCTTTATAATATCAGTAAAAGTATAGGAGTATAAATAATATAAATATGAAAGTCGTGTTAGTTACACTATTTATAACTCATGAACGGCGGAACCGATTTGGCAGAAAATTAGTGGGGAGGTAGCTTAGAACCGGGAGAAGGACATAGAATACTTTTTATCACGAAAAAGCAACGGGAACGGGGTGTTACGGGAACGGGCGAGCGTAGCCGCGGGCGGCCACTAGTTCATCATAAAGCTTTCATGGTCCATCAGAGTGACCAAGTAAAAAACAATTGAAACTTAATAGGAGTCTAGGATTTACACAACAGGTTTCCTCATAATAATAACGTGCTAAAGAAGTTATAAAAATATTCAACAATATTTTAGAAACAGATTTTATAAAGGACATCATGACTTATATTAAAATAATATACTATCAACATAATCCTTGTGTGAAGTAGGTACCTCTTATGCATTACAATCATTGAATATATTACTCGTAGGATGTCACTTTACCGTAAGTGGAATATCATTTATATCAATATCCATAAATTAAAGTATTAGTATCGAATGAATTGCTATGAATGAGGTTATCGAAATAATGAAATATACTTTTGTCAGATCATTTGAATTTAATACAGTCTTTGCGAGACATAAAGCGGATTATAAGATTGAGGACAAAATAAACTGGAGGATTTCAAAGTATTGGTGTCAATTTAAAATATATGTAATAAACCCATCACACACTATACCTACCTTATAGTATAATCATATTATAATATAAAAATCGCGCACGTTTGCAGTAAGTTTAAAGATAGAGTTGACTTCTCCTCCAGAAATATTTATCAATGGTTTTTTAAATAGGTTTTGTTATTATAGCTAGTAGTCTGTTATGGATAGCTATATTAGAGGATATTAAGTCTCAACATACTAAACATACGTCTTACTAACCGTAAATTGCAGGAACACGTAGGTTTTGACATAAATAGTCGAGACAATTTGTAGTTCCTATGATTACTAGAACTATGTTGACTTATACACAGTCATAGGTTATGATAATTAAACATTTGCAAATTTTGAATTTATTTTAGCCCATTAATATAAATCTAAATCTCTAAGTGCTAAAACGTATAGCTTATTATACTACCTAAATGGCAAAAAAAACTGTAAGTAATATAATAAAAGCCTATTATAAAACTATAGGCTTCTTTACAATTTGCTACTCCTTTATGTAACGTGTTAGAAATATATTTTCTATTCGTTTTCAATAATAAAATCGACGAATATTGCCTATTGCTCTTATCCCTTTTAAAGTGAGCGATATATTTCAAATTAATATAAAGTGGTACTCTTTAACCGTATCAGACATTATCACACCTGGCGGGGCGTTGCCTGGCTACCCCCTAACGCACGTGCGTGTTTATAATTAAGAACTAGATGAGCAATTTAGTAGGGATTAGCCATTTTAATCTTATTGCCATTTTAAGGGGAGACGCCGTTGATTAAGACGACAGTTTTTTATAACAAGTTATTAAAACGTGATGTGCTAATTAACGCCAAAATCTAGCCAAATAGCTCCCGGCATACTCAGCTTTTTGCTGTCTGACAAGGCATTATCTACCATGCCAACCAACGCTGTTCTTAGTACTAAAATTGAACAAAAAAATTTAAGTGCGTATGTTTTTACATTCCATAGTTTTTATTACCTTATATGCAATAAGTACAAACGGCTACCTACTCTTGTAGTTATACGTAGTTTTCATATTCTGTAGAGCTGCATTCAGCCTGTAGCCGTGCATTTTTTTAATTTCACACGTCGCCAACTCTGTATAGGTAATTAGAGCTCAATTCGACGTCTATTCACGGAGCATGCGAGTGGGGCACTTTACTGCGAGGTTTGTTGGTAGGTAAATGCTCTAACCATGAGTGTTGGTTCATATGATTTTGCGAAAATATGATGAAAAGTTTAATAAAAATCTATTTTTTTTTTATTCAGCTAACTGCCTCCTTATGCTCATTGCTTCGTAGGTCACGCACGTAGGGAACGTACCCTACGATGCACTTCCTTGCGTCCATCAACTTGAGGCATACAGATGTTCAGCCTCACGTGCCAGTAATTTCACCGGCACCCACGCCCTTCAAACCGAAACAGCAACGTAACGAACGTACCCTACGATGCACTTCCTTGCGTCCATCAACTTGAGGCATACGTTCAGCCTCACGTGCCAGTAATTTCACCGGCACCCACACCCTACAAACCGAAACAGCAATGCTGCTTCACGGCAGAAATAGGCATGGTGGTAGTACTTCCCCGGACGAGCCCTTCACAAAGAGTTCTACTACTACTACAACACTATAATAACATTATGATAGGCTCTATGGGTATTATTAATAATCCTGGCGTAGCGTTGGACTAGTTAATCCGTGTTTTGTCACATTTGCTCGAGTTGACAATTGCATGTCAATGCAAGAGACAAAACACGGATTAACTAGTCCAACGCTACGCCAGGATTATTAATAACACCCTATGCGTATGACAAGAATCGATGTCTCTTGTGCAATGATTATTGAACAAAACGGTTAAAGTAATAGATGTTTATTATGTACTTGAAAGGAACATTTTTGTTGTAATAATTTTGTTTTATGCTGTCAATCTTCTCACAAAGTGAATCAAGTTCGACATTTACAAATGGTTAGGCGAACTAAAACTAGTCCCCGCAATATCTCCCTCGCCATTCGAAATCATCCTCTCGGAATATCATTCCATTCACTAAAACCTGAATACTGAATGCACATACAATTTTTTATTACCAAATGACACTCGTCAAATCAGATTCACACTGTGCAAACCTTTGTTTATAGTGCCTTAATTAAAATTTTACGCTATCTTGTCATTTTTGTTTTATACCTCTGAGGTGTGAAACTGTTCGAGTGCCTTTTTGTTCAGTTTTTTGTTCGCAACCCTTTCGATTTAATTAGGGGCTCGTTTTATTCATTTGTGTTTTTGTGAACCATTTTTGCGTTTGCATTCACTGCTTGTTTGTTCAAAAATAACGAATCACGTATTGTTCCAGAAGAACAACATCAAACAGCTAAAAGATGAAATCAAAGAAAAGCTCCCGATAAACGAGAACTTGAAACACGTGCCACCTCCCGTGGTCCCGACGCTCATGCCCCCTGGCGGGGAAACCCTGAAGCGGAGTAAGAAGAACCGGCCTGCTCCTCAGCCGCCGAGACCCTCGGATTTGGAGATCAGAGCGCCGTCGGAACTGCTGGTGGGAGTACCAGGGGCGCTGAAGACGCAGTGGAAACATCAACCGTTTGTGCTTGTTACTGGCGCTGTCACTTATGTAGCCAACGTAAGTTGTGATTCTTGTTTTGAACCATCTTAGGTACTATTCATCATTTACCCCAAGATCAATGTGTAAAACTAATTGTAAGTATGTCATACAATTGAAAAACAATGTTTTTTGCTGGAGCAATGTTTAGAAAATCTAACACTTCTCTTTTGAATTTAATTTTTAACAGGTTCTCTCTTCTGTTATTTGAACCCTTAGTCATCTTGTCTCTTTTTCAACAGTATTTAGGATCAACTGTAGTCAAGGAGTTAAAAGGGACAGAATCCACGAAGAAGTCTATTCAAAAGTTGAAGAAAACCACCAAAGAACCGCGGGACTCTCCCGACATTATTCTCTCTATTAGTTATAGAGGCGTCAAGTTCCTCAATACTGTTACTAGGGTAAGTCTCCATGCACTTAAACTACTACTTATATTGATATTGTCTGTAGAATTCTCGTCCAATTTTCAAAAGACTTGCAAGCTACTTTTATTTATCTACGTTCCAAAGAGTTACTCTACTTTAGGTTTATGTTCCGATAATTTCCTAAACGGAGGCGACGTATCATTTTCAAAAATAACATAAAGGATTCTTTGACAACCACCCAAGTGTGCGGAGGGCAAACATCGGAGACAAAGGACCTGACTTGACTACACAGCACCCGACTTTTCCCATCCGACTTTTAATTATGGATCTTTGTTCACACTTGATCGGACGGGTGACCATCGCCTTTGTTTCTTAGGATTGTTTTTTTATTCTTTTCTCATTTTTTGTTAACCCTTCACGGTTAGTTAAGTGGGATAATTAATTTTCGGCTGTTGTGATACCTTTTTTGGATATAAAAAGTATCGATTTGTTGTTCTTATTTTACGGTAGAATTGATTTTACCCTTGAAGGTAAAAACTTTGTTTTTTTCAACGTTTCTTTCTTCAATTATTTTGGGTTGGATAATTTCTTTAACAAATGGTTATTAAATTATTTAAAAAAAATGTTATCTACATCAATCACAATTATCTTTGATCTCAACGTCTACTAGAGTTTAATCAAATATTTTTTTTTTGTACTAGGAGCTAGTTTGCGAGCATGAAATAAGGAACATCCACTGCGCGTGCCAGGACGCCGATGATCTCACACATTTCGCCTACATCACCAAGGACCACACCACTAAAAGTCACTACTGCCATGTCTTCCGAGTTGCTACTATGGTACGTCACAAGTTCTTGTACATTTTCACCCTTTTTCTTTTCTATATTTGCCAATGTTTCTTTGTTATCTATAAAAAATGTAGGTAAAGTAAGATTTTAAAGTCTCAATTTATTTAAATTACAGGATCAAGCGACAGAAGTCATCCTAACCCTAGGCGAAGCTTTCGAAGTAGCTTACCAAATGGCATTACGAGAGCAATCCAACCGCACCAGAGTCACACAGACGCTAGCGAAGACCCCGACACACGATCCCATGACGACTTCTAATAAAGATAAGCCGACAGTCAACCATGGCAGATCACATTCCATCACTGAGATCAAATTGAACGGACATCAGTTGAAGATTGCTCCATTGCCAGCGTCATTGTCCAATGAAGACTTCCAAGCAGCAAGGAGCACTGATGGCACTAGAAGTCCAAGAACACCGCTACTCAAAGCTCCGATAGCGTCTACCGAAGAATTGTGAGAGGTAATGTTAGGTAGAATGTATTAAAACTTCGATGTGAGTGATTGGTTAAAATCGGAAATGTTTTGAAAATAATTATTTCAGTCATTATGCAGTTATTATGAAGTGAGACACAGAGGCCTATGAAAGTCTTCCTGATTGAGTGATTCTTCCGATAGTATGCGTAAATACTTGGTTTAAGAGTTGAATGAAAAATGTTAATTGATATTCTCGAATCTTTAGCGACATTGACGATATTTAACCTAAATTTTAATAATGCTCTGAGTGTTTAGTTATAAAATGTTTTAAGGGCCACGTGGATAAGGCCCATTTTGATGTTAAAACTATTATCATTACGATTTCGACACTGCTTTTGAAAACCATAAACCTATTTATATGAAATGTATGATATTAGACAAATAAACGGTTTTACTATTGAATAGTAAAATTTTAGGGGCTGTTATATTTATAGTAGGTTTTTAATGATTGTATATTTTTGTTTCCTTGTAGTGTTTACGTGTGATATTAATACCTTCTGAATTACTGATTGAGTCTAATATGTTTCATCGATTTAATGAAGACAGATTAGACTCAGATAAGTGTATCTGGTATACTGTAACAGAATGATGTATAATTTGTATCTCATTAACTCTTAAATTTTGATAGAAGTGTTCAATAGCTTTTGTGCTATCATGCAATATATTATAAGCAGCTGAAATAAACCCGTTGGTCCAACTATGCGTCGAATTAAACAGATATTCAATAAAATATTATCGAAATATAACTTTTATGACATAATAATAAATTATATAAAATTATCTGCATCTAGTAAGCTTTAGATTTTTTTGCGCATTTTGGACGTTATTGAATAGGCCTAAAATATTATAATCTCGATATTAGATATATTAGACTTAAATTAAGTGCGTTACCAGTTATTCGGTGTCGTATATGAATATTGTTAGGTATAGCTGTTTCAATAAAGTACATTAAACAGAATATAGTAAGTCAATGTCACATACGATATTAGAAGCAAAATTTTCTCAAACGTATAGTACAGAAAACATATCAACTGATGTTAAAACATATTGTTAAATGGCTAATTTAACCAGTTTAAACTGATACAAATTTGTTGAAAGAATAATTTGTTAAATTAGTCAAAGTACGTAAGTAATTTTTAAAATTATACTTAATTGAGCTTCCGATATTACTTTGCCTGTAGAAATAATTATTAAATTGAATACAATAACTCTGTCTTAGACAAAATAAGTTTCGAAATATATTTCGACGTTTTTTTCAATTATGGCAACATTTTGCTCAAGCCTGTGGCGTTTTATTGTATTCTGAAACGTTTGTTACTGCTCTGTGTATCCAAATTACTTTTATTGGCCGTGCGTTTTTTCAAGTCTGATTTGATTAATTTGAGATTTCTTGTAATCCTTGTGATATAATTTGAAAAAGTAAAGTATTCAAATTATTTTTTGTTTCTTTTATTTTTACCATTCAATGTCTTGTTGCTTGTTATTACATATTATTATGTATGTTTGTTTATATGTCACAGCTTTTTATATGAGATGTTACTGTTATTGATAACTTAAACATTTTATCACTATAATAACGATGTTAATGATATTATATTATATAAGTATTATGTATAACGTTTGTTCGTAGGATATAAAATAAAATATTATATAAATATATTGTGCCAAATACTATTACAGGTGATACGCGAATATACAAACCCCAATAATAAATTATATCCGTTTTGATATTGCTCATTTGAACACCAATTTTATAGTCAGATTATTGATTTTATACAAAATCATTAGAATTGATTGGTGAATATATTTCGTCGTCCATTTTATATTTAGAGTTAAATAGAAATATGATTTTAAAATGGAACTAATAATTGCTCATTGATTTTCTGTAGCGTTGCTAGAATTCTATACCATTTCCCAAGATGAAAATTTAGCTTCAAACCACCAAATTAAAATATTAAAATTAACAAAATCATTCATGATGGCATATCTATCATAAATCGTTGCTTGTACACTCAATGGCACTTATTAAAATACCGAAATATTTATAAATACTCTTCTTACACTCGCGTGAAATGCTGAAAAAGATAGCATATTAGAGATAATGGCATGTATACCAAAGATAATAATTATAATATCTTAGCTGTGTAAATTGCACTAATATTATTGGATAAGCGAGAAGAGTCTCGGATGTAAGTTCATAAATGACCTACTAGTAGTTTCTTTTTAAAATATACGAATTTGGTTTTCAAACGATTTTTTTCGATGCAGTGGACATCGAGTATGGCATATCAAAGAAGAAAAATACGGGAATTTTCTTTAAGAAATAAAGAATCTATTGCATTATAAAACTTGATTTTGAAACTAGGGCTTAGAGTTAAATAAATTCACTGCCGAAAGATATATAAAAGTTTTATAATACTTTTATAGTTTTGTATTTTGATGTTTGGCGAATTAGTTCCCTGGATTTGAACTGCCCGAAATATTATTAAATAATATACATATTATATAATATTTATGACTTATAATTACTTATTATATTTATTATAAAAACCTATCTTATTGTGCTTTAACTTGCTTATGTACCTTCTTGTTATTAGATGAGATATTCTGCTTTAAACTACCTAATACTCCCAAAGTCCTAAATACCTATATTGTTATATCTGTAGGCGATATTGGTTGTGTATCTTTATTTATATGTAGTGCTAGCCTAAAAAGTAGAAAATATCCGAATATTATTGTAAATATATACTTATTCATACTTATATAACGTATATTCAAGATTCAATAAACAGTGACCTACACCAATT
This sequence comes from Thera britannica, assembly GCA_939531255.2. NCBI lineage: Eukaryota > Metazoa > Arthropoda > Insecta > Lepidoptera > Geometridae > Thera > Thera britannica. Next base: position 15,107,667 of record OW618043.2, on the reverse strand, counting down.
TTGATGTCTTATTGAACATCGGTCCCCAAAATTTCGTAAAAAAATGTGAGTTGTAGGAGTACCTAAGGAGGTATAATTTATTTATTAAAAAATTAGGACCTCTTTAATACATCAAAGGACATGTCCGATTATCAACTATACCCACCATAGGACTAGCAGACGCACGGCCGGTCGGCTGTTTTTCCTGACCACTAAAATCTGGACCTCTTCAAGGCACTTGCCTATTCACTTGAATAGGTTTCTTCTAGATTATTCTGCTCCATCGGTTCTTCCTTCTCCATCGGTTACACCGTCGCGCGTCGCTTACCACCAGGGGAGATTGTAGCCACATGATGGCCAATAAAAAGGCATATATCCGATAACGCATCGGTCAGCGCAGCCCCGTACCAAGGGGAAGGTCGAAGGTTGAAATTCCTCTCGGCTCTTAACTTTTTGGACATTATAAAAATCTTTGTGATTTCCTTAAGTAAACACTATAAAATCAATAAAAAGTTATGAAAAAGCAAAGTGACATCTCTCGTCGATTCAACTGAATGCAAGTTCGGTTATTGAGCAGGTATAAGTACTCGTAGTTGACTGTAACGTCAAACATGTAGATGGAGCCACGGTAGCGTTAGTGCCAAACAGCCCCTAAGAGTTATTCGTCGAGTGTGATTATGATCCGATAGCGCAGCGCAGCCCCGTACCAAGAGGAAGGTTTCGGGTTCAAGTCCTGCTCGGCTCTTTACTTTTGGAACATTATAAAAATCTTTGCAAGGTAAAATTGATAATCGATGGGCACAACTATCTGCGTGTTTGCTAAGGTGAGTAATGTAGGCGACTAAAACCCACGGCTGAGTGCATGTTGCATATAACTCGTGTGTTATTGAAAAAGCAAGAGTCTAGGCAGGAGCTTTAGCTTAGCACGAGTCTTTAGCTTAGCACGAGTCTTTACCGGCTGGTTCTATAATATATATGAGAAGGTAACACAGTATTCTGCTAAGAAAGTGTTCTGTTTCCAAGACAGACCACAAACTCAGGTCTTCAGCTCCAGTGCTTCCCAGCTGCATCGCAGATCGTCGCCCCATCTTTCCTGAGGGCGTCCTACACCACGCTAAATCTAACAAAATACTTTTGGAAATCGTACCATCAAAGCACGACCACGCAGGGTGTATGCACAAATGTGACATTATAAAATGAAAAAAAGTAAGTACTTTTTCAAATGTTTTAAATCGTTTACTTTGGGCTCTTAAATGTTTATACCTGTTATACCTGTTTATACCTCAAAGATACGAAAGAAACAAAATGCTACTACTAATCCCGGCGCATGAACCCCCTAAGTGGGTCTTGTCCTCCGACACAATGGAACGCCACCGGTCTCTCTCCTCCGCCACCTCAAAAAATGCTAGTTTTCATTTATTTACTATTGATGTTGCCCGTACTTCCTAATCACCAATAAATAACTCATTCACAAGCTAATGACGAAACCTAATAATAAATCCACGGTCACTTAGGTAGCTATCAGGACCACAAGTATCCGTTTAATTTTCAAAAGCAGCCATGACCCACTCAGGGTAACATCATGGAATAAATTAACAAACACAACAATGGCACGGATTAGTTCGAAGTAGCTAGTTAATCCAAAACTGTGTTAGAACATACTTAGAGAGAGTTTTGGCCTAGTACCTACTAATTATCAAGCAAATAAGTAGGTATTTTGAATCCAAAATAACCTCGTGACTATATGTTTTTATTATTTTAACCTACAATGTCCCACTGCTGGGCAAAAGCCTCTCCCAAAATTCTCCCACCATCCCGATCTTTGCGACTTCCCACCAATAAGAATAAGAATAAGAACTTCGTATCAGTTCATGACCATAATTTTTTTTTTATTTGAGTGTATCAATATTATTAGTATTGTATTTTTATTTTATCACCGCGTGGAACTGGTACCTAGACTTACCTAGCTTTAAGACGTTTTAAAGTGATTCTTGGGACATAACTGGTTAAATACATTTTTGACTTTGACTTTAACACCATCCGCAAAAAAAGACCTGATATTCTGAAATCCGGCTGCTTGTAGTCCACTGGATAAAAAACGTTCTAATTATTTCAGCACCATTAGGCCAGCCGAAAAAAGGCTGAGTTTTAAGCGTCATTTATTAATCTCTTGGTCCATTAGACGTAATGGATGGATCGACACTGATCCTGGATACCAGCTTAGTAACTTAATGGTTTAGCTCCTAGATAGGATGAAGTACCAGCTTGAGAATAGATGGTCGTGGTCATTGTTACGTGTCCTTTTATAACAAAAACAATGTTGTACAGGTTCTGAGTTGAAATATGTAGTACCTGAAAATAAAGTAGTCATGTTTTTTATATTGATCCGGAAAATTGGCCGCGTTGGTCCCGAAATAAAAAAATATTATTAAATATTGTGCATAGCCCTTACAACACTATTTAGCTCCAAATTAAGCAGAGCTTACTAAGGGAACCAAATAGTTTTTTGTAAACACATAATATTTAGAATATAATGTAACACCCAGACAAAGAAGAAACGTCTGCATTCACCTCGAAAATATTTGTTCTCGGTGGGGATCGAACCCACAACCTACGACACAGTAGGCTTCGCTACTACTAACTGAGCTGAGAGAGCAGTTACATGGAGATAGATTCAGGTAAATATAATAATTATGTGAATGTCATAGAGGAAGATGCCAGGAGATGGCCGGTGGCATATCCTGAAAGAGATACCAACTAAGCAAAGCACAAATCACCTACCAAGTGTGGCAAATATTGATGTTAGCAATCACTGCTAGAATATATTGTATCCCAAAAGACAAATTGAAAAGATTCGAACACACGATCTCTGTACTCCATAGAATTAAAAAAGATTCCTAAATCTTTATTACAGAGCACAGTAAACACCACCTTAAAATGTATTTGACATGCAAACCCTATTTTAAAATTCTCTCAGTCTATTTAACGCTTGAAAATTTTCCAGCCCAGATCCTCCCCCCAGGAAACCTATTCCACGGCTATCTAAAAGTAATTTCCAATCATGCAACTAGTCTGCAATATTTCCGTGTGGCAAAGCGGCAAATTTCTCATCAGCAGCGATTGGCGTTGGCTCGTGTGATCGCTTCGATCGTCGGAACATAATTGGAGACTATGTAGCTATATTTTTAAAGTCTTGCAAAGTTTTGATATAGAAAATAGGGATGGAAAGTTTGGGTGGTGATGGCTGTGACACAGTTTTTAACTCTTTCGATCGAAAAGTGGGGTGTTATACCTAAGCGGCTTTTAAGGCAGGCTTTACTGTGTGTGTTTGTTTGTCTGCTGTGAAACGAATGCAAGTTCGGTTCGAAATTCAAGGCGGTGATATTTTATAAGACAATTGATTCTTAGTGGTGAGATGGCTTAAAAGATATTTGGTAGAATTCTTTGCTGTCCGTTTCCATGTATAGTGGTGGAATGAAAATGTTTGTCGATTTTCAACTAGATTTGTTCAACGTATCACGATCACATACTACCTTTTGAAACTGAATAGACAGAATACACCGATAAGTTGACGTCACAAATTATGTCAAAATGTGTTCGTGATCAAGGCACTGGTGCAAGCGAAAACCGACTCTAAGTTGACGAACATTTTCATACCGCGACTGTACAACATGTGGGTCACCGTCGTGAATTTTAAATTTTGCATTTTGCTCAATAAAATTAAATGATGACATCTAATAAATAAATATCGTCAATCCACACTTGTACTATAAGAACCAAAAAGCTGATATAACACTTGTGAAACAAACATCTGTGTTCACCACACAATATGTTATGGACGGGACAGAAGGCAGAGCTACTGGTCTGAGAGGTCATTTTTGTTGGCTGTTTTTTTAGTTTTTTTTCGATATTTTGATGTTTAAAAGATTTGTAGTTGATTATGATATTAAACAAAGTTAATTAAGATTCACGTTGAGAGTCGTCATGTCACGCCACACGTCGTGTTAATAACGCGCACGCAACTCCCATAATTAGCAGGTAATTACTGCTGTGGACATGTTTCTGGGAAATTAGCTAAGATTAGATTTAAGTAGATAATGAACATTTATAATGTTTGAAAGTGGCGCCAGTGAATGAAAAGATGAGAAGCAATAGGTTAGCATGGTACGGGCATGTCATGCGAAGGGAAGAATGTCATGTAACGAGAAGAGTGCTAAATATGAATGTGGATGGTTATAGAAGTAGAGGTAGGCCAAAGAAAAGATGGATGGATTGTGTGAAGGATGACATGAGTAAGAAAGGAGTGACTGTTGAAATGACGGCTAATAGAGGAGAGTGGAGAACGAAAACCTGTTGTGCCGACCCTACATAAAGTGGGACAAGGACAAGAGAATGATGATGATGATGATAATGAACATTTATAAATTTGACATCTTTTTAACAAGAATTTTATGCAATAAATACTTTGACTGTGGCCATAATGTTGTTGGTTAGTCCCACAAATGCCACGTCCATACAAATAACAAATCCAAATTTTCATACATTGAGTCCCAGCTAATGACGTATTTCCCGGTCTAGTATCATTTAAAAAAAAAAAAATTTATTCACATAGGTATTTATATGTATGTATGTATATAGATATTCGTACAATTGTTTTTGTTATAATATCTCAAAATAAATTCCATAACCACAACTATAACTAGGCCAACAACCCTTTGTCGGATTTTTTTTTTTTACTTTCTATTCAATAGAGCTACCAAGACATATTTTTTACGCCCGAAAAAATCATACCTACAAGTTACGTAGACTTGCGTAGAAGTCTACGCCGTAGATGTAGCGAGCGACAAGCGAGCGTGAACGAACGAGCGATTAAATAGTACCTAATTATGTAACAACAAGAGATGGAGTGATGACATCGCGCAAGTAGCCGGGAAACTATGGCTAAGGAAGGCAAGAGAACGAACAGAATGGAAGCTCTCGGAGGAGGCTTTCACCGCCACAGGCGGCATTTACACATAGTTTTTTTTTATTATATAATTAACAGTACCTAGGTTAAGTTTTTCTTTGTGTAAGTAAATAAAGCTCTTTTTATTTTATTTTTTATTTTTATTTAATTATGTAACATCTTATTAACCTAATTTTATTAGAACATAATAATTTATTTATTTCACAAATCACTTTACAAAATAAATACTAGTTGTATAAATACATAAAATTAAAACTACGTGTAATGCAGATTTTTTCTTTACGTAAAAATCTCAAGATTTTTACGTTTTAGCTCTAAAGATTAAATAGAAAAGTAAAGTGTAATTAGAAGTCATGTCACCGAAATGATGAGCACCCTACTTCATAAAGTCACGTATTGAGGTCGGCATTACTGTAATTAAGTATATTGCGACATGAGGGATGTGGGTGGGGGAGGGAAATGGGGGTGGGGGTGGCTCTTTGACTTCGCATCTTCAAATCGTTTTAACTATTTAGGGTTTCGTTATAAAATTTTGTGAAATTACCTTAATTTAACTTCTTTCGTCTTAAATTTATACGTTTTAATTATAATTGATCATATATTACTAATTAGTGAGTACCTTAACACTTACCATGCTTACTTTTTTGTGTCTTTTTTTTATTTCTAAGTCCTAAGTTTTTTTCTTTTCGTCTTAGAAAACTGTGTTTTTTTTATACAACTCCTTGATGGAACAAGCGATGTTATGTGGTAACCATCGCCTATAACAAAGCATTGACTCGTATGTCACGCACCCTACGATGCATTTCCCTGCGTCCATCAACTTGAAGCATACAGATGTTCAGCCTCACCCTTCTAACCGAAATACAGCAATACTGCTTCACGGCAGAAATAAGCATGGTGGTAGTACTTCCCCAGTCGAGCCCTTCACAAAGGGGTATAATAGATTTTATTTTCAGATATAATACATTTATTTATTTTCATAAGCGTCTCTACTAGATTTGTAATTAAGAGAAAACCTTTTGAAAGATAAAAAAACACAACTTAAAATTACTAAAATTGTACACACAGCTAAGTAAAAGAATGATAAAACCCGATTTAACTAAGAGTAAATATTCCGTTTGGAATTACAGCAGTTTTGAAGATCACTGCAAAAACATAAAAACTGTCTGAAACCTTAATATAGTATGTATTAATATTGATTCCTTACTTATACAAGAACCCCCTAAGGTTACCCTCCCCCCTTCTATATAAGAAACCCCTGAGATTCTCCGCACGTAGGTATCTATAATTTCCGATTTGCGGGTAAAAAATCATTGTCCCCGCTTCACGCGGGCTGGCTCCCAATGCCGCTATTGTTACCAGATTAAATTATATTTCTGGAATATACCAGAGCCTGTCGCCGAGGAAATTGTTTATGCGACCACTGAAAGTGCAGACGTAGGCATCTCACTCAAAGCCTAAGCAAAGCTTGTACTGGGAGTTGTATGAGAACTAAATAGCTGAAAAGATGACTTTTTATTTGTCCCAAAAACACGCAAGTACCTATAGCACAACTCATCAAGAAAAAGGCAACAGAAAAAAAGGATTGTATGGTTTTAAGAAACCACGGCAAAAATGAAACTTTATTCACATTATAGACATTTAACTAAAAATTTTCGGAATAATATACACTACACGGTCAGCTGATGCGAATTATAGGCGCCGCCATATTGACCTCGGCTGCACTGACAAGCGCCTTTGATCTCTCCGCGGCCGACCGTCACGGCTGCGGAGTAGGGATAAAATGGCATGGCGGTTACCGTAGCCTATGGATTGACGCTTTTTTTTTTTTTTTGATTGACGCTTGCAACAGCTCACTTTGTTTATCATGACCATGACGACCTACATTTTCCAGGACAAGAAGAAGAAAAGGCAATATTTTTCAAGGAAAGGCAGGGAAAGAGTGAAAATGCGTCTTGTAGACCATTCAACACAAAACACTGAATACATTATTTTACATTGAAGAGCGGTTGAACACTTTAAACCAGTTTTCCTTGTATAACAAAAATTGCAAGTCCACAGTTATTGAACTCACGGTCGGAAGGGCTGGTTAAGAAGAAATGAGGTTCTGATTTCTTGTGGGTGGATGATTTGATCTCGATTCTTTTCATGGTACAGTGGTCATTATTTCTTCACGTATGGCTTAGATGAAGTTTCGTTTTTCTATTATATTCGGATAAGTAGAACTACCACAAGCTCTATCTGACTCTGTCTCTGGCCTTGAGTCTGTGTGAGTGCTCACCAGTGTGTGCGACATTACGAGATAGGATTTATTTATTCAACACTCACACAGCCTCAAAACCAGAGCCAGACAGAGCTTGTGGTAGACCTTAAGGTAATTCTTTTCCATTGTATTTATATCAATTTGGGCCTATTTCTTATTGGACCGGCGCCTCTCAGCTCTGCCTTCTGCGCCGTAGGTTACCGAGAACAAATATTTGTGTGATGAACACGGATGTTTGTTCTGCCTTGCAAATAAATTTAAATAAAATCAACTCATACGGTTGCTTAATCACATGGAATGCGAATTTTCAAAAATCATTTCAAGCAATAATAGTTTTGCTTGAATGAATTGCTCCGTTATTAATACAGATAACTTTATGGTTTCAAGTCTCAAAAAGCCACAAACATACAAACTAACATTAATCAGATGAAACTTCTCGAATGGCAAGTCGCTTCAATACTTTATATGGAGTAAATCAAAATGGCAAGCGTGAGCGTGCCTGCGGCGCGGAAGTCGTCACGTTCGCGCCTCGTTCGCGTCGCTGCACTCATACCATTTGATTTCACAAGTATTCATACAAAGATGATGATACCTTTCATAAAAAATAAAAAAAAACAAAATGTATTTATTCAAAAAATTACAGTGACAATTAGAGAGTTGGTATCTCTTCATTTAAGTTGTTGAACCTGTATTAGAAGAGATTCCCTCTTTTCTGTGGCTCAACATTATATATATAATACAACAACATTATAAATATATATATAATCTACGAAAGTATGATCACGTCAGCGAGTTTCGGGCTAAACTCAAATGGTTGCCCATTCGTGAGCGTAGGAATCTGCGAATCATGTGTTTGCTCTTCTCTGTTCTTAATGATCCGCACACCCCTAGCTACTTAAAGAACCGTTTTAAATTTTTAACCGATACACACGACAGACAGCTTAGGTCTGCCAATAATCTTTGCCTGTCTACCCCACTTCACCACACCTCATGTATGTCCAACTCTTTTTCAGTAGTGGCGGTTAAGCTCTGGAATAAACTGCCGCTATCTATTAAACAAGCTGAGTCCAGAGATTCGTTCAAGAGATTGGTACGAGAGCATCTTCTCAACAACCTAAAATAAACTGCTTCACACCTATCTAGAATAATTTTGCTACCTACACTATTTAGTTACAAATTTACAATATAATAAGTATGTTTATTACTATTATTTATAACTGTTATATATTATGTATTTTATTTAAGTTGTTATAATTATTATTATATTATGTATTTTATTTAAGCAATTATAATAGTTTCACACCTATTAATTAATAGTATTAATCGTAAAAATCACGCCACACCATCTTTCTGCACGCCCAGGAAGACTGGCAGACAATGCTATTAGCATTAAGTCCTCCTAGCACTAAATTTGTGTGAAAGTTTTAAATAAATAAATAAATAAATAAACATTGCCTTGTAATTTAATTTAAGTTATACGTTATATATAAATAGGTATTAGGTAACGACCTAATTTTAATAATAAGTATTTAACAAAAAAAAGACATTTAATTTAAACTGTTTTTATGCTGCCGCTAAGCCACTCGTGCTCTATATTTTTTTATACAAAACGTATAATATTTTTTAATGAAAAGTACTTTACATTATAGTAAACCAGAGAGTCTCAAATAAAACGTGCAACCGGAAGGTATGGCTGAGCTTGAACTTGGAGCAGTTGAGCTATCTTTAAATCGTTTGTCTGCAGTATAGTTTTATCTTATCTTATAGTCAACAGTTTCGTGTGTATTTTGTACATTTTGTAAATATTTTTTTTTTTAAATATTAGTTTTTTTGTGTAAATTATATTAGTAGCGCAGTAACACTTTATTTTCTTTAGCTGGGAACTGAATCTTTCAAAATTAAAAACCAAAATATATTTTTTTGGAAACAAGGAACAAGGTTATACAAAAATGATACTGACTGCAGGAGTATAAACTGTGTCGCAGTGTGTGTGAGGTTGTGAGTGTGATTGTAGTAATAATTATTGCATCTGCTCTATGTAGGTATAGTATAAGGTATGCCACATACGCCGGAGGTATCAAACGCGTCAGTCAGGATCAGCGGAAGGCTTTCACGCGTCACCGCGCATGCGGTTAGACGCTCCAACTGTAGCGTCTTCTAGACGGTTCTTGGTAGTTTGTTGATAAGATAAGTAGCAACTTGGGAGAACTTGCTTTAAGTCTTGAATGGGGTAGTTTCGATAAAGTTAAGTGAAATAGGTTGGTTTTTTGGTTTTAGTTTAACCAAATACCTACTATCAAATGGATTATTTATTATGAAAATTTTATCTAGTCCTTCTTCTTCTTATCGTGTCACTGGTTCCTTCGAACCAGTACGTGGGGTGAAAGAATTTTAAGCGTATCTTATTAATAAAAATCAGTTTTGTTTTTTAAAATCTATAGGGAGACATTTTTATGATAAATTTTAAAAGTTTTCGTTTATATACTCCGTACAAAACCTTATTGAAAAAAAATATTTCTAAATTAAAAAATACTGTAGTCACATACGTATCTCTTATTACTTTTTGTGTGTTTAATAAATTATTGTCATAACAAACGCAACTAAACAGAACAACAATTAGCATCCCAATATTATAAAGCCAAACAATACGCGACAACGTCTGGAAATCTCTCAATCCTTTAACAAATCTTCATAATTCGATCAGAAGCCTCCCAGGCGTGCAAGCCAGCAGCCGGGAAATGCCGATCGTAGACATCGTAGAGCGTCTACGCCGTAGCATCTCGTAGAGGTGTAGTCAACTGCGCTAAATGTGGAAATATCTTGTTCGTAATATCGTATTTCGATAAACTTGTTCGTAAATATTTGAAGCACCCAAACCGTTGCTTTCGTTGGTCACCGTTCGAGAACCTTTATTCCCCAACGGTTGCCGGTTATTCAAGTACGCACTCGCAAATCTCCAAAATCATCATAAATCGCATTCCCCCGGCAATATAATACAGAGTTCCTAATTATTATCGGAATATGCAAACTTAGTTGTCTCTTATTTTGTTAATTCCGACCTTTCCAGCAGCGTCTCATTCGCGGCCGAAATAATTAGAATTTCAGATTGGAATTTTCAATGTACACTCTACCACACAACCATGTGTCTTTCCCATTCAAAATACATGAGTGGATCGTAGAGTGTATTTCGTATTTCAATATAAAATTAAAACGTCGAAGAACCGCACAAAAATATCGGTGGCAAATTTAGAGAGAAAAGTGTATATTTATTTGTTTTTAACTACACAAAAAAATAATTTGAAATAAGATTTTAATGTCAAAACGTAAAAATAACTGATGCATAGCTAAATTGTATGGTAAACGTATGGTATACCTAAAAACACATCATTTTGCCCACCATCAAATTGACAAAATCCAAAATGAAATCTATGAAATCATTTAATTTCAATGGGAAATTTATTACAAATAGTAACCTTTTAAAATCTCTTAAACATCTCATCAGTCAAAGGTGTGGGTGCCGGTGAAATTACTGGCACGTGAGGCTGAACATCTGTGTGCCTCTATTTGATGGACGTATGGCAGTGCAATACTTTGTCATAAGTGATGGTTAATACAGGTGGGTCTTAATTATGATTCTTCCTTCATCATATTGTACAAAATACCATCACAGGTTTTTATGTTCGACTGTACCTTGTAATATGCGAGGTTAATGAAATTTAAATATTGTTTTATGAATTTCCCTATATTTAAGTTAAAATTCTTGTTATTTTCGGGGAGCTTTAATAATATTTTGGTGTAAGAACCAAATATATATTCTCATAAATTAATAATTTTTGTGATTTTACAATCTTTATGATCAAAAAAGTAGAAGATATAAAAAGTTTCTTAGAAGATAAAAAGGGTTTACCATTTGAAGTTTTTGTAGAGCTGAAAGGCCAGTCAATCAAAATGTTTTTTAATTTACAATCAGTACCAATCATGTTTTTCTACAAGTACCCTCAATCACTAAAATCTATTTAGCATTATGTTTGAAAATCAATTTCGATTTATTTTCGCCCTTTCAAAGACAATGGCTACACCATGAATCTCAATGGCGCTGCGTTTGATAGACGCTGATTAATGTCTATCTGCTGGATAAAAAAGTTTGTGTTTCAGTGGAATGCTGCGGACAGGGAAAACCGTTGAGGCCCGTTGACTTTTATTAAAACTCCATGTTCTTTATTTTTCTTTTTGTTTTATTCTGTAGCAATGCACCTGTGATTTTGTTTCACTTTTTTATTTTCTAGTCTAGTTGGTTTTTTAACGTGCGCTGTTCTACTACTAGGCGAAGGTTTCCCCCAAAATCTTCTAACACGATTTTTGGCGACTTTTCACCAATCCTTCTCCAGAAATGGTGAAAGGATTTTAAGCGCGCCTCAAAGCGGCTTCTTTCGTGCACTTGACACATATTTTCGAGTTTTATTATGCTTAGTCGCGTGGATATTTAGATTTGCCTTATTTTAATAAATATGTTATTGAATTTGAATATGACCTGCAGGCCAATCATGTAACTTTTGTTGCAGTGGTTTCATTCAAAATCTTGAAACTGTACATTTTCGAACTAATACGTGATCGCAACAACACAAATTGACAGTTTCAATAAAATTTTGATTGAAACCATTACAACAAAAGTTACATGATCGGCCTGCTGCTCTAAAATAAAAACTGTTTATATTTATTATGTTCCGGTTCTCTACATATTTTGTGTTCCAGCGACGTTTGATTTCAGTGACATCTGGCGGAAGTAATGGATTTTTTCAGTTAGCTGAAGGTGAAAATTTAATCTGTGATGATAAGTGACGACCGAACATTTCAACATTCTTTATGCGTTTAATTTCATAATATTAATTTGCGTTATAGAAAATAATTTAAAAATATATTGGATACAAAATATTCAGAAAATGTTCTTCAATATTTTACGTAAAACCTCTTGTCTGTATAAAAATTACTTCAGGGAGTTTTTTTTGTGTGTATTTGAAACCATTCAGAGATGATCAAGAAATATTACGCAGAATGAAAAAAAAAGTAAGTAAAGAATGCTTAGACAATCTAACCTAAAAGAATGGGGTGAAGGAACCATGTGGGGTGGTGCAATTGTTGTGGTACATTCATAAGTAGTCACAAGCGTAACATCAGATGTGTTATTCGCTTGTTAAACATTTAATTCTAATTTATTTAATTGAAACAGAGCCTGTTTAAAAAATGAATTCAGTAAAATATAGCGTTTCGTTCCATTACTTAAGTAAAAGACATCATGTAGCTATAAATATGTACTTATACAACAGAAGGCACAAAGTTACCTTGCAGCAATCTATGTCATTTGCGTCACATGCCGCAGTGTGTGGCATCTTGCAAACTGCCAAGAGGCGGAGTGAAGGAATGTCGGCAAATGGGACTATTCTCAAGCAAAAATATATTTCATAGTTCTGTCAAGCTCTTCTTAATTCAAAATGTTGAAGTAAATTTCGATAAACAAAGCTTACTTTGAGAAGACTCCTTTGCTGTAAAGCAAAGTGCGGTCTATGAATCTGGGCCTTAGATCTGGCCGTCGATTCCAGCAACACAAATCACTCAAGCGATCGCGTAAATTGATGTGAGTTATCAAGTTTTGATTGTAAAATTTGAAAATGGAACGCAGATTCAGTGATTACTCATTCGAACCGTGTTGCTGAAATCGACGCACTGATCTGCGCAAGGCTAGATGACTTGCCTACTAGACTAGACTGATTGTGTTATTTTAATAACTCACTGATACATGACAAACGTGACGACTTTGACGAAGTTGTACGTTCATTACTTAGTAAGAAAATTTTATAAATCGTCATATAAATTGGTTGAGACAAAATTGAGATCTAAAAACAACACCAGATAAGAATTGATTCGTTTGTAAGCTTCATGGGGAAAACCTTTCTGTCCTACTTTGTTTATTCATTCAGAGTTTTGGCAAGAATAAAAAACTAAGGTTAAAAATGTTACTTCTTGAGGTAGCGAAAAGACGGTAAAAAAATAATGCACATAATTTAAATGAATGAGCGTATTAGAGTGTGCTTATACTCGTAACTTAACTTATAGGTAGATTATGAAATCGAATGTCGAACTCTTTTCTCGTGTGTTTCATCGATAGTCCCCCATTGTAAAGTTCAGTTAAGTTCCACAAGGACTGGTACGCGTCCTAACCGCCTGAGTGCCTCTAACTGCTGTTTGATGAGTTCTTGTTGGTGGACTTGGGGAATTTCTGATAAAGCTGTGAAATATTACGTTAATAGATTTAAGACACGCTTGGTTTAACTGCTCAAACAAACTTAAAGTCTAGTCAAGTCTAGTCGTAAGTTAGTTCTAGCAAAGAAAGTAATAAAACACAATTATTTAGAATAGTGTTGGGGTTGTTCTATTTACACACAAATTGATTTTACCATTTATGAGCGATGAGAGCATAACTATGTTATGTTGAAGAAAATGCAAATTAATTTTACGAATGGAAACGAATATTATTTATTGATAACTAAAGCGAGTACTAAGGCTGTGAGTACTCTAAGGCGTCAGTTTTTTGTCCATTCTTACAAAATTACAATAAATATTTAAAACATAAATAATTTAAGCTGTGTGCTTCGTCGTCGCCTCAAAAATAAATAAAGATAACTATATAAGAAAAGTATGAGTGCAGTTATATTGAAAAATCATGCATTCCACTGTATTCTTCATACCCTTGGGCACAGACACCTTCAAATCGTTATTATTCACCGAGTAGAAATAAATAAAAAAAAGACACGTTGTGTCAACCCCACATAAGTGGAATAAAGGCAAGAAGTAGAAGAAGAAGAAGAAATAACGATTTACTAGCGAAATTTCCTTCAACAGCCGGCACTCACATTCCTTAAGTTACTCAAGCAATCTCTGTCTCAACTCATGCGCACGGAGCGTTTCAGCTTCAGTGCCAATGAGGGTCTCGCAGACCTCTATAAAAGCGAGCCTTGCTCGGATCTGGGATCAGTGAAATTTCAGTTTTTGAGATGTGTGGGTTATTTGAGACTGAGATCAGAAAAAATCGTGATTCCATGATGTGAGTTTTTATGGAATACTGTATTTATTTAATAGAAAATATCAAATTTGAAGTTATAAGGAGGTTTAGTGTTGATGATGTGATAAAACTACTGCGGGTCAAATCAATATCAAATTAAGGCGAATAATATTTATTTGTCTAAGTATACTTACAACAGTTAACTACATGTAACTTAAGACAACATGTGGAGTCAGTTTTTCATTTTAGGGTAGTCAAAGTTATTTAAAATATTTGCCCATCTATAAATGAAGTAATTCTTTAAATATGAATATCTCCATCTCTTTTTTTTTGCTTGTAAAAACTAGGATTGACATTTTTAAATTGATGATGTTGCGTCAATGATGTTGATGCGTTACTTAGTTGATGGCAAAATTGAAGTATGGTAAGTATTTTCAGTTTCAAATGTAACCCATATTTTCATTGAAAATCACAAACAAAATAACATTTACAAAAAGCACACAAAACTTACCTACATCAAATCCGCGCATTTACATAAATACGACTATAAAAACTTTTATACGTCCGAAATTGGGATCGGATTGGTATACGGATTGCGTAGAATAGAGGTGGAGGTAGAATAGAGGCTATTCATTTCACCGAAGTCACGTAGGGTAATGTATATTCTAATATATTTGCCGGGAACGACTTTTCGTGTGTAGCGGCGCGTGCGGTCTGCGGCCGGCACGTAGGGATGTACTTTGATCTATTAAATTGTCGATGAAATAGATTTATTACATTTTAATTTAAGTGATGTTTCTAGGCAAAACTGTATTTGGTGCCTTTTCAAGAAGACGAAACAATCATTTATTTAAGCTTAGAATATAAAAATTATTACCAAGCAGTGTTGTAAGTTCTTAGTAGTAGTTTATTCAGAGGAAAGAAAGAACTTCAAGAAAGGAATTAATCGTAGTCGGTATGATTAGTTTATGTGTTATTATATTCCAAGTAGTAAGAGATACAGTCTAGTAGACACAGAAACTCTTTATTTTTATTTTTTATGGCCCATCTGAACAAAGCATTTTCTCGTAGGTCACGCACGTCAGGAATGTGCCTAAAGATCCACTGTCCTGCGTCCTACAACTTGAGGCATACAGATGTTCAACCTCACATGCCAGTAATTTCACCGGCACCCACACCTTTCAAACCGAAACACAGCAATGCTGCTTCACGGCAGATATAGACATAAATATACTTCTTCATATTTTTTCTTCAACAAGCATAAAGCTTTATTTCATTTCATTTCATACATTTATTTGCTTAAAAACATGGTATGGGAAAGTACATAGATGTCAAGTCTTTAAAGTGTATCACATATTTTTACCATTTCGGTGTGCAAAAATTCTAATTTAGAGAAGCATAATTTAGCTTGAAAGTCCCAACACTACTTGACCCCGTATTTACTCTGCACCTCGGCAGTTCATCTTCATTTTTTATCCTTTTTACCGGAAAAGGGCAAAAAAAGCAGGAAACCGCTGTAGTAATGAGTGTAAAAAAATATGCGAAAGATATCTTTTCCTGCTTTGTAAATGTTGCCTTATTTCCCTTTGCCCTATAAAATATGAGATTTCTATGAATTTCTGTAGCAGCCATTTTATTTGTAAAGATAATTTGTAGGGGTCTGTTTATCTAGCTGGTTTAATATTTAAATTAAAACCTTTTTTGTTTACAGGAATCAAGCTTTATATAATCTTGAAAGATTTTGAATTAATTATATGTTCCATCCACGTCCTGTCGCGCCCACGTCGCAGTCATTACGTGTTAGTTAAATGTGTTAAATACATATAAAAAATAATACATATAAATATATATTTTAGTTTTAAGGTATTTATACTATGGGCCCTGTATTTTTGTACTTACTATGTTGCCTGTTTTTTTTTTTTTTTTTTAGTTTCACAGACGCTTATGGATTAAATCAATTTTCTGTTCTTATTGTTATTTTACGCAATACATTATGTCTTAAGACATAGATTAAATGAGCTTTAATTAAGCTTGGATGAATATTAATAAAACGTTGAATATATTACAAATATCAGTTGGAATTCTCTAATTTAGATTCAGATTTACCAATAACTTACCTTCCAAAGGTCCCAAAATAATGTAATATGTTACGTCACGAATGACGTCACGCGTGTCGGTATGTCTGCGCGCCCCGTAAATCCTCGCGCCCTGTTGGTTCCCTTAATTAATTCGAGAATATACCTACCGCCCTATATTCTACTATTATGTTGATAGATTTTTATTTTTCGTTTTAAATTTTACCTAAAATACTAAAAAAGTAGCATAAGACCGACATACATAGCTCTCTGAATTAGAGCTTCAAGTGGCAATAGGCAGGTCATTAGGTCATAAAAATGACAGCCATGAGGAATAAGTTTGTAAATGAAAAGAGCTATAAAAATATCGATTCCCGGATATATTATAAGCCAGTGCTCAGCAGTGAATGTTAAATGAATGTAAAAAGTTAATTTAATTATTTTTTCAAAACTTTTTTTTTCAAGTCAGTTGAATCAATCTATTTTTTATCGTATCACTGATTTTTTCGTACCAAGTGTGGTGAAAGAATTTTTCGTGTGCCACAAAGAGACTCTTTCCGTGCACTTGACACCATGTTTCAGACTTATTGAGTTCTACAAAATTCCGATATCCTTCACCATTTGAAAGGAATGGCATAATGCACATTCCAAGTCGAAAAACTTATTGGTACACGACTGAATTCAAACCCACGACCTAGGATCGGAGAGCGCGGCCACTACCACTAGGCCACTAGTGCTCCCAACGGAACTAAAGACCATTCACACGATCACGCAAAAAAAACTGGGCATGATACCAAAAAAAAATTCAGAGATTTTTTTTGTATAATGATACTAGATTGAGAACCCGTATTTTCTGGGAATGCCTGAACAAATCTTGATGTTACATATTGTGAGATTCAAGAATGGTGCAAATGGAAGTCCCAATTTAATTATTTAAAACTGTACCTCACATAGGTATTGGCATTTCCATCAAATTAAGGACACAGAGGGACCCTCAGCCCTTATTCCGCAATTTGCGAGGTATTTCGTTAAACGGGCCCAATTTGAGATAAGGACGACACGCAAATTGTCTTGTATTGAGAAATTAATTTTGGTTCAATTATGTTGTGTGCGTGTGTAGGAGGCGTTTTCTCTTGTTATCGAAGACAATACAAAGGTTTTTAAAATAAAAAGTTTTAAATCATAAAATATGTTTTATTATTCGGAATTTTTTTCACATATTTAATTGATTAACCTTACATCTATACTTATCAATACTTAAAGGCTGAAGAGTTTGATTGTTTGTTTGGTTGAACGCACTAATCTCGGGAACTGCTGGTCTTTATTGAAAAAATATTTTTGTGATGGATATCCCATTTATTGAGGAAGGAATGCTATATAACATCACACTATAACGACCCGTGCGATGCTGGGGCGGATCGCTAGTTAATAATAATTTGACGGCTCTCTAAAATTAATGACTGAAACAAACTCTATTTGATTTGATTGTATTAAAATATTTTTTTCTCATGTCACTATAAGAATGTCCTGAATAATTCACATAAACTCTGCAAATAATTTATAATCAAATGACTTATGTATGAATTTTTAAATAATCTCTTCGAATAACGATATATTTTCAAATAATTATTGATACTATCAAAAATAAATAGCATGTTGTTAGAAACGTAGATCGCACCAATATACCATATCGAGCTAACATCCTACTTCGTAATCAGATCAAGCCAGCTTCGAGAAGCTTCTACCTACGCCAATAAAGTGCAATCAATACCCCCACAGGCAAATCGGCATCTGCACCGAACGGCAAGACATTTGCCACATAGCCAACATGATTTATGGGGCTGTGCTATCGACAACCACCAGCCTACTACCTACCCTTCTCTTGGCGATTGATAGGAACTGTGGAGTAGGATACTTATTATATTTTATAAAACTATCAAAAGTGTTAATCTTCTACACGATAAAATTTGTTTTTATCTTGCCGAGATAATTTTGGTAACGTATGTGTTCACTCTAAAGGCATGCCGCACATCTAAGCAGTGGCGATGGCAATCAGCTGAAACCCTGTCAAATAAAGCTGACTTAATTTTGACATCTCTTAGTTTTTCCACCGTCTATCCGTCCGATAAAAATATATCCTTCTCTTTCATAGGCTTTTTAAAAACAAGGACAATTTTTTTTTACCCCGAATTGCGTTAATCCGTAGATACAAATATGTAAGATGTACGCTTGTAATAGTACTTACCGACACCAATTCATATCAGAACACACATGCGAATTATAAAATTTTAGTCAAAACTATGTTTTTTAACACAACAAAGTACCTATGTCTCGTAGGTCACGCACGTCAGAAACGTATGTTACGATGCATCAACTTGAAATATGCAGATGTTCAGCCTCACGTGCCAGTAATTTCCCCACCCACACCTTTCAAACCGAAACACAGTAATGCTGCTTCACTGGTGGTAGTACGTCCCCGGCCGATCCCTTCACAAAGAGCTGTACTACTAATACACTTATGGCCGACTCCATTGCACTCTTGTCTTCTCCGTCCAGTAGTGCGTGAAAACCGGGGCTCGCGATTTTTTGTAAGATTTTCCGCGAGAATAGGCACCGAACGCACTGCGACTGATTAATCGACTATTGATTACTGGTGACAGGAAGGGGATGCTTCTACTCTTCGGCCTTAGAGAGTTCAAAAATAACTACATACCAGTTCACCAAGCTTTTAAAACTGTAGAAAGAACGGAGCTTGTCTCGATGTGATCCAACAAAAAAAAACGTGCGGGTAGGCACATGTTACGTGTGGCTCCGTAGATATTTACTGTTTTTTAATATAATTACGGCGAATTTTACTACAAAACTCAACTAAGTTTGTTTCTAAACTCACAAGTCGTGGCTACAAATAGAATTTCATAAGTGAAGACGCCCATAAATAGTGCATCATGAGCAATTGTAGTGCTTGCCGTGCTACAATCCCGCTGAAGGAACGAGTCAAATGTTCCACAGCTGATTGTCTGCTTACCTACCACTTGCAGTGCGTTGGTCTCTCTGTAAGTACAAAACCTGCAGACCCCTCAAAATGGAAATGTCCACAGTGCAAACTTAAGGAGAAAAGGGCTGCTGATTACTACGAATCCCCTGTGCGGAAGAATATCGGATCGGGAGATGTCACTGCCGATACTAGTAATGTGACACTCCGCTCCCAGAGGCCCATCCAAAAAGACGAGGACAGCAGCGAAATATTGACCAGCATGCGCACCGAAATCCTTGCTGCGGTGACGGATCAGCTGCCTAGAATCATCCGCGGGATCTTGGATCAGAAGCTGGAAGCGCTTGGAAACCGGATTCAGTCATTGGAGGACTCGGTCAAGATGGTGAGTGACAAATATGATGAAACAAGGATGAGCTTAGACACTCAGTATTCCTCTTTAAAAAAGCTACAATCTGAGAACAAGCAGCTGAAGGATAGTGTCAAAGATCTTGAACAGAGGTTGTCAGTTGCCGAGGACAATGCGGCTAAACAGGAGCAATGGGCCAAGCAGCAGAACTTGGAAATTGTCGGCATACCAGAAGCCAGCGGCGAATCACTTGGGAACCTGGTCGTCAAGATAGCAGAACATGCCGCACTGCCACTCAAACTGGAAGACATCGAGTTTGCCCATCGTGTCAGCGCCAAACGTCCTGTCAGTGGAAAGCCTCGTGCCATCATAGTTCGTTTTCGGGAGCGCCAAACTAAGGACTCATTCCTATCAGCCACAAGAAAGAAATATGGTTTGACTTCTAAAGATATCGGAGTAGGTGGTGATTCGCTTGTCTATATAAATGAGCATTTAACTTTATGTAACAAGCAGTTACTCAGTAAATGTAAAAGTACAGCTAAAGAACATAACTTTAAATATGTATGGACAAAAAACTGTCGCATATATGTCAGACGAAACGATACATCGCCATACATTCTGGTATCAAAAGAAGCGGATCTAAAAAAGATTGTATAACTTCATCAGAGCATATAGTTTTTATTATGATATTTTATTTTTTATGTTTTTTTGAATCGCATAAGCTAACCCCAAATCTCTTACACTACACACACATTACACTTCACAACTTCACTTACATAAACACAGATAAAACGCCTAACTATTACTTTTACTATGCCGTGCATTATAATCAAACACAACCAATATTATGTATTATTTTTGAATCTCATGAGTATGCTCGTTCGCAGGCTATACTTCCAAGCACTTTTACTAATTTTCGTAAACCCTCACAGGCTGCCCTTATTTATTTGCAATGGATAAGCACAAATTGAGATTGTTTTACCAAAACGTACGTGGACTGAGAACAAAAACACTACAATTTAGTACTAACTTGCTATCATCCGATTACGATATACTACTTATAACAGAGACTTGGTTAAACGAAAGTGTTTTGGATTCAGAACTTGTTAACTCTAAGTACCACATATTTAGACGCGATCGCCCTTCTGACCACCACGGTGGTGTCATGGTTTTATGTTCGGAGAAACTGAATGCACGCGCGCGACCTGAGTGGGAACGGAAGCATTTGGATGTCGAATGCTTATGGATATCGATTGACGGGCGAGCGATCAACTCTGATAGTGACTTGCATATAGGACTGGTTTACATGCCTCCCGGTAATCTGCTAGCTCAACGAGTTCAAAAACTCACCGAATGGGTTGGCGATATTTCATCTCAAGTTGCTAATGACTACTTTATGTTGGTAGGTGATTTTAATCTATTTAATATACAATGGGATGTTTTATTGGACCCTAGACATTTAAAAAAAGGTACTGTTGAACTGCAAAACGCAGGCGTTCATTTAATTAATCAAACCAGCTTATTAGGATTACATCAATACAATAATTTCTTGAACGCTTCGGGCAATACATTAGATTTGGTTTTCTGTAACTTTCACGTTGCAGTTAGTGAGAGTATTCAGCCTATGGTCACTGAAGATATTTCGCATGTTACACTTGACATCGATGCGTCAGACATAACGGTTACACCTTTGACTAAGACTCCGCATACTAAATATCTATTTAGAAAGGCTAACTACGCTGAAATCAATGAAAAACTCTCTAATATAGATTGGTCAGTACTCAATCAGGGACCACTGGACGATGCCGTTTCTATCTTCTATGCCCTAATCAATGACATTATTACTAAACATGTACCGCAGGCCATAGTGGATGGAACGAATCACTTTCCAATATGGTATACAAAGGCCCTTATCTGTATTAATAAGGAAAAAAACAAATTACACGCTCGCTGGAAAAAATATAAAAACCCACTCGATTATGACGAGTTCGCTCTTTTGAGATCTAGATTTAAAAGAGTTGAAGCTTCTTGTTATCAAAAGTATATATCACGCACTCAAGAAGCGATCAAATCTAATCCTAAGTTGCTATGGAGCTACATAAAGTCAAAACGTAAGATGACGACTGCATACCCTAATACTATGAGTTACGGTGACAGAAAACTCACAAACACGGCTGACATACTTGAATCTTTTAGCACATTTTTCCAGAACATGTTTGTGAGTCCAGCAAGTAATTACGCTAACGTTGAACTTAATTGCCCAATGTCAGGTCAAGATGTTATCAACACAAGAGTACTGCATGAAGAACAGGTGTTCAAAGTACTGAGCAAACTTGACACTAAAAAAGGTGCAGGTAGCGATAAAATTCCTCCTTTTTTCATAGCAAATTGTGCTAAATCTTTATCTAGGCCCATAACTACAATTTTCAACCGCTCCATCAAGGAAGGTATCTTTCCGCATCAGTGGAAAGAAGCTTACATTGTCCCACTGCATAAAAAAGGGTCCAAAACAAATGTAGAAAATTACAGGCCTATCTCTATTCTTAACGTGTTAGGTAAGTGCTTTGAAAGGATCATTTACGATACCATTTATCCAGTAATTCGTCACGGCATACCCGAGCAGCAACACGGATTCGTCAAAGGTCGCTCGACGACGTCAAATCTGTCACTCTTTATCAGTGAAGTACTAAATGGGATGGAATCCCGAGCGCAAGTTGACGTTATTTATACTGATTTTGAAAAAGCTTTTGATCGGGTGGATCACATCATTCTCCTTCGCAAACTATACGAACTTGGCATACAAGGTGATCTATTGCGTTGGGTTAAATCTTATATTAGTAATAGAAGGCAAGCTGTCGTAATTGGAGGGGAACGCTCAGATTTTATTGCTGTTCCATCAGGCGTTCCGCAGGGTTCCATACTAGGTCCACTTTTTTATTTGGCTTATTTGTACGACATTGGTTCCTGTTTTAAGTATGCAAAATTCTTGTTATTCGCAGACGACAAAAAAATTTACTACAACGTTCGGTCTATTAACGACTGTAAACAGTTGCAGGAAGATCTAGATCGACTATCAGTTTATTATACGAACAACCGAATTGGCGTTAATGTGAGCAAATGTAATTATATCTGTTTTACGCGAGGTAGTAATCCTATCCAATATGATTACAAAATAAATGACAGTCCAATTGAAAGAACTCAGAGCATCCGAGACCTAGGCGTGATTCTCGATCACAAACTTACTTTCTCGACCCATATTGAGCATGCCATAAACAAGGCCTATAAAAACTTGGGATTTATTCTGCGGGTAACGAAACCTTTTACTAGCATACCTTGCCTAAAAATACTCTATTATGCTTATATACGTAGTGTTCTCGAATACTGCAGCCCCGTCTGGAACCCGCGGTATGCCACTTATGACCAAGCTATAGAAACTATACAAAGAAAGTTTATCAAGCACCTAAATTACCGTACTAAATTAACCTTCGACGACTACGATACATCATGCCGTAAATACGGCTTAATTCCACTTCGAGATAGACGAACTGTGCAAGATATGTTACTTCTGCATGATGTATGTTCCGGTGCTTTAGACAGTTCCCCCTTAATAAATAATGTATTGAAATTGAGAGCCCCAAATACACGAACTAGGCATACGCAACTGTTTTATGTGCCCACTCATCGCACAAATTATGCAGCCAACAGTGTTACTAGTCGGCTTCCTCAAACCTATAATAAACTGTTTAGTGCCATAGATCCTTTTAACTCATCAAAAACTGTTTTTAAGTCAAAAGTGGTCAAACAGATGTCTGATAGGAAGATGGAAACCTAACGTCTGCGACACATTTATTTATTTATATCCCTCCCCTCCCTCACGCACATAAGCACCCTCACACCACAGTTACACAAACACAACTTACACTTCCTCACACTTCCTCATACTACACACGTCACATGCATAATGGATACTCCTGTGATTCCCAGACTCTTACGAGACTGGTACTAGCAGGAGTATCCACAGAAAACATCAAATAATTTCTAATCAAGCACACAAACATGTAACTCACTCATTAACACTACACACGTCACATGCATAACGGATACTCCTGTGATTCCCAGACTCTCATGAGACTGGTACTAGCAGGAGTATCCACAGCAAACATCAAATAACTACCTATCAAGCACACAAACATGTAACTCACTCATCCTCACTCATTAACACTTCACACGTCACATGCATAACGGATACTCCTGTGATTCCCAGACTCTTATGAGACTGGTACTAGCAGGAGTATCCACAGAAAACATCAAATAGGCAAATACAAAAACATGTAACTCACTCTTCCTCACTCATTAGCACTTCACACGCCTCACTCTCTCACTCATATCGGATGCAGGTAGTAAAAAATAAAATTTAAAATTAAAAAAAAAAAACTGATTCTTAAAACACTAAATTTGATTATCTGGGTACATGCGCCCGCCACCATGTAAACTGACCCTACAAAAACTATGCAGAAACCAGTTTCTTGTTTACGCTAGTTGCGCTTGCGCCTGCCCCTTCTGACAGGATGAAGTTGGGCGTTTGTCTACTCACACTACATGTATATTATAGCACAACATTATTAAAATTATTATCAACAATGCACACCACGACACACACACTACACTACACATTCACTCAATTTCACTTTTTACACACATTCTCACACTTGCTTAGCGATTCATCTGTGTTTTTAATTCTTATTTTTCACCTTTTGATTTTAAATGTAAGTTTCTAAACTAAATACTTCACTTCTACTACCAAATTTAGCATGCTAGTTAGATAACCTGATATGCTACCTATTGCAATTAGTTCGCCGAACATAACTTTAGAAAGATAATATTATTACTGTTTTTGTACCTACCTACTTACTTTACTGCTTACATAATGTAGATTCGAATTGGTTAATGTATAAAATACATCGAATAGCTTAAGATAAACAATATTGTAACTGTGAGTCTAAGATTAAATAAATAAATAAATAAATAAATAAATAAATGTGGTACAAAAAAATGTGAATCAGGCCTTTTTCTAAAAAAACATTTTGTAATTAATTGCTGCTAATAAATATTTTTTTAATTCTAGAGACTAAGATCTTATTTACTCATTTTTCAAGCATTTAGCTATTTATTCTATCATATAACAGCTAGTTGTTTGTGCTAAAAAAAGCTTGTACTAACAAATAAACGATATGAATATACCTACCATTATAGCCAACATTTTTCGACCACAATCCATTTGCTGTGTGTAGTTTTACAACGCAAAGTCGTAACTCGCTATTTCATGTTTCTTACCTACGTCAAAATTACATCTTATTACAACCGTTCTTTTTCAAAGGTTTTTGTTTCAATCCTTTATTCAAAAACATTGCAACATAATATACGCAATCACCACTGCTTAATTTTATTTTTCAACTTTTGCAATAGGCAAGGTAATCGTAAGGGGCCATCGATCTAACCACCAAAAACGTTTGCATTGTGCGTTTAGAAGCAGAACAGTGTCCGTTGATGCGTGAACACGGTCGTGTCAGACACATGGTCGCGTCAGACGCATCCATCGCGAGCTCTAAACGCATCGTGCAAAATGTTAGGGGATGTGTAGGGAAACCTTTTAAATAAGGGTTGGTTAGAAACGAGTATAATATATATTAGACAGTCATTTATTTTCTTCCAAGTACAAAACATACAATACATGAAAAGATGAAAAAACAATTCTAAATAAGTTTACTTAAGTAATTAAACAGAGAAGGACATAAATTAAAAAACAAACAGAACATTATGGATCTAGAAGTTATGACATGAGTTACATTTAATTTTAAAAGAATACATTGGACATTTATAAATTCTTATAAATCTTTTTCTCCATCTTTTTCTTTCATGCTGCTTTACAGCAGTACATGTCGACGAAAACGACATGTACTCACTTAAAACATGATAATTATGTTCACCAGAAAAGAGGTTGCGGAGATTATTTTATAGTAGGCACAATGCTTAGGTAGATGTTTGATATATGTAGGTATACCTGTAAGCCTACCATGAGCTCTGTGAGGCTCTGTCCCTGGTTCTGGTTTTGACCCTGTGTGAGTGTTGACTAAATTAATCCTACGTCAAAACGTCACACACAGTGTAATGCACTGGTGAGCACACAGATTCAAAACCAGATCCAGAGACAGAGCCAGACAGAGCTCATGGTAGACCTACTGCCTGTGAATATACCCAATATTATTTCAAAGCGTCACAGCATCAAATAACTTGTCAAATATCAGTGAACACCGCAAACCGCCAATTTGACGAGCTCGTGTGATCAAAGATGGCTGCTCGTCATCTCTCTACCAATATTGTTCAACTACTTGTAAGACGAACTGTTACTATTTGATGTTTTGAATTTACCTGCTCTTGGTTATAAAATAGGCTATAGGATATTATCAAAAACTAAAGTAAATTTCGATGTAGTTCTGTTTGAGAATTTTTGTGAAGAAAAGCTGTATTGTACAGACGCTATTTATATTTCAAAAAAAAAATTACAGTTTTGATAAATATTTTATCAAATATTTTATTTTATTTTTTAAATATGCTACCAGAAAGTTTTATGTCGCAAGCATGAAAATAAGAAATGGTCTCGATTTTAAGCATAAACCAATATTTATGCTTAAATTTGAGACCATCGTAACACTATCGCCCTAAAAGAAGGCAATATGACAAATAATAAACCATGGTCTCGAATTTAAGCAGAAATATTGGTTTATGTCTTAAATCGATACCATTTCTTATTTTCATGCTTGCGACATAAAACTTTCTAGTAGCCTTAGGTAAACCTTATGGTGTTAACGATATAAAAAATAAATAAATAGTAGCAAAGCAGCAAGTACATAGCAGGTACATGATATTTGATAACTGGCAAAAGTCCAAACTATTTCAATGTTCACGTGCGCGCCCACATTGCTAGGCGATGCGAAACGCAATTGAGATTGTGTGCGGATTTTCAAAATATATATTTTTTAATTGAAATAACTGGAAAATAAATAACACGGGTATATTTTTAAGGCAATATGAAATAAATGATTGAGTTTTTTTCTCTATTTTAGTATATGTCCACTTCATAAATCTACAAGCACACAACACATATAATAATATTATAACATATTATGTTAGTACATAGCTACAATAATTCGCAAGTGAAGTTTCACCTTTACCTTTCAGATAAATTTATAATTTACCAAATCGGTTCAAAGATTAGGTAGGTACTTAATTATCCAAAACCAAACATTAAAAAAATACACCCGAATCGAGAACCTCCTCTTTTTTATTTGAAGTCGGTTAAAAAGATGTGACTACAATCGACTTTGTAAACTCAATTTAAAACTACACACTACCAGTAAAACGTCACGTTTTTTTAGCTATTGCATAAAAACCTTTGAGTTCTAAAAGTAAAGTATATTGCACATCGGCTAATTTCGGCTTCCTAGAGCGAACGCTCTATCTCTTTCTGATGACATCAGAAAGAGATAGAGCGCTACAAAAGCAGAAAAGTCGATGTGTAATATTTATTGACACAAACGTACATATACATCCAAACATACACAATGTGATCTTGTCATAGGAAATTTCAAAATGATAGTTTACAAAACCAAAGTTCTTTCTCTGAAAAGGAAACAAAATTAACTTTACTTTCAGTCGGCAGGTAGTGTAACGGGTGGGTTCATGGCTACACATGATTTACACGCCACCGTGCCTTCAGGCGAGGTGAGCTGTTCATATTTCTATATAATTATGTATGTAGCGCACCTTTATTTTTAAACCAGAGGAAGGTAATATTTTATTTTTGAAAGCGGTATGTTAGATTTTTTGTTCTATTAAATGTAAATCATTTTTGTATGTATAACTTTAATACTGTTTTTATGAACACAAAGAAACTTACAATTAAACAAAATATTTACAAAATGTACAAAATACACAAGAAACAGTAGAGCTATCTGCAGATCGTTGCAAACGATCTAGAGATAGCTCAACTGATCCAAATCAGTTGGATGTTTATTTTTATAGATACTTTGTAACATTTTATAAATAAAATATAATAGGTTTTTATTGCCACATAAACTTGATAGAAAATCGAATAAATAATTTATTAGGCATTTGTTTAACAACGAACGAAAGACATGAGTCAAAAATGGTATGTCAGGATCGTAGCGTCATAAAATCCATAGTTTTTACCTACCCCTAAAACAGCCTTGATTTTATGTACGCATTTTCACTGTACTGAAATACTTTAAGGCCCGTATTCGACTGGACTCTCAGCTTAGTTGGTAGTAGCTCTGCTTTCTGCGCTGTAGGTCGTGGAATCGATCCCCGCCGAAAACAAATATTTGTGTGGTGAACCGCAGATGATTCTTCTCTGTCTGGGGGTTATGTTGTATTCTAATTATGTATTTACAAAAAAAAAACAAGTAAGTATTGTATCAGCTCTCTGGTTCCCATCATACAAACTTTGCTTAGTTTGGGGCTTGATAGTGTTGTGTGAATTGTCCACATTAGGTATTTATTATTTAGAAACAGTGCTTGAATCTGAGTCGAGCCTCAAGCATACATTTTTGTCATTCTTCAATGGACAACTGTCAAAAAATCTATGCTTGATGGTGGTTGAGGCTTGAGCACTGATCAGAATACGGGCCTTACCCCCGAATACTGAAACGCAACTCAGATTCAAGCACGTCTCAAGCGACGAATATTTGACAGATTTTCATTGAAAACTGTCAAACTGAGTTGCGTTTCAGTATTCGGGGGTTAGCCTAAAATTTTATTAAAAAAATAAACAAAACCCAAAGCTACAACGTTCCACAGATTGTAAATCTGCACAGACTATACTGGAGTATACCGAGTGCATGGCCGTGACGTCTGTATATCGACGTGCTATGCCTAGGAAATGAATCATGGCTCCCCAAAGCATAGCCGAATGAACATTCAGACAGATCTATGGAACAGACCAAAAATATTCTTGAGTCTAAAGATTGGGATCTGGCTGTGTCTTGGTCTTTTTTTAGGTTTTTTTTATTTTAAAGGCATTTATTGATTTGACAATTTTTCTCTTGCATGGCAAGAGAACTTATTCTACTTAACATAAGCTACCAAATTTACCATTGATACGACCTTTAATACTTACCTATTTGAAAATTTGATCGGTCCGGTCTGCACAAGATTTTTTTTTGTGTATTGGGATTAAAGTCGTGATGTTTCTTTGTCCTTAAACTTTTTAAGCGTCGTTCATTCGTTGAATTTAATAAATAGGAGGGCTAAGTGATTTATGACTTTCAATAGCTTATCATGGCTTTAGCCATCTAACCTGTAACAGAAACTTTTTAAAGTGGCCTATTCATTTATGTCATGTTAATAGAAGATACATTTAGCAGAAACAGGCTTAGCTAGACAATAGTTTGTTTAAATTTAGATTGTGTTAAGTTAGTTTTAGCTGCTGTTTTTTGAATGAGCAGTGTGGTCGCTTTCATTAAATAATAATAAAAACAAATGGAGGGAAATAATGAAAATTAGCAACATTAGCCTTGTTACAATATAATTTAAAAGTTTTAAACCATCAAGCTGTGAGTTTCTTGCCAGCTCTTTTAAGCGTAGTTACAAGAGATTTAAAGTTGATTCTTGCGTCAAAAAGCCTGTAACTTTCAGGATAGTTCACCTCTAGTAGACTGCTAGGTCTACTTTGACCGTCGGACATGTGTTTCGTGGAGCGCTGCGTTTACAAGAGGCATGTATTGTGTAGACTTGAGTCCGGCGTGGTAGCACAACACGTCGATATTCCTATTTACGCATTTTGGAAGCTAGTTTGAACTAAATTTAACAGATAGATAGCCTTAGGAAGTTTGAAAGTAGTGCCTGTGAAACAAGATGAGAAGTAATAGGTTAGTATGGTATGGGTATGTCATGCAGGGATGAAAGTCATTTTACGAGAAAAGTATTAGATATGAATGTGGATAAATATATAAACATTATGGACAATCCACACAACACAATCTAGTCCCAAACTAAGCAGAGTTTTGTACTATGGGAAACAGATAGCTGATATAAAGCTTATCAATATATTTTTAAACAATACATAGGTACTTATAATACAATATAACACCCAGACAGAGAACAAACATCTACGTTCACTACACAAATATTTGTACTCGGTGGGGATCGAACCCATAACCTACGGCGCAGAAGGTACTACCAACTGAGGTGACAGCCCATTCGCTTTTTTAGCAGATTAATCATAGTTTGATATCCGTCCTATCGTGTCACTGGTTCTTTCGAACCAAGTGTGGTGAAAGGAAGTTAAGTTAAGTGCACCTCAAAGAGGCTCCTTTTTGTGCATTTGACACTTTTCGAACTTTTTAAGTTCGAACATAATTAGATATGTCAAATAACTATGTACCCAATTATATTCAATAATCTGTTGTATGGCCAATCTACTAATCACGCCGAATGGTATATCCACACAGGCACTTGTGTACCGACTACTGAGAACTAACCAGCAAGGGCCACTGGACGGTACTTCAATGACCGTTATGCCTTGTACACATCTAAGTGTTCTGCGGTGGCGATCAGTGAAACGCTATCAAATATTGCTGTCTTTTTTGACAGCGACAATACAGATTTATTGAGACTCAAAAGGGTATAACTTTTTGAGTTAGTGTAGTGATAGTAAACCTAAAACTATACACTTAATTGGTTCAACTATTACTATTATTGTATAATATCTTAGGTTAGGCACTAAACATAGGTACTTATATTCTAGAAATGTTCGTATTTTAGGTAGCAACTAATTTTTGGTGAAATAAATTTATGATTTATGATTTATAGTGCTACTTTTATGAACACACAACAAACAAAATGTCACCTTAAATAGAGACAGTATAAAAGAAAAGTGCACACACCCTACTAATATTATAAACGCGAAAATTTTATAAGTATGGATAGATGGATGATGTTTGTAACTCTTTCACATAAAAACGACTGAATGAATTTTAATGAAATTTTACAATAATTTAGCTTATACATACAGGGTTATTCATAATTAGCTGCAAATACTCAGGAATTAGGTTCAACAAATAAAATAAAAAATATTTATGATATGATTTTTTTTAAGTTTTGTTATGAAAATCCCGAGAAAATCGATAAAGGAATCATTGGCGCCTGACCTGTTTTGACCTTTGATCCGCGCCCGCGCGCCGTGAGTGACACTCTGCGTTCAGTCACTGCCTGGGTGGGTCATCGTCCTGTTCTCCATGGCAATCATTATGCAATAGCCGTAAAGAAATTAATAAAAATAAAATTTTGATACAAAAACTTAAAAAAATTTTTGATCAAAATTTAAAAAAAATAATTTCATAAATATTTTTTATTTTATTTGTTGAACCTAATTCCTGAGTATTTGCAGCTAATAATGAATAACCCTGTATAAGTCATAGGCTACAATTTATAAAGATATTGTAACGAATAACGGATGTAAGTAACGGAAACGAGGCGTAACGGGAACGGGCGAGCAAAGCCGCGGGCAGCCGCTAGTATTCCATAAAACTAAGTTATAGCTAAATTCCATAATAGCTTACTTGGCTAGATTGTTATATTATTAGGGTACCGCACAGACGTGGAACGCTAAATTAGTAAAAAAAATCACAGCGTTTTAGTAATTGCCACCGCACAACGCTTACATGTGTGCAAGGCTTTAATATTAAGTGGGAATCCAATTAGATATGCTGAATACATCTGATGCATCTACCTAATCTACGGACTAGAGACACGAGCAGAGGAAGTATGTCAAAGTAATGCCATTCCATGGTGGTACGATTTCCTTAGAAACTAATTGTATAATTGTATACGGAAATAAGTGTGGTTGGCTTTTATATTGGTATTCATTTCCGGCAAGCTTTATGAAGTTGAAGAAAACTGTAGATCACCGTTGATTAATAATAAAAAACTAAAAAATGCATTAATTTATTTCTGTATTTAGTCTGTCTGTCCTTTTTTGTTGTGACTGCCTTCACAGCTCAGTTGGTCAGCTTTGCCTTTTGCGCTCAAGGGCGTGGGTTCGATCCCCACCATGAACAAATATTTTCGAGACAAACATAGATGTTTGTTCTCTGTCTGGGTGGTGTATTACATGTATGTATTTACAAAAATTTATGCAAGTATCATATCAGCTATCAGGTTCCCATAGTACTAGCTGTGCTTAGTTTGGGGTTAGATAGTGTTATGTGGAGTGTCAGCATTATTTATTTTTTATTATTTTTTGTGTTTCAAACTTTGTTTTAACCCTGATTGCAAACACGCACAAAAGAGTTATTTAGAGTATTTTCATTAAGTAGCAGTACCATATCGATCTAAAGAACCTATCAAACAATAAAATTGCTACACATTTCATTGTACATAATACTCGTGAAATAGGTACCTATGATTTTTTGGGGAAATCATAAGTACCTACTATTCCAACTAAAACGTTGCAGTAATTGAACGCATGACTAAATATAATTCAGGCACAATTTGATAACAAAACAACCAAATTACAACACATACAAAATGCATGAGCCTCTTTAATTGGCTATTCTCGGACCGGCGCAAATTATACATTCACGCCCCGAGCGGGCCCGGGCGGCATAACTAGTGTAGCTTGATACAAAGCAAACATTAGCTCAGCCATGCATTATTGTCAAGCACAGAAGCGTGACCTATGCGCACCTTATCCATTCCAAACCATGCTGATTTGTACTCTATTTTTACATGATCTAGAGTCTAAAATTGTAAGTTTTTTAATTGTGTTTTCTATGGTTGGTACTTGAGTGCAAACGCTACGCGCTGATAGAGTCGACTGTGACAAAGATTCGAGCTAGGTTTAATAAATCAGTGGTACTGTTCGTGTCATATAGCTCGAAGAACCGAAAACCGTTGGGGAATAAAGGTTCTCGAATGGCGACCACGAACCGGAAGACAAAAATGTGGGGCGCCCACCCACCAGATGGACCGCCGACATTGCTAAGATCGCGGGAAGTCGGTGGATGAAAAGAGCTCAGAATCGTTCTCCTTGGAAATGTGTAGGGGAGGCCTATGTCCAGCAGTGGACTTCTTCAGGCTGCTGATGATGATGATGATGACAGTTCGTGTGGAATGGATCACACATGGCTTTGTCAGGAACGTTTGATGAGATGTTTCGATGTCAATAAACACTGAATAGGGTAATTAATTGTTATGCCTGCGGTGACTGAAAATGTGGCTTCAATATAGCCGACCTAATAATTTCAGAAATAATAGTGATTGGTTGCCGTTGCTTGATTAGTTTAAGGTAGCTTGTTTACTCTATCATTCTATGTTTATCAAAAATATGAACATAGGTACGTACATAATCACGCCTCTTTTCCATAGCACGTATACTAGCTACGATCCTGACATACCTCATTCGTTTATTTAAAAAAAAATGTGACATACGTACCTCTTTCGTTTCTTTAAAAAAAAATTACTCATTTTTTTATGTAGCAACATAGAAGTTCGAAAATAACCAGGACGTGAACTTCTTGATTGTTCTTCTAGATTTGGTCACAAGGGGAAGGGGCGCCTAGATTTCTGATGTCTGTAGATGTGATTAGTTTAATGGAAACTTCTCGATCGAGTGGGAAAATAGGATCCGTGAAGTAGGTTTATTATTGTTATGCATATAATATCAGATTTTTCGAAGAATACTTCACGGAATTCCAACAATGGGTTTCTTTTTAGGGTTCCGTAGCCAAATGGCAAAAACGGAACCCTTATAGATTCGTCATGTCTGTCTGTCTGTCTGTCTGTCTGTCTGTCCGACCGTGTCACAGCCATTTTTCTCCGAAACCATAAGAGCTAGACTGATGAAACTTGGTGAGTAGATGTACTCTGTGAATTGCATTAAGATTTTTACACAAAAATAGAAAAAAAACTATAAATTTTGGGGGTCCCCATACTTGAAACTGAAACTCAAAAATGTTTTTTTCATCGAACCCATACGTGTGGGGTATCTATGGATAGGTCTTCAAAAATGATGTTGAGGTTTCTTATATCGTTTTTTTCTAAGCTGAATAGTTTGCGCGAGAGACACTTCCAAAGTGGAAAAAAGTTGGTCCCCCCCCTCTAACTTCTAAAATAAGAGAATGATAAAACTAAAAAAAATATATGTTGTACATTACTATACAAACTTTCAACGATATTTGGTTTGAACGAGATCTAGCCAGTAGTTTTTTTTTTATACGCAATTTACCTTTCGACGAACTACAAGAACCTGTTTCCTGTTTATTTTCTGTATATTATGCTACTTGATGCTACGGAACCCTTCATGGGCGAGTCCGACTCGCACTTGGCTGCTTTTTTTAGATAACAATGACAAGTTTTATGCATAATCCCTTCATAGTTATAATCATGCAGTTTATAATCATACAAGGAAAAACAGTCGTGTATATACTCAAACTTTATGATTGCCAAATTAACTACCCCGCCCGCGTTACCCCGTGTTACCTTACCTCCACCCGTTCACCAAGTACCCCATAGACCGTTGTAAACAGTTTTATTTTCCCAAAACACTGTACAATACTATTTTTATCTTTCGCTTCCGATTTTCCGACCGTTGGTCAATGTTCAGGGGCCCATGTTCGCAGCTCTGCCTAGGATCGCCCTGTGCTCACTTCACGGCAATTAGGCCTATGACGCCTTTGTTGACACGGCTTTGATGATATTTTTATTGGCGTTGTCGATACGAGGATGTTATGTGGTTAATTAGTCGTTACGAGAAAAAAGGTCTTTGTTTACATGGGGAAATGAAAAAGTGATACACTTATTTTTTTGTTGTTAAGCTTTTTTTGTAAGCTAACTTTGTTTGTTTTTGTAAACTTACACGGAAAATCAACTCTAGCTGTGGCCACTAAGCAGAAGTTTAGAGATACATGTTAGTATGTACATATTATTATACCTACATAAGTATATACGTAGCACAAACCTTGTTTTTAAGATACTTTTTTTTACAAAATATTGATACATTTAAGTAAAAATAGTATGTAAATAAAAAAACGAAACATATGTTTAAATAAACAACATATTATTTTATTTATTATTTTATAAGTATTATGGAAAATTTCCGGTTCGTTTGTTGTTACTCTAAAAATTCATGACTTGATGAAAACCAAGTGCCCTAAAACTTATTTGACCAGGTATCAAGGAGTTTGACTTACTTTCGACATGACATCTAAAGAGATTCATAATATCTTATAATATAGCTTACAGACAATAACGGATTTACATTTTTCGTGTAAAACTGTTAAGACAAAACGACTATCACTAAAACGAACTAGAGTATTAAAGATAAGAATCAATTTGAATCATACCATAAACTAGGTAAACTTAATCAATATCAAGGCAATCCAATAGCATTTCAAATCTTGAATTTGAACGTCGAATTTGCACCGTTCATATTGTGCCAACATCACGGTACAGTCGTCAGCATAAATCCAATCAGCGGGCGGAGACGAGCGATGTTCCCGTCGCACTGTACCTGTAGTACGTGTGTTGCTGCATGCCGGATGCATTGATGCATCCTTGCTGCCAGGGCTGTCCGAAACAATAATTTTGATAATAAATCCAAGCAAGTGTTATTCTTATTTAGAATTCAAAAAACAGGAAGTTGACGGAACAGGTAATCACCTGTTTTTGACCATTTAAAATATTTGTATTTCCTACAGAACACATAGTACATGCCTAATATTTGTGATGTGTGTACCCTAATATGTGATATGGGATACTCCCTATTTAAGGTTATTGAGAGTACAGTCGAAGTAAAAAGTCCATAAGTTCATACTGCATTGAAAGCTTCTAAGTCTATAGTGATGTTTATAAATAGTTACAAAAACATTTTGAATTGGACAATGACAGAAACAGATCCAGATTTGAATGCAGATTTATTTATTTTATTTCAGTAAGATAACAGGGTACACTTTGGAAAGTCAAAATAATTTCACATATTATGTTAATAAATCAAAACAATACCACATAAAATAAATAATACCAATAATAACAATGCGAGCACTTACACTAGAACACTATTTCAAATTTATTGTCCCGTGGCAACCCTGGCCAGCGAGGCAGGCGCCGCGCGGCGAAGTCATTAGCAGTAATGGCTGATCCACTCCGCGCCGTCAGATTTAGTGCGGTTACCGTACCTTTCATACATCTATGTATTTGTACGTACGTATGTTTCATTTTGTACACTTTTCTGGCAAAACTTAGCTTCACGCCTACTCAAGAGGTCATAATGTCGCTGTCATAATTACTGATAAGCTAGATAACTTCTATACGACCCTATATTTCTCTATACTTTTTCTCCTATATTTTTTTCTCACGTTGTTTTCCATCACAGTCGGTGAAAAAAAACATCGTGAGAAAAAACAAGCAAAAAACACTTCACAATACGTCTCAAACAGGCTGAATGGACAGATGCAATTAATTAAGAGGAAGAAGTCATTTTCTGCCTGAAAAAGTTATTTGAATGTCTGTCTCATGTATCAACCTATAATTTACATTACTAGGCTTTAATAGTTTTCAATAGAGAAATAGGTACAGTCGTGCACAAAACAGTGCATAGCCATTACCGGTAATGAGTTGGCATTCAACCCGCGAACAATGCCACGCGACTGTACCGCTATTACTGTAATCGATTTGAATGTACCTAGGCCTATTCAAATGCTGGGAATCAGAACGTAAGTAGTTACTATATCTCATCTTCGCATTGTTTCTGTAACTAGTAACTACTTTTTATACGTCTATCGCTTCAAAATGTGACCACAAGACATACGTACAATACAAATAAAGCAATATAAATAATAATATTTGTGTATGCTTTGGTGGATGTTTTTTCCTCAGCAAACTCATCGTAGGTATAGTGCATGAATATTAGCAAAATTAATTTCATTTCAAAATTAATCAAAATACCATAAAAATTACCCGGTTGCTTGAATTAGATTTTATTTTTGATACTGTAAAATTTAATAATGTTTATTTTTTTACAGAAAAATATGGTAAAGATCTGTCTTGCAGTATATGGGGTTAGCTCGATTTTATTCTTAAAAAAGTTTCGTAAAAATGTAAATTCAAAAACTATCCCTAAAATAAATTCGTCTTGCGTTCTTTATAACGATCGTAAAGGGTGGGGAGGGCACTGGCCGATTTGCATGTAAGGATGTGGGGAGATTAGGTGATTTTCAACTATTTTCTGTAATGTTGAGGGTGGAATTATTGGAATGCGGGTAACAGAATCAGAATGCTGTTTTGTAGATAAAATAATTGATTATATTCAATGAGGAGATTTTTGGTATCTAAGTGCCTGGTAGAGATCGCTGTTAGCGATAAGGCCGTCCATTGTTTTACTGTGAATAATTCTTTTGAAGCTATATACCTACTGCATTTTTATATGTGTCATGGTAATCAATGAAGAGTTATCTATCTATCTAAGTATTTAGATGACAGGATAAACATAAATATATAAGTATTTTAAAACGACTTCAAAAATATATTATGCTTGTTACCTTCGTCATTAAATTTTTATTAGTTTTTGATTTAGATGTGTTTTTTCAAGCTATTTTTTTTAAACTTACCTAATCACTTGTTTAAACACCTTTTTGAAGCTTATAGGATTAATTGTGTTTATGGTGAATACTTAGACAACATTTTGGTAATTGAATAAATGTATGATACATTTTTTGGTAATAAATTAAAAAACAAAATGTGGTGGTAGTCTTGAAGAGGTATGTTTAGGTACATACCTAGCGGCGCATGTTTCTTAGTTTTTATGACGCGGGTGAAATACGGTTATGGCCGCAGTTGCCCAACTTCCCCTAAGCAGTTAGGGGTTGTATGGAGATTTGAACCCTCTTATCCGTATTGTTTTGAATTTTATACCAAAACTTTGCGGATTTTGTATACGTACTTTGGTTATAGTTGGGATTATTTTGAATTTTTTTTATAAAACTGGGTGATGGAACAAACGTATGGCCCACCTGATGTTGCACGCCTATTTACGCAAATACTTGAAATTTACTTGTCCTAAATTTTAATATATTAAATCGACAGTGTACCAGGTTGACATCATTAAATGTTGTGGACAATCCACACGACACTATCTAGCCGCAAACTAAGCAGAATTTGAACTATGGGAACCAGATAGCTGATATAATTAAACTTTTTTTTGGTAAATACATAATATGTACTTAAAATACAATAAAACACCCAGAGAACAAACATCTGTGTCCACACAAATATTTGTTTTATAGATCGCCGTAGATCGTGGGGTCGATCGAGATCTACGGCGTAGAAAGCAGAGCTACTACCAACTAAGCTAAGAGCCAGTCATTAATATGACATGACTATAATTGGGCTTGTATCACCTAAACTGTCCAAGCGTAGGTATCGTACGAAGCACCAACAATTGTTTGACAAAACGAATTACAGTACTCGTTTTCATTATTTTCCTTCAGTACACAGACTCAATATAGAAAGAATTCAATCCTGTAAAAATATCTCCCTGTAATTTCACCCTAGTTAAACCTAACTTTCCACATATTTCAACAATATGACATCAATTTCTGAGAAATCGTAAATAACTGTCTGATTTACATAACAACACATTGTTAGCGATTCTTTATATACCTACCAGACGTTGTCATCTTATGTAATCTGCCAACTATCTTTAAGAAAAGTAACAACTGCACTACTCTAATTTGTATCGCTATTCCGCTCCAACACACTGGGAAAATCATCGGAGCGCGCAGATGGGCGGGGCCTAGGTCAAAACCAGCGTTTGACGAGCTCTGTAAAACCTCGCAGATGGTTTTAGCAGCACGATTTTCTGTTGGTACAGATTTGAGCGAGGAGTCTGGGTAAGTTGGTTGGGCTATATATCGGGTGACTGCACATTGGCTGATAGAGACCACGCCTCTCTGGAAAATGCATTTCGAAGATTGCTATGCAGATGGCATTGGCAAGAATGGGGGATGAAAGTTTCGCAGACTCCGCAAGGATTTTGGAATTCCGAAATAGCTCTTTTCAAGTTAATAGCGGCCTTGTTGAAGTTTGAATGGGATGCGTTGTGAGGGGGTGGTATTTGTGGTTTAATTAGGTAGGTACTTGAAGTCTCAAGTTTTGTTTTTCGTAAAAAAACGTGGAGAGTATGAAAACAGTAGGTTTTTGAGAGCACTTTAACCCTTGCAGTTCTCCTATGTATGTACATCACAAATAGTTGAATTCAAACGTCAAATACTCACCAAATAAAATCTGTTTAGGTGCAGCCATACTAAGGCTATTAAACTGCGATATTTTGTTTGGCCTCTCAGCTCTGTTGGTCGATCTCTACCTAGAACATTTTTTTGTGTAGTGAACGCAGATGTTTATTTACTGTCTGGGTGTTATATTGTATTTTAAGTATGCATTTACAAAAAAAATTTATTAAGTATTATATCAGCTATCCGGTTCTCATAGTACAAGCTCTGCTTAATTTGGGGCTAGAGTGTTGTGTGGTTTGTCCACAATATTTATTTATTATAACGGGATTTGCAGTCTAAGATTAAAAATCTAAGCGAATACTAAGCTAGTTTTTATACTTGTGATTCCGATTTTCAGTTCATTACAATACAACGTTCATACGTAAGTAAATTATACAATAAATTTTAATGCTTTACTAGGAACAAAAAAACAGTTTGTATAGGTGCATATTAGTAACTACTCGTACAACTTAGAATTTCCATATAATAACACGAAATGCATAAATTGTGAAACTGGCCTCAGGCTTGACTTCCATATTTCGAATCACGCATTAGGCTTCAACCTTATTTGTTAGCAGGTTCAACACTCGTTGATCAATTTTAATTTTGTATCGACTGCTGCATACTGCTGCTGCGTGCAATCCATCCTTTTGGCAAAATATTATCTTGTGCGCATCAGTTTAAACTAAATTTCTACTCAGTATAAGAGTATGCTTTCAAATATGGCTGAAGCCTTAAGATACACACGTATATAGCTGTAATATATAATATTAATACTAGCAGTTGGTAACCGGTATTATTTTTTGGTTAATTGTCTTTTTTAGAAATAATACGAATTACATATCTGATAAAATGATGAAACATGAATAATAATTTAAAAAAAAAACACAAGTGCAATTATATAGAAACAAAGTGGCCGAACACGCAGCTATAATATACATTTCTATGACGTATCTCCAACTTATACCGTAATTAACAGTAATATAATAGCACGGCATATTAATATATTATAGCTACATGTGTGGCCTAAGGCCCCATACAGACAGCACGTCAGTAAGCCGTGGAGCAGATGTGCAGCCACTGACTGCTCTGATGCGATTTGCGCACACACTTCGTTACGCTCGCCAGTAAGCCCCTTATTGATATAGCGTTGTATAACTTATATAAAACTGTAAGCCTACCACAAGCTCTGTCTGGCTTTGGTTTTAAGTCTGTGGGAGTGCAAGTTCGGCAAGTTTATCATGCGCATGTGCTGGCAGGTTTTTTCGCAATTAGGCCACTGGTGGGCCCTTTTTGCGTGATTCTTGACACGTGTTGCTAGAACTTTTTTAGGTTCTACAACACGCCGGTTTCTTCACGATGTTTTCCTTCACCGTTTTGAGAGTACTGGCATAGTGCACATCAATTTTTCGACAGAAAAACTCATTAGTACACGAGTGGATTTAAACCCACGACCTTCGGATCGGAAGGCAGGGCCACTACCACTAGAACACCAGTGCTCTGTGGGAGTGCTCACCAGTGTATTATACTGCTTTCGACGTAGGATTTATTTAGTCAACAGTAAGGCCGAGATTCATAGACGTGACTTTGCTTTACAGCAAAGGAGTCTTCGCAAAGTAAGCTTTGTTTATCGAAGTTTACCTTCAACATATTGAATAAAGAAGAGCTTGACAGAACTATGAAATATATTTTTGGTTGAAAGTAGAACTTTCCATCAAAGTAAAGGCAAAGTGCGGTCTATGAATCTGGGCCTAACACAGACTCAAAACCAGAGCCAGAGACAGAGCCAGACAGAGCTTGTGGTAGGCCCACTGTATTGTGGTGCAATCGGTTTTGTTATATCGATCGCCTGACTGATTAATTTGAGGGTTGGCAAATGCAATCAAAATTAAAAAATAGTATTTGTCGACTTAATGCCGAAATGTATCTTTTTGAAATTCAAATGCATTGTGGCAACACTTGACCGACTTAGTACTGTTTCTGATTATGAGCCTTAGTAGGCACTATAGTTTTTGAGTTTATTCATTACAAACATACAAAAATAATAGATTATTGCATTATTTTTATTATACCATAGTTTTAGGATAGTTAGTGCATATTAGTTTTGCTATAAACGCACCTTGTTTGCTACAGATTGATCCGACCACAACCATAAACTGACATTAACATAACCTATTTCAAGTCTAGTATTGCTTCTGACCTGGTTCATCAATACCCAGCTGCTCCCAACAAGGGCAAGTACAATGCTCGTCGCCTCACGTCATCCGCTCCACTGGCCTTCAATCCCATCTTGGTATTGCGCGTTTTTATTCCCATTCTCCCATTCAGCCGACTGTGGGGAATGAAAGATTTTCCTTCATTTTTTCTTATAGATTAATCTTGCGGTTGCTATTGCGAGACTGTGATTAGTACGGGGTATGAATTTAAGATTTGCTGTGTTTTGACTTTAAAACGAAGCGCAGAATGAAGGACCAACTGTGTTGTAGAAATTGTGGAAAGTCAGTGGTGTGAAATTGCGAAAAACTAAATAAATATTTTGTACATTCCACACAACACTATCTAGCACCAAACTAAGCAGAGCTTGTAATGGGAACCAGATGGCTGATATATTACTTGTATACATTTTTTTGTAAATAAAAACTTTGAATATAATATTTTTCTTCTTCTTCTTATCGTATCACTGGTTCTTACGAACCAGTGTGATGCAAGGATTTCAAGTGAACCTCAGAGAGGCTTTCGTGAATATAATATACCATCCCGACAGATAACAAACATTTGCGTTCACCACATAAATATTTGTTATCGGTGGGGATCGAACCCACGATCAGAAGACAGAGCTACTACCAACTGATATGAGATGCCATCATGAACTTGTAGTAAAGAATTATTTGAAAATGCGAGTGAAATGTTTTTTGACGGTTATCAGCACCTGGGTCCTAACCCTTCAGTCTTATAGTAGATAAATTAGCTTTAGCAAGCTTGCATTCTGTATACAGACTTCGGAGACGAAAACACTCAAACAAACTACCAAATTTTTTCTAATGAAATGCATTGATTTTTTACTTTCTGTCACTGAGTAGCTAATAAAGATTTTCAAGCTTCTATCTTACAAATTTTATAGACGCAAACACTTCATCTACCAAAATTTTTCCAATGATTTGCATTGATTTTCCACCCCTAAAATAGTTCTAAAATCAAAGGTTATCATTTGAACAAGCACGTGTTGAGTCGGAAACGCGCCCGGACCAGCGGACGTCATCTATTATTCGCCTATCGGAAGTGACGATCTCGATATTTTAATGGGGGATTTATAGTGACATTTTAAAAATATTACCCATTTGAGAAGAAAAGTTGCGTTGCGTTTGCTAATAAATTTAAAATACATAGGCAACATTAGCAAAAAGAGCAGAAGGATTTAATATCAATAGGCTTGGAGGTTAAATAAAAGTAGATCTTCTTCTTGTTGTGAAACTACTTATTGCGAACCAGTGTAGTAAAAGGAATAAAAGTAGACAATATTATTATGTTTTTCATTTTAAAAGTCAGATTTCTAATTATAATCAAAAGTACAATCAAAATATATTTTTTTATCTTCAATTTTTTTTTAAATATTACATCACGCCCACGAAGACTGGTAGGCAAAGCTACTTAGCTAAGCTAGTTAGCATCAAGTCCTCCTAGCACTAAATTGTTTGTGTGCAAGTTTTAAATAAATACCTAAATAAAATATTTTATTTTCATCAAAACATTACAAAGATTCCCTTACAGACATAAAATTTTAAAGTCCAAATTTCGAGGCGGACCCTCGCTATTGTCATTTAAATCGGCCGACACATCCTGACATCGCCATGGAGAATTTAAATAATAATCGTACTGAATATTTTGAATAATTCTCTAGTTATTTTGTGGGTTGAATGTTATGTACGGACAACTGTGTAGACATTGTATATTTTAATGTGACATGTATATTTTAATAACAAAAATAATAGTTGTGTGGATTGTATGAAAAATAGTTTTACAGCAGTAAAACAAACAAATTTGGCTTTAAAAGTACTTTTTTCTATATTATGGAATAAAAAAAAATACCAGGTCTACTCAAATTTGTTTATGTTACCGCTCCGCTGTTAACGGTTTGTTTAACAAAATTATGAAATTAAGTTTAACGAATTACTGAAATAAAGTGTGCAGAAGGTACGAGTATACCTAATATTTCTACTATAACTATTTTTAATTCATGTAGGAACAGTGATTGATCAATTTCAAAATATAAAGCTGTGTTACAAACTAAAACTTGAAAATGCAATATGAGTATTACAATTGGCAAAATACTCATTAAAAATAAATTAACACAGTGAGAACAATGAATTATTTATTAGAATTTAAAAACGTTATAAACTTTTACGAACAAAGTGGACCCCATTTTAAATGTCATTGTAATATCACAATTCAAAACATATATTTTATATGACTGATATGACACTTTGAAGGCGTTGCGAATTATTATACGCAATTTTACAATGATACTCAAATCTACGCAAAAGTGTACAACCGCCCTTATTTTTTGGACGACAGAGTACAGAATCAAACAATTCGAATTTATATCAAACTTATTTTTGGTTTGCGTGTATTATATCTTATTGTGTTTTTAACACTTCGCCCCCGCTTGAGTGTGGGGTGGAAGGGTAGTTTGCACCCTACTGATTAGTGTTCTTAATCTATGGGGGCTTATGAACGGTGGTATTCAAAAAGGCTAACAAAATATTTAAAATATTGGCAAAAAATCATGCTGGAAACTGAGCTATCCTTGTTATTCTGCAGTATAATTATCTAAAATATCTTTGAA
Source organism: Thera britannica (assembly GCA_939531255.2). Lineage (NCBI taxonomy): Eukaryota > Metazoa > Arthropoda > Insecta > Lepidoptera > Geometridae > Thera > Thera britannica. The sequence continues at coordinate 15,063,797 of OW618043.2, read as the reverse complement.
ATAACGTGAATTTTATCAATAATAGCCGCAAAATGAGATGAAAAAAGAGAAGCTTTTATCCCCCTCATTCATAATGCCGGTCAGTTTTTAAAGGCTCCCTAAATGTCTCTTGTCACTGTCACTTTTATGTCAACAAATAGAGATGGCAACAGACTTATGGGTCTGCTAAGTTACATGACTGCTATAGGACCATTATGAACATACCCATTTATGTTTAAGACCATTTTCAAGTTGTTTATTTTTCTTTATGCAACAGCTGATGTAACAAGCATAATAGTCCACCTGATGTTAAGGGGTAACCATTGCCTATAATAAAGCATTACCTCGTAGGTCACGCACGTCAAGAACGTGCCCTAGGAGGCCCTTCCCAGCGTCCATCATCTTGAGGCAAATAGAGGTTCAGCCTCACGTGCCAGTAAGTTCACTGGCACCCGCATCCTTCAAACCAAAACACAGCAATGCTGCTTCACGGCAGAAATAGGCATGGTGGTAGTACTTTCCAGGACGAGCCCTTCACAAAGAGCTCTACTACTACTCGTACTACTTACTACTCGTACTATGTGTGATCGGTATTTTATTCCTGTAGCTGAACGAAGTATTTAGGAAGTGTAGCCTTTATCTAGCAATTCCAATATGCATACATACTTATCCATCTTGCATAACACCATCCAGTTATTCAATAGTATTCTGCGTGTTTATTTAACATCTTAAACTGTTGCGTAATGAACTACCCCGGCCTAAGCTTATTTGCTGACATGTTCATAGTATTTGCTGACAAGTTCATCTTATTATGCTTGGATCTATTCAATAATGCTAACAGAGCAGTTGTTTTTGTACAAGACACATTTTGTTAAAATAAAGGATTTGAATAAATAGGTTTAAAGAGCGAAATTTACAAATAACAGAGCAGTTGTGTTTTTGTGCAAGACACATTTGGTTAAAATAAAGGATTTAATTATATAGATTTTAAGGACGAAATTACAATATTTATTTGAAATAAATATTGTGGACAATCCACGCAACACTATCTAGCCCAAAGTTAAGCAGAACTTGTACTATAGGAACCAGATAACTGATATAATACTACACCCATCCAGAGAAGAAACTTCTGCGTTAACCACACAAATATTTGTTCTCGGTAAGGATTGAACCCACGACCTACGGCGTAGAAGACCTACTACCAACTAAGCTGAGAGTCAGTCAAAAATTTAAAAAAAATATTTTTTTTATTAACTTACCTCACATGTGTACTATTAGTAAAGAATCGTTTTGAGCCACAACTATTTTCAACCCTAAATTTTCATATCATTGACAAAGCCAGAGAAAAGAGCAATTTACCAACTGAAATTGCCAACCTACCTATTATGCTGACTATCTACTTGTGAATAATCAAAAGCAAGAAATAACCTCAATATTTATCTCCAGACATAATAAATATCCCATCAGATCTCTTTCGATCTCTTTGGATCAAAAATAACTATGAGTAAATTATCGCTCCATTACCAACATTAGAATAATTTATCCAAAATGGCCGCCACGTGCTGCGTGTATCACTACAAAAGACGACCACAGTCACAATAGCTAAACATCCGCTATACCTCTCCCAAATACCCCGGTTTATTCCACCAACAATATTTCGGAAAACCCGCTAAATTACAGTCGGATACGACGTCATTATGTGGTGCGCCCGCGCCGGAAACTGACACCCATTCATTGTTCTTGACGTCACTTCCGTGAAAACTGCGGGTGATTAGGTCTTGGATTAAGAATAAAGTCAATGTTACTATAGAATATCAAATAATATGAAACCTGCCTGAAAAACCAGCGCAGCTTGGGATGGTAGGTACTTATTTCCTTATCAGGCAGTAAAAAACTGAGTTGGGGCCTATTTGACATATTTTATTGATGATTTAGCATGGCGACTGGCTGGGACCCAGTTTTCGTTTGTGGTGTAGTTACCAATGATGTAGTCTACTTTCTCTGTCTGTCTTTAGCCGTCCGTTCTGTTTGTTTTAATGTATTTGTCTTGGGTGTACAGTATGTGAAATAATAAATGCGCTTCGTAAAAAGTATGTTTATCAATATAACCATCAGCTTGAAGAATACTACTTAGACTCAGATACTTATTAGACTCAGGATAGATTTTTCAGCCTTTCTATTTTTTTGCAATTTTTTTTAATATCAATACTACATTAAGTGGGGTCGATCAAGTAATGCTAAATGACATAAAATTAACTACCGCATCATAAACCCACAGATAAATAGCGTAACTTGAGATCTACAACTACTAACAATAGCTATCTCGAGTGAATTTGACACGGGCTTAGAAAAATTCGACTCATAGTGAAAATTGTAAAAACCGCTAATTCGCCACGCACCGACCGCGCTTCGCCCACGATCGAACAAGTGCAATAATGACGTCATTACAATAACTCTTATTAGAAAGCAATAAGGTTCAAGATTTTATAAAATTGGTTACATGAATTTAAAATAATAATACGTCATCCAGGCCCTCTGTCTTTTGCATTCATTGTTGCGTGATGTGGCTACGGTCGTATGTTGATTTTGATGGTTAGGTACAATTGCTTGTTTCCATTGCTCCAAAACGGTTTCGCAAAAAAAATTTACAGGTTCAATATTATTGCCAGAAGTATATACCTAGTTTTTCTAAGATTTTGTATGTAATAAACTAACTTATTTTTTGTTTCTACTAGAATAACAATCAAATAAAGTAAGAACTGGTATCATTTTTCTATTGATCAAATAAGATGTCAAGAATGTCAGATTTCAAAACATATAGAAATAAAACTGAAATTACTTAAAATTGCTTAGCGTCTGAAAATAAATGTTTTCCTTCTTCCTTCCTTTCTTTTTTTCTTTATAAATATAAAATTGTATGATTAAAACCGTACACAGGCAATGGAAACAGACAGCATTCACGCGTGAATTTAAATCTCGCCGCGGGCGTTAGGAAACTGTGATTTGTGGTTATTTACCGTGGCTGTTAACTTTCCATTTTCGATGGTCGCCCGTGCGGAACCCGCGACGATTTCGATGCGAGCTGCGTTTTTAATTTTGGAATACGTATTGTTCAAAATACGTTCAGAATAGGTATTGTGGTCGCAACAATAGGCGAATCAACTGATATTTTTGAATTTGGAATACTTGGGCGGTTGGGCTGTAGCAAAATAATGGCGGAAAAGGGTGGTAAGTTCTACCTATGTTCGTTCTTTCGATTCGATGTATATTTTACTGAACACAAAATACCAATGCATTGTTATCTTATTTCTCCCTTGAAGCCTGGGATGAAAAAAAAACTAAGCATACTTTCCTACTTTTGTGCTTATGAAGAAAAGGATTAGGTAAATATGAAAATCTCGAAATCAAAATTCACCTTAAAATTATTTCCTAATCCAAATTCCCAAGTCCTCACAACTCAATTAACAAATCCCTAAACCGTTTAACGCAATCACAAAACTAATTCCTGAAATTGAATAATCCAATCAGAGGCGAAGAGTTTTCGAATTTAAGGGTAAGAAATGGAGGGATTTCTGTGTAAAAACCCTTTTGTCCAAACAAGTCGGAGCAGACGTCACGGGTGCCTGCTGTGACATCCTCATTGCGAATTCCCTCGGCGCGGCGTCTCTGTGGAGTACGCACTGCGATCAGTAAAGTAGCGTTTTTTTACAAAATAAAACGGGAAAGTTGAGTAAGTATCTCGAAACCTATTTTAAAATTACGAATATTAAATATATTCAGCACCACCAGTTGGATTTATTTAAAATGTTTCTCTATATTATAAAAGGAATTGTGTATGACTGATTAAAGTCTCATGCACCGTCTCCTCTCGTCATATGCAACGAGGAGCCTTACTTCAGCCACAAAACTTCATCACAACGGTTAAAGCTCCTTTTTCATGTCTTCACAGTTAAGATAGAGTCAAGATTGGCAAAATTAATTTATCTTATAAATTATTTTCACTGTGGAATATTGTATAAAATGTGCTAAGTCTGGAGCTAAATAGAGTTGTACTAATTAGCTGTCAACAATATTAATTTGAAGTTAATAATAAACTGCTTCGTTTTCTGATACCAGTGCGTATTAAGCTACAAAAGTAAAATTTGCATAGCGCGCCCCAAGAAACCGACGGAGACTTTAAATCTAGTAAATTTACTAAATCTAGGCTTCAACTGATTCAACGTTGGTCCCAGACGGCATTCGAAGCCAAAGAATACAAACTGAACAGACTGATCATGTTTTGTGACTTCTAACTTTTTTTGCTAACATCGCATAGCAATGTTTTAGAACGAGCCAAATGATTCCTGTAACACAGTTGTCACTATTTCGGGAATCTACGGATTAAACAAATGTAGGAATGATATATTTTGTATTTGTGTAATGAAATCATTATTTATTTATTATATTATTTAATTTTAGCCTGGGTCGTCCCACATGAGATAATTATGTATAAAAAAAACCAGTATCGAAATAATACCACCTTCCTGGCAAACCCTTTACCCGATGGACCCATAATATTTTAGACTGCAGGAATTAGGTGGATAGAGATGGCTCAGACTTAGAGAAGAAAAATTATGCAGAATAGTTTTTTCTCGAAATGTCAATGAACTTCTTCTTCAGAATGATGTTTTTTTTAATACTAAAGCTGATGAAATGGAACAAACATATGGCCTGATATTATGTGATAATAATCGCATAAAGCAAAGCATTGCCTCGTAAGTCACGCACGTCATGAATGTGCCCTACGATGCACTGCCCTGCGTCCATCAACTTGAGGCATACAGATGTTCTGTTTCCCGTGCCAGTACTTTCACAATAAAATTATTTTGAGATTTTATGCATTTTTTTACGTTATGTCCCCTTCTGTGCCTTCATCTCTTTGTAAGCCTTAAAGCATTTTACCTCGCTATTTGTTCTATTGAGGCTGTAGACAAATTGATTCCAGAATTCGATTTGTATTTGACGTAGTCTATCTTTGCATCTGTCAAAATATTTGTTCTGTTTGCGACAACGTATTTACTGACTTGCATCGTATGTTGATGTTTTTCTAGTTTAGTAATGGTGTAAGATTGTGCTTTTTGATCACAGAGTTAGTTGTCCATGCTAAAGCAGCCTTTTTTTGTCAAACAGTGTTAAATAGTGGCATAGACAAAAATACTACAGATAGACCATAGTCAAAAAGAGACTGGACTAATGGACATATTGGACATATGCCTCGCCGATACGTTTCCAGAAATAATTATTCTAAGCCCTTTCCATCCACTGACTTCTCGCGATCTTAAGAATGACGGCAGTCCAGCGGGAGGGTCGTGGGTTTTGTCTTCCGGTTCGTGGTCACTTAGGAGAACCTTCATTCCCAGCGGTTGTCGGTTCTATTAACAAATCTATAATTATGTAGGTACATCAAATAAAGTCTTGTTACACTATTTATGAAAAATAAATAAAAATGAATATGGTGAGGAGCTAGCTTAGAACCAGGAGACCTATGAAATACTTATTATCCCAAAAAAGTAACGGGCACTGGGCAAGCAAAGCCGGGGCCGGCTGCTAGTGTATTATATTAAATTTTAAGTGAGTCAAAACAAAACACATTTTTCACAAAAACCAACGTGTATCTGTATTTCAGCGAAGAGCTCTCGTAACACAAAGGTTTTGTTTAAGGGCCTACATGAGGTGAAACCGAAAATGTAAAGTAGCATTTTTTTTCGTTGTATGGACGAATCCATTTATTTTTTTTTGTAAAATATTACAATTAAATGGTGTAAAAAAATTATGATTAGGCTAGAAATTCTCCTCAACTCACAGGGTTCGATAAAATTGAACGCAAAGTTTGCCAAAAACTCTCAATTTTTTTTGGATTTGAAATGGTTTTTTTCCGTTGCTGTTAGAGCCATTGCAATGAAAGTTTTGTTCCCGTTTACCTTAATAAATACGTAAAAACCTGATGTTATTGCATTTTTCTTAGTTGCCGTAGTTTTTATAAAAAAATAAAATTTTCAAAAATATAAATAGATAGGTTTCTGTACTTACTTCTCAGTACAGCCCGAGCGGCCAAGAAGGTTGGACCTATGTCAAATTTCGTGACATGACATTTCATCTCTGACTACGTAAAATATACCCTAGATTAAATCATAGCTACTACTGGTACTATAAATTTGCCACAGTGTAACATAAAACAAACTGTCACAGTATAACGAAATGACATAAAACCATCTTCATCGTACATTATGATCGATAACCTGTATTCACATCATCATCAGCCTGTAGAAGTATATATTTTATGTAGCATATAACTTATCAAGTACATTCTAGGGCACGTTCCTATCGTGCGTGACCAGCGAAGCGCAATGCTTTTGTTAAATACCTCCATTTTTGTAGTTGCATAAGTAGCTATCTTCCTATCTACCCAGTGCTTTCCGTCATCATCATCAGTAAGTAGAAGTCCACTGCTAGATATAGACCTCCTTTATACATTTCCATGAAAAAACAATTTGCCGATTTCCCACGATCTTTAGAATGTCATCGGTCCATTAGGTGGAGGGGCGCTCTGGTTGCTTAGCACCGGTTATATTGTCGTAGCGACCCGCTTTTTAACCGACTTCCAATCAAAAAGGAGGAGGTTCTCAATTCGGTTGTATGTTTTTTTTTTTTTTATTTTTTATTTTTTTTTTTTTTTTTTGTTTTTAATGTTTGTTACCGCATAACTTCGTCATTTGTGAGCCGATTTAAAAAATTATTTTTTTATCTGAAAGGTACTGCTTCCAGATTGGTCCCATTTTAATTTTATTAAAATCGGTGTTGCCATTTTTTTTTAAATAATTTTTTTAATGTTTGTAACTGCATGCCTCCGTCATTTATGAACCGATTTAGAAAATTATTTTTTTATTTGGAAGGTTATTTTTACGTCCAGACTGTCCCAAACAAATTTCATTAAAATCGGTTTAGCCGTTTGGCAATGAAGTCGGTTTCTCAAGTTTTTTAAACTTATAATTATTGATTCTAAAGGCGTGTGTTCAAACCCCGTCATGCACAAATTAGTTTATCTGCCAAAAAACCTATGTGCACTATGTCAGTACACTCTAACGGTGAAGGAAAACAATAAATGAAACCAACGTGAAGTAGCAAAACTTTTGAGGCACATTCATAATCCACCACACCAGCTTTAATTTTCTATTGACATGACAAGAAGAAGACTCAAAAACTAGTAGCCGATTTTAGGCCTTTATAAAAATAGTGTCGATTTTGCAAAGAGTTTGGGAGCCCATTACAATGAAAAGGAAGTATATATATATATATATATATATTATGGACAATCTACACTACACTATCTAGCCCTAAACTAAGCAGAGTTAGTATTATGGGAACCAGATAGCTGATGTAATACTTAAATACATTTTGTTTGTAAATACATAGGTACTTGGAAAACAATATAACATCCAGATGGAGAACAAATATCTATGATCACCACACAAATATTTGTTCTCGGTGGGGATCGAACCCACGACCTATGGCGCAGAAGGCAGAGCTACTAATAAATGAGCTGAGAGCCCAGTCATAACAATAATATCATGGGTTTTGAGTATTTTTGATTGCCGTCTTTTAAATCTGGAGGTGCCTGTAATGTCCCGAATTCTGGAACTTTCTGTCAAAGGCTTCATGCACGGTGCGCTCAAATACCCAAATACCAAAATACATGTGCCTATTTCTATACACGCAGCAAGGAGTTTCCCAAGATTTTGCGTTTGACAGAACTTTGAAGAGTCAGTTGGGGTTGTCGAAACTCTTTGGTATACCTAATATTTTTAAATGCCGATAAAATACAATAATATAAGTCGAATAGACAGTGTTATTTCACAATGCTTCACTGATCTCCACCGCAATGAGCACCGAAGGCCTAAATGAGTGCAAAGCTTAAAGCCACCCATAAATAATTTCCATTTCAATTCATTTATGAATTGAAATGAAAATTATCTATGCATGTAATGTATTGTATTATGTATATCAGTTATCTAGCACCCATAACACAAGCTTTGCTTAGCTTGGGGCTAGATAATGTTGTGTGAATTGTCCAGCATTATTATTATTATTATTATTATTTATTTCCATAGGCATGAATTCTATGCACTAAGTTATACTTACTAGATTTACATACAGATCTGGAAGTATAACCTTTTAGGTAAAAGAAAAATTTACTAAATTGGATCATAAAATTAAATGACGAAGGTATGCAGTAACAAACAATAAAACAAAACGGCTTAGCCGATTTTGATGAAATATTACTTTTCAGAAAAAAAAAGATTAAAAGGGAGAAGACGAAAGAGAAGAAAAAAGATAAGAATATTATTGTACAAAAAAAATTGCCCCCCTTGCCCCCCAGGACCCCCCCTTTTGTGAGTGCTACCGGATGCCGTCGAGATAGGGGGTTTTCGATTAGGGTTTCGTATAGAGGGTTTCTTCCTGAATTGAAAAAACAAAAAAAACACCCCCCTCTTGCCCCTTTTTTCACCCCCCCCTTTCGTATCTTCCAAGCAGAGTGACTTGCAAGACTTTTTTTTTGGGTCATGTAGGGAAGGTGAGATTATTTTGAAAGCAATAGTACATTGTTACCTGAGTGTTGAAAGTCACGTTTTTTGAGTCCCGAGACGGGTTTGGCGCCAGAGCGTAGCGAGGGCGCCAATGGAGCTTGAGGGACTTAAAAGACTTTCATCCGAGGTAAACACTGTGCTTTTCATTACGAATACAAGGAAAGTAAAAATAAAAACATGAAAGAAAAATTTGTGAAAATGAAGATTGAATTGCCGCCTTCCCGGTTTTTTTTTTCTTTTTCTCTGGCGGGCCTTCGGCTACGGCTCGCCAGCATTATTCAGCCATTATTTTCATTTTTATAATTTAAAAAATGGTAAGTTGTTTGCTCAATTTTATGTTATTTTAAATAAATAGTTGAAGCTATATATTAATCAAGTAATTTAGAAGATATATTATTTATTTAATACTATCTTTATGTTATTAAAATTTAAATTTTACATTGCGCTCTAATTAGACTTTTTAAGCTTCTTACCGTTGTAATGGGTTTCCAACCTACTTGCTGAATAAAAAGTTGGAATTTGGTTCAACGACCTCCTTGCAGTTAGAAAGACTTTAGAAAGTTGGAACATGGTTGAATAAAATAGAACTTGTTTTTTTTTATAATTTGACAGCTGTCAGTAGAAAGCGATTCTCCCTAGGGCTGAAAGTTTTACTTTCTATTAGGCCCCTCAGGCAACTTCAGACCTACTTTCAGAGTATGAGTAATGAAAAATAAATTTTGCCCCCCTCCCCCCTCTAGACCCCTTTATTATTTTTGACCCTTTTTTTCGAGCGGAGCATTGCGGCGAGCGAATGGGGAACAGTGCGGCGAGCAAAGCGAGCCGTGCTGTGACCCCCCCCCCCCTAAGCCCCCCAGAACCCCCTCCTCCTGAACCCGGGGGGAGCGTCGCGGCGAGCGAAGCGAGCCGTGCTGTGACCCCCCCCTCAAGCCCCCAGAACCCCCTCCTCCTGAACCCGGGGGGAACGTTGCGGCGAGCGAAGCGAGCCGCCACGCGACCACGCCCACCCTACTGAAATTTAGAACCCCCTCCTACTGAAATTTAGGGTGTCTTAGGGGTGTGAAAAAATGTTCACTAGACTGAGTTCAAAATTCAAAATGGCGGCTGTGCCACTTCCGGTTTTGCAAAAATCGTCCGATTAAGGTCGTTCAAACGGTTCATTCGACTGAGGACTATGATTGGAGATTGAATTTTAGGTTTTTTAAGGTGTTTGATTGGATCTTCACTTGGTTTAGGGTTCCGCCCCTGTGGGAACGCATTGAGGACGCGAGCTGCTTGCAGCTCGCGATGCACGCGACCCGGTAGTCAACGTTTGGGTTCCTTCCAGCGGTTTCGACCCGTTAAGGGTTTTGGCTTGACGTACAATTTAGGGTTCCGTATAAGGTTTTGATTGGGGTTTTACTACATTGAGCAATTTGATTAAGTGTTCGACTTTTAGGGTTCCTTAGGACTTTGATTGGAGTTTCAACTACACTTAGGAGCTTGATAATGTTAACATTTTTAGGGTTCCTTAGGACTTTGATTGGGGTTTTACTACATTGAGGAACTTGATAAAATAAACAACTTTTAGGGTTCCTTAGGCCTTTAATTGGAATTTTACTTCACTTAGGACCTTGATTATGTAAACAATTTTAGGGTTCTTTAGGACTTTGATTGGGGTTTTACTACACTGAGGAACTTGATTCACTGATCGACTTTTAGGGTTACTTAGGACTTTCTTTACTACTTTTTGGGGTTTTACAAGTGCAAGTGTAATGTAAAACTGGGAGTAGCACACCGACACGCGAGCTGCTTGCAGCTCGCGCACACGAAAAAACTAGTTAAGGGGCTGACGTATGGAAAATTTTCATACAAACGGAATACCAAAATGATTTCTAATTTAGACAGATTTACACTAAATTATTGTAATAATTGTATTTGCATAGTATTTATCTAGGTTCCTCAACAGTTTTTATTTCAAATTACTTACCTAAAATGAAATAAACACCAATCGCATTTTGCACATTTTTATGCTAAGCTTATCAAGTTTTCTACCTATTGGTTTCGTACTAAAAACAACAATATCTTACGTGTTTTTTGTTAAGGAACCTAGTTTATATTGTCTAGTTACAGAATAACAATACTATGTAAAGAATACAAAAAGTTTTCAGTCATCATTTTTGGTATTACGGAACACGATCAAATTCATGGCATTTTCGAACGGCTACTATTGCTATCGCGCACGCACGGTGCGGGTGGCGGGGTGCAGGGGGAGGAAACGCTTGAAGCACACGGGACACTTCGGTTGTGTGTGTGAATCGCTCGGACTTCGGACTAGTTAAATACCTGCACTGGCATAAAACATAATGCTTAGATATTTGATAATTGTTAGTTTAGGAAGGGTACTAAGTGAAGATGGGAAATACTAAGTACCTAGGTAGGTTGTAGGTTGGGTAAACGAAATTAAGGTGCAGCACTAGGTCAAAAAGTCTGCCGAAATTTCGAAAAAAGCCAACATTTCGACTAAAACAAATTATGAACCATTAATTTCTATACAGGGTGGAATTTTGTAATGCCACCTGGAGGGAAAGTACTCTTAATACTGCAGATAGAAAATTTTACTCAAAGGAAACATTCCTTTATTTTTGGATAGAAAGCAATTTCTAAAATTAAAAATAAAATAATTTTTAAATTATTTTTTTTTTTTGAAAGGAATAAATTTATTCTTTTAAAGAAATGAATTCGTTAAAAGAATAAATTTGTGTATCCAAGAGAATGGAGCCCATTTCAAGCAACTAATTTCAAGTAACTAGTTAGTTATCCATTTTTTGTAAATAATTAAATTAATTTAAGATTTCCTGGTTTTTCTTTCATTTAATTTATCATGTTTGTTAGAGAGATTTCATCCTTATAATTGACTAACGATCGATGCAATAAAAGTACAAGGTATAATTTTTCTGATTTTAGCCGGTTCAATTCCCGGGTGTGAGAGAATTTTCGAAAAACTTTGAATGCAGTTTGCTTTCTATTCAAAAATAAAGGAATGTTTCCTGTGAGTAAAATTTTCTATCTGGAGTATTAAGAGTACTTTCCCTCCAGGTGGCATTACAAAATTCCACCCTCTAAGAAGTATTGATAAAAGGTCTAAGAAAAATTACAACAAATTATTTTTTTTCTTTATTTATTTGTAGTTCAAACAAAGCAGCCAAGTGCGAGTCGGACTCGCCCATGAAGGGTTCCGTAGCATCAATTAACATAATATAAAGGTTTTTGTAGTTCGTCGAAAGGTAAATTGCGGTTTACGATTTATGACGTATAAAAAAAAACTACTGACTTGATCTCGTTCAAACTAAATATCGTTGGAAGTTTACATAGTAATGTACAACATATATTTTTTTTGGATTTATCATTCTCTTATTTTAGAAGTTAGAGGGGGGGGGACCAACTTTTTTCTACTTTGGAAGTGTCTCTCGTGCAAACTATTCAGTTTAGAAAAAAACGATATTAGAAACCTCAACATCATTTTTGAAGACCTATCCATAGATACCCCACACGTATGGGTTTGATGAAAAAAAAAATTTTGAGTTTCAGTTTCAAGTATGGGGACCCCTAAATTTATAGTTTTAGAAAAAAACGATATTAGAAACCTCAACATAATTTTTAAAGACCTATCCATAGATACCCCACACATATGGGTTTGATGAAAAAAAATTTTTTGAGTTTCAGTTTCAAGTATGGGGACCCCCAAAATTTATAGATTTTTTTCTATTTTTGTGTAAAAACCTTAATGCGGTTCACAGAATACATCTACTCACCAAGTTTCATCAGTCTAGCTTTTATGGTTTCGAAGAAAAATGGCTGTGACACGGCCGGACAGACAGACAGACAGACAGACAGACAGACAGACAGACAGACATGACGAATCTATAAGGGTTCCGTTTTTGCCATTTGGCTACGGAACCCTAAAAACTGCTACCACTCAACGTCCGGTGGAAATATTGATAAAAGGACTGAGAAATACTTGAACAAAATAGTTTTTTTTTTATATAACTGGAGCTCAATAAACAGAGTACCGCTCAACGTCTGGTGGAAATATTGATAAAAAGACTTGGAAAAATTTCAGCAAAATATTTTTTTTCTTTATTTATCTGGATCTCAAAAAACCGACTACCGCTCAATGTCAGGTGGAAAGATTGATGAAAGGACTAAGAAAAATTGGCACAAAATATTTTTAGTCTTTATTTATCTGGGGCTTAAAAAAACTGCTACCACTCAACGTCAGGTGGAAATATTGATAAAAAGACTTGGAAAAATTTCAGCAAAATATTTTTTTTCTTTATTTATCTGAATCTCAAACAACCGACTACCGCTCAACGTCAGGTTATAATATTGAAAAAAGGACTAAGAAAAATGGCTACAAAATATTTTTATTCTTTATTTATCTGGGGCTTAAAAAAACTGATACTCCAACGTCAGGTAGAAATATTGATAAAAAGACTTGTAAAAATTTGAACAACATATTTCTGTTTTATTTTTCTGGAGCTCAAGAAATAAACTACAGCTCAACGTCAGGTGGAAATATTGATAAAACGACTAAGAAATTAAAAAAAAAACTTTATTTATTTTGTGCTCAAAAAACTGCTACCACTCAACGTCCGGTGGAAATATTGATAAAAAGACTGAGAAATACTTTAACAAAATAGTTTTTCTTTATATAACTGGAGCTCAATAAACAGAGTACTGCTCAACGTCTGGTGGAAATATTGATAAAAAGACTTGGAAAAATTTCTGTAACGTTCACTAGAAGTTGCTTCATGCAATCAAAATTGAGTTCTTTATAGTAATTGTGATAAGACATAAATATTTTTTTTTTCAGTTTGTTTATAATCATTATATAAGTATCCACCTATAGTAGGTTAGCTTGGTACACTTTTTTCGCGAGTTTTGTGCGAAAGCCGAGGTCCATGTAATTGTAGGTCGATGTTCGCAATCGTTGGTTTTGCGAATGTAAATAAGCAGAATAAAAGCAACCTAATTGCTCAACGAATAAAGTATATTTTTAAATGCAGTCACATTATTAGACTTTCTGTACTTTGGTAAGTGAGCCGCTTTGCGTGTTTTTTATTGCTTTGTGTGTGTGATCGATGAGGTCTGGCGAACCACACCCCACCTGATGTTGAGCGGACCTCCACCCATGATCTTCAACTGTAACGTCATGACTGGTTTTGAACCCACGCCCCCCAACCGCTAGGCCGATGAGGTCTGGCGAACCACACCCCACCTGACGTAGAGCGGATACGGATACCCACCCATCATCTATTACTGTAACGTTATCACTGATTTTGAACCCGCACCCTCCAACCACTAGGCCAATGAGGTCAAGCAAACCACACCACACCTGATGTTGAGCGGACTCCCACCCATCATCCTCTACTGGAATGTCATCAACCACAACTCCATCGCTCCGCGCCGGGGTCAATGGCTCTCTCAACTCAACTCGGAGTCAATGGTTCTCTTTACTCTTCTTCAATTTGGTCCAGAACCCGCACAAACCCTACCTGATGAATAAACTCACTCGTATCATGTTAGAGAATTTCCTGGTGTCTTTTCTAAGTGCGTAAATAGCTACTCTGAAGGTTCTTTATCGGTTCAGGAATGTTGTTTTTTTTTTCACTTTATTCTTGCATTCAGAGCATGACCAATCCTTGCTTATTGAATACTAGAAAAGCGAAACAAGCAAGCAATAAGCTTAGAGGGTTAGTCAGGTAATGCAGCCACAAAAAATAAAAACATAAAATTGTAGGGTGCAAAAAGTCAACTCTCTTTGACCAGATTTGAACTCCCGCCCACCTCGTCCCCTCAGTGTGAATCCGCACGCCCTAGCCACTAGCCTATCTGACGCTTAGTAACGTTGACGAAATTAGGCAATGCATAAAAATCGTTAGCAGTGGCTGACGCACACGCACAAGCGCGGCACTATGGTTGGATTCACGTATAGAAGTAGCGCGTCACACGAGCGCCTGTGTGTGTATACTACTATTATATATTCCGTGGCGCCCGCATCAAATGAATAGAGATAGCTATATTCGGAGCAGTTTTTGCTCACGCCTCGAATTGAAGTTGCGAGCTGTGTACGTCGGCCCGTTAATATTTAGGCATCCGATTTAGGCGTCGCCTAGGTTTAGTGAAAACGGGTGTTAGTAACGTTGACGAAATTAGGCAATGCATAAAAATCGTTATCAGTGGCTGACGCACACGCACAAGCGCGGCACTATGGTTGGATTCACGTATAGAAGTAGCGCGTCACACGAGCGCCTGTGTGTGTATACTACTATTATATATTCCGTGGCGCCCGCATCAAATGAATAGAGATAGCTATATTCGGAGCAATTTTTGCCCGCGCCTCGAATTGAAGTTGCGAGCTGCGTCCGTCACCCTCTTAATATCTAAACTTAAACATTACGGTATTCTAAATCGCTCCATTGACTTATTACAATCGTACTTGACTGATAGAATCCTTAAAGTTGATGTGGGCGGTGAGAGATCTTTTGGGTCAGTTATTGACATAGGGGTGCCACAAGGTTCGATATTAGGTCCTTTCTTGTTTCTAGTGTACGTAAATGACCTTCCTTTTTTGGTTAAAAAACTATGTGAAACAGTACTATTTGCTGACGATACCTCATTAATTTTTAAAGTCGATAGATAGAAGGCTAATTACGATGACGTTAACGCATCTCTGTCGTAAATACTTAACTGGTTTAATAATCTTTTACTTAATGTTAAGAAAACTCATAAGTTTTATGAAAAAATATTTTTTGAGTGTCAGTTCTAAGTATAAAAATCATAATGCGGTTTACAGAATACATCTATTTACCAAGTTTCATCAGTACATATAGCTTTTACAGTTTTGTAAGTACCATACTTCAAGCAAATAAATTATTTCTTTTCATTTCATTTCATTTTTTTGAAAAAAAGTGACTGTGACATACGGATGGACAGACAGACAGACATGACGAATTTATAAGGGTTCCGTTTTTTACCTTTAAAAAATACAAGTGTTCATTCACCGACTACCGACATTTATGAACTTGCAACTCACTCTGGTTTTGCATAATATGAGGAAAATCTCTCTTGGTGGAAGGTTTCTTTTATTAAATCTGGGGCTATTTGCTTGTTATACTATATAAATTAGACTACTACTACTACACTACTATACAGGGTTATTCATTATTAGCTGCAAATACTCAGGAATTAGGTTCAACAAATAAAATAAAAAATATTTATGAAATGATTTTTTTTAAGTTTTGTTATGAAAATCCCGAGAAAATCGATAAAGGAATCATTGGCGCCTGACCTATTTTGACCTTTGATCCGCGCCCGCGCGCCGTGAGCCACACTCTGCGTTCAGTCACCGCCTGGGTGGGTCATCGTCCTGTTCTCCATGGCAATCATTATGCAATAGCCGTAAATAAATTAATAAAAATAAAATTTTGATACAAAAACTTAAATCAAAATTTAAAAAAAAACATTTCATAAATACTTTTTATTTTATTTGTTGAACCATATTCCTGAGTATTTGCAGCTAATAATGAATAACCCTGTATAAGTTAGATTTAAAATGTAGCGTTCGTGGTAGTTTAAAAAATACCGCACAGCTTGCCATTGTTATCACCAATCCTGGATGAAAAATATGCAATGGAAACTCTGCGACGGGAATCAGCTAACATAACAATTGGGTTATATTTATTTACTGAATATCTGTCTGTGTTTTTGTCTAACGAAGCGTATTCTAGTCAACACATTGTAATGTCGTGACAAATGTCAGACCCAAGCACAGAATAAGTAATAGTTGGTATCAAATACATGAATTCACAGCTCAGGTCAGGCAACGCCATCTTTATTTTAAATTTTTCCAACTTTCCGGTCGTGTTTTGTTTTTAGACCAGCGTATAGCGGAGGCTTAACAAAGAAAATTGAAACGTATGTGCGAGTGTACTTTACTTCTGAATTTTAATTTTCCACGTTTTTAGGGTTCCGTAGCTAGTCGTGAAAACTACTGCCTAAATAGCACTTTTTAAATTAACGCGATCGTTATGCAATTATATGTTATGTATGAATAATAACGGTAATTGCGATAAATACCCATTTCTTACATATAATTATACTGCCTTAATATTTGTCTCGTCCATCAACGAAATTAGACTATCCGTCTAATTTCGTTTATTGTACACCACAAAAATAGGACATTACAACGAAAATACTAAAACTATAGCGAAGTACAACGAGTGTCTTATCGCTATGGCCGATTTCTTCCAGACAACTTTTAAAACAATCTGTTTCAAATAAAGTATAAATAAACCAATTGCATTCATGTTTCTTAATCTTCTTGGCAACTAGAACTGCTATACGTAAAGATATTATGAAGCATTTCATATGGAAGTACAGTGTTGGCTAGGGCAAAACCATTTTTCACTAAAATTCCAAATAACCAAACAAAGAATACCTGTCAGGCACGGTCATCCAAACAGTTATTATCTCTGACAATATTTTGGACATGGCACACGTTTTTCACTATCCCGGTATTTATATGCGGAACCTTTTAAAAAATAGACTGATTCTACCAACGCGCTTTTAAGTAATTTTTTGTTTGTCCTTTGTCAAAGCATTATTAACGTGGATATGAGCTGAATATTTGTATCTTTTTTATAACTATGTTTTGGTTTTGAAACTAGTTTCATTATTTGTTGTGTTACTTTTATTATTAACTTTCACGTAGTATTTTTCTGTAGAGCCTCTACGAGCCGTACACGCTCTACAATGCGTAGAGGCAATGTAAGTCCTGAGTATTTTACAATTAAAAAACTGCAGTAACAAAATTCATATTACATTTTTTGAGCAAAAATATAAGCAACTGCTTATTATCTGGTGACCCATTAGATTTAGTAATTACTAAAAACTTTTGTCCTTTTAACCGATCTACGAAGAATAATAACCGCAGCATAGCATTACTCATCATCATCATCATCATCATCATCATCAGCCTGAAGAAGTCCACTGCTGGACATAGGCCTCCCCTATACATTTCCAGGAAGAACGATTCTGAGCCCTTTCCATCCATCGATTTCCCGCGATCTTAACAATGTCGTTGGTCCATCTGGTGCATGGGTGGGCGCCTAATGCTTCGTCTTTCGGTTCGTGGTTGCCATTCGAGAACCTTTATTCCCCAACGGTTGTCAGTTCTTCGAGCTATATGGCCTGCATATTGCCACTTCAACTTGCTAACTCTACGAGCTATGTCGGTGACCTTGGTTCTTCTACGGATATCCTCCATTACACATTACAATATAGCATTACTACATCCAATAATAACAACAATCCTAAACGGAAATAAAGTAACAACCGCAATAATAATCCCCAAAACATAACTGCACTATGCCTCGGGCCCGCAATCAAAATGGACAAATGGGATCAAAATATAAATCAAATTAGACTATGCAGTTATATAAAGGGCCCTGCCTGCCCTTCCCTGCCTAGCCTTTATGAGGGGAGCTCGCTAATTATAATCGTCTGTAAGTATGTTTGAAGAGAGATTCTGTTTTGAACAACATCTTGAGAGAATCGTGATACGTCAATCGGTATTTCAATCGTCTAATAAAAATAGTGCTACTATTATTTCATACTAATGTTGCTGATTTTTTTAATGCGTTATTTGACCAGCGTTAAAAAAGTTTGCGTAAAAATTCAAATAGGATCTTAATAATGGTATGAAGTAATTTGTGGTAGTACTTATATGCCCATCTTGTTTTTTTTATACGTTCTGATACTACAGTAAAATTTAACCATAAAATAAACCACCTCATATTTTGAATAGGTAATATTTATTAAAAATAATAATTATAATCCTCAATCGATTTTAGACAGTTTTAGAAATATTCGGCGTGCTCTAAGTAGGGTACAGGTTTGAATAATATATTTTAATCAAAAATAACTTCATAAATAAAGCAAAAGAATAAAATTAACTTAAAACGTATTAGGTATTACTATGATCTTAACAATAATTAAAAAAATCTATGTTAAAGACAAATTGGAATTGCAAACAATAATTGTTTATTAAAATATTCTGTTTTTTAGTTCAGCACCCACCTATTTATGAAACTTCACATAACAACAATAGTAAAATAAACTCAATTACCATCAATAAAAAGCGAAATGAATCATCCGACCGCCAGCCGCAGCAGAATTGAATTATCAAAACGCATCCCGCGCAAATATAATGAATTTATACGGAAATCTGGTAGCTTACCGATGCTACACGGATCTACTGGAATATCATGTCTGGAAGAGATTTCTCATAGCGATAAGACCGCCCATTGTGCTTCGCTATAGTTTTAGTATTTTTGATATGTGTAATGTACTATTCTTGGGAGTTTGTGTGTTATCTATCGATCATCAACCTATATCAGTCCACTGCTGGACGTAGGTCTCTCCCAAGACGCGCCACTGAGCCCGGTCTTCGGCTCTTCTCCAGTGCTTGTCAGCTACATTTCGCAGATCGTCGGCCCACCATGCCGGAGGGCGTCACTGCGTTTACCTAAACACGGACTACTGGAATATGGAGTTTTGAAAATTAACAACATGAGCATTGTTATCATGTTTTGAGGAGAAAAAGGAAAGCCTTTTAATTTCTGTGCTGTTAAAAAAAGCTGTACCACGTTTTCGTAAAATTTTCCGTTAGTTTATGTTCTCAATAAACTTAGAAGGGAATGAAAGAGATATTTTTAACCAACTTCAAATAAAAAGGAGGAGGTCCTCAATTCAGTTGTAATTTTTTTCTTTATGTTTGTTTTCGCATTATTTCGCCATTTGTGAGCCGATTTGAACAATTGTTTTTTTATCTGAAAGGTCGGTGTTGCCATTTTTTTTTAAATAATTTAGAAAATTATTTTTTTTATTTGGAAGGTTATTTCTACGTCCAGATACTCCCAAACAAATTTCATTAAAATCGGTTTAGCCGTTTGGCAATGAAGTCGGTTTTTCAAGTTTTTTAAACTTATAATTATTTCATATAAAGTTGCTTCCATAAAAAGCGATGCTCCTTCCAGTACACAATCCGTAGTCCAGTCAGCGGGTGGGCATGGGGTGGCAAAGACAATGTGGAACTAGTTGTAATCAGGTTAGCGAACAATTTGCGTCTGCGCCCATGCGTGGGATACATGCCCGGAGCGAACAGAGCGAACAATTGATTTTTTGGTGCAATCTCCATTGAAATTATTGTTTCGACTGTAGAGGCACTCGTGGTGGAACTTATGATTGCTTTTCAACAGTTGCATTTATGCAATTTACTACACATGCAGATACCTAAAAATGAATTGTTTTATTAAATAAGCTTGTTCATATTATAAGAGGTCTTAATGAGGTCGTGACCAACTTTGGCTGAAAAACTTCATTATCATCACCTGACTTTTTACTACATTCACGGACTAGCCTCTCGGCCTTTGTACACAACGGACGTGTTGTTGTTCCTCGCTGTATTTGGAATTGACTGTTGGGACTTCGCCCCGAGTCTGTGGTTCGATTGGTGCTGCGCCCCTGGAGCCCCTTCACTTCGCGGAGACGCTGGTGGTGAGAGTTGCTTTTTTTGCTTTCGCGGGATTCGAACTGGCGTTCGTCGGCTTCTCGGCCGAGCGTTGGCCAACTGCGCTAGGAAGTGCGTGAGCGACCGCGACGAAATTACCCTACGCAACCTTGTGTGCTACGCGAACCTACGCGCCTGCTACGAAACTTGCGGTGCTACAGCGGCTATCCAGTTGCTCGCTATAAGCTTTGCTCGCTTCTTTGACTAGGCGCATACCTACTATAAAACCTAGTAATGCCATTAAATAAAACACCGCCTGTGAATGACTCGCCAGTATCTGCTTTTAAAACTCCATTAGCGCACTACGCCTCGGATCCCAATCTGGCTAACTCACCGGTGGCAGTACAAGACTATGGAATGAGTGCAGCATCGTCGCTATGCAATATACCTACGCGACTCATAAAGCGTAAACGAGAAGAACTATCCAGACCTGAAATCCTGGACCTATTTTCACAGCTAAGAAACGAACAGGATACTTAGTTTTCTGCTATTTTAAGTTCTATAAACGATGTCAAAGTGGCAATTAACACCATGTCTAATAAGCATGACGAAGTGCTAAAAAGACTTGATACTCTTGAAGAGGAGAAAAAAAGTTCTGACAACAAGATTCAATTTTTGGAGAACAAAATTGAGCTCCTAGAACGTCAAGCTCGGTGCACGAGTGTAGAGATTCGGAATATTCCGCAGGCTGCAAAAGAGTCAAAAGAAGCTCTTAAAACCATCTTGATCCAAACTGCTGAAGCCTTAAACGTCCCGCTTGACAGTGCGGAAATAAAGGACGTGTACAGACTCGGTACAAATACAACCACCAAACCGATAATAGCCGATTTCACAACGGTTTTCACAAGAGATAAGTTCTTACGTTCGTTTAAGGATTTCAACAAAGCACACCAAGAAGCCAGATTAAGTACAGGGTGCTTAAGCACCACAAGCGACAGCGGCCCAAATAAGCCAATATACATATCGGAAAATCTAACCCCGAAGGAAAGGAAACTGTACTTCCTAGCAAGAGAGTTCAAGAAAAATAGTGATTACAACTTCTGTTGGACGTCGTTTGGGAAGATCTTACTTCGACAATCGGAAGGATCTCCATTTGTAAGAATCACTTGTGAGAGCGATTTGGAGAAGTTAAAAAATAACCAGATGCAGCATTAGAGTCGGGTAACTTTGCCTATTAGTCTAGCTTACTGAGTTTCTATTGTAAATAACTACCCAGGATAGGACCTCTTTTTTAGCTATTTCCCATATTATTCGTCTTAACCGTAGATTTTTACTGGGAATACCTAATTGGCATATACCTAGCTATATTGCAATTACTTAACTTTATTGCTATTATGTACATATATATATATATATATATATATATAAAAACTACCTAATTATTACTTGCTTGAAAGTATTAACATTAATCTACTATATGCTATACCTATGTTATATTTAGCTCAAACAAACAAACAAATACTTTAGCCTATGAAGCATAATGAAAAACGACATTTTAGGAATTAGTAATAGCGTTGATTCTGACATCAGCGCTGGAAACTCCTACCTCGTTGATGATCCCGGGGCTCTAAATGCTGTGGTGCCTGGTACATCACACTCTATTAAGCTTATTTGTCAGAATATTCGCAGTGTGAATAAGAATCTGAATGAATTTTCTGTTTTTATAACTAGAACGAACATAGACTTTGACTTAATAATTTTAACGGAATGCTGGTTGAATAACACTGATTCTATCCCAAGTCTCAATCAATATACAACCTACAATACTGTTAACCACATTAACCAAAACAGTGGAGTCATTGCTTACGTTAAAAATAGCATAGATAATGTAACTGTATTTGAACCGAAGTTTTGTGAAGCTGACTGTCTGGTTGTTAAAATTGGGCTGAATCATGCGTTTATATGTATATATAGGTCGCCTTCATTTAACGCAATTGACAATTTCCAAATCTCACTAGATAATCTGTTGTCAAGCCTCAAATCAGTTCCAAATATCTTTATACTAGGCGATATTAACATAGATATCTGTGATACTACCATTGATAGGAGAGCTGATGACTACCTGGATCTCCTCGCTAGCCATGGCTTACTACCAAGCCATCACATTCCTACCCGTGAACAAAAATGCTATGACCACAGTATTGTTAGATCGATGACTCAGGTATCAACAGTAATATGCAGCCCCTCGGTAACTGATCACAGTAGTCTTTACCTCGCTATACCGATGGCTCAACCACTTAAACAAGTTACAAAACTATACACAAAAATAAACTATGAGAAAGCAACTGATCTTCTAGCTCAAGTTGACTGGACCTGTATATATGAACTGAAGGATCCTAACACCTTAACTGAAAAGTTTATTACAATTGTGTCAGATGTTATTACTAAATGTTCAACCACTCATGTAGTTACAAATAGAAAGAAATTAATCCAACCTTGGCTTACCCCTGGTCTTTTGCGCTGCATGAGATTCAGGGACATACTTCATCGTCGCCATAAAAAATCACCATTGGACAAAGAGGCTGAATTAATATACAAACGGTATAGGAATTACTGTAACGCAATCTTACAGGACATAAAAAATAAATACGACTCAGCTGAATTACAAGACGCTAAAAACAACATTAAAAAAACCTGGAACGCTATAAGACGTATTGGTGGTCTCAACTCAAAGGCAAATGAACCCCATACTCAACTTCTTATGTTAAAACCGACAGATCGAGAATCTGTAAATCACATTAACGAGTACTTTGCCCAGGTTGGCCATAGCCTTGCAGAAAAAATATTAAACGACTTGAACTGCACTCAACAAACCTTGGTACAAAGATTTAAACCAAACAAAGTTCAATTAAATTCCATGATGCTCCTTGACACCGATTTATTCGAAATAACCAAAATTGTAACATCGCTAAAAAGTACGTTTTCATCTGGTTGGGATGGTATCACTGCAATATTTTTTAAAAGATGCCTAAGCATTCTTGGTGGGCCATTGGTGTACATTTGTAATACCTGCCTCGCAATTGGAGTTTTCCCTAAAGTATTAAAAGACTCTATTGTTGTGCCAATATACAAAGCGGGAGAAAAAGATCAAGTGTCAAATTATCGTCCCATATCTTTGTTACCGACTCTAACTAAAATCCTCGAGAAGGTGCTAAACTGTCGCCTTGTCAGTTTCTTGGAAAGTCAGACCCTGCTCTCTGAAAATCAATTTGGATTTAGAAGCAAACGTTCTACCTCTGACGCTATCGAAAGCCTTGTAACTGAAATTACTAACAACTTGGATAAAGGACTGAAATGTGTTGGAGTTTTTCTTGATTTAGCCAAGGCTTTCGATACCGTCTCTATACCGCTGCTGCTTTGTAAACTGGAATCCCTTGGAGTTCGTGGAGTCCCCTTTGAACTGTTTAGAAGTTACCTTAGCGATCGTACGCAGACAGTAAGGATTGGAAAGATACTTAGTGCTAAACAACCAACTGCTTTTGGTGTCCCTCAAGGGTCCGTCCTTGGGCCAACCCTTTTCTTAGTCTACCTTAACGGTTTATGTGATAGTATATTACCGAACGCTAAAATCGTTTCTTTCGCTGATGATACTGCAATCATCTTCAAAGGTAAAACATGGGATGATGTGCAGAAAACCACTGAATATGGTATGCGAATAATTATTGAATGGCTTAACAACAACCTCCTCACACTTAACCTTCATAAAACAAAATACATTCCTTTCTCAATTTATAACAATAACAAACCCAATGATCACTTTTATATCAAAGCCCATACCTGTGCACTTCCCAACCCGAAAGACTGCGACTGCTATGCTCTCTCTGCCACTGACAATATAAAGTACCTAGGACTAACAATTGATAGAAACTTAAACTGGAACAAACATATTAGTAATCTAAAATCTCGAATAAGAAAATTGATCCCAATATATAAAAAAATTAGACACTTAAAAGAAAATAATATAAATAAAACAGTATATTTTACCTTGTGCCAGAGTCTTTTAAGTTATGCCATTGCTGCATGGGGTGGTACAGCAAAAACAAATATGTTAAGAATTGAAAGAACACAGCGGTCAATCTTAAAAGTTCTTTACTTTAAACCTTTTAGATTTCCAACAACTGAGCTGTATGGTGAAACTCAAGTGCTAAATGTACGCCAACTATTTATAAAAACGATTGTCCTAAAACAGCATCAATTTCCAGGTCGTATAGATAACACATGAAGGGAGACCTTCCTCTGTCACTAAAACGCAAACTCATCGACATGTGTATCCTGCCCGTCCTAACCTACGGTGCTCAGACGTGGTCATTGACTGAACAACAGAAGTCCAGACTCAAGATTTGCCAGAGGGCAATGGAACGTAGCATCCTCGGGTTTAGACGCACTGACCGAGTACGTAACAGCATGCTACGTTCAACTACTGGAATTGCCGACGTCGGAAGAAAAACGGCCCAGCTCAAGTGGGACTGGGCGGGTCATGTCAGCAGAATGCATCCCGATAAATGGACGAACCACATAACACCGTGGCAACCAGAGGGAAGGCGAGGTCGGGGTCGGCCAAGAAAGCGTTGGAGGGACGATCTCGACGCTTTCGAGCGAGGATGGTGGGATAAAGCGACGGATAGAGACAGTTGGAAGGATTTGGGGGAGACCTTTGCCCAGCAGTGGGACGATATAGGTTAGAAAAAAAAAAAAAAAAAAAAAAAAAATAGATAACACTGATGGTAGAAGAGCACACGAGACTTTTACGGTCCCTGCATGCAGGACATTTTTTGCTCATCGTTTTTTCTCCTTTTTGGCGCCTTTTATTTACAATCGCATTAACAAAAAACTATTTATAAGAAAAAAATCTAAATTTAATTGTGCACGATCGTTAGACACCTTTTTGCGTGAATTAAATTACTCTGAAACCGAAACTCTATTATCTATAACGAAATGAACACGAGAAAATCAAGTAGTTCCTTCTATTCCTAGTATCTATTGTATAAATTCTACAATACTAAGCGCCTCTTTTCTACAAGAAATTTGTTATTTAGTCATTATCTTATATCTATAAGCTAAGTAGTTCTCTTATTATAATATGTTTTAGTTTAAGAATCAAGTACCTGCGTTTGCCAACTTAGTGTACAATTGCTTGTTCAACACTCGTTTTATATTATGTTAAAGTAATTACCCTGCCGTAACACAGAGTAATCTAGCACGGAGGGTAAGATCTGTAACTATTAATTACATAACACATTGAGCTACACTGAAACAGCCCTTAGATATACGCAGAGCATTACTGTTGTGCCAAAACAATCTTTAACATGTAAGGTCTAGTTTTAAGTAGCTTACTGATTAACATATAAGTTTAGCCCTAAGAGTTACAAGAAAGCTGTACTATTTATTAAGGAAATAAATTATGTTTATGTTTATGTTATGTTATTCATAGCTCAGTAGTAGCGCTGCCTTCAGCGCTGGAGGGCGTGGGTTTAATGCTCACCGAGAACAAATATTTGTGTGGTGAAAACAGATGTAGGTTTAGCGACTGTACTTACTTAATAACTATTAAATAAAAGGTAAAACAAAACTAGAAATTAAGAGACGTAGGAATGATTTTAAAGGAACAGTAATAGAAAAATTTGCCCTATCCTATGAGGGAATCATTATAATTTTTAACTAATCGTCGCCCCACCAAGTCGGCGCGGTTACCTTTTTCTGTTAGCAAAATGCAGTAAGTACGTAGTAACTCGATATTATCTAAACAAAAACTTACTTATTGTTAAAAAGATGATCTAACTTGTAGCCACAGGCTAAGCATTTACATTTGAAGTTTTACCCTCAAATAATTGTATCTGACAACACAATAAAAAGGCAATGTCATACCTCATTACCGTCAACAGAGCGACAAATCCTCGCGATTGAGTCGCAACTTGCGCAGGCGACGTGACTCCGCGACCAATCGCCTTGATCCGCGACACGTGCTGGTCGCGTGCGTGCCAGTCGCGCGTCTGCCGCCGACGGGTGAACATCGTTAATTATGAAACTAAATGAGTTTGTACTTTTGTTAGGTTTTTCGGCATTTTGTAAGAAAGACTGAATGTGTAATCTCTCCGCCAGTTCTACATATCCCTCCTGGTAGGGAAGAACGGATTTTATTTACACCTATTTTTCCCTCCTTGCGCCGATAGCTTAACACTGTTTAGGGTTTTTATGCAGGACCCTAGTCTGCACAATATTTCTCCATCGGGTTCTGTCCTTTGCAGCATAGATAGCATCGCTCACGGAGGAATCAGTTGCTGAGTGCACCTGATTGCTCCAACGCATTGATGGGCTCCGTCCTCGTGGCCTTTCCGTCCACTTTGCCAGTGACCATCATCCTTTCAAGGTTATTCCCCTCCTTCCTGGCAATGTGGCCTAGAAAGTCTTGTTGTTGTTCACTATTTATACTTTTCCATCAAATCCTATATTTCTAATTGTTTAGAAAGTTAGGTCAATGACAAATTACTTATTAGCCGGAATTGTGGTTAGATTGTAATATTATTAGAGTAGGTTATAAAACATAAGCAACATTTTAACAATTTCTTAATAAAAAAATTTAATCCACTATTAGTCATTAGTTTGTTGCAGTTAAAATTAAATATCTATGTTGTTTAAAACTCCTGAGCACAATATCATCATCACGCATACTTACTAAAAATAGCCCACGTTCCCCAGAGGTAAGTAGAGTAGAGTGACAATCGTAAGCATAATCATGGAACTCAACGGTGCAGGACGTGGACATCACCCCTCGGACAGGTGGCAGTGGGTATTAACTAATAGGCTGTTTAACAGTCACTTTTTATCAATTAATATTAGCTCTAGTGCCGAAGCAACAATGTTTTAACTTTGGATAATACCTTCATGGAAAATACTTTACTTATACCTACTTAGTATAATAGTAGTCGAGCTCTCTGTGAAGGGCTGTTTCTGGGAAGTACTACCATCATGTCTGTTTCTACCGTGAAGCAGAATTGTTGCATTCGGTTTAAAGGGTGTGGGTGCCGGTGAAATTATTGACACGTGCGGCTGAACATCTCTGTATGCCTCAAGTTAATGGACGCAGGACAGTGCATCGTAAGGCACGTTCCTCACGAGTACGAAGCAATGTTTTGTTATAGGCGATAGTTACCACTTACCATGAGGTGGGCCATATGTTACATCAAATAGTTGTTTAAAGGAAAAAAAAGTAAGCATAGTAAAACTTCATCTTTTTATACAGTAGTGGGCAAAAGGCAACCTTTGGATAACAAAGACTTTTAATGAAGTTGTGATATCGCATACATTTTACACATTATATTTTACATTAAACAAATAGGTACTTCAAGTTACCTAAATAAAATTAGTTTATAATTTTATAGGATCACTAGTCTGAAGTGGAGATGCGCAGGATACGTGGCCAGAAGGAATGATGGAAGATGAACAACGGCGATTACAGAATGGTGGCCAAGAGACGCACAGCGCCCACGAGGCAGACCATCCGCCCGTTGGTCGGATGACATTGTCGGAGTAGTTGGGCAGCAATGGCGGAGACTGGCACAGGACCAAACAGAGTGGCGTATACGAGAAGAGGCCTATACCCAGCAGTGGGTGAATACAGGCTGAGTGTATAGATAGATATATAGATAATTTTTATGAGCTTGTCAAGTCAGAGAAAATAAAAACGAATTAATTCAAATATTATTCCCACTAGTTTTTCTTAACACAATCATCAATTTCCCTCATAAAAAAGCGAACATTCAAACACAATAGTTTTATTATACTTGTGAAATATTACTTTGCTGGCACGCGACTTTTAATGGGTTAATATGTGTATTATCGGACAAAGGACATAAAAACTCCGGGGCTTTTGTATGGGAGTGGGTGACATTGATATCATAATCAAAATATGAAATGATATTTGGGGCCAAGTTCTTGAGAGGGATTAATATCGCCCCATGTTTGTTTTAATGATGTTTTGTGAAATTGATAGTTTATTGTTTGTGTTTGTTGAAGGATTGTACTGGATCATAATTATCTTTTAACAAATTTGATTACCGACTCAGTCGTGTTATGAATTTAGTTAGTTAATTTAAATGCCTCCAGGTTTTTCGTTCTAAAGTTGCTTTGCTGGTCTTCTTTAAAGAGGCTGCTTTCGTGCACTAGGCTTTAGTGGTAAAAGCTTTACACCAGAAATGTTGACATGATACGAGTAACTTAGGTAAGACTTGACTGATCAGATAAATTTATAAAGATTAAGCCAAAGCGTGACCACTCTTTGGACTGTCCCGACCAATCCTCTATTCTCTATTCTTCCAAATCTATAGAAAATCTCCGATTTGGTCCCACAATAAAGCTGGCATTGTGTCCGCACCAGACGTACTTCTGTTCGCACGACGAAATAAAAATTCGATAAAAAACGCAGTAACACACGTGCCGACGCATTCTTCGATAACCGTCGGGGGCGGTATTAGACCGTTGGGGATAACCCTAACTTTATTAGCTGCAAAGGAACAAAAATGAACCTTAATTCATTGGAATAAAATGTACATTGAAACAGCTTCCTTTAAAATATATCTGTCGATCATAACTAGCAAAATTGAACTCAAAAGTGATGACGATTAAGTTGAAATTGCTTTGTAAAATTCTGTTTCTAAGACAGGGTTGGCACTTCTATTTATTGGTGGGAAAAGCCGCGTGTCAGTTCTAACACTAGTTTTAATATTTTGGGTCGCGTGTCCGCCACGTTTTCGTCTTTGGTAAAAAACTAGACGAGCGTAATTCGCGTTTTATTGGCACATTCTTCTCGTTAAATGTTATTGCGATTTTTGTCGCACGTTGCGGTCGCTCGTGTGGACTGCGCTTATCTGTCATTAGTTGTAATTACTGAATTACTGGTTTTGGATGCTATTACCAGAGTAAATATGACTGGCATTACAAGCGGTTATAGTTTAGGTGTAAGAATTTGCTTTCTGTCATTGTTTGTCATTAACTAGTAATAAAGGCCTGCGTGCTTACATCTACTTAGGTGATGGCGATCAGTGAAACACTGTCAAATCTAACTGTCATAATTTGTTAGTGATCACCATCGTAGAACGCTTTGATATGCGCAAGACTTTAGGGGTAAATACGTCTATTTTTTCGAATTGCTAATTGAATATTTTTGACACCTCTGTGTATGTCAAATTGTCAAAGTGTATGTCCCATTGCTCAAATGTTTGCTTGCCTGAGATGAACAACAGTTAAATATTTGATTGATACATTAGCAATACGTGAAACTAAATGCAATAATATTATAAGCAATTGAAAAAACTATTATGTTAAATTATTATGACGTGATGTTACTACGACCGCCATCTAGCGGTGGGTAGTTGAACTATAGAAGTTAACTCTTCCTACAAATGATATAAAACTAAATACATAAGCGGAAAATACACCAAATATTGAAAATAAAAATAGGTGTTATATTGTACTCTGAGTATGAATAAAAAAAATGTATTAAGTATTATCAGCTATCTGGTTCCCGTAATACAAGCTCAACTTAACTTGGGAATATAAGTGGTGTGGACAATACACAAGAACTATTTATTGAAGAATAATAATAAATGGATAAAAATAACAAATAAATGTAAATGGGCAAAAAATATTTATTGTAGAATAATAATAAATATTTTTATGTTGCGAACTTCTTGCATCTTGAATTTTCACTAAACAAGTAAAGCAAAAAAGATTTTTTCTTAGAGAAGTTGGCAAACTAATTAGTTTTTTCATGAAGAAAATCGTTAAAATACATGGCTGCATTATAAAAAAATATGATTAAAGTTCTACCATTTTAGCAGCTTTATTACGACTAGCGCCATCTCTGATCAATTTTCTAAACTAAACTCCCCCGTCCGGCTGCGAAAGGGCCTATTTCCGGTCACGTGCCGATAACAGTACGTTACGAGAACGATATCACAACGTTATAATACACGTCATCGTTCGTCATAATAGCGGATTATTTGCTCTCACGACAGGAAATTGACCTTTTTTGCGATTATAATAATGCTTTTGTGTATTTTTTTTCCAAGTTTAAGGGCTGATTTTTCCATCTAAAAAGTAAAAAAAAACTTTCTAATCTTTATGCTTCACAAAAACAAGGACTGACATAATATTTTTATTCCACGAATAGATATTACACCATAGATTAAAAATTTAGCCCTTATAAAAATAAAATGAAAATGAAGAATTTTACAACAGGTATTTTAGCATCATACCACATAGGACATAATTGCTTAAATAATCGTACATAATTATATTATGCTTGCTCGTAATAATATAATACAAGGTGTATCTAAATATGTGTACTATGCGAATGGGGGGGGTTTCAGACCAATCGAAGTTCGAAAAGTCGTTGAACAAAAGTTGTTCCCCGGGGGGTGGAAATTCACCCCCTTCAGGATAGTACACATATTTTGATACACGTTGTATATCTAAAAGCGTTTCATAGAAGATAATCAGCGTATAAGCAACTGATCTCATTGGTATTGAATAACCGGTTTGACACTGATTTGGTTCAACTGAGCTATCTCTAGATCGTTTGCATCGGTCTGTAGATAGCTCAACTGTCTCTTGTGTATTTTATACCTTTACTTAATACATACAACGTGTACCAAAATATGTGTACTATCCTGAAGGGGGGTGAATTTCCACCCCCCGGGGAACAACTTTTGTTCAACGACTTTTCGAACTTCGATTGGTATCTCTGAAAAAAACTGCAACGAAGTTTCAACATGAACAGCTGACTTTATACAAAGTGACAACCCTAAACTCAGCTACAGAGGTAGTAGGTAGTAGTAGCAGACCTACAGAGGTAGTAGGTCAAGGGGTCAAGGGGTTACAAGGATAGGGTTGTCAATTTATTTAGGCATTATGAAATTAAATATTTTTGTATGGGAAACTGAAAATAGGAATTTTTAATTATCTCCCCCCCACAACTGATCACCATTGTGGTCTGAAACCCCCCACCTTCGCATAGTACACATATTTAGATACACCTTGTATACATTTTGTATATTCTTATTATTTGTAAGTTTCTTTACGTATATAAAGTCTTTTTTAATAACATAACTAACTACTACTTACCCAATAATGCGGTACCCGCATCAAGCTTTAATCTTCGTTAGATTTACTAGTACAGTTGTGTTGCTCTTCATGTTGATGGGATGTTTAAGAATAAATTGGGCCTAGCGAGCCATATTAAGGCACACGCTAGGAAATTCATTTTAGCTTTTAGTTTAATAAATATGTACTTTTATTTTTAATATAAGATATGAATATTAGGAGTTCATCCATATTCTATACCAGTGACGAATCAATGATATTAAAAAAAACCTAGTGCTTAGTAGGTAGTAGACGTAAAAGAAAGTTATTTAATAATAAACAAATTAATATTCAGCATTTTTATTCTTAAACAAACAATACATAATAACAAATAAACATGCACTATTAATCAAACTAAAAACCATTTTTGCTTATAGATAAATCAAAACGTCATTCTCTTGGGTTGTGAAAAAATAAAAATAAAAATGTCAGACTTAAATATCGTTTAGTCTGAATCGGACAACGGGATGCTCTCCTGAAAATGAAAAAATAATTTTTAATAATTTCCAAATGTTCCATTATTTGTTGAATTGTTTTTTCAGCTCAGTTGGTAGTAGACCTGCCTTCTGTGCTGTAGGTCGTGGGTTCGATCCCCACCGAGAACAAATATTTGTGCGGTGAACACTTACTGTACGGTGAACGCAGATGTTTGTTCTCTGTCTGGGTGTTGTGTTTTATTGTATTCTATGTATGTATTTACAACAAAAATGTATGCTAACTATAAGTTTTACATCAGCATCCAATTTAACAGAGCTTGTGCAATGGGAACCAGATGGGTTTCCATTGCACAAGTTCAACTTAATTTGCTGTCTCATTGATTTTCCATACAAAAGAGAGAGACACGTTCTCACACGAAAACAACATTTGGTAGACGAAATGTGGTAGCAAAACTCCGACTTCGGGTACAGTTTGTGACAGATGATTTGGAACCAACCTCCAACTTTCCTATGAAGATATCGGAGTCATCAGAGTGTGGCTGTTCAATATTATCGACTGCTGTTATTTGAGGTCCTGTTAATGAAAAACAATAGTAGTAGAGCTCTTTGTGAAGGACTCGTCCGGGGAAGTACTACCACCATGCTTATTTCTGCCGTGAAGCAGCATTGCTGCGTTTCCGTTTGAAGGGTGAGGGTGCCGGTGAAATTACTGACACGTGTGGCTAAACATTTGTATGCCTCAAGTATATGGACGCAGGGCAGTGCATCGTAAAAGGGCAATTTGACCCACCCTCACATAGTTGATAGTAGCTTCTGCTTTCTGTGCTGGAAGGCATGACTTTGCTTAGTTTGGGGCTAGATAGTGTTGTGTGGAATGCCCATTTACATATATTTATTTATTTGTTATTTACCCAAGGGCATGCATTCCATAGGCTCAAACAAGTCCATAGCAATCAGGTCGAGAGGCGGCGATAATGGTGGAGGAGGAATCGAGCACGTTGATGAAATTCCAGAACCTACAAGAGAAAACAGAAGAAAAAACATCGTCAAACTTTGTTGATGTTAATAAAAAGATAAAAAGAAGTACTTCATGTTGAGTTTTTGTGACCACTACTACCTACCCATCTCCAGAGCATGGAATCAAACATCAGATAAAAATTTCTACTTGGGGACAAAGGCTAGCCATCAAAATTGGTTATCGTGTAAAGCTCTGGGAACACTGACGCACAAAGTAATGACGATAAGTGGTGGTTAGACGATAAAACAATTTCACCATGATAATTACCAGCCTAAAGAAGTCCAAAATTTAGTATGCTAGTACTCTGAAACGGTGAGGAAACCTCTTGAGAAAACCGGCATGTCATAGGAACTAGCACCTAGACTCACCTATTTTTGAATGCACCTCAAAGATGTGCCTTTTGGACACATAACACATCTTTGCGAACTCATCAAAAATATCTTTATCTAAAAATATCTTAGGATCACTTTGAAACGTTTTAACACACGAACACGTGAACACGTTTCAAAGTGATCTTAGGAGTCTAAGAAGTTCGCAAATACGTGATAAATTACCAAAAGGCACATCTTTGAGGTGCATTTATAGTACATTGTTACCCGAGTGTTGAAAGTCACGTTTTTTGAGTCCCGAGACGGGTTTGGCGCCAGAGCGTTAGCGAGGGCGCCAATGGAGCTTGAGGGACTTAAAAGACTTTCACCCGAGGTAAACACTGTGCTTTTCATTACGAATACAAGGAAAGTAAAAATAAAAACATGAATGAAAAATTTGTGAAAATGAAGATTGAATTGCCGCCTTCCCGGTTTTTTTTTTCTTTTTCTCTGGCGGGCCTTCGGCTACGGCTCGCCAGCATTATTCAGCCATTATTTTCATTTTCATAATTTAAAAAATGGTAAATTGTTTGCTCAAATCTATGTTATTTTAAATAAATAGTTGAAGTTATATATTAATCAAGTAATTTAGAAGATATATTATTTATTTAATACTATCTTTAAGTTATTTAAATTTTACATTGCGCTCAAATTAGAGTTTTTAAACTTCTTACCGTTGTAATGGGTTTCCAACCTACTTGCTGAATAAAAAGTTGGAATTTGGTTCAACCTCCTTGCAGTTTAGAAAGTTGGAACATGGTTGAATAAAATAGAACTTGTTTTTTTTATAATTTGACAGCTGTCAGTAGAAAGCGATTCTCCCTAGGGCTGAAAGTATTACTTTCAATTAGGCCCCTCAGGCAACTTCAAACCTACTTTCAGAGTATGAGCAATGAAAAAATCTTTTCACAGCATTGATTTGAAAAAATGACACGACTAGAAAAAAAGACAGATTTCATCATGCTTGCCACTCGCACTGAACCTTCGCTTGAACCACCAGACAAACTTACCAGATAACCCAGTGCTTTTGTTGTAGCTTGTATTCAGCTCTATGTACCGCGGCTCACGTAAATGACCTGGCTGAGAAGGCTGGATGACTTCTAAAGGTTCTATCTTCACTTCACCTCCTGGAAATGGGTGAAATTCTTGTATGCTTCTTAAGTAGGCTCTGCTTTCAACTCATCATCATCATTACCAGCCTGAAGAAGTCCACTGCTGGACATAGGCCTCTCCTACACATTTCCAGGAAGAACGATTCTGAGCACTTTCCAACTTTCCATCCATCGACTTCCCGCGATCTTAACAAATGTCGTCGGCCCATCTGGTGGGTGGGCACCCTACGCTTCGTCTCCCGGTTCGTGGTCGCCATTCGAGAACCTTTATTCCCCAACGGTTGTCGGTTCTTCGAGCTATATGGCCTGCCCATTGCCACTTCAACTTACTAACTCTACGAGCTATGTCGGTGACCTTGGTTCTTCTACGGATATCCTCATTTTTGATTCTATCACGTAGTGCTTTCAACTACCGCGGTAAAAATCTACGCACGCTGGTAATGATGGAATCTATAGATCTTCTGAATGACTCAATGCCTCAGTCATAGCGACTGTTATGGCTGAAACCACTACTTTTAGGGCACAGTTAGCTGTTACTGTGCCCTAAAAATCTTCAAGTGAGTATAAAGCTGTAGTATAAGGGTTAAAATTTGACGTCCTCCCATTTTTAGTCAAGATAGGATAAGAAACTTCTCTGAGGAAATAATTATTCAATATGTGTGACTAAATTACTTCAGTTTAACAAATCTTGGGGTTGGATGATGAATGCCCGGATTTTTTTGAAATGAAATGAAAAAAGTTTATTGAATAAACACAAACACAAAATAAAACAAACTATATCCTTAAATGCAAACAGGGTATGGGTACAGGGTGGAATGTTTGGGACCAAAGGGAATATATAAAAATTGGCTAACTACTAGGTAAAGCTTTGGTCTCACGATCGTAACGCACAACGCTATACGGCTTGACGCAGCGTCACACGATTGCACTTTGCCGCTGACGCAACCTGCGACGGAACAAGAGACCATTCTAGACGTTTTTCATAAGATTATGTGTCCGGCGCTGCAAGCTGCATTCCGCAGCGTTGTGCGTTACGATCGCGAGACCAAAGCTTAAGAGTCCCACGCACCCACCCATCCACTTTTTTTCACCTTTTTTTTGCAAACTGAAAAGGTCAAGGTTAGGAATTTCTTTACATCCAACATTTGTTTATATGGGTTTTAGGAAGCCGTTGAACCCCTAACAGTTTCAGCGTAGAAATGCTACATACCATCAGTAGACAAGGCGGTATGATAAGCCCGATGGGGTTCCTCAACAGACAGATGCAGTCTCCCTTCAGCGTTGATCTTCGGGATCACAGTGGCCACCACTGGTACTCTGATCTGGACTGCTCCTTCCATATTCGGATTGCCATTTGATATGTCCGTATCCTATAAATACAAGAGATATCCATATTTTCCTACTTCCTAAAGGAATCTTAATGAATTGATAAAATAAGTCCTCATCATCATCTTGAAGAAATCCACTGCTGGACATAGGCCTCCCCTACATTTTTCCAGGAAGAACGATTCTGAGCTCTTTCCATCCACCGACTTAACAATGTCGTCGATCCATCTGGTGGGTGGGCGCTACGTTTCGTCTTCCGGTTCGTGGTCGCCATAACAAAAATAAAAATAAAAAATAAGTCCTAGGAAAAGATAAACTCATCAGTTTAAGACAGAGTCCTAACTTTAGGTTAATAAAAACAGTAGAAACCAAGCCGTAACTTTCTTGCCTGTTTTTCTAGGCTTAGTTGCGTGGAACTGGTACTTAGAGCTTTAAAACAAAAAACCTTAACTTTTTCAATTCAAAATGTTTGAGAAGTGTAAGAACTATAAAAAAATATCTGAGACTTATGGTCTTTTTCTCGTTCCTTACCACTATTTTTCCACCAGCTCTCAAATCTGCAGCAGTTGCTGGCACCAGCATCTAGAAATTAAACATTGCATTGAGAATATTTACCCAAAAAATTTGGTGCCAAAGGGTTTGGGACTAACTGCTGCGTAAACTTAACGTTTAAATTTACGTTTCTATCCTTGTTTTTAAAGGCTGATCAAAAGTACTTTGCATTAATGTTTTTATGTAATGCTTTTACAAAATTGTGATCATTTTTGTCGATTACTTAAGTCTTTACTTTACTTTTTCTAGGATCTTCTATTATATTCTTTGTACTAACTTGTTTGCCTCCAGGTAGCGAAGTATCTACCACCTTAACCAAAACCGGACTTCCTTTCTCCGGTTTAAGCAGCGCAAATGGAGTCTGCTTGGTTGCCATAGCGACTTCCATATGATACGTTTTGATGGGGTCTACTACGACCCCATTAGTAAGACCCCAGTCTAAGTGCTTTGTACACGAGCCTTTGGTTGGTAAGTAAGGGCCTACTGATGAAGACACTTCGCAAGTTTCGGTTTGAGGTCTGTGAAAAATAAAAATGTTGTTTTTGACAATGATTTTCACAAAGCACCAATTCAAATCCAACGTTTTCTACTGCTAATGCTTACACTCAAGCCGAAAAATGCTTGCAACTTGCAACTTGGAAAAAAACAACATTTTCTTAGCAAAAGTCTACTATAATACCTTTCAAGAAGTTTAGGGCTTTCACAGAATTCAAGATCTCTAGATCTAAAATTTATAAATCTCTTAAAAATTACTAAAATTTCAGATAATAACAGACTGTAGTTTCAGATAACTCGTGATAAATAACTATATAAATATTGTGGACAATCCACACAACACTACTTAGCCCCAAATTAAGCAGAACTTTGTACTATGGGTACCAGACAGCTGAAATGATACTTATTTTTACCTCCCTTTTTTTTGTAAATTATATAATTAGAATACAATTGATGATGAGTGAAGTAGACTCACAAAATATATAGACTACTTTACCTGGCTTCTTTCGGTTTCGTTTTCACAGTAAGTTGTGGAGCACGAGGTGGTAAAACATTTCTTTGAATCGGTGCTGAACCTTCATCCGAATGCTGTAAACACTACTCAAATCAATTATAAAATTTCATGTCTGGGTCAAAATTTTGATTTCTCAAGGCTTAATGAACGGATAAGGAAGGTATACCTTGTTTTTATGGCAGACGAGGTTGGACTGCTGATTGAAACCTTTAAAGCAGATGCTACAGCGGTATGGACGCTCATTTGTGTGGGTGAAGAGATGATTCCGAAGGTTACCTGGTGGAAATAAAAGTTGATAGCAAGAAAGTAAAAGTGCAAACAAAAAAATAAATACTCAATATATCTATTGCATACATAATACATGGTTTAGTTTAGGTACATACATAGTTCTTATGTATAAGTCAGTATCACATGGACCCTGTGTATAGGGTAAAGCAACATGGAGGAAGGCCGAGGTCTTCAGTAGTAGGTACGTATATATTATAGACTAGCAGCCCGTCCCGGCTTCGCACGGGGTAGACAATATTGTTGTACATTATTTTGTTTTATCGCTAATAGTTTCGGCAGCGCATTCGACGAAAGACATTTTAAGACTCATTTTTCTACACCTTCGGTTGCATTGTTCAAATTTTTCCAAGAATCCCTATTTTTTTTCAAAATAAAATGTAGCCTATGTCAAATTGGAAGAATGTAGCATTCTATTGGTGAAAGAATTTTTTAAATCGGCTTAGTACTTTTTGAGCCTATTCATTACAAACATACAAAAATAGGTACAAATCTTTCCTCTTTATAATATTAGTATAGATTGAGAATTTCTAGGCATTATAATATAGATAGTCTGTTACTTTATTTTAAATTGATAAGCTTGATAAAAACGGTGACGAATCGGGCCATGGATAAAAATATTTTTTGTTTTAGCCGGATTATCTCACCTTACGCTTGTAACCTAATCATTATCATGGTTTAGGGAGAGGATAAGGAAAGGAAAACCTTTTTGGTGGAATCCTTTGGGGCACATGTGGCACCTGTAAGGTTTCTGGTCGGAATGCGTTTTGCGGTGCGAGATGAGGGTTGAGACTCGGTTGAAGGTCTTGTTGCAAACCTGGGTGAAAGGAGAATAGAATAAACATAAAATACTCACGTCTACTATAATATCAAGGCATTTTGGTAATCCCGTTAGATTTTTTAGTACCCAGTGCCAACTTAAGATCTTTTGATGATACAATATTCCATCAGATCACTTGATAGCAAAAATTTACGTAAGATTGTTCGTGGATACTAAAAATTAAACTGCTTATAATCTAAGATAAAAGCCTATAATTATATCGAAATATTAAACTTTGATGGGCTGGTCTCCTTCTTCTTATTGTGCCTTTGGCTCTTTCAATTTGGGCTGATGATGATGATAAATATTAAATAAATATTAAATATAAATATTATAGACAATCCACACAACACCATCTAGCCCCAAACTAAGCAGAACTTGTACTATGGGAACCTGGTAGAAAACATATTTTTTTGTAAATACATACTTAGAATACAATATAACACCCGGACAGAGAACAAACATCTGTGTCACAAAAATATTTGTTCTCGGTGGGGATTGAACCCACGATCTACGGCTCAGAAGGCAGAGCTACTACCAACAGAGCTGAGGGGCCAGTCATGATGATGATGATGACTACCTCGCAACCATAAGGTCTTTCAGCAGAATGTATAGCTCGATGCTGACTGAGAGTCGATAGTTGCCTAAAGCTCTTTCCGCACGCGTCGCAATGGAAGTTCCGTTCATCTGTGTGGGTTGGTAGGTGACGCATCAGAGTGTACTGGTGTTGGAACTCGCGACTACCTGGGAAGTTAAATAGGAACATGACTGAGACTTAGGTGTCTAGAAAAAGTAGAAAGAGAATAAAAGTATGGTGAGGTTGTGAATGGAAATTAGAAAATTAAGAGTGTTCAAAGATTTTTATAATGTCCCAAAAGTTATTACGATTAACTCTTAAAGACTGTTCGGCCTTAACATGTTAATGTTATTATATCATTGGAAGCCTTGGTTATATTGCGGACTTTTTTTTTCTCTTTTTAAATAACCTTTTAGATCTTGTCAGGGTTTTGATGCAATTTTCAATTGAGTCTTTCAAATACGTGCATTTATATGCATCAGTAAAGTTATCTTCTTCTAAAGATCCACGACCTTTTGACTCTTATGAACATATTTGTCCAAAATTATACAATGTCAAAGGCAGCTTAATCTTTATTAAAAGAAAAATGGAAGAAATTTCTATAGCTGACTTACACAGGGGGTTTTCACTCAGTTATTTGATAGCTAGGTACTTACAGATTCCACATTCCCATAGTTTGACAGTTCGTCCGTGTCGTTTCACATACTTCACAAAGTGATATCTTGAGCGAGGGTCTGTTTTGTCTACTTTGCATGCACTATTGGCACCTTTAGATTTCGTCGGTATACCTAAGACAGCAAGAAAATAATGAAATGGACGATTGTAGATTAGGGCACTGGAGGAGAAGAACTGATTTTTATTTTGTAAAAGGATTATTTTTATATAAATATTTATTTATTATTTAAGGTTGCCTGGAAGAAATCACTTTCAGCGATAAGGCCGCCTATTGTACTTTATTTTATTACGCCTAGTTTTATAATGTAGCCTTGTGTTCAATAAAGTGTTATTTATCTATTTTGGACAATCCATACGACACTATCTAGCCCCAAACTAAGAAGAGTTTGAACCAGATAACTGATATAATGCTCAAATATTTTTTTTTTGTAAATACTTTCTTAGAATACAATATAACACCCAGACAGAGAACAAAAATTTGTGTTCACCACACAAATATTTGTTACGGTGGGGATTGAACCCACGGCCTACGGCGCAGAAGGCAAAGCTACTATTAACCGAGCTAAGAGGCCAGTCAAAATCAAAATCCCTTCACCACACTGGTTTGAAAGGACCAGTTAAAGAAAAATAGGAGAATAAAATTCATAATAGTGTGTATGTGTGTTTTATTCTTACTAACCTAAAACCTAAGAGAGCGCTGGTGGCCTAAAAGTAGTAGCGGTCCCGCCATCCGATCCTAAAGTAGTGGGTTCTTATCCAGTCTAGTGTACTAATGAATTTTACTGTCTAAAAATGTATGTACACCATGTCAGTGCTCTCAAACGGTGAAGGAAAACATCGTGAGGAAACCTAAAAAGTTCGAAAATATGAGACGAGTGCACGAAAGGAGAGACTTAAAATCTTTCACCCCACTTGGTTCGAAAGAATCAGTGACACAATAAGAAGAAGAACTAACCTAAACTTGGATTTCCTGAAGATGTTGATGAGACGAGATCTCCGAACGATTTACAAGATATTAAACTCTGGTTTGTTATTTGAATAGAGCTTGATACGTCTGCCTCCTGAAAATGAGACAAGCGCGTTACTTTACTGAAATTATTGGTACGTAGTTTAGTAGTAATAGAGCTCTTTGAGAAGGACTCGTCCGGGGAAGTACTACCACCATGCCTATGTCTGCCGTGAAGCAGCATTGCTGTGTTTCGGTTTGAAGGGTGTGGGTGCCGGTGAAATTACTGGCACGTGAGGCTGAACATCTGTATGCCTGCAGTTGATTAACGCATAACAGTAGGGCACGTTTCTGACGTGCGTGACCTACGAGGATTTGTTACAGGCGGTGGTTACTACTTAACATCAGGCAGGTGATATGCTTGTTACATCAGCTAGTTGTATAAAAAAATCAACTTTACTCTTTTGCGGCTAAGACGTACCGAATAATACGAGGGCTTAGGTATAGTTCTTCAAATAAAAAAGAAAGGTTTAATAAGTAATACTAAATATTATGCTTATTATCTTCATTCTTTCCTTTATCAGAGATCATTAAATGATACCGTTATGTAGAAGTTATTTATTTGTCCACTTGTATTTAAAAAATTTGACTATTTTATATTCATTATCATCATTATAAAAAAGCTCACTGCTGGACTTTTGCCCAACAGTGAACTTCTTTAGGCTAATAGATATTATAATGGACCTTACCATGGGCTTAATAGATTTATGTAGAATTTACAGAATAAATGATTCTAAGCCCTCTCGATCCACTGACTTCCTGGGATCTTTAAAATCTCGTCGGTCCATCGGGTGGATCTATTTATTTCAAGTATACCTGTCGAGTTATCTACCTTCATCTCACTCTTCAAGGCAGCATCGATTTGCTTCCCAAAAGTCGTCTGTCCTGTAGTCCCGAACCCTGGCTCAGAGACCAGAGAGGCGATGTTTCCATCTTCCTCGGTCCAGGCGAAGCGGGCTTGGGATGGGTCCAAGCCATCAGGGAAGAAGTTATCACGGAATATGGAACGGGTGTCAAGCTGATGGAAAAAATTGGAGGTGATACATATCTAGCCCCAAACTAAGCAAAACTTGTACTATGGTAACCAGATTCTAACTGATCTTAATACTTATATATTTTTTATGCGTGATGGAATGGAATAGATAAAGTAATAACTTTATTATTTGAAAAGTAGTAACGTTTTGTTGGTCTCGTAAAAAACTGAAACATGAAATTGTTAAGGCCCATGTACACTGAAGCAGTTCATTATTATATTTTTTTTACTTTTTTGAATCTAGCAATGGATCCTAAACGGTCTCCTGTCAGCCTCTTTGAAATTATAGTGAAAAAAACATTTTCTGGCACTACGGTGAATTCTGCCGCGGCACGCTCGCTTTGCTTGCTCGCCTTGTTTGTTATTTACAAACTATCATAACCTGACCTAAGAACAACTTTGTATATAGTGCCAGAATAAAAAAGCAACAATTACTACTAGCGGCATCGTAGTAACGTGATGTACAATAACTGGATGTAGTTAGTACATTGTCGCCTCCCAATACGTCAAATCCTCCCAATACGCCTCCTAAAATCATTTTCCCTTTAAATATCCATGCAAATCCTATACGCGTGCAAATCAGTAATCTGCCTTAAAATAGAATACATTCTTAAAAAAGTTGAAAGCTAAGTAGTTTCGTGATATTGGCAAGTAACAAAGGGAAAACAAGGAACACTCACGTCATTCCGGCTCGAACTTGGCAGCAAGTGAAGTCCCAAGTCCCTCCTGTCAAACTTGTCTGCCAAGCACACTTCACGAATACTGAAACAATAGCCAACTTCAACAAACTTTTGTTTCGCAAAAACAATAAAATATCAAGCTGGCCACGATTTTACATCCGTCTCTGAAAAAATAAAAGATTAGCTGCTGATGTATTAACAAATTATCACCTTATGATCTCGTCTCCTGGCTTCCTGTATCTCTGTGGAATTTCTTTTATTTCCTCATAGGAAAACATGATTTTCTTTTCA
This sequence comes from Thera britannica, assembly GCA_939531255.2. Lineage (NCBI taxonomy): Eukaryota > Metazoa > Arthropoda > Insecta > Lepidoptera > Geometridae > Thera > Thera britannica. The sequence continues at coordinate 15,021,252 of OW618043.2, read as the reverse complement.
CTATCAATTATTTAACAAAAAAACGTCAAAAACTTTGCGAGACGTCTTCTCTTGTTACTTTTGTTTCTATGACAATTTACTGTTCCAATTTTGAATTTTACACTGAACGTTCTGGTCAGTACGGAGTTTCACTATGAGCGTGACCTCTTTTGAACTCTTAAAGAGGTCAACGTATTTTATTGGCGGTAAAAAGTTCAGACTACTTACTTATCAAGGAGGTTGGAAATCAGAAAAGAATTGTAGGACCAATAAATTTGAATTGAATTACGGTTTTGATATTTTGTGAAAAAAATATGTTATGCTAAAATGTGGGAAGAAAATATTTTTTTCATTCCAATTTATTCTTATAAAATTCACTTGAGTACTACACTCTGGTAAGTCTGAGTGGACTGTTCATTTCGTTGTTGAACTCTTCAAGGGCCCTCCAGCATTCAGACAGGCAGAACTTGGAAAATGTTATATTCATTTTTAAAGAATGGTTTCTTTTTGTTGAAGATAGTTAGTACAAATACCTATTATTTGGTATAGATAAACAAAAATCTCAGTCTTTGAATGGTTTTGACAAAATGTTTGATGATGATGACTCATAATGAAACTAGGTACCTACGTTATATATATACAACGATAATAGTACATTGTTACCCGAGTGTTGAAAGTCACGTTTTTTGAGTCCCGAGACGGGTTTGGCGCCAGAGCGTTAGCGAGGGCGCCAATGGAGCTTGAGGGACTTAAAAGACTTTCACCCGAGGTAAACACTGTGCTTTTCATTACGAATACAAGGAAAGTAAAAATAAAAACATGAAAGAAAAATTAGTCAAAATGAAGATTGAATTGCCGCCTTCCCGGTTTTTTTTTTCTTTTTCTCTGGCGGGCCTTCGGCTACGGCTTGCCAGCATTATTCAGCCATTGTTTTCATTCTCATAATTTAAAAAATGGTAAATTGTTTGCTCAAATCTATGTTATTTTAAATAAATAGTTGAAGCTTTATATTAATCAAGTAATTTAGAAGATATATTTTTTATTTAATACTATCTTTATGTTATTTAAATTTAAATTTTACATTGCGCTCTAATTAGACTTTTTAAACTTCTTACCGTTGTAATGGGTTTCCAACCTACTTGCTGAATAAAAAGTTGGAATTTGGTTATACGACCTCTTTGCAGTCAGAAAGACTTTAGAAAGTTATAACATGGTTGAATAAAATAGAACTTGTTTTTTTTTATAATTTGACAGCTGTCAGTAGAAAGCGATTCTCCCTAGGGCTGAAAGTTTTACTTTCAATTAGGCCCCTCAGGCAACTTCAGACCTACTTTCAGAGTATGAGTAATGAAAAATAATAATGTATGTAATGTATATAATCATATACCTTTCAGATATACGTACTTACATAATGACAACTACTGCTACAGACATTATAGAGTTTTGCTTTGTATGGGGCTAGATGACACTGCATGAAAATATACCAAAACGAACGTTATATACCTATTGATTTGTGGAAATGTTACAATAACATAATGCAGAACTTAGGTATTTTACTCTCGCCAAACTGTCATTAAAAGAAAAATAACTGTTCAAAGCGCCATCTCTTAAAAAATCCCTAAACTATCAACAAACATCAAAAAATTTGTCAAATCCGGGAGCTTGGGGTTACCCAAGTCAAACGCAGTAAGTTTGTAAGTTCAGTAAGGGCTGTATAGATGGCGTTAAATTGAAAGCAGCGTTATCTAGAGAAAAATGTTTGAACTAAATTGTAATTTGGTCATCATTAGAGAAGGATTTCGAAATAGTTTATGGATGATTGCATAGAGGGCGGGACGGTTAATTTTGATTATAAAAAAATAGTCTATTTTCTGACTCCTACTATCGTTTTCTGTTATTTCGGGAAGTCGCATTAGATTTTTTATTCTAATTGTTTTTCTGTTGTTATTTTAACCAACATTAAATGAGGTCTTAGCTCAAAGTGTTAGCAAATGGAATGAAAGTTTAATAATGTGATATCCTGATATGATCGAAAATGTTTCCGATTGTTTCATAGAAAATTGCCATATTTATATTTTTTAAAGCCAGTGAAAGCCGACTTGTCTATTGACTGACTTGGCTTGACTCAAAACTATTTTATTTTTGCACTATAATCTTCACTTGACACTGGCAAAATTTATCAAAAATGGACAGAATATGCCATATAATTAAAAAGAAAAAGAACTTCCATGTCAGCTATTACCATCGACTAGCTAAAACCCTGTTCACACGGCTCGTTATTAAACGGTGCTCGATCTTAGTCCGTTTGACAGAACGCCAGGAGATAGACCGTCTGATCCACAGATAATGATAAATGCAGATTCATGCAGATATTTCCATGATGTTTACAATGGAAGGCGGTGTTATTAGTTAGCTGTCAAGTAGAATAATCGATGGATTATTATAGGCCTAGGTAACAGGTTATCATCAGCATATTCCTTTCTTGTATTAAGTACCTATAATACTATCAATCTAGTGCCTTACTTATAAAAAAATGTCAAAAGATAAACAGTGCTTAAGGGCCTACAAGAGGTGAAACCGAAAATGTAAAGTAGCATTTTTTTTCGTTGTATGGACGAATCCATTTATTTTTTTTGTAAAATATTACAATTAAATGGTGTAAAAAAATTATGATTAGGCTAGAAATTCTCCTCAACTCACAGGGTTCGATAAAATTGAACGCAAAGTTTGCCAAAAACTCTCAATTTTTTTTGGATTTGAAATGGTTTTTTTCCGTTGCTGTTAGAGCCATTGCAATGAAAGTTTTGTTCCCGTTTACCTTAATAAATACGTAAAAACCTGATGTTATTGCATTTTTCTTAGTTGCCGTAGTTTTTATAAAAAAATAAAATTTTCAAAAATATAAATAGATAGGTTTCTGTACTTACTTCTCAGTACAGCCCGAGCGGCCAAGAAGGTTGGACCTATGTCAAATTTCGTGACATGACATTTCATCTCTGACTACGTAAAATATACCCTAGATTAAATCATAGCTACTACTGGTACTATAAATTTGCCACAGTGTAACATAAAACAAACTGTCATAGTATAACGAAATGACATAAAACCATCTTCATCGTACATTATGATCGATAACCTGTATTCACATCATCATCAGCCTGTAGAAGTATATATTTTATGTAGCATATAACTTATCAAGTACATTCTAGGGCACGTTCCTATCGTGCGTGACCAGCGAAGCGCAATGCTTTTGTTAAATACCTCCATTTTTGTAGTTGCATAAGTAGCTATCTTCCTATCTACCCAGTGCTTTCCGTCATCATCATCAGTAAGTAGAAGTCCACTGCTAGATATAGACCTCCTTTATACATTTCCATGAAAAAACAATTTGCCGATTTCCCACGATCTTTAGAATGTCATCGGTCCATTAGGTGGAGGGGCGCTCTGGTTGCTTAGCACCGGTTATATTGTCGTAGCGACCCGCTTTTTGATTCTAAAGGCGTGTGTTCAAACCCCGTCATGCACAAATTAGTTTATCTGCCAAAAAACCTATGTGCACTATGTCAGTACACTCTAACGGTGAAGGAAAACAATAAATGAAACCAACGTGAAGTAGCAAAACTTTTGAGGCACATTCATAATCCACCACACCAGCTTTAATTTTCTATTGACATGACAAGAAGAAGACTCAAAAACTAGTAGCCGATTTTAGGCCTTTATAAAAATAGTGTCGATTTTGCAAAGAGTTTGGGAGCCCATTACAATGAAAAGGAAGTATATATATATATATATATATTATGGACAATCTACACTACACTATCTAGCCCTAAACTAAGCAGAGTTAGTATTATGGGAACCAGATAGCTGATGTAATACTTAAATACATTTTGTTTGTAAATACATAGGTACTTGGAAAACAATATAACATCCAGATGGAGAACAAATATCTATGATCACCACACAAATATTTGTTCTCGGTGGGGATCGAACCCACGACCTATGGCGCAGAAGGCAGAGCTACTAATAAATGAGCTGAGAGCCCAGTCATAACAATAATATCATGGGTTTTGAGTATTTTTGATTGCCGTCTTTTAAATCTGGAGGTGCCTGTAATGTCCCGAATTCTGGAACTTTCTGTCAAAGGCTTCATGCACGGTGCGCTCAAATACCCAAATACCAAATACATGTGCCTATTTCTATACACGCAGCAAGGAGTTTCCCAAGATTTTGCGTTTGACAGAACTTTGAAGAGTCAGTTGGGGTTGTCGAAACTCTTTGGTATACCTAATATTTTTAAATGCCGATAAAATACAATAATATAAGTCGAATAGACAGTGTTATTTCACAATGCTTCACTGATCTCCACCGCAATGAGCACCGAAGGCCTAAATGAGTGCAAAGCTTAAAGCCACCCATAAATAATTTCCATTTCAATTCATTTATGAATTGAAATGAAAATTATCTATGCATGTAATGTATTGTATTATGTATATCAGTTATCTAGCACCCATAACACAAGCTTTGCTTAGCTTGGGGCTAGATAATGTTGTGTGAATTGTCCAGCATTATTATTATTATTATTATTATTTATTTCCATAGGCATGAATTCTATGCACTAAGTTATACTTACTAGATTTACATACAGATCTGGAAGTATAACCTTTTAGATAAAAGAAAAATTTACTAAATTGGATCATAAAATTAAATGACGAAGGTATGCAGTAACAAACAATAAAACAAAACGGCTTAGCCGATTTTGATGAAATATTACTTTTCAGAAAAAAAAAGATTAAAAGGGAGAAGACGAAAGAGAAGAAAAAAGATAAGAATATTATTGTACAAAAAAAATTGCCCCCCTTGCCCCCCAGGACCCCCCCTTTTGTGAGTGCTACCGGATGCCGTCGAGATAGGGGGTTTTCGATTAGGGTTTCGTATAGAGGGTTTCTTCCTGAATTGAAAAAACAAAAAAAACACCCCCCTCTTGCCCCTTTTTTCACCCCCCCCTTTCGTATCTTCCAAGCGGAGTGACTTGCAAGACTTTTTTTTTGGGTCATGTAGGGAAGGTGAGATTATTTTGAAAGCAAAATAAATTTTGCCCCCCTCCCCCCTCTAGACCCCTTTATTATTTTTGACCCTTTTTTTCGAGTGGAGCATTGCGGCGAGCGAATGGGGAACAGTGCGGCGAGCAAAGCGAGCCGTGCTGTGACCCCCCCCCCCCCCCCTAAGCCCCCCAGAACCCCCTCCTCCTGAACCCGGGGGGAGCGTCGCGGCGAGCGAAGCGAGCCGTGCTGTGACCCCCCCCTCAAGCCCCCAGAACCCCCTCCTCCTGAACCCGGGGGGAACGTTGCGGCGAGCAAAGCGAGCCGCCACGCGACCACGCCCACCCTACTGAAATTTAGAACCCCCTCCTACTGAAATTTAGGGTGTCTATATGAATATAGGGGTGTGAAAAAATGTTCACTAGACTGAGTTCAAAATTCAAAATGGCGGCTGTGCCACTTCCGGTTTTGCAAAAATCGTCCGATTAAGGTCGTTCAAACGGTTCATTCGACTGAGGACTATGATTGGAGATTGAATTTTAGGTTTTTTAAGGTGTTTGATTGGATCTTCACTTGGTTTAGGGTTCCGCCCCTGTGGGAACGCATTGAGGACGCGAGCTGCTTGCAGCTCGCGATGCACGCGACCCGGTAGTCAACGTTTGGGTTCCTTCCAGCGGTTTCGACCCGTTAAGGGTTTTGGCTTGACGTACAATTTAGGGTTCCGTATAAGGTTTTGATTGGGGTTTTACTACATTGAGCAATTTGATTAAGTGTTCGACTTTTAGGGTTCCTTAGGACTTTGATTGGAGTTTCAACTACACTTAGGAGCTTGATAATGTTAACATTTTTAGGGTTCCTTAGGACTTTGATTGGGGTTTTACTACATTGAGGAACTTGATAAAATAAACAACTTTTAGGGTTCCTTAGGCCTTTAATTGGAATTTTACTTCACTTAGGACCTTGATTATGTAAACAATTTTAGGGTTCTTTAGGACTTTGATTGGGGTTTTACTACACTGAGGAACTTGATTCACTGATCGACTTTTAGGGTTACTTAGGACTTTCTTTACTACTTTTTGGGGTTTTACAAGTGCAAGTGTAATGTAAAACTGGGAGTAGCACACCGACACGCGAGCTGCTTGCAGCTCGCGCACACGAAAAAACTAGTTAAGGGGCTGACGTATGGAAAATTTTCATACAAACGGAATACCAAAATGATTTCTAATTTAGACAGATTTACACTAAATTATTGTAATAATTGTATTTGCATAGTATTTATCTAGGTTCCTCAACAGTTTTTATTTCAAATTACTTACCTAAAATGAAATAAACACCAATCGCATTTTGCACATTTTTATGCTAAGCTTATCAAGTTTTCTACCTATTGGTTTCGTACTAAAAACAACAATATCTTACGTGTTTTTTGTTAAGGAACCTAGTTTATATTGTCTAGTTACAGAATAACAATACTATGTAAAGAATACAAAAAGTTTTCAGTCATCATTTTTGGTATTACGGAACACGATCAAATTCATGGCATTTTCGAACGGCTACTATTGCTATCGCGCACGCACGGTGCGGGTGGCGGGGTGCAGGGGGAGGAAACGCTTGAAGCACACGGGACACTTCGGTTGTGTGTGTGAATCGCTCGGACTTCGGACTAGTTAAATACCTACACTGGCATAAAACATAATGCTTAGATATTTGATAATTGTTAGTTTAGGAAGGGTACTAAGTGAAGATGGGAAATACTAAGTACCTAGGTAGGTTGTAGGTTGGGTAAACGAAATTAAGGTTCAGCACTAGGTCAAAAAGTCTGCCGAAATTTCGAAAAAAGCCAACATTTCGACTAAAACAAATTATGAACCATTAATTTCTATACAGGGTGGAATTTTGTAATGCCACCTGGAGGGAAAGTACTCTTAATACTGCAGATAGAAAATTTTACTCAAAGGAAACATTCCTTTATTTTTGGATAGAAAGCAATTTCTAAAATTAAAAATAAAATAATTTTTAAATTATTTTTTTTTTTGAAAGGAATAAATTTATTCTTTTAAAGAAATGAATTCGTTAAAAGAATAAATTTGTGTATCCAAGAGAATGGAGCCCATTTCAAGCAACTAATTTCAAGTAACTAGTTAGTTATCCATTTTTTGTAAATAATTAAATTAATTTAAGATTTCCTGGTTTTTCTTTCATTTAATTTATCATGTTTGTTAGAGAGATTTCATCCTTATAATTGACTAACGATCGATGCAATAAAAGTACAAGGTATAATTTTTCTGATTTTAGCCGGTTCAATTCCCGGGTGTGAGAGAATTTTCGAAAAACTTTGAATGCAGTTTGCTTTCTATTAAAAAATAAAGGAATGTTTCCTGTGAGTAAAATTTTCTATCTGGAGTATTAAGAGTACTTTCCCTCCAGGTGGCATTACAAAATTCCACCCTGTATATGAAGTATTGATAAAAGGTCTAAGAAAAATTACAACAAATTATTTTTTTTCTTTATTTATTTGTAGTTCAAACAAAGCAGCCAAGTGCGAGTCGGACTCGCCCATGAAGGGTTCCGTAGCATCAATTAACATAATATAAAGGTTTTTGTAGTTCGTCGAAAGGTAAATTGCGGTTTACGATTTATGACGTATAAAAAAAAACTACTGACTTGATCTCGTTTAAACTAAATATCGTTGGAAGTTTACATAGTAATGTACAACATATATTTTTTTTGGATTTATCATTCTCTTATTTTAGAAGTTAGAGGGGGGGGGACCAACTTTTTTCTACTTTGGAAGTGTCTCTCGCGCAAACTATTCAGTTTAGAAAAAAACGATATTAGAAACCTCAACATCATTTTTGAAGACCTATCCATAGATACCCCACACGTATGGGTTTGATGAAAAAAAAAATTTTGAGTTTCAGTTTCAAGTATGGGGACCCCTAAATTTATAGTTTTAGAAAAAAACGATATTAGAAACCTCAACATAATTTTTAAAGACCTAGATACCCCACACATATGGGTTTGATGAAAAAAATTTTTTTGAGTTTCAGTTTCAAGTATGGGGACCCCCAAAATTTATAGATTTTTTTCTATTTTTGTGTAAAAACCTTAATGCGGTTCACAGAATACATCTACTCACCAAGTTTCATCAGTCTAGCTTTTATGGTTTCGAAGAAAAATGGCTGTGACACGGCCGGACAGACAGACAGACAGACAGACAGACAGACAGACAGACAGACATGACGAATCTATAAGGGTTCCGTTTTTGCCATTTGGCTACGGAACCCTAAAAACTGCTACCACTCAACGTCCGGTGGAAATATTGATAAAAGGACTGAGAAATACTTGAACAAAATAGTTTTTTTTTTATATAACTGGAGCTCAATAAACAGAGTACCGCTCAACGTCTGGTGGAAATATTGATAAAAAGACTTGGAAAAATTTCAGCAAAATATTTTTTTTCTTTATTTATCTGGATCTCAAAAAACCGACTACCGCTCAACGTCAGGTGGAAAGATTGATGAAAGGACTAAGAAAAATTGGCACAAAATATTTTTAGTCTTTATTTATCTGGGGCTTAAAAAAACTGCTACCACTCAACGTCAGGTGGAAATATTGATAAAAAGGTCTTGGAAAAATTTCAGCAAAATATTTTTTTTCTTTATTTATCTGAATCTCAAACAACCGACTACCGCTCAACGTCAGGTTATAATATTGAAAAAAGGACTAAGAAAAATGGCTACAAAATATTTTTATTCTTTATTTATCTGGGGCTTAAAAAAACTGATACCACTCAACGTCAGGTAGAAATATTGATAAAAAGACTTGTAAAAATTTGAACAACATATTTCTGTTTTATTTTTCTGGAGCTCAAGAAATAAACTACAGCTCAACGTCAGGTGGAAATATTGATAAAACGACTAAGAAATTAAAAAAAAAACTTTATTTATTTTGAGCTCAAAAAACTGCTACCACTCAACGTCCGGTGGAAATATTGATAAAAAGACTGAGAAATACTTTAACAAAATAGTTTTTCTTTATATAACTGGAGCTCAATAAACAGAGTACTGCTCAACGTCTGGTGGAAATATTGATAAAAAGACTTGGAAAAATTTCTGTAACGTTCACTAGAAGTTGCTTCATGCAATCAAAATTGAGTTCTTTATAGTAATTGTGATAAGACATAAATAATTTTTTTTTCAGTTTGTTTATAATCATTATATAAGTATCCACCTATAGTAGGTTAGCTTGGTACACTTTTTTCGCGAGTTTTGTGCGAAAGCCGAGGTCCATGTAATTGTAGGTCGATGTTCGCAATCGTTGGTTTTGCGAATGTAAATAAGCAGAATAAAAGCAACCTAATTGCTCAACGAATAAAGTATATTTTTAAATGCAGTCACATTATTAGACTTTCTGTACTTTGGTAAGTGAGCCGCTTTGCGTGTTTTTTATTGCTGTGTGTGTGTGATCGATGAGGTCTGGCGAACCACACCCCACCTGATGTTGAGCGGACCTCCACCCATGATCTTCAACTGTAACGTCATGACTGGTTTTGAACCCACGCCCCCCAACCGCTAGGCCGATGAGGTCTGGCGAACCACACCCCACCTGACGTAGAGCGGATACCCACCCATCATCTATTACTGTAACGTTATCACTGATTTTGAACCCGCACCCTCCAACCACTAGGCCAATGAGGTCAAGCAAACCACACCACACCTGATGTTGAGCGGACTCCCACCCATCATCCTCTACTGGAATGTCATCAACCACAACTCCATCGCTCCGCGCCGGGGTCAATGGCTCTCTCAACTCAACTCGGAGTCAATGGTTCTCTTTACTCTTCTTCAATTTGGTCCAGAACCCGCACAAACCCTACCTGATGAATAAACTCACTCGTATCATGTTAGAGAATTTCCTGGTGTCTTTTCTAAGTGCGTAAATAGCTACTCTGAAGGTTCTTTATCGGTTCAGGAATGTTGTTTTTTTTTTCACTTTATTCTTGCATTCAGAGCATGACCAATCCTTGCTTATTGAATACTAGAAAAGCGAAACAAGCAAGCAATAAGCTTAGAGGGTTAGTCAGGTAATGCAGCCACAAAAAATAAAAACATAAAATTGTAGGGTGCAAAAAGTCAACTCTCTTTGACCAGATTTGAACTCCCGCCCACCTCGTCCTCTCAGTGTGAATCCGCACGCCCTAGCCACTAGCCTATCTGACGCTTAGTAACGTTGATGAAATTAGGCAATGCATAAAAATCGTTAGCAGTGGCTGACGCACACGCACAAGCGCGGCACTATGGTTGGATTCACGTATAGAAGTAGCGCGTCACACGAGCGCCTGTGTGTGTATACTACTATTATATATTCCGTGGCGCCCGCATCAAATGAATAGAGATAGCTATATTCGGAGCAGTTTTTGCTCACGCCTCGAATTGAAGTTGCGAGCTGTGTACGTCGGCCCGTTAATATTTAGGCATCCGATTTAGGCGTCGCCTAGGTTTAGTGAAAACGGGTGTTAGTAACGTTGACGAAATTAGGCAATGCATAAAAATCGTTATCAGTGGCTGACGCACACGCACAAGCGCGGCACTATGGTTGGATTCACGTATAGAAGTAGCGCGTCACACGAGCGCCTGTGTGTGTATACTACTATTATATATTCCGTGGCGCCCGCATCAAATGAATAGAGATAGCTATATTCGGAGCAATTTTTGCCCGCGCCTCGAATTGAAGTTGCGAGCTGCGTCCGTCACCCTCTTAATATCTAAACTTAAACATTACGGTATTCTAAATCGCTCCATTGACTTATTACAATCGTACTTGACTGATAGAATCCTTAAAGTTGATGTGGGCGGTGAGAGATCTTTTGGGTCAGTTATTGACATAGGGGTGCCACAAGGTTCGATATTAGGTCCTTTCTTGTTTCTAGTGTACGTAAATGACCTTCCTTTTTTGGTTAAAAAACTATGTGAAACAGTACTATTTGCTGACGATACCTCATTAATTTTTAAAGTCGATAGATAGAAGGCTAATTACGATGACGTTAACGCATCTCTGTCGTAAATACTTAACTGGTTTAATAATCTTTTACTTAATGTTAAGAAAACTCATAAGTTTTATGAAAAAATATTTTTTGAGTGTCAGTTCTAAGTATAAAAATCATAATGCGGTTTACAGAATACATCTATTTACCAAGTTTCATCAGTACATATAGCTTTTACAGTTTTGTAAGTACCATACTTCAAGCAAATAAATTATTTCTTTTCATTTCATTTCATTTTTTTGAAAAAAAGTGACTGTGACATACGGATGGACAGACAGACAGACATGACGAATTTATAAGGGTTCCGTTTTTTACCTTTAAAAAATACAAGTGTTCATTCACCGACTACCGACATTTATGAACTTGCAACTCACTCTGGTTTTGCATAATATGAGGAAAATCTCTCTTGGTGGAAGGTTTCTTTTATTAAATCTGGGGCTATTTGCTTGTTATACTATATAAATTAGACTACCTACTACTACTACACTACTATATAAGTTAGATTTAAAATGTAGCGTTCGTGGTAGTTTAAAAAATACCGCACAGCTTGCCATTGTTATCACCAATCCTGGATGAAAAATATGCAATGGAAACTCTGCGACGGGAATCAGCTAACATAACAATTGGGTTATATTTATTTACTGAATATCTGTCTGTGTTTTTGTCTAACGAAGCGTATTCTAGTCAACACATTGTAATGTCGTGACAAATGTCAGACCCAAGCACAGAATAAGTAATAGTTGGTATCAAATACATGAATTCACAGCTCAGGTCAGGCAACGCCATCTTTATTTTAAATTTTTCCAACTTTCCGGTCGTGTTTTGTTTTTAGACCAGCGTATAGCGGAGGCTTAAACTATTGCCATCTCTTACCACTGGGTAATGACAAACAGTGGCAAGGCTAACTTTAAGCAATGATTAAATTTATAAGTATGGCTGCTATTGTTTCTAGTTTTTTTTTTTGTTTTTTTTTTCCTTGCCCATGTGTTTTCTAGAGGTGCAGTTACAACATGAGGTTTTTCAAAAGACGAAAAAGAAAATTCTCAAAAAGTCGGTAAATGATGCATCTTGGTGTTGCAATCGTCCATATTATTGTTACCACTTTTTACCATGTGGGCCGTTCTTTGATTACTTTAGTAGCCGAGCTATGTAGGTGCTGGTTTTTGCAGCAAGTTGTACAAAAAAAGGGGTTTTCGTCAAAGTCCACGTATGAAAAAAAAACTAAGGGAAACTATAATAGACGCCACTTACTTTTAAATGCTGACAAGTCATAATGCTGCTTCAAAAATCTTACGAGCAGGTTTATTTTTTGAAACTCTTTATTGCACCAAGAACAAGTTTGTTCTACCAGCCAACCTTGCTATGTGAAAAATAGAGAGAGATATTTTTCTTTTTTTTGGCATCGTGCTCGGCTAAATCCATTTAGGTATATTAAATTTACTAAGTACTAGTCATTTTTACGCATTACGAAAGCGCTGGTGGAAACTAATATTTCAAAAATGTAAACTGATTTTACAGAGGAATCTTCATTCCTTTGCGAAGATGTGATGTCAAATAAGCGGAGGCTTTGGTCACTGATGACGTCACGCGTCTATAATGCCCGTGATTGGTTCGCACGTGACATTCGGTATCACGTCATATTTCGCATACACTGACTTGCAAAGAAAGGTGTCGAGAATTTTGTGCATGTTTTTTGCTGTAGGTGTCTTGTAAAATTTAGCGATTTAAAAAAAAAAAGTGTAATAACACTATAAAAAAAGTTGCCACTTTTGAGCAAATCTCACACCATATTAGTAAAGCTAAGTTAAGTGTTTTTAGTATTAAGAAAACATGCAGGTAAGTGCATTCAGCTTACAGCATAGTTTTTCGGCACCAAGACTTAGAGTAGTCAACAAATCACTTTTAGTGAATGACGATAGGTACTTAGGACGTGGTCAAGACATTTGGTAATTTTTTATTGTGCTAGAGGTAAAAATATCTCTCGTACAACCTGCAACAGCTTTGTTTTATTCACTAATGCCCCACTGTTGGGCAAAGGTCTCAAAATCCTTCCAACCAAAAAAGTTTATTGCAGATATTATTTTGCACTACACTGTAAACTATTGTACTTAAAGAAGAACATCTATGGGAACAAATCACATCCTATTTTGATCATTTGCAGTGTCACAGATTATCTATCAGTATGTGTGCAATTTTATGGATTTGTCGTCTCGTCATAGGTTGGATGTGGTAATTCAACAACTTCTATCGCCTCCGAAGCAACTGGACCGATTTGCAGCTGGACAGATTTGCAGCTGGACAGATCCTAATTCTAATTCTATATTGAGTTGGGGAAATAAGATCTGCACTAACGTCCCGCGATGGGGTGTATTGTGAATTGTCCCCTAGCTAACCTCACCCTACCCAGCCCAGTTCCTTAAAGTAGCGGAGTAGGACGTTAGGTTGTAGGCAGCGATGTTCCAGTAGACCAGTGGGTGATGACCACATGACGTCACACTACACAGTGCAACAATATTCTGCCATTAGAGTGGGCACATCTCGGACAAAGTAACTAAAGATTATAAATAAATAGGAAATAAAACTGAACAAAGAAAAAAAAGAAAGTAAAACGTACAAAAACACGTGCGTTAATAGTTATGTTCACATTTTTCTAATGAATTGCTATAAGCAAGAAAGAAAGAAAGAAAGAAAATCGTTTATTTATACAAACTGTACACGACAAGACATAAAATAATAAAAAAGTAAAAAATACAGTGTTAATAACACAATACGAAGAGTTCTGGTGGGTGTGTGTATGTGTGTGTGAAGTTAAGCTACAGTGTTTCATGCAAAAATGCGTCACAATTGCATAACACCATCCACGGATCTGATCTAGTTACTAAAATGATTGTCATAATACCCTTGTCATTCCGTCCCGTCCCCACGTGGATAATGACCCTAATGTCCCCTCGCACATGCTTATAGAAACGGCGACAATCATAGGAAATCAAGTACGTGAGTGATTTCGTATCGTAATTCTTCACCACACTAGCAGTATTGTGGCCACTTACACCATAGGTAATGGCATCTGACTATGTGAAGATTTCTCTGTGCTTGTTGTATTGTGGGAAAACTTTCAAAAGCTTATTCTGTAAAATAACATTGATATGGCTATTTTTTGACTGGCCTCTCAGCTCAAGTGGTGCTAACTCTGCCTTTTGCTGTGTAGGTCCGTGGGTTAGATCCCCATCGAGAACAAATATTAGTGTGGTGACCGCAGATGTTTGTTCTCTGTCTGGGTCTTATATTATTATTGTATTCTAAGTATATATTTAAAATATTTTTATTAGTATTATAATATCAGCTATCTGGTTACCCTTAAACCTAAAAGGAAAAAGGAAGACCATTCAAAAGATGGAACGAAAAAGTTATCCATTAAGCTGGAAGAGTATGGCCAAGAAAACCAAGAGATCAAAAAAAACAAAATCAAACATTTATTTATTTGGATCACTTTACAAATAGTACAGAAACAGATTGTAAAACGTTGAATTTCGCAGGAGTTAAAAACTGTGCCGCGAAAATCAACGCCCCCCTCCGCAATACCTATTAAGTTTCAAAGTTCCAAATGCTTAGCAGATAAGTAGGTGCTTAAATGAGGTAAATGAATATAAGTAAAATATGATATAGATAGAGACGATAGAATACGTGCGCTTGCTAGGCGAAAAACTAGCAAGCGCATTTATTCGAAGCATCCAGTGGGCCACACTAAGTCAAACTATGTAATAAACAAACACAATTAACAACTTCCTACAGATCATCATATTCATAAAACCCGTCATTACTTCTGTACAAACTAATCACCTTTCCTCACGAAACTAAAACACGAACTAAAATATTTCACCAATTTAATAACGAAAGTATTTATTAATATTATTTGTTTTAGCCTTCCAATCGCAGAGCACTATTACAAATCAGACGCCCATGGCACAAGTTATTAAACATTATGTTCTAAGCGCAGGCTTTACAATTTAGTTGAACAAATTATAAGCTGATGGCGCAAGTCATGAGATTTTAGCGTCTTAACCGTTAGTACTTCTAAAGATACGTTTATAATGATTTGGCACGTAAATAAGAAATTCTATCGCATTGACTGACCTCAGCTGGTAGTAGCTCTGCCTTCTGCGCCGTAGGTCGTGGGTTCGATCCCCACTAAGAACAAATACTTATGTAAATAACGCAGCTGTTTGTTATCTGTCTGGATGTCTTGTTGTATTTTAAGTATGAATTTTGAAAAAAAAAGTATAATTAAAAGTATTATATACCAGATAGCTGGTTCCCTAAAAGAAAAGGCGAGGTAGACAAAAAAAAGATGGATGGACTGTGTTGAAGATGATATGAGCGAGAAAGTAGTGACAACTGAGACGAAAGATAGAGGTGATAGGACGAAGAAAACCTGCTTGTTGACCCCACCCGGATACACGAGGCTAGTTTTTCAAGCCAGGATAGCAAGATAGTTATAGTAAGCTAGCAAGCTAGCAGTTCTATATAGCTTCGTGTTAACATAACTGCTATATTAAATACTAGCAGCCCGTCCCGGCTTCGCACGGGGTAGACAATATTGTTGCACATTATTTTGTTCTATCGCTAATAGTTTCGGCAGCGCATTCGACGAAAGACATTTTAAGACTCATTTTTCTACACCTTCGGTTACATTGTTCAAATTTTACCAAGGATCCCTTTTTTCAAAATAAAATGTAGCCTATGTCAAATTGGAAGAATGTAGTATTCTATTGGTGAAAGAATTTTTTAAATCAGCCCAGTACTTTTTGAGCCTATTCATTACAAACATACAAAATTAGGTACAAATCTTTCGTCTTTATAATATTAGTATATATGACAGCTAGCTTGCTAGCTTACTATCACTATCCTGGCTTAAAAAACTAGCCTCGTGTATCCCGGGCACTAGCGTGGGATTAGGGCAGGAAGATGATGATATGGTTTGTTTATAAGTGGGTCTTAGAAAGAAATTTCTCCTTTGTACGCTCATAACTTACGCCTTATTCAAGATGCGCGTATGAAAACTCAGCGGGGCGCGATCTCTGACAGTAACAGACACACGGTTAACCTTTGGATTGAGACGTGAACCATCGCATAATAGCTTTGGTCTACGAGCATTATCGTGTACTACATGAGAACAGCGGTAATACAATGGATACTTTCATAACAGCTAACTTTGCTACCACCACGGTTTATGTTTTTTAAAGCAAAATACATTTATTTTCACATAGAAACGCAAAATTAAAAAAAAAATACAAAACTCACAAAAAACAGCTGAGCCACCCGCAGACGCTACAAAAGACCTAGGGATTGCTTAAATGATCCAAATCAGCATGATTTGGCTCGATATAGTATAGATGTTTGTTCTCTGTCTGGGTGTTATGTTGTAATAAAATTATGTATGTATTTACAAAAAAAAAGCATTTAAGTATTATATCAGCTATCTGGTTCCCATAGTACAAGCTCTGCTTAGTTTGGGGCTAGATAGTGTTGTGTGGATTGTCCGCATTATTTATTTATTTGTTCATCGAACCCGCGGCTTACGACGCAGAAAGCAAGGCCTTAATTTTTATGAAAACTCAAAGTTTTAAAAAGTCTGAAAGATCAATGTACTCAAACAATACTTGATAAAGCCCCACAAGAAATTTGAACGCAGTAAATTAGGGCATCGACAAACGAGTTTTAAAATAAAGCTTCCCGCAAACAATAAGTCGGGAATCAAGAATCGAGACGAGATATAACGAATCGAGTCGACGAATAAAAAGTCGATTTCAAAGCATGACCCAAATAATTAGACCGGCTTCGCGAATAAATCATCTCTCGAATGATATTTATGAAGCTACACAATCGGGTGGTCAGTTAAGGGATTTTTTCCAGTGATAGCTACGCGAGCTATACAGACAAAAGTAGCTCTTATACTCTCAATGTTGTTAGAAATAGCGAAGTAGGTATGCGAGCTAATCTTGGAGAAAGGATGATAGTACTGTCAAAGTCATGGCTACTTAGATATACTAATAATACTTACTTACTATAAGGTAAGGTAAGCTAGTAGATTTTTTACTCTATGGTTGTAACTACTGAAGGATAATATAGTGTTCTGTGCTACTGAGTGAACATGGCGGTCGCATGTTGGTTTTTATTTTATGAAAACGACTAAATTCCGTCCCAAAACCTTCGTTATTATTCATAATCCTATAAAGCGATGGTTGATCTCAAATCATCATCACAATCATCAGCCTGAAGAAGTCCACTGCTGGACATAGGCCTCCCCTACATTTCCAGGAAGAACGATTATCTTAAAAACTTCCGCGATCTTAAAAATGTCGTCGGTCCATTTGGTGGGTCAGCGCTTCACCACCAGAAATAAAACCTATTTATTCGTAGTTTGGTGCACTCTTATTCAAATTCAGAGAGATCAGAAAACTTCTCATAAGTAGCTATAGAAAAATAGCTTTGTCATTGGAGAAAAAGGCTTTTTACTAATCAATAGGCTATGTATGAATTATGTGTAATACAAAAAGAGGGAGGTAAAGCATAGCTTTCACTGTGGTATCGCCTTTACATCCGCAGGTGGTGTTAATTTAAAGCCCACTAACTACAGGTACCATAAACGATGCCAAGATTGGCTTCGTTTCATTCGATATCGCTGAGTGATGGGTTTTGGATTTTGATCTACACACAAAATCATTTAATATTTTATAGCATTTCCACTTATACTATTACTATATTACTATTTTTGACATTCGAAATCCAAACCAAAAACTAACAATCGATCATTTATTGCTTGATTTCATTTTTTAGTTTTACCTCATCGTCATCATCAGCTTGAAGAAAACTACATGCGAAAAAGCCTCCCCTAAACACTTTGAAGAACTATTCCTTACCCTTTTCAATTATATCGACTTCCCGCGATCTTTATAAATTTAAATTCAAAATAGTAATTAATTTTACAATAATAGTAATTGCATTGGTATTCAAATAACAATTTTAGAGCAAAGATTCTACTAAAGACCCATTTGCTTATATGGCATACGGCATACGGCATATTGTATTTGTAAATTTAATTTAAGCATGTATATTTTGTTGTATTTGTAAATTTATAGTTTTTAAAGTAACTGTCTTAGCTCTCTTAAAATTCTTAAATCCATGTTCTGTTAGTTTTTTAATTTCTGCCCTTTACTTTATAACATGTTATTACTTATGTTAACTTAT
Source organism: Thera britannica (assembly GCA_939531255.2). Classification (NCBI taxonomy): domain Eukaryota; kingdom Metazoa; phylum Arthropoda; class Insecta; order Lepidoptera; family Geometridae; genus Thera; species Thera britannica. Next base: position 15,002,943 of record OW618043.2, on the reverse strand, counting down.
ATTTTTTTTCATCTATTTGTGTATTGTATGTTGTGTGCTAAGAAACAAATAAATGATTGTCTATGTCTATGTCTAAAGAGATCGCTGGTTTTAGTTCCATTTTCAAAAATAAAATGTTGTTCTTTTCTTTAGGAACTGCAATAAGTCGAGTCTTTATTCATGATGATTCTACTTCTGATTAAAGACTATTTTGTTTTTGTTGTTATTAGACAGACAAAAAAAAATATTTTCCGTAGCGTAAGAAATGCAATTTTTTGTGTTTTTCTTCGTTCTGGTACGCCAAAACGACAGTATTTTTGAGTAAGAGGTGTGAAAATAAATTCATGCAGTTGTATTACAAGAATCACTTTGAAACGTCTTAAAGCAAGGTGAGTCTACGTGCCAGTTCCACGCAATTAAGTCTAGAAAAAACTGTCTTTTGTACGATGTAGTAGACACAATGTGGTTGGTCTTTCCTTATTTCCACGCTAACTGTACCTACCTATGAGGATACATTCTACTACTAAGGTACCTACCTTCAGTTTAAAAAAGCAGCCAAGTGCGAGTCGGACTCGCCCATGAAGGGTTCCGTAGCACAACGAACTACAAGAACCTTTATATATGTTACTTGATGTAACATAATAAGGTTCCTGTAGTTCGTTGAAAGGTAAATTGCAGTTTACGGTTTATGACGTATAAAAAAAAAACTACTGACTAGATCTCGTTCAAACCAAATATCGTTGAAAGTTTACATAGTAATGTACAACATATATTTTTTTTAGTATTATCATTCTCTTACTTTAGAAGTTAGAGGGGGGGGACCAACTTTTTTCCACTTTGGAAGTGTCTCTCGCGCAAACTATTCAGTTTAGAAAAAAACTATATTAAAAACCTCAACATTATTTTTGAAGACCTATTCATAGATACCCCACACGTATGGGTTCGATGAAAAAAAATTTTTTGAGTTTCCGTTTATGACGTATAAAAAAAAAACTACTGACTAGATCTCGTTCAAACCAAATATCGTTGAAAGTTTACATAATAATGTACAACATATATTTTTTTTAGTATTATCATTCTCTTACTTTAGAAGTTAGAGGGGGGGGGACCAACTTTTTTCCACTTTGGAAGTGTCTCTCGCGCAAACTATTCAGTTTAGAAAAAAACGATATTAGAAACCTCAACATCATTTTTAAAGACCTATCCATAGATACCCCACACGTATAGGTTTGATGAAAAAAAAATTTTTGAGTTTCAGTTTCAAGTATGGGGACCCCCAAAATTTATAGTTTTTTTTCTATTTTTCTGTAAAAACCTTAATGCGGTTTACAAAATACATCTACTCACCAACTTTCATCAGTCTAGCTTTTATGGTTTCGGAGAAAAATGGCTGTGACACGGCCGGACAGACAGACAGACAGACAGACAGACAGACAGACATGACGAATCTATAAGGGTTCCGTTTTTGCCATTTGGCTACGGAACCCTAAAAATAAGATATTAAGCCGAAAAGCCGCGAGGACCTATAAACACTTCGCCACAATCACCTACCTCTTGCATATTTGCTTAGCCTTTAAAAATAATGCGGAGTTTCTTTCAAAACGGCCACCATCCTCTCAATGTAATTCTGTTGCAATCAAAATTTTGATGCTAACAAATAAATAATACCTACAAGAAACAGCGATCACATTATATTGTTGCCATCGACCACGGTATATCTGTTGCCATACTAGTTTTACAAAGCGAAGTTCCTATTCGCTATCTCATGTTTATTACGTCAACATTCAGTCTTATTGCAATCGTTCTCTAACAAAATTAGTTTTATTTTATTAAAATTATGTGTGTGGTTAAAATAGATGTTTTGTTCTCTTGTCTAGGTGTTATACTGTATTTTTAGGAATGTATCTAAAAAAAAATTAGCATATAAGTGTTGTATCCGCTATCTGGTTCCCGTAGTACAAGTTCTGCTTCATTCGGGGCTAGATAGTGTTGTGTGCTGTCCACAATATTTATTTATTTTTGAATTCAGTGACCTAAGAAATGCGTACTAAAGTTTACTTTTCTATGCAAGGAAAGCTTTATCTAAATATGACGGTAGCCGTTTTGGTGCAACCTTAGGTTCAGGCTATATAAATAACTATAACAAGGCTGGTTACAAGTCACACTTACAATACGACTGGTGTTTGCTCACACCAAACTCAAATCAACGATTCCTTTGGTTTTCGAACTTGTAGACAGCACACAACGCAAAATAAATAAATGCAGTAACTTTTCTTCCTTTTTCTGTAAAGTACTGTATTATTAGCATACAACTCAACAGATTAGTTTGCCCGCGACCACGGCTGTTGTAACACGGTCAAAACTTCGAGCAATAAAAAAGTTACTGTCATCCATATAATTAAACTTAACAGATAACACGAATGGTTTAGTAGTAGTAGCTCTTTTTAAGGGCTTGTCCGTTGAAGTACTACCACCATGCCTATTTTAAGCAGCATTGCTGTGTTTCTGTTTGATGGGTGTGGGTGCCGGTGAAATAACTGGCACGTGAGGCTGAACATCTGTCTGTCACCTACGAGGCAATACTTTATTGTAGGCCATGTTTACCATTAAATATCAGATGGGCCATAATAATATGCTTGATCCTAGGCTAGTTGGATAATTTTTTTTATCTAATATCTAAATATTAGATACGTAACATGACAAACCAATCGTAGGACAAATCCTACGAGTATATTGTAAAACTATGAACAATTTTTATTATAGTATATGCACAGGTTTGTCATGCGCAAGAACTTACAATTGCCGATTCCTCATCATCATTATCATCATGAGCCCGTTTGCACCCACTGCTGAGTATAGATCTCCTCTTTATTGCGCCACTCTTTCCGGTCCCTTGAGTCTCATTCACTCATTCCCAGCACTCGCGACAATGTCGTTCGACCAACGGGCGGGAGGTGGCCAGTTCCTGCCTTTTTGAGTTCTATGTACAACCGCGTTGTATGCAAATGAATACAGCTGAATGAAAGATACTTATGACACCAAAGATACACAAATCCTTCCACAGTCATTGTTATGTGCTCGTTGTTTTTAAATATTAAAATGGTTTAAATCGACAGGTAAGATTGAAGATTAATATTTTTTGAAAAGGGCAACGTGTTCTATAAATAAAAATAATAACAAGAATGATATTTAATACGCACAATACATTTTAATACCTCAGGAAACTTTAATAAGACTTCAGTGAAAAAAATACTGGATAGCTATTTTTTTCTAGCTATCTATAAACGTGTATCTGAAAATTTATCGCTTTGTAAATGATAAATTATAAAGGAGATCCATGTTTCGCAGTGAACATTATCTTCAGGCTGATGATGATTGATGATGATGATTTTATTTTATTTTAGCCTGGGTCGTCCCACTGCAGGGCAAAGGCTTCCCTCCCCTTTTTAGTAGTAGTAGAGCTTTTTGTGAATTGCTCGTCCGGGGAAGTACTACCATCATGTCATTGACTATTTATGCCGTGAAGCAGCATTGCTGTGTTTCGGTTTGAAGGGTGTGGATGCCGGTGAAATTACTGGCACGTGAGGTTTAACATAATGTGTGCCTCAAGTTGATGGACGCAGGGGAGTGTATCGTAGGGCACATTCCTGACGCGCGTGACCTACGAAGCAGTGCTTTGTTATAGGTGATGGTTGCCACTTAATATCAGATGGATCAAGTGCTTATGTGGACTAGTTGTTTAAAAAAACTAGCTGCCTTGTGACGTTTCAGAGAACAGTTGTAAGCTGCTGAAACGTTCTCACGCTTTCACCAGACATTGTATTATGACTAAGTGTTCCGTACAAAAACAAGTATTAACAGCTTTACCAACACATAGACTTAAAGCACTAAAACCACAGTCATTCCAAGTTATTCGTTAGATGGTATTGTTTACAAATGGTTAACTGTAAATAATGTCTTTCATAGAATAGCTATAAATAATAGTTTAAAAAACTTGAGAAACCGATTTTATGTTGATACGTTTTTGATACAATTTATAAAGACCAATCTGAAATTCCTTCAGGAAAAAAAAACAATTAATTCATAAATGACAAAGTTATACGATAGCAAACATAAATAAATGCAACTTAATTGAGAACCTTCATTTTTATTTGAAGTTAGTTCAAATAAATATTGTGGACAATTTACACCACACTATTTAGTCCCAAATTAAGCAGAGCTTCATGTGGCCGAGCCGAGTGTGAGTGAGCCGAGTGGAATTTGAACCCACGATCTTCCCCTTGATACAGGGTTGCGGTAACCAACTGCACCCTTGGATCCTGAATACCCTTGTCGAATAACTCAAGGGACTGTTATGAGTAAGCTCTTGGTTATTTTTCTATAGTAAACACTACAAATCACTAATTAAACAAACATTTCGGACCTATATCCCAAAATGATATTGAACATTTACATATTAGGTATGCGCTTCACGTTTGATACACAACACCGTTCTAGAAGCTCAGGGTACAAAATTGGATCCCAAACCATGACTTCGTTTCCGAATACATTACAAAAATCCTGTAGATATTACAGCCGAAAGCTTATTTAAAATAAACTTCAAATCAGAACCAATAATCGTCCATAGAAATTCCCCTCCCTTTTGGTAATTCTGTTCCGGAAGTGAAGGAAATCGATTGTTGATGGCCAATGTGTTGAAACACCCACTTTGTTTTGACACAACTGATTTTATTTTATGTCAAAAAAAAAAAAAAGTTTAAAAATCTTGAGAAATCATCATGGTCAAACTGAACCGATTTCGATGAAATTTCTATTGAGTCAAGCTGAATGAATAATAAATTACCTTTCTGACATTAAAAAAAGTATAACCGAATTGAGAACCTCCTTTTTTTTGCAAGAAATGGTCTAAATTACATTAAAGATTGACGGTAAAAAAATTGCATATTATGTTTTTTTACCTATGATAAGTACAACAATAATCAAATCTATGGAAGACTTCTGAAATTCTTCTACTACTGGTGGAATTATGCTTCTAGCTATACTTATGATGATAATGATGTTAAAACATTATTTATCAGTTACACGGAGTAAGAGCACTAGTAGCCCAGTGGTAGTGGCCCCCCGCCTTCCAATCGTCTAATCGTCAGTCATAGTTTCAAATCCAGTAGTGTGCCAATGACTTTTCTGACCAAAATTGTATGTTCACTATGCCAGTTCTCTCAATCGGTGAAGGAAAAAATCGTGAGGCATGTCGAAGAACCTAAAATAATAGAAAACGTGTGTCAACTGCCCGAAACCTCTTTGAGGCGCGTTTAAAATCCTTTCATCACATTCGCAAGAACCAATGACACGATAAAAAGATCAGCTAAATTTCAATTTGATGCCCTAGCTACGCACGTGTCTATTGATTAACTCAATTTTCAAAGCCATCACATTTAATGCCTCGTCCTCACAGATATAATAAGTTTTTACCATACGCATTATGCCCGCAGCTCGGATAAATCAGCAGGACTGGTTGCCAATGGACTAACGGTTGCGGGCAGTTGTGCTTCGTTCACATCAGATAGTAAGCAGATTTACTGGAACAGATGCTTTAGCTGATCTTCTGAGTACCGACTCTGTAGGTCTACCACAAGCTCTGTCTGTGTGTGAGTGTTGACTAAATAAACCCTACGTCGAAACGTCACACACACAGTATAGTAAACTGGTGAGCACTCACACAGACTCAAAACCAGAGCCAGAGACAGAGCCAGACAGAACTTGTGGTAGGCCTACTGGTCCTTTCATGGGTTGAGAATTTCGATACAAGTACAAGTTAATCATTTATGCTTCAATATTCACTTATCAATAAATAAATAAATAATGTGGACAACCCACACTACGTAGGTCCGAATTAAGCAGAGCTTGTACTATGGGAACCAAATACCTGATATAATACTTATATTGTTATTTGTAAATTCACACTTTTATTGCAATATAATAAAAACCAGACAGAGAAAAAACATCTGTGTTCACGACACAAATATTAATTGTTCGATGGGGATCGAACCTACGACGAGTTTCTTTTTTTTTTTGCTGTGCGGAGTTTCCTAAAGTAGGTATTGTTATTACAGGATTTTTGATGCCTCAACCGACTTGGCCGGTACAAACGAGGCTTCCTAGTCAGAGTAATGATGAGACGCGCTCGAGTCATTGTCGGCTAATGCCGCATGTCTTGCATTGTGCTAACCTGTTGTTGCGGACAGGTTTAACGTGTGGCCGGTGCATTAGTTTATACCCACCGCTATTTACAAATGACGAACAGTCAGATACAAATACTTGATCGTTATTATAGATAAAGACTATTTATTTGCATAAACAATTAAACATGTGCTAAAATTAAGATTGTGAACAAAATAAATGAGTTGTGACAAAAATGCTTTTCCGATGCATTTTGATGTTTATATTTTTTTCTTAATCCACAAGTAAATATCTGATAAGCAGTAAAAATAGAGTAAGTATATTGGCAGCAATAGAGTAGGCCTACCACAAGCTCTGTCTGGCTCTGTCTCTGGCTTTGATTTTCAGTCAAGCTCGGTTTAATTTGAGGCTAATTAGAGTTGTATGGATTGTCCACAATATTTATTAATTTATTAGTATACTAGCGGCTACCCGCGGCTTCGCTCGCCCCGTTCCCGTTACTTACATCTAATATCCGTTACATAATCTTTATAAATTGTAGCCTATGGGTTATTCTGATGTATAAGCTATATTATTTTAAAGTTTCATTAAAATCCATGTGGTGGGCCCACCCTTTAGAACGCGGGAAGTCGATAGATGGAAAGGGCTCAGAATCGTTCTTCCTGGATATGAGTAGGGGAGGCCTACGCCCATCAGTGGACTTTTTCAGGCTGATAATGATGACTAAAATCCATTCAGCAGTTATTACGTGAAAGAGAAACAAACATTTATCCTTTGAAACATAAAAACTTTCGCGTTTATAATATTAGTTTATAACACATAGTATGAGAGGATGATGACAAAAGTCCCTTTTCGTTGTTCAGGAATTGCTACAGTCCCACCTCATCTGTCAATCAAGAATCAGCATCGGAAGTTCCCTGATAGAAGGTTGATTGTGGCTGCGGGAGGAAATTACTCCAATTGCCAATTGTCGGGGTGTGGCGCCAGAACCCTGGTATTTAGGGATGCTTTGAGAGGAAACAATTATTTTCTTGACATTTAAGGGTAGGTAAGGTATTGAATATACTATTGAGTTGGTTTTTTTTATACAACTAGCTGCTGGAACCATCACCTATAACAAAGCGTTGCCTCGTAGGTCACGCACGTCAGGAACGTGCTCTACGATGCACTCTCTGTGTCTATTAACTTGAGGCATACAGATGTTCAGTTCACCTTTCAAACCGAAACACATAGCTATGCTGCTTCACGGCAGAAACAGGCAGGTATTGTACTTCCCCGGACGAGCCCTTCACAAAGAGCTACTATTAGAACTAAAATAAATAAATAAATAAATAAATATTGTGGACAATTCACACAACACTACCCAGCCCCAAACTAAGCAGAGCTTGTAATATGGGAACCGGATAGCTGATATAATACTTGAATACATTTTTTTTTGTAAATACATACTTAGAATACAATATAACACCCAGACAGAGAGCAAACATTTATGTTCACCACATAAATATTTGTTCTCGGTGGGGATCGAACCCACGACCTACGGCGCAGAAGGCAGAGCTCTACCAATTGAGCTAGAGGCCAGTCTATAATAAAAGACTATAATATGACATAAATAAAATAAATAAATGTAATCCATCACAATCCTTTCACCACACTTGGTTCGAAAGAAGAAGAAGAACATAGGACAGGTTTTTAGACGAACTCAAAAAAATCTTTTAATCCCTTTACAATGAGTTTTTTTTTTATCACAGGCTCTCGGTGTAAAACATTATGTACAAAAAGTTCATACTTAATTATTTCAATGTATGTTTATCACTGAAGTTGATTGCGCGCACGCAACATGATAATATCAAGTTTGAAAAAAGCAGATGTTTACAAAATGAATTATTTATGAATATTAATTTAGTTTTTAATCTTACTGTTGTCATTCCTGCAACTTTGGATTTGTGTATCTGATAAATTTATTTACTGGATAAAATTTGTCCAATAAAATTGGAATCAAGTTGTATTTTTTTTATCATTATCTGATGGAACAAGCATTATTATGGCCCTCTTGATGTTATTAGATATCCATCGCCTATTGGCACAGTACGCTAAGTGATGGGGTTGGCCCAACAGGTTTTATTCTTTCACTCACCTCAATCATTCGTCATCTCAGTGCTCACTACTTCCCTGCTCATGTCATCCTTGACGCAGTCCATCCATCTTTTACTTTGGTCTGCCTTTTCTTGCACCATCCACATCCATACCTAAATTAGGCTATCCATTGGCGAGCTAAAACCGACGAGCCTGCGAGCCAAAGGTTTAGATCGCCAATGGAGCGCCTAAAAGACCGCGGTTTTGTAGATGCTCCCAATATAGCAGTTTATATACTTTGTACTTGTATACTTGTACTTATATACCTTTGGCTAGCAGGCTTGTCTGTATTAGCTCGACAATGGATCATCCACTTAACAGTTACCTCGTAATATGACTTTTATCGCTCCGTATGACATGGAAAAGATGAGAAGTAATAGGTTAGCGTGGTATGGACCATGCTAACCTATTACTTCTCATCTTTTCCGTCACAAGAGCTAATTTCAAGCTTCCTCTGACATACTTATTCCTTATTTTATCATCCATCAATACATTTTACGCGAAAATTTGATCACGACATAAGTAAGTGTTTCCCATGCTTCATCAGTCGACGCGAACAAAAAACGCGGAACTGTATCAAACTGAGAATTAATCAAATTGACCCCGAAAATGTCTGCTTTCGGCAAATTTCGACCATTATCGGATCGGTGGGCCGCAAAAAGAGCAATTTGGGCCACGTTTTCGACCTTTTTTAGTTTGCAAGTCCCGTAGCTTTTGTTTTCTGAAAAACTGGCGAACGACAAATTGGTAGTTATTTCTGCCACATACTAATCGCTATCGCAGGCGATCTAGATGTGCGCAAGATAAGGATAAAAACCTCACAGTCAAAAACTAACTCTCCCCTGAATTTAAAGACTTAACTCTCGCAAATTGACAGGTGCACAATCTTTCAAACTTTGCAATAAAATTGAATATCAATATTTTACATAAAACTATATTTGCCAATCAAAAGTTAGTTAGAAACAACTTTTGCTCTCAGTATGTATTACTGTATGTACCTACTACATAAACGTTATTTCACGAGCACCGCTTTACGGGAACGCAAGGTAAAAACTCAGAGTTGTTGTAATTGTTGCATTCATTGTTCCCGCCAAAATAAAAGCGGCATTGTGTTTAATTAAAATTTTGGCTCGGCTTGGGAATTTGGCGGCTGAACTTAATAATATAGGCAAGTATTTTAAAGTTATTTTACACTAAGAAAGTTCTTACAAGCTAGTAGCCAAATAAAGCCCCTACAAAAATCGTCGTAGTTTTTATATCTGAACATGGAGAAGCTCAGGCAAAAATAGAGCTATAGGAAAACTCATTAAATTTGGTCAAGCATCCATAAAAAAATACTTCTTGACTGAGGCACGGTTTATATCCTATCTGGATTAATCGCGGAATTTTTGAGGCAATCCTTTGTGGCAATGGTTACCACTTAACATAAAGTGGAACAATTATGTATTTGGACATAACACTGGCTACTCCTTAGACCTTTAAAAATTTATATAAAACACAATAAAAGATTAATTGGCAAGCAATGTCACCTACTCACTTTCTGCATCATACACTGCGTCATAGAACGAGCTTCGTGCTGTCAAGCTCTGTGACGTCATAGAACTTGACCGGACTAGGCTACCAACAGTGTGCTAAGACCCTTATTTTGAGAGAAACATGGTGTAGCTTACCGTGATTGAACTTTCTTTTGTTCAACTCACGATTGCGCCGAAAGATAGCACGAAGTGATTTGAGAAGGAAACTTTCTTTGTAAATGCTCACCCACTTTTGGCTTAACTTGCATGTACTAACCTTTTTTCATTTGCAAAAACGAGGTCTTAAACTTTAAAAATCCTTAACTATCACGTTCTTTCTTAATTTATTATTTGAAAATGGAATCAAGATTGAATTGAACTGACGTTCCTTTTTTGAAATTAAGATTTTTCGTTTATCTTTCTTATCGGTTGCTTTTTTTTTTGTCAACACCATCCAATAACTACTTATTATTCCTATCTAATAGAAGTGGCTAGTAAAAAAAAAATAACTTTTATGCAGTTAAGTGATGAAATGCTGATGAAATATTCACGGGATTTGATACAAAAAGTGAAATCAGATCGGCCTATAGAATATTTATTGTCTTCAAGAATAATAACATTTGACTAAAAAGGCAACTGTAAAATAATTTTGTACGTTATACATGGGAACTAATAAATAGTCCTACAGAAACTAGTATTAAAAATAAACACAATTACAAACACAAAATTATATTTAATCTTCTACAGTAATTTAAGAATGTGATTAAACATAATCAAGCCTCCCTAGTATAAATTAATAAATATTGTAGACAATCCACACAACAATATCTAGCAAATCTCAACCAGTTAAATTGTCGTTTTTTTTAAATACATAAAGCTTTATTATATTCCCGACAAATCCTACATCTGGACGGGCTGTGACGTAATTGAGGGCAAGAGAGTGGCCTAGCTAGAACGATATCAAGACACCCAACTCACAGGTTAACGAAATTACTCAAAAATCTAAATCTTAATTTCTCAGTTTATTTTTTTTTTGGATTTTCCACTCATCTCATGCAGAACATGTCTAGGGCATTCCACTAGCACTTCTTTTGTCTCCTCTCTTTACCCCCCTCTCCTTCACCCCCCCCCCCCTCTTGCCCTCCTGCGTGCCCCCCTCTCCTCCGGGACCAATCTGTAAGAAAAAAAACCTTCAATGTATATTTTTTCAAATCGTTTCATAATTACCATTGAACTAAAAGGACAAAAAAGTTTTAACAGTTCTTTGGCCTTACAATGTTACAGAACTAATGGAATTTACCAAGTACTAAAAGTACTATAGAACAAATGGGCCAGTTTTCGTTTTATTAGTATTACCATGGAACTAAAAGGATAAAAAATATTTAAAAGTTCTATGACGTCACAGTCATAGAACTGTGAACCTCCTTATTTTTTAATTGAAGTCAGTTTAAATAAAGGATAATGGATCTAATAGTGATCTAGCTAGGCTGGTTTTGAGCTGTGGCAATGTTGCAAGTGGTGTACGACACAGGAAATTCTATGAATAAATTAGCTGTTCGCTTCTGTGTGGAAATTAGTCGGATTTCTCATGAATAGAATGTGGTTTTTCTCCTAACAATAACTATAAATAATGGCTTAGCTAGGTAATTGCTGGTCAAACTAGGTAACACAGTTGGGTACAGATACACTGTTTTTTTTATAACTAGCTTTTATAAACAAGTACAGTGGGATACAGCTCAAGTTACCTAAAAACAAAGAAAAATTACGCTTATTGCAAGGACATAATTAAGAGCTAGCAGTGTATAGTCTGATGCGTATCCTTGTGTACCTATATGGGAGACCGGGGCAAGGCCGTATAGCTAAGGATCCAGGCATGTAGTTAATCCATTTCTGAACATAAATATATTAAATCCACATATTTATTTCGTCAGACTCATTAGGTACACACTACAATCAACATATTTCACAAAATTTTAAAATTTGACAACAATTACAATAAAAAAGCAAATCTCTACTTATTCCGGTTTTGCCCCGACCCATGGGTAAAACCGTATACTATAATAAAAGTTGGTTTAAATCGTCCTAAGCCTTTGCACGTTGAACAGTTCAGATCATTGTTTTCTCTGTATTTATTGACTCGATCTTGTAATGTTGATTTTGGTACCTGGTAGGTTGTAGAGGCTTTCAAATAACCCATAGCTCCATCATATACGACTTGAATAGCTTTTTATATTTTCTAGATCCCAGTCTTGCCTCGTAGTCGTTCTTTGATAATTACGCGGCATTTTTAAAGCATCTGTAATAAAAGAATGACAATAATTGGACTTTTCTATAATCGTATATAGCCGGTTTTACCCCATACGGTTGTGCCCCAAGACTAGTGTAAAACAATAACATCAATCACTCACACATAGTCAATGCAAACTTGCCGGTACCAAACATTGCATTTAAGAGCAAATACATCACCTACAACAAAGTTGATAAGTGACTTACCTGTCGCGTATGTACACTTCACAATCACTGCTTCTATATTCACGAAAATAAGATCAGGACTACCGAAAAACAATAAAATAAAATAATGTAAAATTGCGCGAGCCTGCAGCGACAAGTGTTTGTTGACAAACAGTTCTGATTGGTCGGCGCCACTGAGCGGTTTGTTTGGTTTGAATTTTGAAATAGTAGCGAAAATACCTACGCTATACGGTTTTACCCAGGTATACGGTTTTGTACAGGTCTCCCCTACTACCTATATTTAATTTTCTGCCGTGAAACAGCATTGCTGTGTTTCGGTTTGAAGGGTTCCGGTAAAATTACTAGTACATGAGGCTGAACATGAGAATGCCTAAAAATGATTATTTATATTTAATTAATTAATTAATACGGTCTACATCTTGACCACTTACACTAATTAATACTAAAATGATGATGGACGCAGGGCAGTGCATCGTAGGGCACGTTTTTGACGCGCGTGACCTACGATGTCAAATGCAATGCATTTGCACATTTTTTGCTCTGCTCGCTCGCCTTGTGCGTAATTTTTAAGTTCTAACATAACCTAACCTATCCAAGTCGGATCCGCCCTTTGCGTAACATTCAGGAATATTTGGTGCACGATCAGTATTTTTCGGGGAAGATCAATATTTTAGAAATGCATACATTGATGTACCTTAAGATTTTTGGTGAACACAAAAATATTATCCATTTTGAATTAAAGTTTCTGAAATTATCAAACCTCTAAACGTGGTGCAAAAAAACAACTCAATTCGGTTTTTTCGGGCGTTATAAACTATAGTGGAGGCCTTAGACCAGCTTTAAAAAGTCTATAGAAAAAAACTATGTACTCTAAAAAAAAACTTACTTTTCAAATTGTCTTTTGTTCCTATTGTTGTATGACGTTTGAATTACCAATTAAGCTTATGAGTGTCCGCCCACATAATTTCCGTCAATCAATTACTAATTGGATAATAAATACCCTCATTTCTATCTATTTGTATAAACAAATGGTTTTCAACTTGCTTCAGTAGCGGCAAAAGTCGCCGACGGCGATTAGTAATTGTCGAGAGAGGCCGAACGGTACCGAGCACGCCCGAATATGCCCGAGGCTAGTCTTGATGGACATTAATTTGTACATGAGATATTAATGCGTCATCATTATTACCTTTATTTATGTGACGGGCAATAAAAACTTTGCAAAATTTGATTAGATGAAAGATTAAATCCTTATTCAATCAAGACGACAATACAGACATAGACCCTATGCTGTTAACATAAAAAACAACGCGGTCTAGGTACTTTTGACGTGACAACGTCTTATAATTCGATGGAGCCGGCTGCACGCATGAAAAAACATGACGTCATGCGGCGTTACGTCGCTCTGAGGCGTTCCATTTAAGGCTTGAAGTGCAAGCGAGAGCGCGGAACGAGCGACAAAGAGGCACAATCGGCCTCCGCGTTCGGCAGCGTTCGACATCTGTCTCTCTCCTACTTGAGTGAGCGATGCGTTCGCGTGGACAGCTGTATGACGTTGTCACGTTTAACTATCGTTAGTAAACCGACTTTACAGACAACCGATTTATTTATTTTAGATAGGCTCCGTGCCATCGTAACGGGCCATTTCAAACTACCACCTCTTGAAGACCTGGAGCGACAGATAGCTACCTCTGTGGCGACTTCCTCCAGGAAAAAAAACTGTGGAGCATGTAGTACTGCACTGCTCCGCAACAGAAGAAGCGAGGTCCACCAAGACAAGGCTCAGGGAACTGATTAGGTCTTGTCCCTCCACATCCACATCTGTGTCACCATCCATGCAGTCCACTGGAACATTGTTGCCATCAACCCTAGATTTAAGGATTTGAGCTTGCTGGGGTGAGATTAGCAAGGGGACATTGCCCAATACACCCCATCGCGGGACGTCAGTGCAGATCTTATTCCCCCAACTCAATTAGAATTAGGCACCGTGCGCTTATTACCTATCTGTATTTAAAAACCTAACTACAAACTATGATTGAAGATATTATGCCAAGTTTCAATCAAATCTGGTCAGAAATTCAGAGATGTCTGTCATCTCAACTCAAACTTAGAGGTGGACGCGTTCACATTAACTTTCGTATTTTATTTTCTATGAGTGTCTTAGATTTAGTGTCTATCATAAAGGTTATTTCCAATTAGTATTTGTGCAGTTAAAATATACCAATACAAAGATAAGTAATACAAATTAATACTTCTGTGTACAGTTCGCTACTTAACACTAAATTTACTTAAATAGCTGTAATAATACTTAAAAACAATGTTACCACAATTCTAAAGATACAATCAGGTAAACCGTAAAACTAAGAATGAGTGCCGAACACACCACTATGGAATTACAATACGAATAAAATTAAAAGTCATCGAGTTGCCGACAGAGGGCGGCGTAAAAAACTCACTTTATTTGTCCGACGACAGTTATACCTTTCATAGGACGATTAAAGCCGAGATGCAGTTTAAAGTACCGACTTAGATGCCTATTTTAAGATTTTATAGTTAGAAAAGTTGCATGTACAGTAAAGTCCTGAAGAGGTTTGAGTAGACGTTAATTTAAAGGTAAACTATTTGATTTATAAATATGTCTTGTATAGTTGCGGTATGAAAATGTCCGTCGATTTTCAACTTGATTTGTTCAACGTATCACGATCACAAACTACCACCTGAAAAGTGTTCACCAAAAATTTGACTGAAAGCAAATCGGAACGTCTAGTCTATTAAATTTTTGGCCCTCTATTAGAATCTTTGAAATTACTATGAAAATCTTGGACAGTTATTTATATAAACTCTCACGCTTAATATAAAAAAATAACACTGGCGGTCTAGTGGTAGCGGTTCCGATCCTAAGGCCGTGGGTTCAAATCCAGTCCAACCAATAAGTTTTCCTGTCAAAAGCGAAAGTAAACATTGTGAGAAAACCGACACGTCGTAGAAACTAAAAAATTTAAAACATATTATGTCGAGTACACGAAAGGAGCCTTTCCTAGGCACACCTGAAATCCTTTCACCACACTGGCACTGGTTTGAAATAACCATTGTGACTATGAGAAGAAGAGAAAAAAATGTGAATACGTATTTAGTTTTTATTGATAAAATAAACAAATAAATTTGTAGATCATGATAACACGAGAAGACGGATGCATTTGACATTTCCATTAGTAAAAAAAAATCGTAATGCCCATACAAAGCCATTAAAATTTTTAAATGAATGCAGTAAACAGTTTATACACAGACAAAAGGGAAACATTTAATTTAAATTTATGCCACTAACGTGCATCTTAAGCGGGCATTTTTCAAAATGACATAGCTCATTCATCGTTCGGCTAAAACAAACAATGATATAAGGTGGGCTACGGCTGATTTGTTAAGGTGGTTCTTTCGTCCTTTTATTTCTGTTTTGTTAAGTGTGACGGACAGCTGACTAATCTGGTACTTTGATCATACCTTAGGGTGTTTTAAAGTACTGTTTCTATTTTCTACTTGTAATAATTAGTTAATTAAAAATTAATTAATTAATATTTTATTCTTAGGCTACCTTTTTTTTGCCCAGGCGAAGTCCATTAAGGATACCCACTAGCCAGTGGAACTAGTGGGTTATGTCAGGTTCTTGCTACTGACTAAAACCCCTGCGGGGTGTTCCTCTACATTTGCTGGGTTGACGAGGTCATGGCTTCGTTTTGTTCCACAGCCCCGTCAGCGGTTGTCCTTGTGGACCCATCTTAGTAATAGTAGAAGGAAGGGCTAAAGCCCTTTCCTATTACTACTACTACTACTATAAAGTGGGATAAGGGCAGAAAGAAAGAGACTACTTACTTACTGGGTAAATATTTTTATAATATACCAAAAGTTAGGAGCCGAGAGGGATTTCAACTTGCGACCTTACCTTTGGTAAGGGGCTGCGCTGACTGCTGCGTGATCGGATCCTGATCACACTCAACGAATAACTCTTATGGACTGTTAATACGGCACTAACGCGACCGTGGCTCCATCTACAGGTATGACGTTAAAGTCAACTACTTACCTGCTCGATAACCGAAGTTGCATTCAGTAGAATCGACGAGAGATGTCACCTTGCTTTTTCATATTTTTTATTGATTTTAGAGTGTTTACAACAGACTATAACCAATATAAAATACATACCAACCTACTGGGTAGTAAGTTTTACTTGTCTACACCGAAAACAAAAATTATGTTTTTGATACAAATACAAGTTTCCCTAAATCTTCAGTGAATCGGCGTCTTTAAATATGGGCACCATTAGAGTGATTCTTGTGATTTTACTAAAGATATGCTTACAGAAACCAGTTACAACCTAACCTACACATTATTCACAGATTTATAAGGGAACTAGCTGACACCCGCGACTTCGTCCGCGTGGTTAGTATAAAGTCATAGTTTGAGTTCGTTTAAAAAGAAACTATTTTATGGTGGAAAGCGGACAACTATTGATATGTTTTCACTGTTTTTTGCTTATATTTTTAGAGTTATTTTTCGTGAATTTGCCTTAGTGGCTAAGTTGGGTTATTTATGCGTTGGTTTTACATGACCAAGTTCTGGTTACCTTAGTTTTGAGTTAGCATTCAAAACTATATAAAGTGTGTTCGAAAGATGGTAACTGCTGTTGTAGCCGATTTTTTTCAGCTGTGTTTAGTTTTGGTATGATAGGTGCTTCCCGCGATTTTGTCTTGGTGGTTATCATCGGTTTTTTTGTAAACATTTGTGTGTATTAAAACCTGGTGACAAATGCTGCGGTAGCTGAATTTTTTTTAATGTTTTTTTGCGTATTTTGTAAAGCTATTTTTTGTGATTTTATGTTATATTAGTGGCTTATTTGGGGTTTCGTATGCATGTTGGTGTATAATCGAATCTGAATTTTTAATTTGACATGACCAACTGCTGGTTACCATAGTTTTGAGCATGTACTTTAGAGTGTATTTGAATTTGAAGGCGAGTTCTGTTGTAGCTGTTTTTTTTCAGCGGTGTTTAGTTTAAGTATGATAGATGATTCCCGCAATTTTGTCTTGGTGGTTATCATCGGTTTTTTTGTAAACATTTGTGTGTATTCAAACCTGGTGACAGATGCTGCGGTAGCTGAAAATTTTTTAATGTTTTTTTTTGCGTATTTTGTAAAGCTATTTTTTGTGATTTTTTGTTATATTAGTGGCTTATTTGGGGTTTCGTATGCATGTTGGTGTATAATCGAATCTGAATTTTTAATTTGACATGACCAACTGCTGGTTACCATAGTTTTGAGCATGTACTTTAGAGTGTATTTGAATTTGAAGGCGAGTTCTGTTGTAGCTGTTTTTTTTCAGCGGTGTTTAGTTTAAGTATGATAGATGATTCCCGCAATTTTGTCTTGGTGGTTATCATTGGTTTTTTTGTAAACCTTTGTGTGTATTCAAACCTGGTGACAGATGCTGCGGTAGCTAAAAAATTTTTTAATTGTTTTTTTTGCGTATTTTGTAAAGCAATTTCTTGTGATTTTATGTTATATTAGTGGCTAATTTAGGGTTTCGTCTGCGTGTTGGTGTATAATCGAATCAGATTTTTTTAATTTGACATGACCAGCTGGTTACCATAGTTTTGAGCATGTACTTTAGCCGTTTTTTGAAGCGGTGCGGTGTTTAGTTTCGGTACGATAGGTGTTTTCCGCGATTTTGTCTCAGTGGTTACGGTGGGGTTAATGTAAACTTTTATGTGTATTCAAATTTGGTGACAGATGCTGCGGTAGCAGATTTTTTTTGACTGTTTTTTTGCGTATTTTGTAAAGCAATTTTTTGTGAATTTTCATGAAACTTTTTTCCTTTTTTTTCTTCTGTTAGGAAAATAATTTTCCGATTTTCTTTCTTAATGCACCTTTGCTCTATAAGAGCAACACATCTTCCAAGTTTTATGCTTCTAGGACTAATGGTTTAGGCTGTGCGTTGATTTTTCTTTAAACCATTTTTCCCCTTTTTCTCCTCTTCGGGAAATAGTTTTCCAATTTCCTTTCTTAGTACACCTCTACGTTATAAGAGGAACATACCCTCCAAGTTTCATGTTTCTAGGACTAACGGTTTAGGCTGTGCGTTGATTGTCAGTCAGTCAGTCAGTCAGTCAGTCAGTCAGTCAGTAACGAAAGAGTTTTATATATTTAGATTAGTGGCTTATTTGGGGTTTCGTATGCATGTTGGTGTATAATCGAATCTGAATTTTTAATTTGACATGACCAACTGCTGGTTACCATAGTTTTGAGCATGTACTTTAGAGTGTATTTGAATTTGAAGGCGAGTTCTGTTGTAGCTGTTTTTTTTCGGCGGTGTTTAGTTTAAGTATGATAGATGATTCCCGCAATTTTGTCTTGGTGGTTATCATTGGTTTTTTTGTAAACCTTTGTGTGTATTCAAACCTGGTGACAGATGCTGCGGTAGCTAAAAAATTTTTTAATTGTTTTTTTTGCGTATTTTGTAAAGCAATTTCTTGTGATTTTATGTTATATTAGTGGCTAATTTAGGGTTTCGTCTGCGTGTTGGTGTATAATCGAATCAGATTTTTTTAATTTGACATGACCAGCTGGTTACCATAGTTTTGAGCATGTACTTTAGCCGTTTTTTGAAGCGGTGCGGTGTTTAGTTTCGGTACGATAGGTGTTTTCCGCGATTTTGTCTCAGTGGTTACGGTGGGGTTAATGTAAACTTTTATGTGTATTCAAATTTGGTGACAGATGCTGCGGTAGCAGATTTTTTTTGACTGTTTTTTTGCGTATTTTGTAAAGCAATTTTTTGTGAATTTTCATGAAACTTTTTTCCTTTTTTTTCTTCTGTTAGGAAAATAATTTTCCGATTTCCTTTCTTAATGCACCTTTGCTCTATAAGAGCAACACATCTTCCAAGTTTTATGCTTCTAGGACTAATGGTTTAGGCTGTGCGTTGATTTTTCTTTAAACCATTTTTCCCCTTTTTCTCCTCTTCGGGAAATAGTTTTCCAATTTCCTTTCTTAGTACACCTCTACGTTATAAGAGGAACATACCCTCCAAGTTTCATGTTTCTAGGACTAACGGTTTAGGCTGTGCGTTGATTGTCAGTCAGTCAGTCAGTCAGTCAGTCAGTCAGTCAGTAACGAAAGAGTTTTATATATTTAGATTAGTGGCTTATTTGGGGTTTCGTATGCATGTTGGTGTATAATCGAATCTGAATTTTTAATTTGACATGACCAACTGCTGGTTACCATAGTTTTGAGCATGTACTTTAGAGTGTATTTGAATTTGAAGGCGAGTTCTGTTGTAGCTGTTTTTTTTCAGCGGTGTTTAGTTTAAGTATGATAGATGATTCCCGCAATTTTGTCTTGGTGGTTATCATCGGTTTTTTTGTAAACATTTGTGTGTATTCAAACCTGGTGACAGATGCTGCGGTAGCTGAAATTTTTTTAATGTTTTTTTTTGCGTATTTTGTAAAGCTATTTTTTGTGATTTTTTGTTATATTAGTGGCTTATTTGGGGTTTCGTATGCATGTTGGTGTATAATCGAATCTGAATTTTTAATTTGACATGACCAACTGCTGGTTACCATAGTTTTGAGCATGTACTTTAGAGTGTATTTGAATTTGAAGGCGAGTTCTGTTGTAGCTGTTTTTTTTCAGCGGTGTTTAGTTTAAGTATGATAGATGATTCCCGCAATTTTGTCTTGGTGGTTATCATTGGTTTTTTTGTAAACCTTTGTGTGTATTCAAACCTGGTGACAGATGCTGCGGTAGCTGAAAATTTTTTAATGGTTTTTTTTGCGTATTTTGTAAAGCAATTTCTTGTGATTTTATGTTATATTAGTGGCTAATTTAGGGTTTCGTCTGCGTGTTGGTGTATAATCGAATCAGATTTTTTTAATTTGACATGACCAGCTGGTTACCATAGTTTTGAGCATGTACTTTAGCCGTTTTTTGAAGCGGTGCGGTGTTTAGTTTCGGTACGATAGGTGTTTTCCGCGATTTTGTCTCAGTGGTTACGGTGGGGTTAATGTAAACTTTTATGTGTATTCAAATTTGGTGACAGATGCTGCGGTAGCAGATTTTTTTTGACTGTTTTTTTGCGTATTTTGTAAAGCAATTTTTTGTGAATTTTCATGAAACTTTTTTCCTTTTTTTTCTTCTGTTAGGAAAATAATTTTCCGATTTTCTTTCTTAATGCACCTTTGCTCTATAAGAGCAACACATCTTCCAAGTTTTATGCTTCTAGGACTAATGGTTTAGGCTGTGCGTTGATTTTTCTTTAAACCATTTTTCCCCTTTTTCTCCTCTTCGGGAAATAGTTTTCCAATTTCCTTTCTTAGTACACCTCTACGTTATAAGAGGAACATACCCTCCAAGTTTCATGTTTCTAGGACTAACGGTTTAGGCTGTGCGTTGATTGTCAGTCAGTCAGTCAGTCAGTCAGTCAGTCAGTCAGTAACGAAAGAGTTTTATATATTTAGATTAGTGGCTAATTTAGGGTTTCGTCTGCGTGTTGGTGTATAATCGAATCAGATTTTTTTAATTTGACATGACCAGCTGGTTACCATAGTTTTGAGCATGTACTTTAGCCGTTTTTTGAAGCGGTGCGGTGTTTAGTTTCGGTACGATAGGTGTTTTCCGCGATTTTGTCTCAGTGGTTACAGTGGGGTTAATGTAAACTTTTATGTGTATTCAAATTTGGTGACAGATGCTGCGGTAGCAGATTTTTTTTGACTGTTTTTTTGCGTATTTTGTAAAGCAATTTTTTGTGAATTTTCATGAAACTTTTTTCCTTTTTTTTCTTCTGTTAGGAAAATAATTTTCCGATTTTCTTTCTTAATGCACCTTTGCTCTATAAGAGCAACACATCTTCCAAGTTTTATGCTTCTAGGACTAATGGTTTAGGCTGTGCGTTGATTTTTCTTTAAACCATTTTTCCCCTTTTTCTCCTCTTCGGGAAATAGTTTTCCAATTTCCTTTCTTAGTACACCTCTACGTTATAAGAGGAACATACCCTCCAAGTTTCATGTTTCTAGGACTAACGGTTTAGGCTGTGCGTTGATTGTCAGTCAGTCAGTTAGTCAGTCAGTCAGTCAGTCAGTAACGAAAGAGTTTTATATATTTAGATTAGTGGCTAATTTAGGGTTTCGTCTGCGTGTTGGTGTATAATCGAATCAGATTTTTTTAATTTGACATGACCAGCTGGTTACCATAGTTTTGAGCATGTACTTTAGCCGTTTTTTGAAGCGGTGCGGTGTTTAGTTTCGGTACGATAGGTGTTTTCCGCGATTTTGTCTCAGTGGTTACAGTGGGGTTAATGTAAACTTTTATGTGTATTCAAATTTGGTGACAGATGCTGCGGTAGCAGATTTTTTTTGACTGTTTTTTTGCGTATTTTGTAAAGCAATTTTTTGTGAATTTTCATGAAACTTTTTTCCTTTTTTTTCTTCTGTTAGGAAAATAATTTTCCGATTTTCTTTCTTAATGCACCTTTGCTCTATAAGAGCAACACATCTTCCAAGTTTTATGCTTCTAGGACTAATGGTTTAGGCTGTGCGTTGATTTTTCCTTTCTTAGTACACCTCTACGTTATAAGAGGAACATACCCTCCAAGTTTCATGTTTCTAGGACTAACGGTTTAGGCTGTGCGTTGATTGTCAGTCAGTCAGTCAGTCAGTCAGTCAGTCAGTCAGTCAGTCAGTAACGAAAGAGTTTTATATATTTAGATTAGTGGCTAATTTAGGGTTTCGTCTGCGTGTTGGTGTATAATCGAATCAGATTTTTTTAATTTGACATGACCAGCTGGTTACCATAGTTTTGAGCATGTACTTTAGCCGTTTTTTGAAGCGGTGCGGTGTTTAGTTTCGGTACGATAGGTGTTTTCCGCGATTTTGTCTCAGTGGTTACGGTGGGGTTAATGTAAACTTTTTTTCTTCTGTTAGGAAAATAATTTTCCGATTTTCTTTCTTAATGCACCTTTGCTCTATAAGAGCAACACATCTTCCAAGTTTCATGCTTCTAGGACCAATGGTTTAGGCTGTGCGTTGATTTTTCTTTAAACCATTTTTCCCCTTTTTCTCCTCTTCGGGAAATAATTTTCCAATTTCCTTTCTTAGTACACCTCTACGTTATAAGAGGAACATACCCTCCAAGTTTCATGCTTCTAGGACTAACGGTTTAGGCTGTGCGTTGATTGTCAGTCAGTCAGTCAGTCAGTCAGTAACGAAAGAGTTTTATATATTTAGATAACAATAAAGAAAACTTGAGAAGAGTCGCCTTAACCCGGGAATTTAATCTGCGGGATGATAGCGTTGAACGATCGTCTGTGACTGTGTGTTTAATTGATACAGGTAGCTTGCGAGCAAAAGCTACCTTAGCGGACGATGCTCTTATGAAGGCAGAACGCATTCTTACTAGATTTTCTATAATAATAGACGTACAAAGAGCGTTATTACAAAGATCGATAATAAGTCTCAAACTACGCACAATACTAATATGGGAAATAATATACATTTGAATAGAAAATGTACATTTTCCTCAAAAAAAACCTTAATCTAGAAAAATAACAATATGAAAATAGTTGTGGCGAAAAAGGTTTACTATAAATTTGCATAAGCAAATATTATGATTGCCCCTGCACCTTTGATTGTATTAATCTAGTGAAATCCCAGGCAACTTTGTTTGTATTAAGCTTTTTCCATGTAGATTTTTTTTAGTGTACCTACACTTAATATAAAGAAATCCAAATTTCAATTAAGACTTAGAGCACTGGTGGTAGCGGCCCCGTCTTTCGATCATATGGTCGTGGGTTCCAATTCAGTCGTGTACCAATGAGTTTACATGTCGAAAAATGTATGTATGTACTATACTCTCAAACGGTGAAGGAAACATCGTAAAGTATAGAATCTAAACATTTGACATGGTGTTGAGTGCACGAAAGGAGGCTCTTTGAGGAGCACTTAAACTCCTTTTACAACAGTGGTTTGAAAGAACCAGTGATACGATGACACTGACAGTGTGTCGACCGGGAACCAATCGTATGAAATCGGTGTGCGGTGCCTGACGCCGTGTGCGGTGCCTGACGCTTGTCGCCGATCGTATCGCCCACCTCTGCCACCAATGGAGAAACCAAAAGCACCCCTAGCGGATTCTTCAAGAAGCATGAATAGCGATTGCGAGACGGTGACGTGTCCACGTCAGCTGGTGTACGATTGGTTCCCCGTCGACACACAGGAGAGGATTTCAAATTAAGACACATTACCTCTACTAAAAATAGCAGTAGGAGTCAGTGCAGTTATAATGTCAAAAACGTTCTCTGTGGTCGTCAAAGTTAACACACATGGTACATTTTCTCAAAACAAAATCTAACCAGTGAACAAAACAGTTCAAAATGAAACATTGAATTTTAAATACACATTGCATAGCAAATACAATTTGAAGAGGCGTTATTCAATACGCGAAAGCAATAAAACCGCGTAGCACAATGCCTGTCGCCTGTCCTATGGATTTATGGCTCGTCACTTAGACAATAAATTGTGATTTTCGCGTTTCTCCAAGCAACACGCAATGCTTGAGAACGTAAATTGCGCGTTTGCATTGGCTAGAACAAAATAAAAACAGTTTCGCCTATTATCAAATCAAATCAAATTATTTATTGTATGTAAAAATTGGTTATCACTCAGCATAATAATATGTTATAGTAGGAAATAATGTGATTTGATTTGAAACTGCTGAATCAATTTGGATGTAATTGCAATGGGACTAATACATTTTTTTTAATCGGTCTTGAAATAACGAAGTTTGTGCAATAATTAACTTAAAAAAAGCAGCCAAGTGCAAGTCGGACTCGCCCATAAAGGCCCATACATCTACTCGTCAAGTTTCATCAGTCTAGCTCTTACAGTTTCGGAGAAAAATGGCTGTAACATACGGACGGACATACAGACAGACAGACAGACATGACGAATTTAGAGGGTTCCGTTTTTGCCATTTGGCTACGGAACCCTAAAAAAGTACAGCTGAATTGAGAACCTTCTCTATTTTCATTTGAAGTTAATTAAAAAATTATAGTTTAAAAAACTAAAAAAAAACGCTTTTATAACTAATTGAACTAAAAAGTTAAAAATAAAACTGTAATAATCAATTGAAAAATTTACATTAATGTACAAAAAGCGTGGGGTGCTTTTTATAATAACTTCAGATATAATAAACTATTGATAAAATATTTACAACAATCAAAATCAAGCCCCCCACGCTTTTTGTACAATAATGTAAATTTTTCAATTGATTATTACAGTTTTATTTTTAACTTTTTAGTTCAATTAGTTATAAAAGCGTTTTTTTTTTAGTTTTTTAAACTATAATTTGTTTTTTACTATTTAGTTCTTTTTTTTTTCATATTTTTTTTCATATTATTGCATTGTCATCGACCTTTGACAGGTGTGCAAAGTTTGAATCAAATCTGATCGTTCAAAGTAGGACAAAATCGAGCTCAAAGGGGTCGGCTACATACATACATACATACTTACATACAGGTGAAGCTAATAAAAGCGTTATAAAAAGTACACTGAGCTACACTGAGCCTTATCTAAGAACGATCTTTTTCAAACAACTTATGAAAAGACGAAACAAGTAAAGGTCACCAAAAGCCTTCGCAAGTTACGTTCTAGCGCACCTGTCCCGCAATTTAAAGCACGTCGTCCATTGTACTGCAAATAAGGCTCTGTGAAGCGGCTTGATATTTTTATACGACGCTAGATGGCATTGTGGTAGAACTGGTAGACCTGGTTAACCGTTTGTCGCAATTGGTTCGGCGTCAGACTGTTTTAATAGGAATTAGAGGGGAACACAAATTAAATAGGTTACGAATTCATGAAAGAAACCGACTTCATTTGGTCTAATAAAAGAGCAAAAAACGCATCAAAATATTTGACTAAAATTTTATGGTTGGTATATTTATTTAGTAGGTACATAAAAAACAGGTACAGCACTGTTTAAAAGAATAAAAATACAAAGATAGAAAGATAAAAATCGCCCCTCGTTTTCAGTTATGGTTAATTATAATATTCCTATACTTAAAAGATTTCTACTTATTGCAGTATAGTTCCATAAGTTTTCAAAACTGTTTCAAAACAATGACGTTGCGCACATACTTGATAAATATAACTACACTACACTATCATGCTCCTAATAAAGCAGAGCTTGACCGATGGGAACCAGATAGATGATAATTATAGTACTTTTTTGTAAATACATACATACAATATAACACCCAGACAGAGAACAAACATAGTACGTCCAAAACACCATTATTTGTTCTCGATGGGGATCAAACCCATAGCCTATAGCGCAACAGGCAGGGCTACTACCAACTGAGCCGTGACACCTGTCCTAAGGTCAAAACGGTGTTTTAAGACTTTCAAATCAGACCCCATTGCTCTCATTATGACCATCTTATATATTTAAAAAGTCTACATAAACGCTAATTCAACATTTGAGTTATCTGTCTAGACTCAATAGGTCGTAACCCTTAAAAAAGTAATTTTAAAACCAATAAAAACTGCATAAAATTATAACCAGACAATAACAAATAAGGCGGAACAATAATCGAACATAACCATACATTTTAAAAACAAACAATAATTTTAAGCTAGTTACTCAAGTGACTGTTCGGAGATTTTTCAATCAGCAACACAGCTGGAAGCCTTATTAAATGTACATCTAACGAACTGGATACGTTTTCTTGTAATCGAATATGTTAAAAAATACAACGTAATAATGAACTGAATAATACATAGCTAATTAATAAGAAAAGATATTGGTTTCACTTTAATTATTTGTATTGTTGAACTTCACTAGAGGAAGCTGTGAATCAGTTTTATTGGTTTAAACGGGTTATATTAAATTAACGATGGCTATTTAAATTAATTTAATGTTAGTTTTGGAAATAAACTACAATCAGTGAAAACAACCAAAGCTTTCGTTGATTAATCACAAGATCAAACTGACTTAAATTTCATCAAAAAATACAGTTTTGAAAGTTTACGGAAAACACGGCCATTACAATTTTTTTAAATTTAATTTAAAGTTTTTTTTTTGGGGAATGTAGTCAGGAACAAACTCATTGCCGTCGGCTGTTTTCCTGATCACTACAATCTGGCCTCTTTTAAGTCATACTGCTCCATTGTCCATTGTACTACATCGTCGCTTACCATCAGGTGCCATGAGATTGTAGCCAAAGGATGGTCTATAACTTGTAAAAAAAACAATCAAATATTCAAACAACAACACTGCAACCTGTGGTGGTCTAAGTAGCATACAGAACTCTTCCATCAGCCTCCGCGTGGATGTTAAGGCCACAAAAGGAATACATTCCTTTTCCTCCTTCCAGATCCGCCAGCAATACCTCAAAAGTTAAGGAGTATTCCTGCTTAGTCTAAACGGTAAAAAAATTACCTGTCCTGTTTCAAGCAATGAGAGAGATGAGTCCGTTTTAATTAAAAATAAATAATATGTTGTATGTTGTTTACTTCAAAAATCCTAATAAATCGAATCAAATATATTTATTTTATGCCACATAAGTGCCACAAGGATCATAATTATTAAACAAAAACAAATTAAAAATAAATGAAATCAAATATTTTAATTTTATGCCACAAAAGTATAACACAACAATCAAGTAACATTGACATAAAAATTAGTCGTCACTCAGCATTATGCTATACTCGTAGTAGCGAGCGCCACTATAACACTGGTCTTCCGTGACACCAGTAGAGTGTGACACAAAGCAGCAACTGCAACTGCGTTCTAGAACCTTAAATTACACCTGGTTAAAGACACACTATTGATACCAATAATATAGCATTAACAGAACTGAGACTAAGTGCAGATAATGTGAATACTACTACTGATGATGATAAATCAAATAACGAAGTGGCCTCTATCTTACACCTCAACTACAACTAAAACTTTCCTAAACAAGCTATTTTGTGAAAGTGTTAAATTATCTAATCATTTACTGCCTTCTAAGCTCTAATAGCTCTGAATGATTTATATCCAACGCAAAACTTAAACGTTAATATAAAATACTATTACATTACCAATAATAATAAAGTGTAATGCTTGAAAAAACATGAGATGGGATGTAACTTGTCAAAATCATGATTTAAATCGACATTTTAATATGAACGATCTAATAATTACTTCCTCAAAAAATTTAGAGTTTGCACTTACATCACTATTAACTGTAGTCCACCACGTGTCGTTTTTAGGGTTCCGTAGCCAAATGGCAAAAACGGAACCCTTGTAGATTCGTCATGTCTGTCTGTCTGTCTGTCCGGCCGTGTCATAGCCATTTTTCTCCGAAACCATAAAAGCTAGACTAATGAAACTTGGTGAGTAGATGTATTCTGTAAACCGCATTAAGGTTTTTACACAAAAATAGAAAAAAACTATAAATTTTGGTGGTCCCCATACTTGAAACTGAAACTCAAAAATTTTTTTTTCATCGAACCCATACGTGTGTGGTATTTATGGATAGGTCTTCAAAAATGATGTTGAGGTTTCCAATATCGTTTTTTTCTAAACTGAATAGTTTGCGCGAGAGACACTTCCAAAGTGGAAAAAAGTTGGTCCCCCCCCCTCTAACTTCTAAAATAAGAGAATGATAAAACTAAAAAAAATATATGTTGTACATTACTATGCAAACTTCCAACGATATTTGGTTTGAACGAGATCCAGTCAGTAGTTTTTTTTTATACGTCATAAATCGTAAATCGCAATTTACCTTTCGACGAACTACAAAAACCTTTATTTATATTATTATGTTATTTGATGCTACGGAACCCTTCATGGGCGAGTCCGACTCGCACTTGGCTGCTTTTTAGGGTTCCGTAGCCAAATGGCGAAAACGGAACCCTTATAGATTCGTCATGTCTGTCTGTCTGTCTGTCTGTCTGTCTGTCCGGCCGAGTCACAGCCATTTTTCTCCGAAACCATAAGAGCTAGACTGATGAAACTTGGTGAGTAGATGTATTCTGTGAACCGCATTTAGGTTTTTACACAAAAATAGAAAAAAAACTATAAATTTTGGGGGTCCCCATACTTGAAACTGAAACTAAAAAATTTTTTTTTCATCGAACCCATACGTGTGGGGTATCTATGGATAGGTCTTCAAAAATGATGTTGAGGTTTCTAATATAGTTTTTTTCTAAACTGAATAGTTTGCGCGAGAGACACTTCCAAAGTGGAAAAAAGTTGGTCCCCCCCCCTCTAACTTCTAAAATAAGAGAATGATAAATCCAAAAAAAATATATATTGTACATTACTATGCAAACTTCCAACGATATTTGGTTTGAACGAGATCTACTCAGTAGTTTTTTTTTTAGACGTCATAAATCGTAAACCGCAATTTACCTTTCGACGAACTACAAAAACCTTTATATTATGTTAATTGATGCTACGGAACCCTTCATGGGCGAGTCCGACTCGCACTTGGCTGCTTTTTTTATTTATATCTCATTTTAATTAAAAGTGGCTTCACAGTAATTGATTATTCTGATGGATGTGTTACTTTTAAATCAAAATATATTAAATTTTTTCAAACAACTAATATAATCGAATAATCATGACTCGACTTACAAAAAAAGAGCAATATTTAATTTTTGAAAATGGAACAAAAATCGGCCATCTCTTTGGTAGAATACATGCAATGCGTTGCGGCTAAAACAGACTAAAAACAAAATATTGGCGCGAAATCTTCAGAATTTGTTTCAACATTTTCATACTGCATTGGATTATTTTATTTTTTTTAGTCGTAGGAAAAAGTAGAGCTTTGCACGCAGCGCTAAAAACAAATCAAAACTCGGTTAAGTTTCCTCGTTTATAATGGGTCAGATGGGCTCCTTGTATCTACTATTACTGTAGAAAATTCTCTTAATACCTGATAACTAATATTCCATTATCATATACACTGAACACGAGAATAAATTCCAGCCGACAATGAACTGCATTTATAATTTTACTAAAATAGCATAACAAGAAACGAGGTTTAATAATTAAAAGGGTAAAAGCTGGTCCATTTGAATATGCTATAAAAGACGCAAATGAAATCGCACACTATCCGTATCTATGATGTGGACGGACAAAGTGGGAGTGGAAAGGAGCTTGCACATTGAGGAAAAAATGCAGCAAAATTTGACACGTTTTTAACTTAAGACACCCTGAGAGAATGACGGTAATATAGAAAACGCTGGAAGTTGCTGAATGGAGAGCGCTAAGAATCGTTCTTCCTGAAAATGTAATAGAGAAGCTTACGAATAGCAGTGGCCCTTTTCTGCCCTTATCCCACTTTATGTGGGACCTTCTGTCAGCCGTCATCTATCAGGAAAACACCGTGAGGAAACAGGCATATCGTAGAACCTATACATTTGAAAATAATTGTGTCAAATGCACGAAAGGAGTCTCTTTGAGGTGCACTTAAGCTCCATTCACCACAGGTTCACACTTAAGTCCGAAAGAATCAGTGACACGATATGAAGAAAAAGAGAGCCGTCTCTGCAGTCACTCATATCTTATCCATGTCATCATTCACACAATCCCCAGCGACTTTCGGTTCTGAGATCTATAAAAATTAGCAAATATCCAGAGAATTGCATCCATTTTCCATATCAATAAAACGTTTCTGTAATTTAATAACAGTAATGCCATAAAACCACTATAACACAACTCCGGACCAACATAACCATAAACAAAGCCTTCATAAAACGCAACATCCTTTCGAATGTGCCCAATTGCGTAACATTATGGCCATTGGCACTAGTCCTGAACGCTATCTCGTCGACAACGGGCTGCCAAGTATTATTTTCAAGCAATCTTCTTCTTCTTCTCAGTTACTTCACTCTTGTCAGAGCGGTCGTGGTAATATTTGATGATTTGTCTTCATCAGGGCCTGTGGCAACTTCACGATATCTCGCCACTTTCTACTTGCAGTCTTCCGGGAGCATTTTTGTATAGGTTTCCGCCCACTTTCACGTTTCAAACAATAATATTACGATAAAAATACCTCATGCATGACTGTTTATAATCAGAGCTTCCGAATTGGTAAAGAAAAACATCGTAAGGAAACTTTTTTTCTTTTAACAGAGGCTCAATGTTTTTTGCTTGGTTCAAAATCAATATAATGGTAACAAAAATCGTAATATCATCCAATATAATTATAGAAGAAATTTAAGGGAATGTGCACTTTTTATTTAAAATCACTGCTTCTATTATTTTCAGGGCGCTGTCAGAGCTCATCAGAGAGAGACATAGCCCCTTCCCACGGTCTGTGATAACTCGCACGGAGGGGCGGATCAGCTCGGACGACACACCATGGGAACGGTCTCGTGCGCCAAGGTGCGCCGTAGCATAGGAGCCATGTCTGTGTGCATTGCCGTGCGTCGTCGTCGGCTGTGCGTGATGATCTGCAGAACCACGCACCGTAGGAAAGCAGCGTAATTAAGACAGTTGAAGCAGGATGAAGTAACAATGTGCAGGCTTGATATCTTGTAGAACCGAAAATCGCTGGGGGACAAAGGTTCTCGGATATGGTGACTACGAACCAGAAGACCCGGTGAACCAAAGACATTGTTAGGACCGTGAAAAATCATGGGAATTCTAAATGGATGGAATGGATAAGGAATTACAAAAATTATTCTTCCTGAAAGTAAAACTGAAATCAGGAACGATAACCAAAAAAGTGAAGTGAATCTTGTAAACAAGTCTAGCCTTCCAGTAGCTACGCCACTGCAAGCTTTAGAGAAATTTGAAACTAGTGCTAAAAGTGAATTCGTAAAACAACAATACATGAACACTAAATAAATTGTACAATCAAATGATTTTCCGCAAAAGGGCTTGCGTAAACTGACATTTATAGTAATTCGAGCTTTATTAAATTACTAGTTAAATTATAAAGGTAGACATACTTATTACTATCTAACCTTGATTCACTACGAAATCTATTTGTAATCTTTTAGTCTGTATTACAGGTTAGGTTCTAAAGACAAACTTTTGCTTTGTAATATTTAGTAAGTTTAGTATAGGTTAAGCAATTCTGCTTTTAAAATCGGTGTAATAAAGGTTCATTTTATTTTGTTTATTATTTATTACTTTGTGTTATTTCATCTGCTGCTAGGAGAAATCCTGGTATTTTTTTCAAAAATACAAATTAAAAGTTTGGGTTAATAACGTTGGATCATGAAGAATACAGGAAAAACGCTTGAACGCTCGAAATAAAATTAAATCTTTTCATGTCATAAATCACTCATAAATCTGGCGTTTCACAAAATATATGCGATTCTTTCCATGTAAAAGTTTTTTTATAAAAAGGAACTTGCTAGTTAGTAGCTTATGAACACTGAAAAGAACAGAAAAGAAGAAGCCTTTTATCAAAACCTAATCTTTCTAGTCTTGACGTTTTAAGGTCAGAAATAAAACCAATTTTAGAATCCAATCATCATAACGGAACTCCAAAAAATCGGGGGACTTTTGTATCCCTAGTCTGCGTTCACCTTAAAGGTAAAACCAAGCGTTGCGCAGTAACATTTGCAAATAATCCGCAAACAGGTAATACTATACAGGAGGGGTGGAGGGGAGTGGGAACAGACTTAAGATAAAGAAAATATCAAGACTATTATAGCCCGTCGCACGCACGTCGCTCTGTTGTCGGCATAGTGTGGATATGCCTTGATATTTTATAGATCACACTAAAATATATTCTGCAGAAACCTGCTGGGTATCTGTCTGCGAAGTGGGGCCTTGGTGTCCTGTAGCACAGTTTTCATATACCAGTCTCTCGCAAAACAGGTTACACCTAAACATCAACTCAAACCTACCTACTATAACAATAAGTACTTCTATACCTTGTGTCTTTTAAGAGTACCTTTTTATTACCTTACCTTGTACCTTTTTTAGAGAGAAAATAAAGGATTCTTCATAAAATAACTATCGCGATGGGTCGACGACATCGTTAGGTCGCAGGAAACACCTGGACAGGGCTGAGGAGGCTGCCAGAAAATGAAGGAGGCTTAACCCAGCAGTGGGTGAGACCGGGCTGAATTGATGATGATGATAAGAAAAATATCCTTCTTCGTAGCTGGTTACAAAACTTGGTTACGTACAAACACTAGATGGTCTATATATTATATTTATTTATAAGCACGCTGCAAAACAGCTCAAAAGTAAATGGCCAATTGGAGTAAAACTCCGCCATTCCTCTTCGTCTTATCCACACTATTCTCCCCAACACCGACTGCATCTTTTGTAGTATCACATCCAGAGAGCTGTCATACAGCGGACCTTAGCGAATTAACACTGAAGTTAGTTGCATTATGTTCCAGTGGCTTTTGTGACGCCGCAAGCCGTTATGTTGGTAATGTTGGTATGCTGGACTTGAAGTGGTTTAAAAAAGGAATACGGACGAATCGTTTCATTGTTGTGTGTAATAGGACTGGTTTTGACCGGTTTCTTTGTTTTTCTCGGATTAATCTCATGCATTATATTAAGAATATTCAGTTTGATATAATGTTTGTTTTATACTGTTTTTCCTTCAATAAAGGTCCCGAATTAGATCTGCAGATAGCCAAAGTTTTTCTAGTATTTTGTACATTTTGTAAATATTTTTATTAAGCTCAGTGATTTTATATCTTTCAAGAAAAAGTAGTTCCGCGGTGCATAAATCGTCTTAAGGGGCCAGCGGAGGGCGAATTTTCATACAAACGCAATACCAAAATGATTACTAATTTAAGCCGATTTTCACAAAATTATTGTAATAATTGTACTTGTATAGTATTTATCTAGGTTCCTGAACAGTTTTTATTTTAAATTACTTACCTCAAATGAAATTAACGCCATTCACATTTTGCAATGAAAAAAAATTGTAAAATGCGATTGGCGTTAATTTCATTTGAGGTAAGTAATTTAAAATAAAAACTGTTCAGGGACCTAGATAATCTGGTGGGTGGGCCCTACATTTAGTTTTTCGGTTCGGTGACCATTTACGGTGTCATATTTGAGAGTGTTTCACTGATCGCCACCGCAGAACGCTTAGATGTGCGCATGGCTTTATCTGGCGTGCAAGTTTAACTGTTTGACGTTTCTACTACCTATTCCTTATAACGACCGTGCCTTCAATAGCCGATTGACTGGAGATCTTTGATTGTTATAGGTACTTAAATCAACGCAACATTCTCCTCATTAAGGATTTTCATAATTTCTTGAGAAACCGTGCCCGTCATATTAAGGCCGTAAATAAATAAAATGATGCTCCCGATGAGGCGATTCGCCAGGCCGCTGACAGGAGAAATACTACTGGCGACACGAAAACGCTCCCTAATAAAACCTCAATACGTGCCCATCATCGTATTGGAGCCTGGAACGTTAGGGGATTACTCAAACCAGGCAAACTACAAATCGTGGAAAAAGAAATGAGAGGCCACAAGCTAAGTATACTGGGTATCAGCGAAACACACATGCGCGGTAACGGTCATTTTTCCACAAACACGGGATATACATTCTATTTTTCTGGGGCAGACAATGCGAGTACTAATGGTGTTGGTATTTTGGTCCCAGACAAAATCAACAACTCTGTCCTCGGGTACAACCCCATATCGGATAGAATTATGACACTGAAAATAAACAGCAAGCCGTGTAATCTAAACATCGTACAGGTATATGCACCTACTTCGCTATCATCCGAAGAGGCTGTGGACGAGTTCTACGGGCTTCTTGAAACCACTCTGGACCAACTACCAAACCGAGAAATCACCCTTATCCTCGGCGACTTTAATGCAAAAGTTGGAAACACAACGTTGAATGACCATATTAAACATATTGTTGGCAAACACGGCCTAGGGGAAAGAAACGAGCGAGGAGAGAGACTTGTCAACTTCTGCGTAGGCAGAAGCTTAAATATCCTCAACACACACTTCCAACACCACCCGAGGAGGCTCTACACCTGGAAATCTCCAGGCGATCGACACCGAAACCAAATTGATTACATCCTGGTTGGATGTCGATGGAGATCGTCCGTGAAGAACACCAAGACTTACCCCGGCGCGGAGTGCGGCTCTGATCATAACCTCCTTGTAGCAGACTTTTCCCTCCGCTTAAAATCTCGCAAAGCAGTCCAACAAAAACCAAGGCTCATTGAATCCTCCGAGCAACCCTTATTTCAGAAAACTATTGAGATAAAGCTAACTGGCACACCTCCCCCTGCAGGCTCGAGCGCAAACTCACATTGGAAATTCCTAAAAACTTGCATGAGCGAAGCGTTGGATGATATACGGAAAACCAGGCTACCAGACTGCAAGAAAAAAGGTTACATTTCCAAGGCGACGTGGGATCTCATACAGCTGAGAAAAGACCTAAAGATCCAAGGTCTTCAAAACGCTAGAGTAGCAGAGGAGTATCGCAGCCTCTGTAAGACCATAGATGTGGAGTGCCGCTCTGATAAGAACAAATTTGTCCAAAGCATCTGCGAGGAGGTTGAAGTCCACTCTCGAAAACTCCAGACCGCCGATCTTTTCAAAAAAGTCCGACTACTTTCGAAACAGTTCAAACCTAAAACTTGGACCATAGAGGATGAGAATGGTCAAGTATTATATGAACTTGATAAAATAGCTAACCGCTGGAGGGACTATTGTGAACAGCTATACAAGAATCCTGAAGGTTTAAACATCAGTCAGACAGATTGGAATAACATAGAGTTTGAGCCTGACATTCTGCGTTCTGAGGTTTTAGCTGCTATAAAAGCGCTGAAACCTAAAAAAGCTCCTGGCTCAGACTCAATAACGGCTGAAGCTCTGAAATCACTTGGTGAAAAAGGAATACACATGCTACATATGATCTGCAATGGCATCTGGCGCACCGGTGAATGGCCCAGGGATTGGACCGAATCTGTTATACTCCCACTGCATAAAAAAGGGTCAACGAAAAAGTGCGATAACTACCGTACCCTCTCACTAATATCACACGCCAGTAAAATACTACTTCACATCATTAACAACCGCATAAGGCACTTCATCGACTGGCAGATACCAGAAGAACAGGCAGGTTTTGTGAAAGGGAGAGGCACCCGTGAACACATATTAAACGTGAGACAGCTCATTGAAAAGGCCTACGAATACAACGCGCCTTTTATCATGTGTTTCGTAGACTACAGTAAAGCTTTTGACTGTGTTGATTGGATCCAGCTATGGAAAGTACTAGCGGAGTTAGGAGTGCCACAACATCTTATTGCACTACTTGAATCCTTGTACCATAACAGTCAAGGTGTTGCAAAAATTGACAAGGTGACCTCCAAGCCCTTCCCGTTCCAGAAAGGCGTGAGACAAGGCTGCATTATTTCCCCCATTTTATTTAACGCTTATGGGGAGTATATCATAAGACAAACCTGCGAGGGATGGGCGGGCGGAGTAAGTGTCGGTGGGGTTAAGATGACCAACCTACGATATGCCGATGACACCACCTTACTGGCTGCCTCAGAACATGAAATGGTCAGCTTACTAAACAGAATGGAGCGGATAAGCAACGAGCTAGGGCTAAATATCAACAAAAGCAAGACTAAGGTCATGGTGGTGGACCGCACCAATAAACTGGAGCTTACTGGGGCACTCAACCTGGAAACAGTCGACAACTTCATATACCTGGGCTCCAGTATCTCTAACACTGGTTCCTGTGAACCTGAAGTTCGTAGAAGAATAGGGATGGCTAAGAATGCAATGAGCCAGCTGGGAGGAATATGGAAAGATAGAAACATCACCAACAGGACCAAAATAAATCTTATCCGGAGTCTAGTCTTCTCCATATTTCTTTACGGTGCAGAAACATGGACTCTGAAAGCGCATGATCGCAGACGCGTGGACGCGTTTGAGATGTGGTGTTGGAGGAGGATGCTCCGTATCCCGTGGACAGCGCGTAGGACCAATGTATCAATACTCAAGGAACTCAAAGTGACCACTAGGCTATCAACCACCTGCCTCCAGCGAGTCCTTGAGTATTTCGGGCATATAGCCAGGAAACAGGGTGACAACCTGGAAAAACTTGTCATCACTGGCAAAATCGAAGGCAAGAGACCACGAGGCCGAAGCCCGATACGTTGGTCCGACCAAATCCGCTCCACTCTCGACGTGAAGGTCCATAAAGCCATTCAGGTTGCCGGTGACAGATCCAGGTGGCGAAAAATTGTCAGGGACAAATTGATCCATGGAGGGGGTCACGACCCTCAGCAGTGAGGAGCACGACGCGAGGAGGAGGGAAATAAATAAAATATTGTAGACAATCCACGCAACACTATCTTGCCTCAAATTAAGCCGAGCTAGCACTATGAGAATCAGATAACTGATATATAATGCTTATATATACTTTTTATTGTAAATAAATACTAAGAATGTAATCACCAGAAAACAAACGTCTGTGTTCACCACACAAAATTTTGTTTTTTATAGGGATTGAACCCACAATCTACGGCGCAGAAGGCAGAGCTACTACTAAGTAAGCTGATATACAATATGTTGAAATGCTTAGATAGGCTTAATTTTGTTTCCATTTCTGATAAAATTATATCTTTACTCATCACCGGGTTAGATTGTATCAAATAACGGTCACTGTAATAATAAAAATAAGCGTCAAAGCCAATTGACGATCGTCAAAAACGATTAGTGTGACTTCAAAAACGGCGGTTAAGTTATCGCAACGACAAAGTTAGACTAATAATTAAAGTTTGAACTTTTGACTCCATTTAAAACAATTTTCTATTCAAAATGTATAAGGTATCGTATCGGCTGATTAATTAATTAATCAATTATAATAGATTTCTCTTGTTTTTATTATGAACCTTTCATCTCTAGTGAATAACAAAATCAAGGTATGTATTTGTATTAATAAAGGTTAGTGTTAGTGTCTACTAGTTAGAACATTAATGGGTGTAAATGTATGATGTATTAACATAATATCACTTCATTAGTACAAAACAAAATCATCCACTGACTGTTTGTCTCTACAAACAGATATTAATAAACGTGGGTAAAATTTACAAGTCTAGTTGTTGGTGATACAAAAGATCTTATAAAACAAAGAAACTTACAATTAAACAAAATATTTACAAAATGTACAAAATACACAAGAAACAGTTGAGTTATCTGCAGATCGTTACAAACGATCTAGAGATAGCTCAACTGATCCAAATCAGTGCCAGACGGAAGCGTCCCCAAGACGCTGGCGGCATTGTCACGCTGAATAGCAATGCTTATACGCTGCGCCAGATACCCACCAGCTCTTGGGTCACGCGTCGCTTCGATCAGTCTACTTGTTTAAAATAGGTACAAACCAAACAGGAAAATATCAAAGATAAACACAAATGCTATGATTTGATCACTTGTTGTTCGAAGGAGTTTATTTCTAGGCTTTGCATATAAAATACATAATTGTGCAAAACCTAGCTATTCTGTCCCCAGAGACATCTAATAAAAGATGGGTTTGAAGACGAGGGAATGCGCTCAGGCTGGCCGATAAAAATAACGGCAGATTATTATGTAAATACCTTCGATAGAGACACCCAGGGCTGGACAAGGAACTTCATCTGAATAAATAAATCTTTGACATAAATTAAGTTAATTTAATGTATGCTTGTGTGTGCATTCTGTGCATGTGCACCCGACGTAACACCCGCAAAATCTGCCTCCCACTAATTATCTATGACTTTGACTCTTTCTGCACCGTAAGTCGTGGGTTCGATCACCATCAAGAAGAAATTATGTTTTTGTGAACGCAAAACAGGTGTTTGTTCTCTGTGTAGGTGTTGTATTCACATTTGTAGGGAATAGGATGAACGGCTTAACTACTCAAAAGTTGAGTATTTTATAAAAGTTGTAAAGATTTCTTAAATAGGTGCTCAGGGTTAAAAAACTTGGCATTTTCAGGACATACATAGTAAATAAGGTAAAGAAAGAGGTATGTCAGGATCTTAGCAAGTGGGAATCCATAACCACTGTCTACCGCCATGGGCATGAGGCGTGATTTTATTTTATGTGTGTATGTGTGTGTGTAATATGCACGTTATAGGCATTGTAGAAGAAGGTCCTGGCGAAAAAAGTTTTTTTTAAGAATTCTGAAAAAGGTGTTCATAAAATAGAGTTAAAGAACTTGCAATTTTCAGCAAATACTCAAAATAGTGGAGACGTTGTTTTTTTATAAATCCCTACTGGCTACGTCGTAGCATGCTACGATGTAGCAGACAGTAAATTATTCCCACCTTTAGGATAGGCATTTCCAATTCCCGACCACTGGCCTATCAGGTCAGTTGCTAGTAACTCTGTCTTCTGCGCCGTAGATCGTGGGCCTACTAAAATATTTATGTGATGAACGTAAATGTTTGTTCTCCGTGTGGGTGATATATTGAATTCTAAGTATTCAAATCTTGTATAAGCTATCTGCAGGGCTACCACGAGCTCCATATGGTTATGGCTATGGCTGTCAAATTGTGTATAGATAGGCTGACCCACGCATTCATTTTCTTCTTGGGTTTGAATGTGTTGACACTGTTGACACAATTTTGACAGCCATAACCATAACCATATGAAGCTCATGGTAGGCCAGCTGGTTCCTACAGCTCTGCTTATTTGGAGGCTTGATAATGTGTTGTGTATTTTGCGTTATTTTCTATACCGAGAAATGAGATGCCTGCAAGGTTATCCTAGATACGGACCTGTGAGCTCCCACTTGGCAGATATAATACCTTTTATTCAGGTTTACACTTAGGGGCACAATACTAGTACTATAAACCTAGATACATCACATTAGCATATACATATCAGCAACAATGTTTTGGATTTGTGTTTAAGTCTTCCATGTACGCAGCCTAATCAAATTACCCACTGTTATGGTCGGATTTGTGTAGAACTATTTTATAGCTAACTTAATAGTTGATATAAATGGAAACTAGCGCGTTTAAAATGGATCAAATGAGAGGATTTGAGAGCACTGGTGGTCTAGTGGTAGTGGCCCCGCCTTCCGATCCGAAGGTCGTGGGTTCAAATCCACTCGTGTACCAATGAGTTTTTCTGTCAAAACTTTTAATGCACTATGCCAGTACTCTCAAAATGGTGAAGGAAAACATCGTGAGGAAACCGGCGTGTTGTAGAACCTAAAAAAGTTCGAGCAGCACGTGTCAAGGGTCACGCAAAAAGGGCCCACCAGCGGCCTACTTGCGGAAAACCTGCCCGCAAATCAAGTGCGCATGATAAATTTGCCGAAGGATAAACTGAAAAGCGTTTGTTGCTGGTTGGTATTCTTGAAGAAACAGAAGTTGGATGGAGGAGAGGTTGGTATATCGTGGAATGTCGGTGGCAGAATCGTTCTTTCTGAAGGGCGGGGTGTACGTCCAGTAGTGGACTTCTTCAAGCTAATGATGAGTAGCTAAAATGGGATTGCAACTTGACACGCTTTAGACAACTAATGGAAAAAATCTGAAAAGAAATATTAGTACATTCATTTGACTAAGACTCTGGAGTAAAGCTTTGACCGAATGGTGGCCGAAGTCAGGCCGAAGAAATTTGGGGCGTCCGAAAGCGCGATGGGTCGACGACATCGTAAGGGTCGAGGGAAACACCTGGACAAGAGACGCACAGGACAAAGGAGGCTGGCAGAAAATTAAGGAGGCCTATACCCAGCAGTGGGTGATACCGGGCTGAAATGATGATGATGAAGACTCTGGATGTCTAAAAAGGCAGTCATTTTGCCTGTGCACATCTAGCTCAATGGCGATGGCGATCAGTGAAACGCTACCTTGGAAATACCTTCGTACTCATGCATCATAACTAGACAATACAACTCACACGCACCGTATAAACTGAAGGCAGGTGGACCCTAGATTATGTAAATGATTTGCCTAACTGGTTCTGCCTGACACTACATAGGCACGATAACCCTGGTTTTCCGATTATAAGAAATTGCACAGCGACCATAGACAGTGTGTGTGAAGTTGTTTTTATTAAAGAGAAAATCAATTTTTGTTGTATACCAGAAATCAAGTCCTTATGCTCGGTTTGACCGAGAAATTTTTACGATGTCGAATGACTTCAATCTCGACCAAAATCTTGGGTGTAACGAGTTTTTGGCGTTAAAGACGTCAGATTGACGTTGCCTCTATCGCGAGGTTTTCTCAATCATATTCCGAGATTTTTTTTGTCAAATCGAGCGATCAACTAAATGTCTGAAGCTATTAAACGGTGAATTATCTAATTGACACATATACCAGACAAAATACAATATTCAGAGTTTTAATATGAATAGGGCCTTGTGTTTCCTGGTGTAATTACACCAGGAAACACAAGGCCTTACACTCAATAGTGATTTCTACCAGACATTCGTTTACAGTAGCCGGTATCAGTACGGTACAGGCGATTCGTCTCTCGCACTTTATTTTGAAACACGCAGTGGTTGTCAAAAAAGTTACATGTCAGAATTGTCGCCATCTTTTATGGCATGTCTCTCATCCCTGTACCCGATACACGCCATAGAATTTAATTATTATGATTATGTCCAAGCTTCAGAGAAAATGCAAACTTGGAAGCCATTTTATGTTGTTCCCACACGATAACATAGTCTTCGTAATTGTAAGAATCTCAGATTGTATCTAATCTCGGAAACAGTGACCAAGTAGGCGAGTTTAATAATATTAAGATCATTGTTGTAGCCTGTTGTTTTAACACTGGTTTTGCATATTTGAATGGCCTCTCAGCTCAGTCAGTATAATAGTAGCTCAGTTGGTGGTGGAATAGTCTTCCTGCTGAGGTTTTTCTTAGAGACTATACAGTATGGGGTTCTTCAAAAAGAGCGTTTTCAAACAACGCGCGAGTGTCACAAGCGTCCAATAGGCTATGGTAAACGCTTTCCATCAGGGCCTAGCATGCTTGTTTGCTTACTAAGCTGAATAAAAAACAACAGTAACTAACTATAATATAAAATCTTGATATACTTCAGATCCCAACCTAGATAGCGAATTATTGCCTACTTGTTATAGCTGAGCAAAATATTGAAAGGCCAACAAAGGGGTTGAAAAAACAAAGGGCTGTAGTTAACTATAGGGCAGCTGAGGGCAGAGCAATATGCCGGACAATGGCCAATTAACGCGGCCCACAATTAAATCAGACGAGTTGTCGTGGTTGTCTGGAAATAGTGCTATAGAGCTGGTAATACCACAAATATATTAACCTCCTCTTCTTCTTCCTGCCTTTATCCCACTAGGTGGGGTCAGCACAACACGTATTTTTCTTTCATTCTCCGATGACTAACTGAGATGACGAATGGTCACCATTATTGATCTCAGTACTCACTCCATTCTCAAAGATTTTACATTGTCCCAAAAGAAGAGCCAAGTAAAAATAATAAAAAAAATAGTAATACCGCTTATAAGTGACTTGAATCTGAGCTTTCTCTAGGTCAGTTGTAACGACTGCAGATACTTTAACAGTTTTACTCATAACCTTTTTAAATTTAAGAGAGGGTTTTGATGCAGCTTCTTCAAGCGGCCTCCTTGACTTCTTTATACGACATGACTGATTCTCTTTTATCTTGCTCACGTTATTTATTCCTTTTATTCGCTTTTCTTCACCTTTTCCGTAAATTATGTTCTAGTTGTCATAATATCGCAGAAGATGTCTAAAATTGCTTACATTATGGAGTCCAGTAACTGTAAACTTAAAAAAAATTGCCATGTTTATCACCATAAAATTAAATATATTTTCTGTGAGTAAATATTTTAAGTATTACGTATGTAATTGCACAGTAGGACACAGGTCAAAAAAAACAAAAAAAAATTACCCTCAATGCAATGACATAAGAGCTGGCAGTGTATTAGTCTGATGCCCTTGTGTACTATTTTCAAACAGTAAAACTCACAGCGGCTGCTTCTTTTTTTGATAAGTAGATACTTTCCTCCTCCCAATAATTGGTTTTCGTACAAACAGCTCTATAAAGATAATTACCTAGATAGAATCCACCTCCCACACGTACCCAAGTATTGTTCAGCTCAGCCAACTTATTATTACTGATAATACCTTATTTATTAAACTGCTTAGTTACAGGACATTGTACCGAGACGTTAATGAAATTTACTTCATTGTTTTACTAAATACTTGGTTGTATTGTATAACGAGATGGTCACATGATTTTGAAACAGACTGTAAACAATATTGAATAAAATGCACTTTATAGACAGAAATAGTTGACTACAAAAAAAAAACCCCTCATCTAAAGCGCAAAAGATCAAAGTAGCTTATGACCTAAAACGATTATATAGTCTGATTAGTGATTACTACATAAAAAATAAATAAA
Source organism: Thera britannica (assembly GCA_939531255.2). Classification (NCBI taxonomy): domain Eukaryota; kingdom Metazoa; phylum Arthropoda; class Insecta; order Lepidoptera; family Geometridae; genus Thera; species Thera britannica. The sequence continues at coordinate 14,960,277 of OW618043.2, read as the reverse complement.
TATTGTGAACAATCCACACCACACCATTTAGCCCCAAAATAAGCAGAGCTTGTACTATGGAAACAAAGATTGCTGATTTACAATACATACCTGATAACAATACTTTTTTTTGTAAATTACATAATTAGAATACAATATAACACCCAGACCGAGAACAAAAATCTGATTTCACCACACAAATATTTTTTGTTCTCGTTGGGGATCGAACCCACAATTTTTTTTATCGGACTTCAGAATCGGAAAGCTGCTACCACTAGACCACCAGTGCTATCACTAGGTACATGCAATACTTGCACTAAAGGCTTGCGCACACCTAGGTTGCTAGCGATGGCGATCAGTGAAACGCTGTCAAATTTGACAGCGATATTTGACAGCGTTTCATTGATCGCCATCACCAGCGACCTAGGTGTGCGCAGGCCTTAAGAACTAGGTACCTTAAGCTACAATTAACCTGAAAGGATCGAACACCGTTTACCCATCATAAAGGTTAACTTTCCAACGATTAGCTGGTAGAACAAACGGGTTATAGTGTTGTGCTAAGTAGTATACTTAGGTTACTGAGTGTGTAGTTACAGCTGAAGAAGATAGTAGCTAGGTCAATCCCAGCTACAGCTCAGTTAGTTCAGCTCATTAGCTCTGTCTTTTGCGCTGGAGTGCGTGGGTTTGATCCTCAACCAGAAAAAAAAAAATGTGTGAATTTTATCGTTAATCAAAGACAAAATCGTTTTATAAAATTAATTAATTAAAAAACAATCTAGTCCTAACGCAACATTTTTGGGCTTTTTTTTTTACACTTCAACATTCTTCAATAGAATTTTACAATAATTTAGTTAAGTAGTGTCACGGTTTTTTTAATTTAAATTCCATATAATTTGTATTCAAATATTTTATTTATTTTTCGTTTATGTCAAATTCCTTGTCATTTTACGATAGATACTCTCCTTATTATAGTGTTGTGAAACGTTATATCGATACTTTGTCGATAAAACGCATGCTTTATGAGGTGTTTTTAATTCGTCTTGATTGAAATTTAGATTGTTTGAATCTTTTAAGATCGAATCGTTGGTTTTTATCGATAGTAGATTGAGTTTCAATGTAAAGGTGTGGATATAAAATGAATTCTGAACACAATGTGGTTTTGTGGTAGTACTTACTGGTTTTTATAGCGTAATTTTTTAGAGTAGTTTATTTTGTGGTGTCTGTGCTCTATAGCTGCAACATCGCTCTCTCAATCGGTGAAAGAAAACATGGTGAAGAAACCGGCATATCTTAGAATCTAATAAGTTTGAAAACATGTGTCGAACGCAAGAAAGGAGATCTATGAGGCGATCTAGAGATAGCTTTACTGATTCAAATCAGTGCAGTTATAAATGAGTTGATTTACAGACTCATCATTATTACATTCAAAAATTCCAAACTGAAACTTGACTCATGAGGAGTGTAGGCGGTCTCTTGGAAACGATGCTTCAGTGAAACTTTTCACCTTTTATGGGGTGTCAAAGTTTTAAAATAACTTCAAGCCAACAAAATCGGTGAGATTTTACCTAACAATAATTTCTAATTTTTACAGTTAATAAGTTATATTTTGTTATAGGTAGGTTGTAGAAGATTAAAAGGTTAAGAAATCTACTTACCGACATGAAAGGAGCCAATATTCACATGGGATTGTGTAAAGAAAACCTTTTCGCGCGAACATAAAGGCTCATCTCTCGCTACAATAGACTTATTTGCAATTAAATGTAATGTTATTGTTGTTCGAAGACCTCAAAGCACTAACGCATCTAATGCAAACGCAGATTCCATTGACAAGACGGTTTATGGTAAGTTATATAAACTTTGTCATTTGCTCTTCCAACCACACAAAGAAAACACACCTCTATCACAATGCCTTAAAGTTCAAAAGTTGATTTGTTGATAGCAAATAGAAATAGTATGAAATCTAACAGTGCCACCCGTAGATACCATTTGTCCAGCATTTGATTGAATATCGAATGTATAATCGTAAACATGAATCGATTCTCACGAGTACGAAGAATCGATATTGAAATCGGCAAGCACAGAGGCTCTCGTAAAAGGACAGTTTAATGGAGATTATTATTGTGATGATATGAAAGAGTTCATTCGTATTGTAGGAAATGTACTTTCTTTATATGATATAACCGTAGATGATAACCTATACGGTGATATCGTATTAAGAAAGCTAAGATTACTCAGAATATAAGCTTCTTGCATGCAACTGAATAATAATATACAAAGGTCCTGTCAAACTACCGTTTTTTAAGCTATTTCATCGATTTTACGTTTCATTACGTACGTACTTAACATAAGACATAGTAGAGTTTGTAAAAAACCGTACTTTGTCTTACGACCCGGCCAAGTTATACCAATTTATAGTATAACACAGACAAACAGACCCATCCACAACACTTCGTTACTTTGACCTGCGCACATCTAGGCGATGGTGATGGCAATCAGCTAAAACACTGTCAAATATCACTGTCATATTTGACAGCGTTTAAGTCATCACCTAGATTATGCGCACAGGCCTTTAGATAAGGTATAAAACAAAATAGTAGGATAGTTATTTTTCACCGTCTTAATAATATTAGAAAAACCTTAGCTTTTGTTTCCCAGATTATACTTTCGATGTTGTTTAGATATAGGTACTAACAAATTATGCGCCGCGGATTCTTTCACTCGATAATGTATTCGATTCCGGAACGATGGAATCGTTCACGCGAGCTTCGAATGTTCGAGTCAGTTTGATCGCTACTTCAGTAACTCGATCGTAAAATTAAGCTTCACGGACATCACACATTTTTGGAGATAAAATTTAAAATCGTCATCGTTTTAGTAGGTTTATGTTTAAAGGTACTCGAGTGGTATTTATAGGTTTTATTTCTTCAAACGTTTACTGTTATAAATTCTGTTTTTATCCCCATAACCAGCCATTTTATTCTGTAGATGTTCTCTTAGATTTGTAAGCTTATTACCACAAAACAATAACAGTCGTCAATAAAGTATGCTGTTCTTCAAATTGTAAAATCAATCTATAATTCCAGAATAATCTAGAATCATCAACATCATCAGCCTGAAAATCCACTGCTGGACATAAGCCTCCCCTACACATTTTCAGGAAGAACGATTCTGAGCTCTTTCCATCCACCGACTTCCCGCGATCTTAACAATGTCGTTGGTCCATCTGGTGGGTAAGTGCCCTAGGTTTCATCTTCCGGTTCTAGAATAATCAATTTTAATTCACTGCTTTTAAAACTACTTAGAATTGTTGATTATTATCCCGAATGCTCCTGAACGTTCCAGAGTGTTAAATTCTGGAATGATCTAGAATAATCAAATTTAATACAAAGACTCTAGACGGGTTATAATGCTAGAATTTTTTATAATTTTTTAATTTTTTTTTATTGGCTATTATTTTCTAGATTTTAATTTTTTTCTGATCCACCTTTAACTTTGAATTTAATCGAGAACAAATAGTGTTGGGCCAGACAGATTCGCGCTCGATATTTGTAATATTCACTCGATGGTATCGATACACGAACCTGAATATTTTGTCCGCGTTTTGAGAGAATCGTGTCAGCTGCGGAGGAGCTCCGATAAAATAACAATTTTATTTGAATGTGGCATTGTTTACAAACATTGATTAGATTGCATCGTTTTGTTTGTTTTCTGAAATACTTGTACAATTTAAATTCACTTTATATACCTTGTCCCTTGATGTACCACGCATTGTTGTTCTTCCTTTAACTTTATTTAAAGGAAAAACTTGTTAAACAAAAAAGAAAATAAACAGAAATTTACTACAAACATACCTAACTAATGTATTAATAAATTAACATATTTAGCTTAGGACCCCAAGTAGCAAAAGCTTCTATAACCAAGGCATTTTATCACCAAACAGTGATATAGTAATCCTATAATGGTAACCATTGTGACTGCTTGTACTATAAAGGTTTTTAACAGAGTGTTTTAATTCTATAAGATTAAAGAGCATTTAAGTTCTATAAGTTAGCTCTTAAAACGCTTACAAAAGAATCTTTAAAGTGTTGCACTGTAATAGATAAGAAAAAAGCCATGATGGTACTATTTAGTACTATAGATGATCTTACTGACACTTGTATGTATCTATTTTGCACTAATAATACGTCAAAATAACTTGTACAATGCTAGTATTGTAGCAGTATCGAAAATACTATTACAGGATCAATCTGCACTATAAAAGTACCTTGCAAAACCATTACGTAACCTGTAAGCTTCTTAAGAGCTCCTTCAACATCGCTATGGGGTTGATATGTAAATGTAATGAACACTCTTCTATAGTACTAAATAGCACCATAGCGACTCCTGGTGCAGTTGCTAAATAATTTATATTCTAAATAGCTCTATTGGTGAGTTTTTGTTACTGCTACGAGACTAAACCGTAATATAAATGTACTAAAATCAATAATTAAACGGTTAATTAGATCTATACTAGATTTTCAGTGTCAATTATATCACTAGTATTGGACATTTGGACAACGAACCCTAATTCGCTTGTGGTGAAAATAAAATGGCTGCTGTTTTCTGCCTTGATAACACATTAGCAGCACGGCTGGAGCCAATATGTACTATAGCAGCCATATTCGGGACAAGTCCTTATTTTATTAATTAAAATTTTATTAAAACATAAAAAATATGAGGGCGCATCGTCAAATTTTAAATCAGCATAATGATTTTATCGATACAATTATTTTCGCAAGTGCAATTTATGGAAGAGTTACATTTTTTTAGTATGTCCTTATTACATATTACGCTAAGCAAACATGGCAAATGACATAAAGAATAATATTTTATTTTTTTGGGGAACAACAATACAAATACAAATACAAAAAATATATATTCGAGAAAAGTGTGATAATAAAGATCACTGGAATCGTTTACGATGCAATATAGCACTATAAACATGTTTTGGTTACTTTAATAGTGCAAATTTGTGATATAAAAGTTGCAAACAGCACTATTTTAGTACTAAAAAGCGTTTCTCGACACTTTTACATTTCAACTATAGAGCTGATTTATCGCCATAAGAGCCTTTATGTAACGTTTTTATAATAAATCAGTGATAAAACTAGGGCCTTTTCGGGGTTTTGTAAACGTTTACAACACCATTATAGTACTAATCTTGAACACTAACTAGCACGTTCTAAAACGTTCTCAGGACTTTTATAGTACCAAATTTTGTTACTTGGGACGGCAACCACTAACAAGTACTTAAATATATCCTTATAGGTACCTACTTAATGTTCATTCATATTTTTGAGAATAAATATCTTATACTAGGAAAAAGGATACTTCCAAAAGACGATTGCATACAATGCTTACATCGTTTATGATAGTCGATAGTAGTAGTTTAGAAGCAATTTTATCATATTTGTTTCTAAAAGTAAAAGTAATAATTTGTTGTTATTTTTAAGAAATACGAAGTTACCAGCACGCAGTAGTATTGAAGAACATAAGTACAATAGGTATATAATATAGGTACAGATACACTGCAGAAAAGCGATGGTAGTCAAAAGTGGCACAATGTACCAGAAGTGATACGGGATACAGAACACGTAAGAGGTCATACTAAAACAATTAACCCGCGACCGGTACACTCGCCGCAAAAAGGCAGTGGCGATAGCAGACCGACTAATGAGTTGTTAGAGCCGCAGTCGACGAAAAACCGCATGCGAAGTAGTGATGTGCATTGTACAAGGCAGTTATCGATATCTTAGTTTTAAGCTAACGTAATTTGATATTTTGTTGCTATTTGATTTGTATGGAAGTAATGTAATATGTTCCTAATGGAAATTTTAGTCACCAATAGAAAAAAAAGCTTTTCTTTGCACAGGTAAAGTTTATTCATTTTTATAATTTGCATATTACTCTGACAGACATTAAAGTGACCTTAAGGAAAAGGTTTCAAACGTCATCAATTTAAACTTAACTATTTATCACTAAACTTCAGAGGTAAGCTTTGTGCGTCGCAAAACGAACTCAGCTTCAGCAATTGCTGGTTGTCTAGCAACCAACGCTGGTCTTCCGACAGAGCCAGTTCGGCAGTGTCACGGACTTTTCCACTGCACTAACAAGACAAAATGCAAACTAATAAAGATGTACTTTCTAAAAAAAGTTATAATGTCGACACAAAGAAAAAAAAGTTTGGTCTAGTCAACCACAGAAAAGGTGGTCAAAACGTGTGAGAACTGATTAATCTGCAGAGTTGCTAAGTACGATATGTATGAAAGCACTGATTTTGACAGTTATATCAACCTTCAAGGCACAAGAAAAGTTAATACGATAATTTATATATCGATGATTAATCGATACGATCCCATCACTACGTCAGCGGTCGGATGCGTGCGCCACAGCGCTAGTGCAGTAATTGGTTTGCTCTGTACTATCTGATTTTTATCTCCAATTATTGAGTTTTCACGCCAATTAAATATTATCTGGTTTCCGGTCGCCGGTTAAAGTCGATAATATCATTGCTATGCTAGATACTCTTAATGTGCTCTAATACGTTTGTTATGAATTAATTTAATTAGCATTTACAGAAGAGACAGTTTTCTCTGCGTCTTTTCTAAAGCTTCCGGTGATAAATAGAAGTACCTACCTACTCGTATATGTATAACGATACCAAATGTTGTTGAGATTACAATTTAACTTTGAACCGAAAATAATTCCTCTAAAGTTGAGATAGTATTTTCAAATAATTTGATTCCAAAAGCAAACTGGAGATAAAAACTTATTATTTTTTCACGGTTTCCTCATTCCTGCTGGAAAATAAACTCCCTAAACCCGTTTAAGAAAAACTATAAACGTTAGATAAACCGAAGAAGACATCCTTTCAATCTCAGTGATTGATGACCGAATGGATGACCGAATGAAATCGGTTTGGCGTCCAATGGCGGCTATTTGCATGTGTATAGAGGATGAAATAGAGCACTTTATAAACTGTTAGACAGCTTAAGCACTTTTTGTGCAGTTGTAAAATAGTTTTCTATCCGTGTCGAATTGACTGAATTTAAGAAGAGGAAATAATCTTCTTCAAATGTAAGTCGTATTAGCAGCTAGTAGGTTAGGCAATCTAAGTAGTAATTTTTTTTTATACAACAAAGTTAGCAATTAAGCATTCGGCCCACCTGATGGAAAGCGGTTACCTATAGCCTATGGACGCTTGCAACACTAGAGGCTCTCGCGCAAATTGGCAAAATCTGCAAATTTATCATCCGCACTTGATGTGCGGGCTGGTTTTTCCGCAAGTAGGCCGCTAGTGGGCTCTTTTTGCGTGACCCTTGACACGTGTTGCTCGAACTTTTTTAGGATCCACGTCGGTTTCCTTCACCGTTTTGAGAGTACTGGCATAGTGCACATACATTTTTCGACAGAAAAACTCATTGGTACACGACTGGATTTGAACCCACGACCTTCAGATCAGAAGGCGGGCCGCTACCACTACACCACCAGTGCTCTTTGAACTTTGATCGTTCACGTAGATGCAACCAAATATAGCTATAAAATAATAAGTTGCAAACATTCAACGTATTTTAAACCATACAAGCAAGTATTAAACCATACGCAAACATTCATTGTGCTACTGAAAATTGCGTTTTACCCAATAATTTCTACAAATACAAGTTTACATTTGACATTTCAATCCTACAGAATTACATAATAACCCCAGAATGTAAACAAAATTGCTTTCACAATGAGCGCTGGATGTATTATTGAGACAAAGACCGGTGAATGGTGAATGAATGTAAACATTGGCTGACCACACGCAGTAATCGCTGTAATACCGGATCGGACGTGACCAAGCTATTGCTATTGTTATGCACCTGCTGTTTGAAGAGGTAGCTTTGCTTTGTGGTTAAGAGATAGACAATAATAGAGTTTTGCATAGAATAAACAATTCAGATGGTTATTGTGACACAAGTCCGGTTTGTCCAGGGAAGTAACACCATGCCTATTTCTGCCGTGAAGCAGCATTGCTGTATTTCGGCTTGAAGGGGGCCGGTGAAATTACTGGCACGTGAGGCTAAACATCTGTATGCCTCAAAATAACCACTTAACATAAGGTGGGCCATATTCTTATTCTATCAGCAAATTTTATAAAAAAGTGGATAACCGTTAGTGTAGGTATAGCAGTTTACGCCAGGATTCAATAATAGAAAATATGTTATGTCTAGAAATTGTGACATTTCTTAAGTTTTATGATACATTTTCCACTTTTCTCTAGTATTTATTGCCGACATTAGAATTTGATTCAATTTTCCCCTCAAAGCAAAGGTTTCTTCATCGGAATGAAACGGGTCCAACGACACTTGTCCATTGACAATCTAATTGCAATCCATTCTAGTTATAGAGCAGATAGTACGTCCGGCGGTGAGATGAAAAATGCAAGATTTTTGCTGCTGGTAGACAGAAATAAATGGACCAATAAAGTATTTAATGGGTTAATTACGGAAGTGTTTTATTTATGTCGTAGTTAAATTGGTTTATTTATCTACTTATCTGACGAGTAGTACTTAGTGTAATCACTACTGAAAAATAAGTTAAGACATTTTTATATTTACAGATAAGTTCATGCCAAAGTGAGTACAATTGTGTTCATAGATAAATTAACTGAACCGTTTGAGATATAATTTAGCACAGAGATAACTTTCATTCTGGAGACTGATACAAATAAGTTTTACAAACATAATGAGCAGTTTATTATACGAACCTTAGAAAATTACACCGTCTTTGACTATCACTATTTTCTGAATCATTTTTTGAAAATGTTAGTTAGAAGTGGCAGTGACAGTTTTGCGAGAAAAAGGCTCTTTGTTATACATAATATTAGCTCTGTAGTATATATGTAGATAAGCAGACCGCTCAGTCTGATGCCATATAAAATTGACAGTGACTTTTAACCCGCCGCTAAGAAGTAACCGGAATTGATAAAAGAAGAAAAGAGAAAAAATCATATTAGCCTTTAAGTACCGACGTGTGGTCTGACAGACACTTTGACCGTTCGCGATTCCGAGTTAACTAGTTTAGCGTTGTTGTATTACCCTGCGCTTCTATCTACCCCTCCAGGAGTCACCCAGGAGTGTTCATGGAGAGTGGTAATGTTGTTGCGTGCGATATGAGTAAGTTATGGCGTTTATAAGATCGCGAGTGGTCTGTGAGACCACTCGTCGGTACTTACGTAACTTTTTTGGATTTTCCCATTTCTCATTTTATATTTGTTTTTCAATTATTTACAGTCTAATGACACAATTAACCAGCCAGGGTCTTTAGGCACTAAACGGGCAAGGTCAAATGAGAATAATAGTGGTCCTGTCACAAGATAATCTTCAACACGACCAGCATGTAGAAATTTTGGCGAGATTGTTATAAGACTGCTGCTAATCAGACTCTGAGGTTATTGACTCTGTTTTCTGATTCCTCCTGTTCGAATTGGGTGTTATAATTGCTGTCAAAAGTCAAGGGCAAGAAATTAAGCCCTGCCGTCAATGCAACAAGCCTATCTGCAAAGGCTGTTGTAACTGCCTTAGATACCGATTTAGATGGCTTGTGATTTTATATATAACGGCTGTTTATGCCTGCTTTAATGATGAAGATAGCTTACAATGGGTTTTACGTACTAGAAAAAAGTATTTTTTAGAGGTTTTCGTGAGTTTAATTATAATTTATGTGGTTTTAGTAAAACACGATATTTTTCAATGTAAAATCTTTCATTCGTGATTTATATGCTCGTAATTAATAATGAATGTTGAAACATTTCTAGATTAACTTAATTTAATAAACACAGATGTATAGACATCACGTAGGAACAACATTTATGGGAAAATGCAAGAAAATCACTGTGATATTAAACATTAAGCTAGGGTGGACTGTCAGACCTCACGTCGGTACTTATGTAACTCAAATAGCACGTCGGTACTTAAAGGTTAGTCGTATGGCATTCATTTAGCTAAACCAATGACTAAGTCTGCCAATAAAATACCTAGTCTCTAGTTAACAAGAAAATGACACTGACTATTAGCGCCTCTAAAATGTAACCGTCATTAAATGAGGAGGAAAAAAGAAAAAAGCTCGCATTCATATAATTTGTCGTATAGCATTAATTTAGCTAAACTACCTGCTAAGTCTGGCAATAAATTAGTAAAAAAAACAGTCAACAAGAAAGAAGCAGTGAAATTAGCGTGATGCTAAAAAGTAACAGGCATTATATGAGGATGAAAACTTTTTAAATCAGTGCGGTTACATCAGCTCTATATCTAAACAAAATTGCCCACAATGTACACGCAACCAACGATTACCGGCGGCAGGACAACTGACATATAAACAGGACCCTGTCCGTTGTTACGCAATTTATTATTCCCATCTCACTAGTTATTGTGTAAGTAAAATTATCGTCCGCGCGCCGTAGTTTTAGAAGATTATCGGTTGCATGGCCAGTCATTTTAATCAAATATGTATTGACACAGAAAATAATAATGCAGAAGGTAGTGTTGCTCCGTATAAATATGATATGCCAAAATTTAATGTGGCTGTTCAACTATTTAGTAAAAAAAATCGTGGCATAACGTGAATACTTAATTTCGACCCTCCTCCGACTTTCACCCGATGTTTGTCGATCTTTGCCGAAGAAGTTTTAGTTACTTGACAGGTGACACAGTGACTCGTGTACATTGGGTATTTCCTACCTCAAAAATGCTCAAACCCGCTTGAAGAAGTTCTTCCTTCAAATGTTTGATAAAGTTGCCTATTAAGGCCATTAGCGTCAATTTCTGGGATTTCATCTATAACACCACTAAAACTTGTCTTGTGGTAGTTTTACCCGCAGTGATTTGACCATGGATAGTGGCCACCGCGCATGGAATTATATGTTATAGATATACTGATTTTGGTTTGAACTGTGTCTTTTACGTGCATAAACTTGAATTAGACCACTCGTTTTGATTGAAACATACCTATCATGAAACTATAATTGGAGCTGAGCACTAAACCTAATAGCTTTCATTTAATAGCCAGTCAATCAATAATCTGACAGATTTATGATTTAGAAATGACATTAAAATGATTTATTCTTGACATATTACTTCATTTATGGAGCGTGACAAAGCTGAAGATCATATTACGTGGTACTACGCTATTTCATTCATTTGTAAAACTGCTGGTTTTTTCTAGGGCATTGGCTGTTAGGTAGGCAATGATCAAGGTAAAGCCTTAAAAAGATGGACGCAAAAAAGTTAAATAGGTTTGCCTGCCTTGTATTTTTGACACAAGAAAAATTCAGTAGAATTCTGATATTGTACGCCATTTTTAAAGGGTAGGTTCTTTATTTCAAAAAGTTATTTAAAAAATAAGTAACGAATCCTCGAAAAAAAGGCTTTTACAAAGCCGCCAAAATAGCTAGTAAATAAAACATACCAGTTTTCTGCAATCATATTATAAATAGAAATGCAGGGGGTGTTATCAGCTGTAGATAGCTATGAACATAATTAGAAAAAAAAAATTGTGGAGTTGGTGTTATCAACTCTAGTTTCATAAAAAAGGAACGCAGGGGGTATCATCAGCTTTAGGTAGTTCTGAGCGTGCAAAACCTGTCGCATGCTGAGCACAATAATTTTATCTAACAGCAGGAAGACTGGCGCCGCTACTGGCTTGTCATATTAGGTGTAGCTTTAGCTTTTGTACGTGGGTTTGTTTGTGATGTTTACTTTGGATTGGGACTGTTTATATTGTATTGGATGGTGGTATGCGAAGGTGATTTAATCCCAGCTATGATATTAATAAAAAGTTATATTTGTTTCTTTATTAAGTTTAATTTTATTTTGTAACGGTCTGCAGATAGCTCAACAGTTTTTTGTGTTTTTTTTTAAATATTTGTACTAATTGTGAGTTTTTTTGTTTGTGATGTTTACTTTGGATTGGGACTGTTTATATTGTATTGGATGGTGGTATGCGAAGGTGATTCAATCCCAGCTATGATTTAAAAAGTTAAATTTGTCATTAAACGATCGTCAGTGAAATAGTTAACTTAGTTAGTAACATTATTGTAAACAGTAATAAAGGCTTATTTTATTTATTGAAGTGAAAACTTCTTTAGCGGCGTTGAGCACTTTCTGTAATGGGTATAAAATCTTAAACTCGCGTCAGGATCACGTGACCTGATCGAAAAAGCGTAAGACGCTACAGATACGCTAGTAGTTACTATGACACGGTAACGTCACAGAATAGATAATAGTTAGTAGCAAGCATACCAAGGCGTTTTTCGTGACTGTAGTAGGTATAGGTACATACCTATTATAGATTTTATGAACTAGCGGCCGCCCGCGGCAGGTAGTAGTGGTCATTGGTACATGATTTTATAGATCTACTGTATTTATTTAGGTATTATGAATAAGGTAGGCAAGGCACTGATAATCCACAAAACGATGAGAAAGTTTTCACTTCTGCCGGCACTCCCGGAGTGCAACCCGTCTTTTTTTTTTATAATCTGTTTTGGAAATAAAGGCTTCATTTGTTGCTTTGAAATTTAAGTAAAAAAAGTGGTATTATCAACTTCTTGTATGTCTCTGGTTGCACACAGCCCAACTAAACAGTAGTCCGTTGTTATTACATACCACATACTTCCACGCAGAGCGTTGACTCCTTTTAATAGTATATTGCGTACAGGCGGATTGGACGCTACGTTTATATGGCGATGTATTCAGTTTGTTTTTGAGGAACTACAGTCTGAAAGAAAGAAAGAAAGAAAATACATTTATTTGACATAAGCAAATAAAACAAACAAAACACACAGAACGGACAACTGAAAGCAGGCAGGCTACCTAAAAAGGTAATAATACATACAAAACTGGGCACAGAACACACTATTACGCTCACAATAACAAGAAAACTGGGTCCCAACCAGTCCCGTCCTGTGCTGAATTTATGTCAAATAGGCCCCGACTCAGCTTTTCAGTCTGGCGTGGTACGGGCATGTCATGAGGAGGGATTAAAGTATAGAGCACTGGTGGTCTAGTAGTAGCGGCCCCGCCTTCCAATCCGAAGGTCGTGGGTTCAAATCCAGTCGTGTACCAATGGGTTTTGACGTCGAAAAATGTATGTGCACTATGCCAGTACTCTCAAACGGCGAAGAAAAACATTGTGAGGAAACCGACATGTCTTAGAACCTAAAAAAAGTTCGAGCAACACCTGTCAAGGATCACGCAAAAACCAGCCCGCACATCAAGTGCGGATGATGATAATTGCCAAAGGGATGAAAGTCATGTAACTGATACATAGATGAACATAGATAAGTCATTGTGGGTAGAGGTAGACCAAAGAAAACGTGGATAAACTGGGTGAAAGATGATATTTATATGATGTCTCCCCTCTTATCCACAAGGATATGAATGCAGAGATGACAGCTGACAGAGGGGAATGGAGGAGAAAGACATGTAGGGCCGTCCCCACCTAAAGGGGGATAAGGACAGAAAGAAGAAGTATACAGTTTGTTTACATTTTATCGGTTCAACTTCTTAGGGAGGTTTTACTATTTCAGAGTATCATGCATATTTAAGTCTTTGTTTTTGGATAATCTAAAATAAGAGTCTCTCTGGGGATAACCCCAGCTTATTGTTTGGGTTCAGGCCAAAACACACACCACAGATTTTGAAATTTCAAACACAATTTCATAGACTAGAGTCACCGCCATATAAACGTAGCACAATAAGGAAAAGATTGGCACATCTCGTCTACCGTTGCCTGAGGCTACCATCTTATGTAATCGCGCTTATTATGTATGTTTTAACTTACCACTGGATTAGCACATAAGTGCCCTGTTATGTGCTGGATAGTTTTTGTACTGGGCATTAGCTGAGCCGGTTTTGCTATTTACATAAGTGTAGGGTGTGACAATAATTGATTTTCAAGTCAACTCATAATAATAAATATTATAATAATAGATGTTGGGTCATCATTATCATTATCATCAATCTGGGGAAGTCTACGCTGACTATGATAATTAGAGATCGGTACTTTTTTGTACACAAAAGAAGACATAATACATTACGCACACGCATTAAAAGAAATAAAGATACATTACAAATATGGGGTACAATGGCGGGCTTTATCGCTAAGAGCGATCTCTTCCAGACAACCTTTGGATGGAGAGAATGCACAAAAAACAGAAAAACGGCGGAGTATAAATGTAAAATCCTGATATTGCTAAAATTGCGTATATAGTGATAAGAAATGATATAAAAAAAAACTATTTGTCGAATTGAGAACCCTATTTAATTGGTCGATTAGTCAGCCGTGAAATTGGTCCTAGGATCATATGACTCTTTTCATCGCTCAAGGTGACTATTTTAAATACTTTTTAATGAACTGATCCATTTTGTGTATTAATTTAACAATCAAACAGCCTGATTTGGACCGTTAACACGGATGAATAATCGTCAAATTCAAAATAGCAAAATTTACAAAAGCTAACCAATTGTCAAAACTTTAATTGGTCAAAGAATGATCCGTAAAACCCTTAGTCAAAGTCAAAGCCTTAGTCAAAGTTTGATGAGTACGAAACCACAAAAAAACAATATGTTTATATTGCTACTTCATTTCCTCCGTTTTTTTTTATGCAAATTTGATGTTCATTTTATTTTACCATCTTATTTCAAAGTTGTTGCTTACCTTATTAAATGTATTTTTCATTATAGCAAATTCATCGTTTACTCAAACCAAATAAGGATTATTTTGGTTTGTACGTGTATTGGTAGTTACGCTGTTGTTATAAATAGTTACTCTATTTCTATCGTCAAGTAATTTCTCTTCATAAAGTTCAATATTCACTTGTTCAATCGCATATTTTGTTTTTAGGCTTCTGTCTATAGAGCACAAGTTTTTATTGATATTGTTTTTCTTTTAAACGGACTTCAAATAAAAAAAGAGATTTTTTTAAATATTTTTTAACATTATTAGATCGTCATTCATATGAGTAACTTTGAAAACAATGCACAACTGAAAAAGTCATACGTGATTGGTTCCATAGAAACTTCATAAAAATTAGTTGTGTAGGGGTGCTTTTTATAATAACTTCAGATTATAATAAACTATTGATAAAATATTTACAACAATCAAAATCAAGCCCCCCACGCTTTTTGTACAATAATATAAATTTTTCAATTGATAATTACAATTTTATTTTAACTTTTTAGTTCAATTAGTTATAAAAGCGTTTTTTTTAGTTTTTTAAACTATAACTCATTTTTAACTTTTTTTTTTCATATTATTGCATTGTCATCGACCTTTGACAGGTGTGCAAAGTTTGAATCAAATCTGATTGTTCAAAGTAGGACAAAATCGAGCTCAAAGGGGTCGGTTACATACATACATACATATTACATACAGGTGAAGCTAATAAAAGCGTTATAAAAACTCGTGCTATGAGCCCTTTTACCCGTCAAAAGGTAACTTACAACGATTTATGAGTACAAAGGAATCAGCACGAAATGACTTCGTAGCCTCAAGGAGAATGAAACCGTTTCCCTAAAAACTGTGGCCGTTAATGACGGCTGTAAAACATGAAGGAGTCCTCCCTCGATTATATTTTTCTTGTCCGAATAGTTTTCTTAATCTTTTCAATGATCTATAGTTGATGGATAAATGGCGTTTACCAGATGCTGAGTGGTTACCTCTGCTCACAACAATTGACCTTACAAAGCACATCCGATAAGTAAGACTTGCCCTATGTGGCATTGCATTTATCCTAAGCGGCTCGTAGACGGGCCATATTTTCACTGCAATACGTGGCCGGCAACTATTGGTGTCCCTTTCTAACATGTGAGTAAGAGAGGGACACCAATACCACTCCGTACCAAGGGGAGAGTCGCGGATTCAAATCCCGCTCGATTTGTAACTTTAGCAACATTACAAAAATTTTAAAGATTTCCATAACTGACGTAAAAACTATAAAATCAATAAAGTATTGTAATAATAATCAGACTGGTAGCGTTCAAGTTTCCGTTTCAACGGCCGCGATATGCCGTCGGCGTTAAGCTATAAAAGCTGAGCATAGGTAAGTTACGAGCTGGTAGCATAGCACGGAATCAGCCCTTATCGCACCATCTGGATGCGATGCTTTACAACCGGCTACTCGCTACCTCGTACCTAATGAAGTTTGATTTACTTCACTGTTTTTACACTATGCCACATCAAAATTGGATATTATTGAGATTCTCTGATATAATCGGTAGAAGATTTAGTACCTACACAAAATTGTTTTTTGGCTAATAAATCTATTTTTCTTTAGATCTGTTTACATACTACCACAGAAGAAAGAAAAGAGTAAAAAAGTGATAATGCTTACCACAGAAAAAAGGCACTGTTTTAACCGCGCTGTCGCTAGGTTTGCATTTTTACTGTTTTTTTTAAATATAACTAATTATAAGGATCCTAAGAAAAAGGTAGGAAGGAGAATTTAAATAAAGTTTTTCTTTGTTTTAGCTCGTTGCTTGACTTCGTGTTTTGAAACTAATAATTGCGCAAGAAGGTATTTGTCATTTTATGGCTACCAAAAAAACTATTGGTATTGAGAAAAGAGCACCCGCGTATGTACTTTGGCGAAACTTTTCTGGCCACATGGCCATTCTACTATGTTCCTATGAGCTCTGTCTGGTTCTGTCTCTGGTTCTGGTTTTGAGTCTGTGTACCTACCAGTAGGCGGACACAGGATACTTTTTACCCCGAAAAAGTAAGATAAACTGGGTGAGCAAAGCCACGGGTGGCTGCTTGTATCTAATAACTATTGAAGTGTGCTAACAAAGTGTTTGCGCAATTCGATAGATTTGTGATAAATTTTGTTTTAGTATAAAATTTCGACAACCGCATTGTACAAAATCAGATTATAAGCTGTGATTTTATCGTTTAGTAAACGCGAGGTAATGATGCTTATCTAAATAAACTGACTGTATTGTCAATCGTATTGGGATAGTGATTGAATTATTGCGTCTTTTTGTGTTCAATCAGTAACAAGCTCTGGAACTTCACTGCTATTATTTAAGAGCGAGTCGAGTAAACCAGGCGGACGGAAAATAGGTATTTACTGCGGCTCGCTAGTTGTGTGCGTACTCACGCACACAATGATAGGTTCGCTCGACGCCGTTTACACCTAGTGTGGCAAAAGTAGGTAACCCATGATTTGAAAAAAATGTTGTTTGGTTGAGTGACTTATAGAGACGAAATTTTGTTTACGTTATGCCAGAAAGTAAAATTCATCTCTCTAAAAAAAACAATCTGAGGTCAGTTTACAAAATAATAACATTTTCATTTCACTTTTCTTTTAGGTTTTTTAATAATAGTAATAAATAATAAATATTGTGCACAATCCACTCCACACTATCTAGCCTCAAACCAAGCAGAGTTTATACTATAGGAACCAGACAGCTGATATAATACTTAGCATATATATATTTTTTTTTAATACATACTTAAAATACAATATAACACCCAGACAGAGAACAAACATTTGTATTCACCAAACAAATGTTTCTTCTCCGTGGGGATCGAACCCACGACCTACAGCGTAGAAGGCAGAGCTACTACTAACTAAGCTGAAGGCCAGGTTTTCGTTTCATTTTCAACTATATTTGCATATTTGTGAATAATATTTTTGGTGGTAAGTTCATACCCCGCTAAGCAGCAAAAGCTGAGCCAGGGCCTATTTGGCATAACATGTACCTAGCGCGGGACGTAGTTGTTTTTTTTTATTATAGCAAGTAATTACTCAATTATTTGTGTTAGAATTTTTTGTTCATATTTTAGTTTTGATTTTGTCAATGTTCCGCTCTGTGTACCTATGTTATGTTAAATAATATTTCTTTCTTTCATACCTTCATTCATTTTGGATCCAAGATGGCAGCTTCATTTTTATCCTAAATAAATGATAATTATGGGTATCGATTAAGAGGTTGTTGGGGGCTCTGATTGTGGATTTGACATTCATTTTTGAATCCAAGATGGCGGATTCTTTTTTTTTCATAAATATTTGATATGGGTATCGTTTAATGGGTTTTTGGGGGTGCTGATTCCGAATCTGCCATTCATTTTTGAATCCAAGATGGCGGATTCTTTTTTTTTCTTAAATATTTGATATGGGTATCGTTTTATGGGATTTTGGGGGTGCTGATTTTGAATCTGGCATTCATTTTTGATTCCAAGATGGCGGATTCTTTTTTTTCTTAAATATTTGATATGGGTATCGTTTTATGGGTTTTTGGGGGCGCTGGTTCCGAATATGCCATTCATTTTTGATTCCAAGATGGCGGATGTTTTTTTTCTTAAATATTTGATATAGGTATCGTTTTATGGGTTTTTGGGGGTGCTGATTTTGAATCTGCCATTCATTTTTGATTCCGAGATGGCGGATGTTTTTTTTTCTTAAATTTTGATATGGGTATCATTTTATGGGTTTTTGGGGGCGCTGGTTCCGAATATGTCATTCATTTTTGATTCCAGGATGGCGGTTTTTTTTTTTTAATATTTGATATGGGTATCGTTTTATGGGTTTTTGGGGGCGCTGGTTCCGAAGCTATTTTTTTTTAATTGACTTAAATAAAAAAAAATAGCTTCGGAACCAGTGCCGCATTTTTTGGTTTTGGTTTTGTTATTTTGTTGATTGGTTGAGTGACTGAGGGAGATGAATATTGTCTATGTAAATTAAATCAGATCATAATTATTATTCATTACTTTTTCTTCTACCTGCCATTATCTCCCTTTATGTGGCGTCAGCACAACGAGTTTTCCTTCTGCGTTCCCTTCTGTCATCCGTCATAGCTGCATTCCTCTCTTACCGATGTTACCTTTCACACATCTATGTTTCCTTTGGTCTACCTCTACTCACATATCCATCCACATCCATATTCATCACTCATAAAGTCACATGACTTTCATCTCTCCTAATAATAATTATTACTCAGAAATAAAAATTATAGTCAGTTTGCATACTACATACAGTTTATTGCAGTTTTCTTTTGTTTGTTTTAGTTTCATTTTCAATTATTTTCCTTTTCGCTGTCGTTTTGACGATTTTTTTATTTATCGCTTCTAGAATATATTTAGGTTCTTTGATTTCCATTAGCCTATCTAATCTAGAATCAATAATCTCTGGCAGTAAACAATCAAAATAAAATGTTTTCAATTTTCCTTCCATCATACACCAAAATTCTTTATCTTCCTCTACTTGTTCAACTTTCATGTCTACGTCAGTCCAAACAGCAAATATGCATGTTTTTCTTTGTGTGACGTGTAATTGCCTTTGTGCCTGAAAATACCAATCATGTTTTGGCACCCCCAAAAACCGCTGAAACGATACCCATATCAAATATTTAAGAAAAAAAAACATCCGCCATCTTGGAATCAAAAATGAATGCCAGATTCAAAATCAGCACCCCTAAAAACCCATAAAACGATACCCATATCAAATATTTAAGAAAAAAAAACATCCGCCATCTTGGAATCAAAAATGAATGCCAGATTCAAAATCAGCACCCCCAAAAACCCATAAAACGATACCCATATCAAATATTTAAGAAAAAAAAGAATCCGCCATCTTGGATTCAAAAATGAATGGCAGATTCAAAATCAGCGCCCCCAAAAACCCATAAAACGATACCCATATCAAATATTTAAGAAAAAAAAAACATCCGCCATCTTGGAATCAAAAATGAATGGCATATTCGGAACCAGCACTCCCAAAAACCTATAAATCGATACCCATATCAAATATTTAAAGAAAAAAAATAATCCGCCATCTTGGATTCAAAAATGAATGGCAGATTCAAAATCAGCGCCCCCAAAAACCCATAAAACGATACCCATATCAAATATTTAAGAAAAAAAAGAATCCGCCATCTTGGATTCAAAAATGAATGGCATATTCGGAACCAGCGCCCCCAAAAACCCATAAAACGATACCCATATCAAATATTTAAGAAAAAAAAACATCCGCCATCTTGGAATCAAAAATGAATGCCAGATTCAAAATCAGCACCCCAAAAACCCATAAAACGATACCCATATCAAATATTTAAGAAAAAAAAGAATCCGCCATCTTGGATTCAAAAATGAATGGCAGATTCAAAATCAGCGCCCCCAAAAACCCATAAAACGATACCCATATCAAATATTTAAGAAAAAAAAAACATCCGCCATCTTGGAATCAAAAATGAATGGCATATTCGGAACCAGCACTCCCAAAAACCTATAAATCGATACCCATATCAAATATTTAAGAAAAAAAATAATCCGCCATCTTGGATTCAAAAATGAATGGCAGATTCAAAATCAGCGCCCCCAAAAACCCATAAAACGATACCCATATCAAATATTTAAGAAAAAAAAGGATCCGCCATCTTGGATTCAAAAATGAATGGCATATTCGGAACCAGCGCCCCCAAAAACCCATAAAACGATACCCATATCAAATATTTAAGAAAAAAAAAACATCCGCCATCTTGGAATCAAAAATGAATGGCATATTCGGAACCAGCGCCCCCAAAAACCCATAAAACGATACCCATATCAAATATTTAAGAAAAAAAAACATCCGCCATCTTGGAATCAAAAATGAATGGCATATTCGGAACCAGCGCCCCCAAAAACCCATAAAACGATACCCATATCAAATATTTAAGAAAAAAAAGAATCCGCCACCTTGGATTCAAAAATGAATGCCAGATTCAAAATCAGCACCCCCAAAAACCCATAAAACGATACCCATATCAAATATTTAAGAAAAAAAAACATCCACCATCTTGGAATCAAAAATGAATGCCAGATTCAAAATCAGCACCCCAAAAACCCATAAAACGATACCCATATCAAATATTTAAGAAAAAAAAGAATCCGCCATCTTGGATTCAAAAATGAATGGCATATTCGGAACCAGCGCCCCCAAAAACCCATGAAACGATACCCATATCAAATATTTAAGAAAAAAAAGAATCCGCCATCTTGGATTCAAAAATGAATGGCAGATTCAAAATCAGCGCCCCCAAAAACCCATAAAACGATACCCATATCAAAAAATTAATGGCATATTCGGAGCCAGCGCCCCCAAAACCCCATATCAAAAGTTTATGACAAAAAAAAATCCACCATCTTGGATTAAAAAATTAATGGCAGATTCGGAACCAGCGCCCTCAAAAACCTATAAAACGATACCAATATCAAATATAAAAAAAATGAATCCACCATCTTGGATTAAAAAATGAATGGCATATTCGGAGTCAGCGCCCCCAAAACCCCATATCAAAAATTTATGACAAAATAAGAATCCGCCATCTTGGATTAAAAAATGAATGGCAGATTCGGAACCAGCGCCCTCGAAAACTTATTAAACGATACCAATATCAAATACAAGGTGCAGTTTTGAACCTGCAAAACATTTCAGGAGGTTGTTAGGAGACTCGTAAATAATCATATAACAATACGATACCAAGTCAATAATCAATAATACCTTTTCTTTTCGATTTTTAAATTTTATTGATTTTCAGAATAACCCTCTTCAAAAAAACAGAATCACCCATTGCGATGTATCGCGTGTCATGTCACTGTGTGCGTGAATGCGATGACCAGTGACGTCAGCCTGTACGAGTCTCCCTCCGTCCACATTTCTATGAATCGAACGCGGCACTACGTTAAACTAAAATGAAGGTCGTTGCTATGGTTACGGGGAACCCCGCGATTCTCGTCATACCGCATTTCGATTTAGACTCGAAAATCTGTTACTGCGCATCGAAGGTTCAACCAACGTGCCGCGACCTGTACAAGTTGTTGTAGCAACAGCAACTTATAGCAAATAATTTTACCTTAGATGTAGTTCGAATTTTTAACTGTATGCAGCTCACTGCATGGAGTGCCAGTGAATCTCGCAGGGCGACTGCGTATTAGACCTCAACAAACCAGTTACTTGATAACACGATACCCATTTGTTATTTGCTAATTGTCCGATCGTACGGCAGGGCTGTAAGGTCGTTGACCCGTACCGACCCGTGTGGTACCTAACGACTGTCCGAGAGCTACAAATCAGTTCGAACCAAAGGCTTTAATTAAGTGCTTACCGAAACACGGGATTTCAATGATGACGTTGCCGATTGGGGAATAACTCCGCGAACATTTCGATGGCTCGAGATACATTGTCTCCACTGATGGCATACCTACAAGCGGACCATCTCCACCAACTCTACATTGGAGTTTTGGTCCGTCATCTTTACAATTAGGTAGTAGGTACCTATCCCGACCGTTAATCGAAGGCGCACTTGAGGGGCGGAATTTGCAAGCGTATGCACATACCGGCGTCATCAAATACACTAATAAATTGACCCGATCGATGCGTTTGCGATGGCCGCGGGGGCGTGGCGGGGTGGCGGGGGGGAGGGAGCGGCCGGTGGTTGGTGCTTTGGTTTGGATTTATGAAAGAAATGTCGGTTGCGTTTGTTTGTGTGTGTGAAAGCGCAGTTTAAGGACACGTACAGATTGGTCGCGTTTTAAAAAGGGGAGTTCACACTTACCGATTTACGTTAATAAGAATAAAATGAAAAAAAAATACCTGCCCATTTTATTGTTGATTCGGGTCGAGAATCACTAACATAATTACCTCCTAAAATGTTTTGCAGATCCAAAACTGCACCTTGTATAAAAAAAAATGAATCCGCCATCTTGGGTTTTCGATTCGCCTGACCAAAAAAACTTGGAACAATACCAACATCAAATTTGAAATACGAAAATAATCTATACCTACATACGTACATATTTTTATCGAAATTTTTTTCCGGAACAGAGCGCCACTTTTCTTCTTAGAATATCTTTCTTTTCGCTTTCCCATTGTTCCCTAAACAGAGTAAATATTTATAGGTACATCACATTTTTTTGAGCAATAAAAAGCATAGATAATAAAAAATGGCTTACCTCACTTTACCTGTTTGCAGCTGTGTGTACATACACATAAGATCGCGTTTGCTAGTTGGCTCGCGTCGCCTCGCAAAGAGACGTGCTCCCACTCTGAACTCTCGTGGTGGACTGAATTTCCGCGAGCGTTCGTCGCGTATAATATATTCAACTTCGCGCGTCCATAGTAAATTTGTATGGCGGATTTGAGATGCTTTTTTAAAAAATTCATAACTAAATAACTAAGTGATTTATTAAAAATCGAAAAAGGACTAATTGTAGACTAAACATTTGAGATTAATTCGAATTAAAGTTTGTTCATAAAATCAACAGTGTAACATGACATTTTTTAATAACGCCGACATACGATTTGTCAAATTTTACCTATCTGTGTTTATTTAATTATATATAAATATTTTTTTTTGTTACGGAATAATTGTCAATACGTTCAGTCTGGTACTTTATACAAAGTTTTAGATTCATTATTGCAAGTATATTCATAATATCGATTTAACCGTGACTATCGTTTTCAACTATTTTGCACGACTCGCTCTTAAGATCATTTTTGATTTGTAAAAGGATCATTTAAAAACGGTAGGAACCAACCCATAGTATGTTGCCTGTTCTTCTAGGCTTGGTCGCGTGGAACTGGCTCTTAGACTCAGCTTTAAGACGTTTCAAAGTGATTCTTGTAACCCAACTGAATAAATACACTTTCGATTTTGATTTTGATCTGACTGGCTCTAGTTTTAAGTCTGTGTGAGTGCTCACCAGTGTATTATACTGTGTGTTTGACGTTTTGACGCAGGATTTGTTTAGTCAACACTCACACAGACTCAAAACTAAAGCCAGAGACAGAGTCAGAGTTTGTGGTAAGCCTACTGGTGTCTCGAAAAATTGTTTGCTTATACATAAATGATCTAGAAAAATATATAATTATAATGTACTAGTGATCCGCTGATCTGCACCCTACGCACAAACAAGTCTACATTAAGCTAACTTACATAGATTAGATCAGTGGATTAGTAATATATTATTTTTTCTTATTAATTTATGTTAATAATGAAATACCACAAAACCACAAAGTCACGCCTGAATCAATGAATTGTTTGCTTATGTAAAATTATCAAAAACAGGCCTCTTAGCTGCGGCAGCTTAGTTGGCAGTGGCTCTGCTTTCTGTGCCGTTGGTGTAATATAACACCTAGACAGAAAACCGACTAGACTAGATTCACCATACTTTTTAGTAAAATAATATTAAGTCTCAGTGGGGAGCGAACCCACGCCCTTCAGCTCAGAAGGCAGATCTACTACCGAGCTGAGAGAGTAATCAATCTTATCTCATCTCTCAATTTAATCACAGATATGAAACTCAAGGGCTACTCAGAGGTACGTCCAAACCTTAACATTGTACAATATCGCCGTAATAATCGACTTGGTCCCGCTATAATTTCGGCATACGCCTCCAGCTTACAAAATAACATTCATTTACCGAAATTTATTCAGATGATCGCCCTTTTGTTTTCAATAATGAGGGGGTGTATGGACGATTTTAAAATGCCATTACCTACATAATGTCAGGAGAAATTTTGATGACGCGTACTCGTTTTATACCTTGTACGAATAATTCTTCTTAGGACCTGTGTACACTGATTGGTGATTAAAGAATGTTGATGGTTCGACTTTTGTTATGCAATGACGTCACAGCAACTTGATAAATTATTATTGTTTGTTATACGCATAATGTATATGTCATTTTTGAGCTTAGACGATCCATATCTACCTATATCTTTATGTGCCGATTTAAGTTTTTTTTTTTTTAGTTTTTTTTTATATTTTAGCCAACCATCTTATTATTCGCTTCTCTCCATCCAAAGGTTGTCTGGAAGAGATCGCTCTTCAGCGATAAGACCGCCCATTGTACATTAGTATGTGTTTAATTATTGTTACTTGTTTTTCCATTGTTAGTTTTAAGGTGTGCAATAAAGAATTTTCTATTTCTATATTTTAGTCAGTTCTATTCAAAAATTCAAAAAAAAACATCATCAAAATTGGTTTAATAGTTTGGCCGTGAAGTCAGTTTTTTTATTCGAGTGCTAAAAGCTGTTAATAATTATTATTTCTCATCAAAATTAAAAAAGTAAAAGAGACACCACCATTTTAAGTAGCCTATAAAAAATGACCATACGACCTAAGCTTTTCAAAATTATATAATAATCATTATTTAACAAATTAATAGCATATTAACATTAATAACCTGATCTAACCAGAATTACAATAATCCTTTTGGCTATTTAAAGGCATAATTGATATTTTAAAATCGAGTGATATCAACGTTTAAACGACTGTTTAAAAGCACCAACAAGTTTTCTTTATTATTGTGGTCGAAGTCATGGTATTCTAAAAACATAGAAAATAATGATTTCGTAAAAAATCAATGACAAAATGTATATCATTTTATCCAATAAAATCGCACAGATCCCTTTAAAACATTTTAAAAAATAAAAAAAAAAACTTTTTTTGATAGGACATAAAACTTTGGTTGCACGCAATCAAAATATAAACTTACCTACTAATTTTAAAATTTTATGATAGGACATAAAAAAATAATTTCTTAAAAAAAACATTTTGTCACAACCACCTTCATAAACAATATCTTTCTATTATATTCTAAGGAAAATATAAACTCGTACGCACTCAAACGTAAAAGTAGGCAGGGTGTGTTGGGGGTCAGACTAGAGATTCTGTACCCCTTCGAACTGTGAAAGATTATTTATGCAAGGGACACAATACATCTTAAAGCTTACTTTATTTAGTGAGCAAAATTATAGATGATTACCGAAGTAATAATAGCGCCACAGAAGCTTTTATTATTGGTCAGAAATCTAACTGGCGGTTATAATAACCATCTTTGGTGGAATTGGTTATATAATGTCGCAAAGAACCATTAATTTAGGGATGTTGGTTATAAAATCTTTGATAGTCAATAAGAGTTTTCAGTTTTATGAGACTTTTACATGCTTGAGTTATATTAAATTTAAATAAAAGTGAAGTTAAAATTGCTGATAATTAAAAAAATATATTAAATAGAAAAAAAGATTAGCTACTGTGTGACAACTTAAATATTATAAGTTATTCAATAATTTTTCCTACAATCAATTCATTTTCAAATCCAACCATTTATTTGCAACCTTGTTAACTAAAATAGGCTACGTAATAGTAAGTAGTTAGTTGCAATTAGGTTCCAACTCAGCATAATTATGCAAGTTAGAATAACTTGCACTGGTCTTCTTTTATTCTATTCTGTCTACCTTTTTTTCTATAACTATCTACACTAATATTTTTAGCTCCTATTGCAATCCGCCGTTGCAGAAAAGTTTGCGAAAAGTCACTGGATAGTGAGGGTTCTTCGTTCTTCCTGGAAATGTATTTAAGGAGGTCAACCAGCAGTAGACTTTAATTGTCTCTGGCTCTAGTTTTTAGTTTGTGTGAGTGCTCACCAGTGTATTATACTGTGTGTGTAACGTTTCAACGTAGGATTTATTTAGTCAACACACACACAGACTCAAAACCAATACACAAAATCAACTCAAAACCAACACAGTTCTAAGATCTGCCTGTTAAATTTACATGCATAATAAGGCAATAAATATACTGAATACTGAAACCAGAGCCAGAGACAAAGCTTGTGGTAGGCCTACAGGCTGATGATGATGATGATGATGCCAACAAAACTGATATCGGAACATAAAGTATAATAAACATGGTCAGCCCGTCAATTGTCTTAAAAATCTATATTAAAATCAAATTTCCAATAATTGCGCACGTAGATGCAAGTAATACAGTATAATGTATAGGTCAGCGTGCGCGGAATGAATACAAATGTTTATTATGGACGGGAAAAAGTAGCGGGTATTGTGAGCCTGGGGCGGGGACCGTGAGGGAGCTGGCTTGGTGGTGAGACAGGAGAGGGGTGGAGTAGTCATGTGTGGAGAAAAAAAAAGATAAATAAAATAATGCTGGACAATTCACACAACATTATCTAGCCCCAAGCTAAGCAGAGCTTGTGTTATGGGTGCTAGATAACTGATATACATAATACAATACATTACATGTATAGATATTTTTTATTTTATATAGAAAACGACCAGAACACCCGGAACAAATAGCTGCAGATCGTACAAATATTTGTTCCAAGGCAAGATGACATAATTGTTAGGTTTCAAAATATAAAGTTACTTTTTTATGCTGTAATCGTATTAATGAAGCTTGTTTTAGAGATAGATAAATAGATAATTCAATTTATCACTAACAGAAATAATTTACCAGACATCCTTTATGTGCAGTTATGATCTTTAAATGATCTCCATGACGTCATAATGCTCTCTCGTTAATATAAATTACCCTATAAAAGAAACCGTTACATACCTTAAAAAACATAAAAAGAAAAAAACGTATGAAAAATCTAATTTGAAAAAAAAAAACAGCAAGAAAAGACATCAACGAGCTAAGTCTACGAAAAGCCTACGAAAAAGCTACGACGACGTCGTAGTTGCTTAAAATATCTTACATCATCGGTGAATATGTCTTACATCATCGTTGATGGTTTGTGGGTGGGTGAACTTTTTCAGGCTATGGTGATGATCATCATCATCAACTTTAGGAAGTCTACGGCTGGACATAGATAACCTGGACGATTTAATCTTAGTTTCTTATTTTCCCAAATATATTTTTTTTAGGCTGTTATCAGAAGGCGTTTAATACTAAGTCAACTTATATTTTGATATTTATCATGTTAAATGTTGTATATTTTTTACATAACACATGAACTTCATTTTAATAACCATCTCAGACTAAGAAAATCTTTATTAAATAATGCTCTACAGTTTTCTTGTTCACCTGTCGTCTTACCTTGCTTTGGGCGCGCATTGTCCAGTACAAATGTGATCAAATTATAAAGAGTGGCGTGCGCCCGCGGCTGCGCTCCACAGGCGCGAATAATACGAGCCAACACACGTACCAGCCGGTATTATCTGGTAATATCCGGCTACCACAACTATACTTACTATGGGATTTGCTGCGTTTGTTTAAGAAACTTTTGTACCATTTTATTTCTTAAACATCCTCGAAAATTGAAGCATTATTTTAACAATCGAGATAAATCGAAACAAGCAGCCGCTGGTAAAAGTTGTAAGTATGAAAATCCATTACTGTCGTGTTTAGCGGCCAGACATGTTATATACATAGTAAACTCGTGTCGTGTAATTTAAAAATGGAACAATATTTGACTCCGAAACATGACAACCAAGGAGGTAACATAAGAAAGGTTTTAAGCATTTAAATTTCAAACGGGTTTAAAAAAAAAACAAATGAACACTTCAACGCGAGGAAAATCTGCGTTATTCGTTGTTTGTCCTTAGTGTATTTGACAAAATGAGTTCATGTGGTAGGTACTACTTAATTTAAATTTCCTCACATTATTTAAGAAAAGTACTATACCAGCCTTGGCCACAAATAGGCATTGATGAGTTTCATGCATACATTTGGACACTTATCTTGTCCATCTATGCCCGTTTTGCTGCCGTAATGTAGGTACTATTATTATTGATTCAGAGGAAAACCTGACTATTTCTATTGATAGAAATTAAAACAATCAACTGAGGACATTGGATCTGTGATGGCTCATTTTGGTGTGGGAACACACGAGAGTAGTGTAGTAATAGAAAAGTAAGGACTGGTTCACATTGCAATTTGTAGTAAGAAAGCATCGCGTTTTTTACAATTTGTGGATTATTTTTCTAACATGCGCACATTTAACGCTTATTATCAAGGAGGGCGTGATGAGTCAACTACATTTTTAAAATTGCAGGAAACCCTAAGACCTCACGACTCACGACAGAGAAGGCTGGTAGAAAATGAAGGAGTGATACCAGGTTAAATGATGATGTTGAACAAAAAAGTCCCCATATTTTATTTTATTTTATAGGAGTTTTTTAGACGAGCAGACGGGCCACTTGATGGAGAGCAGTCACCGTCGCCCATAGAGACCTGCAGCACCAGAGGTGGTGATGCTGATGCGCTTTCAACCTTTTAGGAATTGATAGACCCGCCTTTTGAAGGACCCCATATCGAAGCTCCTAGAGAAAACCGCACAAGGCGTTTCACTCGTACGCGGCAATTTTTTTCGAATGTACTTCCGGTACGTACTAATTTTGTCTAGGCGACTGATCGAAGCGACGCGTGACCCAAGAGCTGGTGGGTATCTGGCGCAGCGTATAAGCATTGCTATTCAGCGTGGCAATGCCGCCAGCGTCTTGGGGACGCTTCCGTCTGGCACTGATTTGGATCAGTTGAGCTATCTCTAGATCGTTTGTAACGATCTGCAGATAGCTCAACTGTTTCTTGTGTATTTTGTACATTTTGTAAATATTTGTTTAATTGTAAGTTTCTTTGTGTAAATAAATATTATTTTATAGATATCACAGTTATTTTGTATATTTTTTATTTGTGCATTGCCAAACGTTACAGTCAATGTACAATCATCTACTAAAACCGATGCATAGATAGATGAAAAATTCAAACCCATGATCGGATGGTAGAACCTCCAATGTAGAACCTCCTTTAATACATTTAAACACAGCGCAAGCCTCTGACAATGATGTATTGTAGTGTGGAGTCAAAGGTTTGAGTCCGCTAACATTTCAAGATTTCTAATACCTCGCTAAGAAGGTTCATTATTTACAGTTTCCCATACTACGATAAAATTGAATATTGATTTTAAGAAACCTTAGATACATGCTTAGATATAAATTAGAAATTAGTACCGTTTGAAGTTTTTCATAGTACTATTTTTCTGAGTTGACTTCCGATAAATATCGGAAGTCTACTCAGAAAAATTTAATCATGCTAAATATCCCGGCGTTTCATAAAAATAGTGTTAAAAACCATGATAGTTTCAAAAGTTTTTCATAGTAATTTGTCTAAAACCTGTCTTTTATATTAAGGTTTTATTTAAGAAACAATGCCAATTTTGTTTAAGCCAACTCGAAAATGTCTTGTGATTACAATAAAATAAGATAAAGACTTGAGAAACTGACTTTTTGGCCAAATTTCCAAAACAATTAATTTTATTAAAATGTCTATGGGACCAATCTTTTAGATTTAAATAAATCAAATCGGTTCAAATATTATGTATATCGAAGTAATGAAATAAAAAAACATAAAAAAAAATTGAGAACCTCCTCCTAATTTATGTGAAGTCAGTTAAAAATAGCTATCATGAAATTAATTAGCTAAGTTAGATTAATATAGTAAAATTTGGATGCAAAACCATTAAAAATATATTTTTTACGATCATCAATGTATGTTCCTTTATTACAATAAAAATCGTTTAATAAAGACATCACATGGCGGTGTACTTGAAACGGGGAGTGAACAAAAAATAATCGATTTAGAATCGATACGAGACCGCTTTAATCGATTCAGTAAAACAATTTAATCGAGAGACATGCGAGTTGCAAATGCAAATGAGGTTCCTATATTTCTGGTTATTTTCATACTTCGTACACGCAATTGTAATTTGTTATTCAATGGATGTTTAGTTTTTAATAACAAGTTTAACTAAAACGTCATAAATCGTAAACCGCAATTTACCTTTCGACGAACTACAAAAACCTTTATATTATGTTAATTGATGCTACGGAACCCTTCATGGGAGAGTCCGACTCGCACTTGGCTGCTTCTGACTACTGACTACTGACTAGATCTCGTTCAAACCAAATATCGTTGAAAGTTTGCATAGTAATGTACAACATATATTTTTTTTGGATTTATCATTCTCTTATTTTAGAAGTTAGAGGGGGGGGACCAACTTTTTTCCACTTTGGAAGTGTCTCTCGCGCAAACTATTCAGTTTAGAAAAAAACGATATTAGAAACCTCAACATCATTTTTAAAGACCTATCCATAGATACCCCACACGTATGGGTTCGATGAAAAAAAAATTTGCGGTTTACGATTTATGACGTATAAAAAAAAAACTACTGACTAGATCTCGTTCAAACCAAATATCGTTGAAAGTTTGCATAGTAATGTACAACATATATTTTTTTTGGATTTATCATTCTCTTATTTTAGAAGTTAGAGGGGGGGGACCAACTTTTTTCCAATTTGGAAGTGTCTCTCGCGCAAACTATTCAGTTTAGAAAAAAACGATATTAAAAACCTCAACATCATTTTTAAAGACCTATCCATAGATACCCCACACGTATGGGTTCGATGAAAAAAAAAATTTTGAGTTTCAGTTTCAAGTACGGGGACCCCCAAAATTTATAGTTTTTTTTCTATTTTTATGTAAAAACCTTAATGCGGTTCACAAAATACATCTACTCACCAAGTTTCATCAGTCTAGCTTTTATGGTTTCGGAGAAAAATGGCTGTGACACGGTCGGACAGACAGACAGACATGACGAATCTATAAGGGTTCCGTTTTTGCCATTTGGCTACGGAACCCTAAAAAGTGAGAATGTTATTTTGCAAATACTTATTTTATGAACAAAGTATTTTACAAACAAAGAAAACCACACTGATTTTCCATAATATAGATAAACCAACCAAGGATTTCCACGTGCTACAATCCTGACATACTTATTTCACCCAATTTGTTCATGAAAAAATATTTGTTGCATATTTGTTATATATGTATTTTATTGATCATGCTTGAACGTAGTGGGATACTGTACTTTTACGTGTTTGTATGAACCTATGTTACTAACACGTAATAAATTAAACAGATAAAATAAAACATCATCCAAACAAAAAATCGAATTTAAAATGACTTCATTCAGTTGTATCACAAGGACTTGTGACTTTCTAGGTGCCATCACTTCTGTCTCCCTCTTTCTCGGTATTTTGTTGATACATCTATATTTCTACACGTTTTGGCTTGAAAGCTACACCCCTGAGTTATTGCAGATGGCCCTGTCTTTTCCAAATGAAGTCTTTCAAATACTAAATCAACCTGGGGACCAGCCCACAACTGGCTTTACAGTAGCTGTTGCCGCTATACACAGGGTGGTACATTAAACTGAATGCTAATCTTATAAAATCTAGCCACTCATCCTTTTTCTACACAACACTACGAAAATCTTCAACACCCGAGGATATTTTTATCATTCATATTTTTTTTTTCAATTTTTATTTAATCCAGTAAGAT
The DNA here is from genome assembly GCA_939531255.2 of Thera britannica. Taxonomy (NCBI): domain Eukaryota; kingdom Metazoa; phylum Arthropoda; class Insecta; order Lepidoptera; family Geometridae; genus Thera; species Thera britannica. Next base: position 14,928,097 of record OW618043.2, on the reverse strand, counting down.
AACATGGTACACTTGGAAATGTTAGATTAATTTATTTTAGCAATTCAAGTCTCAAGCCTTCATATTCATAAAGATTTTATAACAGTAATTTGGCTGAGCAGACCAATAAATCTTCTTCTTCTTCTTCATTATTAGATGGAATCTGTCCATTCGGTAAATTTTGCAATGGCTAGCCTAAAAGGGAATCGGACTGGCCATGCCTGCCGCATGTCAAACGATCTTTGGGCCAAAATCACAACAGAATGGGCCCCATAAAATGGCAGACGACCTCGCGGCAGACCAAGATTCAGATAGTGGGACGATCTTGGCTCGTTTATGGAAGACTGGGCATCCACAGCACAGGACTAGAAAGAGTAGAAGGGGCTAGAGAGGCTTTTGCCCTGCAGTGATACGATGCAGGCTAGAAATAATAATAATATTTTTTTTATGGAATATACGTAATGTTGGTTTATTGTTTGAAGTGATCAGCCTGTAGGATATGATACAAGCCTTCAATACCAGTCGCCGCAATATAATTGGCGAGCAATATTTATTGTTGAGATGAACATATCACCGGTCGCGACGTAAGTCAGGCTCCTGTGCGACTTCTCCATTTTGTATCGGGATGTGCGATAAGTGAGAAAGGGACAGGTATGGAGTCGGTGATTTAACAATATTTTTGGGTGTTTTTAAAAGTTAGGTCAGTGACTAGTTATCTAAGCACATGTGACATGCCAAAAACAAATAAAAATTATGATTATATTTTTTGACAATATATAACGCGACACGCTCGCATCGTGCGCAAGTTTTCTTTTTTTTTATTATAGCACGTGGTAACACAACCTTTTTTAATTTGTTAAAAACTCGCACTCGTAACCTTCTTGGTGTATTTGTGAATTCGAACATCATTAAACCTATTTACATACTTGTGGTGCCGAATTTATCATACAACCTTTTTAAATTTGTTAAAAACTCATACTCGGAACCTTCTTGGTGTGTTATTTTTAGTCACGCCATGTTTTTTTTGCATTTAGTCATTTCTTCGCTGAGGTGGGATGAAAAAATACGTGTTGCACTCGAGTGCAAAGATTTTTCACCTTGTGCACTTTTGATTCCTTCGCCAACGCTTAGGATTCTAACTTTTAAAAAGTTGCGCACTCTAGTTAAAATGTGTAGTCTTGAAGCAACTCCACAGTTAGACATGTGCCAACCGATAGCAATTTAACGAAGCCGCATCACAGACGTCTTCATTTATATGAGAAACAAAAGCAAAACAACAGATTACAATATCAATTTAGGAAAGTGAACCTTGTGATTTATTGTACGTGTAAATACTGACTGGGGTCTGTTGCTAATCACTTGTTTGCTAAAAAAGGAACACTTATCATAAATCGTTCAGTTTTTTTTTGAACGGTAGCACCTTTTGACAAGATTGAAGTTCACTGCCCCTTTTACCATCTTCTTGATGTGTGGTCATCCATCTTTTCGTCTTCTGTTTAGTTATTTTGATCCAGCAGTGTCGTGAAAAGATTTTAAGTGTGGAATAAAGAAGCCCCTTTCGTTGACTAGCTGCGTTTCGGTTTGAAGGGTGTGGGTGCTGGTGAATTACTGGTACGTGAGGCTGAAAATCTGTATGCCTCAAGGACGCAGGGCAATGCATCGTAGGGCACGTTCATAACCTATGTAAAATTACGAAGCAATGTTTTGTTATAGGCGATGGTTCCCACTTAAAATTAGGTAGGACATATTATACTGCCTGTTCCATCAGCTAGCTGTATCTATAAAAAAACTTGACACCATCTTTTCGAACAACTGGTTACGTTGCGGGGTATGTTAGAAAGCAATAGCAAGGCATGACCAAAAAGACACCAGTAGCGATAGCAATAGTGATCTTTAAATGTCTTCGTTCCATCGGGTGATGGAACATTATATGCTTCGTCTTACAGTTTGTTTTTTTTTATATATTTTTTGTCTTTCCTGTGGATTAGGCTGACTAAGCTGTCAGGATGGTAATTATAAGTGCTGGGCAAGCCTATTCCATCTAAAATCCTATCCCAGGCACTATGGCGTCCCGCAAGTAGGGGCATGAGTAAACACCAGTTGCCCCTGGCGCGATATAAATCATCTACAATAATAGATGAAAATACCTGTTTACTTTTTTACATAAAGCTTGTTGCCATTTGCAATTTGGTTGCCATTGGGTAATTTCAATTTCCCCACAATTTTGCCCAAGACAACGAATTTCTGAAAATCCTCTCAATAGTAATAAATATAGTGTTAATTTATGTATTTATTTTAATTCGCAACAAAAGGTTCTTTGTGGTGATATAATATTTTAGTCAGATAACAACCACCATTTTATTATAGTCTTATCTTAATGTTGATGCGTTTTGGGAAACCATCTCTCTGTTTCGATTGCTGACATCATTATTCTTTTTATTTTTACCCCTAGTCTGAGTTTTAATCGATCAGTTTGAACAATTCGTTTCGCGAAATGATGAAACAACAACTCGTTTTGTTGTTTTCTATATACGTAACGTATTGTTTTCGTCTCATCTTTTCTCCATACAAAAGAGAGGGACACGTAGGTGAAACGAATTGTTCAAACTGATCGAGTAAAACTACGACTTGCCCTTCAGGTTACCATTTGATATAATACTTATCATTGTAATCATAAAATTTTTGCACAGGTTATGCTATTCAGTACGGGTAATGTTGGTGGTCCAAGCTATAAGATGAAGCTATGGTGTGTGAAGTAAAGACTAAATCAAAATAGGATTAATGGTAGCAACTTTGCCAGACGATTCTAAAGCCAGGAAAATGCATGATCTGCTATTATTTTAGACTATTTTTGATTTGTAAAAGGATCATATGAAAAAACGGTAGGAACCGAGACGTAGTTTGTTGCCTGTTCTTCTACGCTTGGTCGCTTTGAACTGGCACCTAGACTCCCCTAGCTTTAAGACGTTTCAAAGTGATTCTTGCATCGTACTGAATAAAAAATTATTGACTTTGACTTTGATAGGAGGATTAAATATCTGCTTTGCTTCTGGTTCTGCAAAGCTTATGAATTATACCATCGACATCCTAACAAACAGTCTGTCATCGCTTGGATCAGGTTGTACGGTCGTTGACTGTACTATTGCTAAACGCGACATTTCGCCACGCTGTCCAGTCTCAAGCCTTGGTTTTCCAGAAGCAGCGAACGGCATGTTACTGCAGGAAGTTACTTGGTAGGTAATTGAATGATGACCACGAACCCGAAGGAGAAACAAAAAACTCATAGATCGACTTCAATGTTATGGGCCTTTAATATTATTGAAAGATTACGAGCGAGATAGTACCGTTTTTGGCTAAAAACTAATCTCGATAACTTTGTAGTAAGATCGAAATTTAAAAGTTCTAAAAGTACTATTATTATTAGTAGCCTCTGCTAAAGTCTTTGGTTTTTTTCTGGTAGTTACTAAATAGGGGTGTATAGGCCAAGTCCAGCAGGGAACTAAAGCATGATGCAGTTACCGTTAGTTTAGGAAACCCAGGTCTAATTGGTGAAGACCTAGAATCTAGATTATAGACTTACGAAATGCAGTGGGCGATAAAGTGTTTGTTTGCTTGGCGGTGTAAATTATTGTTGTCGATATGAATTTATGGGTTTTCGTTGATTGTGAAATTATTGCTATTGTTAAAGATTTAACTAGTATCTGCCTGCGGCTTCACTTGCGTGGCTTGCTTATAAAGTCGGTTTCTCAAGTTTTTTTAACCTGTTTTTAGTGGTTTTTTTTCTTTTCTTTTGTTAGTAGTTTTAGTAGTAGTAGAGCTTCTTGTTATCGGCTTGTCCGGGGAAGTACTACCACCATGCCTATTTCTGCCGTGAAGCTGCATCGATGTGTTTTGGTTTGAAGGGTGTGGGTGTCGGTGTAATTACTGGCACGTGAGGCGAAACATCTGTAAGCCTCAAGTTGATGGACGCAGGGCAGTGCATCGTAGGGCACGTTCCTGACGTGCGTGACCGACGAGGCAATGCTTTGTTATAGGCGATGGTTACCGCTTAACATCAGGTGGGCCATATGCTTGTTCCATCAGCTAATAGTATCAAAAAAAAATCTTTTAAAATATTCTTAAAAGCCGCAAAGTGCAGCAAACTTATCAAAATTCCTTATCTGGGTTTCAAATGAATATTTATACCAACATTCGTTTATATTAACAAATGCAGTGGCTATCTCAGAAATGCATATTTCTAAGTAAGACAAAGAACCCGTCAGTTGCTAATGGCTCCACCGATCACGCAAAGATCTCGAATGCAATTAAAGCATGCGAGATTCTCAACCGTTCGTAATCACTACGATTTAACACTTCGCCGAGATACGAGATAGGGCCGTTGTTTTCTTTGCTAATAAAGCTCAATGCTCGTTTTTGTGATGCGTTCAGCGTAATTTTATCGCCGTAATCTTAACAATGAATAGGTAAGTACTCGTATATTATGGGCGACTGATCGAAGTGACGCGTCACCCAAGGGATGGTGGGTATCTGGCACAGCGCGTTAGCATTGCTATTCAGCGTGGCAAATATGCAGGCTCTGTCTCGATAGAGCCTACTTATTTGCTCCTCTTGGGTTTGAAATTCTGGGTACGTGAGGAAGCGAGGCCTTGCTGGGGGCTAATTCTCGGGCCGATCTCGATCATTTTGCAATTTTATTTTATTGCTTCTTTTCGAAGGGGGAATGGATAATTTCCTTGAGTAATTCATAAACGACCTCTTCGAAAAATCCTCGACAGCTACGATATACGGAAAACGTACAAAAAGTGCGGGGTTGTGAAAAGAAGCAATAAAATAAAATTTCAATATGATCGAAATCGGCCCGAGAATTAGCCCCCTGGTCTTCAAAATTTTGTCTACGCAACTGATCTAAGCGTTGCGTGACCCAAGGGCTGGTGGGTATCTGGCGCAGTTCATTAGCATTGTTATTTAGCGTGGCAATCCAACCAGCGTCTTGGGGACGCTTCCGTCTCGTACTGATTTGGATCAGTTGAGCTATCTCTATATCGCTTGTCTTTGCGGTCTGCAGATAGCTCAACTGTTTCTTGTGAATTTGTAGGTACATTTTCTGAATATTTGTTTAATCGTAAGCTTATTTGTGTAAATAAAGGTTAGGAAATTGTTAATAAGGTGTTGTGATGTTTAAGATGATCGTGAATAATAAAGTGACACAAAAAAGTTTACGAATGGAGTCTCCTTGATGCACACTTCAAATCCTTTCACCACACTGGTTTGACACGTACAGAACAGACTGACGTAGATTGGATTAAACCCCAACGACCATTAACGTGTAAAGTTGGTTAGTGCATCAATTTGAAACTAGCGGAAATTATTATAACGGTCGTTAAATGGTGGTGATTGCTTTATAGTAAAACGGCTTTAAACCATTTTATTTTGTTTTAAAATAATGGAAATTGGGTCGTTTGTCTTGTGTTTTTTTGACTTCTAAAGTTCATTATCATCATTCGGTAGACCACTGGAAATAAGCCACATCCAATAAATGCAACAAAGAATATCTCGTTTTTATTCTACACTAGGTACGCCCCGCAGTGTTAACCACGATTAAAAATATGTAGTTTTCTTCTATGTCTATGATAGCTTTATTCCCTGTAGCAACTAGATGGGTAAAAACCCTCTAAAAATGCCGGTATAAAAATAAGCCTGTCATTTTCTGGCTTCTAAACTAAAAAAAAACAGGCCTTTGTCTATTGTAGATGATTTATATAGCGTCAGGGGCAATTGGTGATTACTCATGCCCCTACTTACGGGACGCTATAGTGCCTGGGACAGGACTTTTAGATGGAATAGGCTTGCCCAGCACCTATACCATCCTGATCACTTTTAAACTACTTAGAAAAAACACAAGTCAATACTTTGCTTTACGAAAAATTAAAATAAATCCATCGTACATATATCTTTAAAATTGTAGCTTATGTGGTATTTTGATGTAAGTATAAACTATATTATTGTACAGTTTCATTAAAATCCAATCAGTAGTTTTTACGTGAAAGAGTAACACACGTCCATCCATACTAACAAACTTTCGCGTTTATAATATTAGTAGGATGTTACGAAAAAGAATCTTCAAGAAATTGAATAAAATACTGTCCCCAAAAGAAGCCCAATAAATAGCAATAATCACCATTTTCCGCCTCCATAAAATATGCTAACACAAAGGACATAACGACGTCCCAGAGGAACCGGGAGGCCAAGGGGACCAGGGGACACAGCAAATGCACAGAAAAGTACCAACAGTAGCAGTAGTTATTTTTAAAATCCACAATAATTTTTAATTAGTGTAATAATAATTGGAATATTCTATTCCGTTCTAATTAATTCAATAAATTAATAAATAATCCACACGACACTATCTAGCCCCAAATTAAGCTGAGCTTGTACTGTGGGAATCAGATACCTAACTGATATTTTACTTAAAACATTTATTTTGAAAATACATTTTTTTTGGAAATACATACCTAGAATACAATATAACAAAGAGAACAAGAGATGTTTGTTCTCTGTTTGGATGTTATACTGTATTCTAAGTATATAAACTGAATGCTAAGTAAGTATGTAATTACAAAAAAAAACAGTCTTTTGGGCACATTGTCTGTGGTCGGTAATCTGAACTCTGTTTTCTACTTTAAATGGAAAACAGTGTTTATTATCATTATTTTTCAACTTGAATAGTGATGTGTCTCTACTGCTAGACACTACGATACTGTGCCAGGAGTAGGGGAGCTCGGGAACACGGGAACAAGGGCAAACATAGACAATGCGACTAAATTACAGCCGGCCAATTGAGCTGACGGTAAACTTGATCCCCCTATTGTTTCCGCAATTGATCTTTTGGATTTATACGGTTTGATACTTGCGAATATCTAATTTTTGGAGCCTATTCAACGAAAATAATACTTACAAAACAAAAAAAATATCTTCTATCTGAGGGAACAAGCATATTATAGCCCACCTGCTGATAAGTTTTAGCCAACGTGCATAACAATACATTTCCGCGCAGGTCACGCACGTCCAAATGTCAATAAATAAATATTATAGACATCCACATAACACTATCTAGCTCCAAACTAAGCAAAGCTTGTACTATGGAACCCAGATAGCTGATATAGTACTAAAGTTTTTTTTTTTTAAATACATAAGTACTTAGAATACAATATAATACCCAGTCAGAGTCTCTGACTGGGGTTATTTGTGTGGTGAGATGTTTGTTCTCTGACTCAGAGAACAAATATCTCACCACACAAATATTTGTTCTTGGTGGGGATCAAACCCACGCCTTCCTCCTTCCAGCGCAGAAAGCAGAGCTACTACAAAACTGAGCTTGGAGTGTTTATTTTCTTCCTTTTTTATTGTTTTTTCGTAACAGTTCAAGTATCAAATTTATCTAGCACAGTAGATAGGTGCAATACAGTACGTCAATTCCCTCGCATCAACGCCATTCTATTAGCGGCGTTAGTTCCGTGAGATACGATTTATTTGCCTAATGATCTCTTGTATCAGTAAATAACTTTATTAGCTGCTATGATTTATGAACACCTACTGATTTAAGCAAATTGAGCGTCTGAAATATAATATTTCTCCGTGTAACACAACTTAGGCACTGCACAAACGGGGACACCTTTTGGCACAACATCACAGGGAACCGTAGTTGTTGTGTCCTGAAGGGCAAGTCACACTTTATTTACAACATTTCGTCTACGAAATGTTGTTTTCACATTTGGTTGGTACATAGTTCTCATAAGTTTTTGTATTTTGGTGGGTATGTTTGTATTGAATAAACTCGAAAACTGCTGCGCTGATTTCAAAAATTGTTTCACCATTGGACAGCTACATTTACCTGGAGTAACGTAAAGTAGTAAGAGATGTGTTTAAAAATATTTTTTCACCCGTGTGAAGCCGGGACAGGTCGCTTGTATAATATATATTGGTACAAAAACGTCATGTAGCTATTTCAAAGACTTCGCTAAGTAAAATTACTGCAAGATGGTAGTACTCATTCACGCTTTGAATCTAATAAAATACTCAAGAGCACAGAATAGTAACCACAACATTCAATCTGAATCACGATAAATTTGAATTCTTTCCCATTTCTTTGGCAACCCTAACGAACACTCATTAGCGACAAAACGAATACAAAAATGCACGCACAAACACCTCATACATCCCAATCAGCGTAACATCAACGCTAAAAGAAACGTCTCGACAACAAATCAGTGACAACCCTATGCAAGTGTCAAGGCCACGGGCGAAGAGATTGGTGAAACTGTTTTAGAGCATGCTCGCAAGCACAATAATAGGTCTTAAATTAATTGAATATTTTATTATAGATAAATTATGTACTATACGCAATTATAATAAGACTTGTAACGACCTCTCATCAGTTCAGTTGGTAATATCTCTACCTTCTGTACTGCAGGTTGTGGGTTCGATCCTCACCAAGAACAAATATTTGTGTGGTGAACGCAGATGTTTGTTATGTTGTGTGGAATGTCAACACTATTTAATTTTTTATACCAATGACAAAATGGTTTGATTTTAATATAATTAAGTGTTTATGTCGTGAACAAGTACTTACAAAAAAATTGGCTTGTTTTTTGAAATAAATATTATACTAAATTAATTATTATATTTTATGGACAAATAAAATAAGAATATAAATAAAATAAAATTCCGGCGTCTACGATAAAAGAGTAAGTTGTAAATAAATACAGAAAATAGATTCCCAAAATTAAATTAGAAATGGTCTTGAAACAAAATGGCCGTGTGTATCAGATAAAAACAACGCGACACCCAATTAAAGGGGGTTGAGTAGCAAATTTTTCAGCGTGCCAACCCTATTCGGTTTAAACTCGCGTTCGTCAAAGCACTTGCCTTACACTTATACAAATGCCGATCAAGTGGAGATTCCCAACACTCGGCTCCTTTATAAGGTACCGCGCTAAATTAGTACCAGCAATTGTGTTAGGCCTGTTCAGTGTTCAGCGTTCAGTGTTCACTCTTGTTCAGTATTGTTAATGGCGGATTTATAACGCTGGTTTTGGCGAATGTGGTTCATTAGTAGAACGAATGATGACCGTGAAAATATTGAAAGAAATTGTTTACTCTTCTTAGGAGTAGTTTGAGTCAATATTTTACTATTAAACAAAAACTTGAGAAACCGACTTCATGGTCAAACATCTCTTCTCTTTCAAATCATTTTATTTTGCACAGAAATACCGTGACAGTCTTCAAAATCAAAATCAAAACTGTATTTAGTCAGTTGGATCATAAGGATCACTTTGAAACGTCTTAAAGCTAGGTGAATCTAGGTGCCAGTTCCACGCGACTAAGCCCAGAAAAACAGGTGAAAGCCCAGAAGAACACTACGGCTTGGTTGCTACCGTTTTTTTATATGATCCTTTTAAAAGTCAAAAATAATTTAAAATAATATAGCAGTGAAGTTCCAGTGTGTTGAGTGTTGCGTTCAGCACTTCACTTAGTGAGACGTATGCAATAATACAAAAACATAAGTTTCAAAGACAGCACATGCTACACTTCAAAATAATAATAAAGTACTTTTCTACAAAGAGCTTTACCAGCACCTGAAAACTGCACATACAAGAGAAAACTTATCTCATTAAATTCACCTCCACACCTCATTTATAGATTAATTCATAAATATTAATTTTATTAACACCCCATCAATCGTTTGAAAGGAAACGCCTATCCACATGACCGATAGTGTGATAAATAGATATGATTTCTATAAGCTAGATCAGTCCCCTTATTCAACAAGAAGCCACCATCATAAACATACCTAAGGGGACCAAAATCACAGATTTAAAAATCAAGTAGCAAACTTTCTGCATCGCGTAAAATAAGGGTTAGGTCCCACGAATGCCACGACCATACAAATAAAAATAAAAAAACAAAAAATCATCGCCATCAACGCTACAACGCCCACAACTGAAAGAATGAAAATAATATTTGATAATAAAGCCAGAACATTATTCATAATTATAATTATTATTTATAGTAAAAAACTAAAAAAATATGAAGGGAAATAAATAACTCAATAGCAACAATAATCCTTGTTTGTACTTGTTTGTTGTTGTTGTATTATTTTTGTGTGGCATAAAAATAAATAACTTTTGTTTTTTTTTTTATTATTTGGAAACCATTAATATTTTAGCTACAATTTCTCTAAAACTTTTAGTCCAGAGTTTTTACAAAACGCATAGCAGAATATAAATGTAGTATGATTTTATACAAAGCTTTTACTTCAAGACTGAAGCAGAAATGGAAAATCAAGCCTTATTCAGAAACAGTGATTCAGTCTGAGTCGAGCCTCAAGCATAGATTTTCGGCACTTTTTAATGGAGAACTGTCAAATACCTATGCTTGAGAGTGCTTGAGGCGTGACTCAGACTCAAGCGCTGTTTCAGATTAAAGGCCTTAGTGAATAAAGGGGATAGTCTAGTGTGAACATGAGCTTGTATCCTGAGTCCAACGAATGCCCATCCGATTCATGTAAGGTTTGTTAGTACGGACTAGATAACAATCTTATAGAGACTTTGATTTCATATGAATTCGCGACCGGTATAGAGCGACCGTAATTGGTGTTCAATCTAACGTAAGCAAGCCATCATGATAAATAATAAACGAAATAAATAAATAAAGCGGACAATCCGGAGCTTGTACTATGGGATCCTTTAATACTTATGTTCATTTTTGTAAATACATATACTAAGAATGCAATATAACACCCAGACAGAAAATAAATATCTGCGTTCACAATACAAATATGACAGCGTTTCACTGATGTCATCACTGAATTCGTTTTCTGTCATTTTGGGAAGTCACTTAGATTTTTCATTTTAATTGTTTTATGGCCTGCGCACACCTAGTTCGCTGGCGGTAGAGATCAGTGAAACGCCGTCAAATATAGCTGTCAGATTTGAGATTTGACAGCGATATTTGACAGCGTTTCACTGATCGCTACCGCCAGCGAACTAGGTGTGCGCAGGCCTTTAGTGGTGCTATTTTGAATTCTGTTGTGTAATTTTGATGGTATTTTAACCAACTTAGCTCAAAGTGATAGCAGTTGGAATGAAAGTGTAAAGTGATATTCTGATTTGATCGAAAAAGTTTTGAAAAAAAAACGACCATCATTTGTTTTCAAAGCCAATTAGGATCGGCTTGTTTATTGACTAACTTGACTTGACTAAAAACTATTTTATTTGTGTAATAATATCCTCACTCGACACTGGCAAAATTGATCATTAATAGACAGATGCCATAATTAAGAAAAGAAGAAGAATTGTTATGCTGTCAAATATGACAGCGACATTTGAGAGCGTTTCACTGATGCCATTGAAGAACGCATAATGTGGGCAAGGATAGAAATGGTAAAATTAGTCGTCTTTACATTCTCTTTGTTAGTCGTACAACATACCCTAGTCTACATTTCAGTTTCAACATGATCCAATTGGTTGTTTAGTTTGGGATATCTAATTTAAGAGATCCGTGCACTACTGCATTCTAAATCCGCGGAATAATAGACGTGGCATATGTAAATGTCGTTTCGGATCTACATACATCGATCTCCGACGTGGCTGATACCGGGAATAGGGCACGACATGGTGCTTGTCCACTGTAATGTTGTCGATCGTTGATGACTGTTGTTCCTATAAACTTTGATAAAATAGCTCTGTCTTTGTTCTTCATTGCCGGTTGGTATGACAAAAAGTGCAATAATTATCCCAAAACCTTCAAATATTATTAATTTGAATATTTATAATTGGGAAAAAAGAACTTGCATTTTCTTATTCATAAGATATCACAAGGATGCCCTTGGTTTAACACTGCATTATCATATTATCAGGCACTATAAAATGGCTTGATTTCCAAAAAAAACCTATACATATATACTATAAATAGTGTTAATATTCATACTCATACTTAGTCATATTATTGATGGCAATTATTATGTTACATGGTGAAGTCTTAAAGTTAAAAATGTTTAATACATCATAGGCCCTTAAGTATATTAGGGCGTTGCAATATTAGTAGTGTGAGTAATTATCACTAGTAACTGTCACTTTTATTGGTAGCTCATGTTTTTTTTTGAAGCACTTCCGTGCTTCTTATGCACTTTATTCCATTGATTCTAGTAGCAGTAGTTAAACCATGACGGAGCTTTTACGGCAAACTTGAAAATGTCACCAGCAATGGTCACGACGATAAATTAAAAAAAAAACGGAATGACTTAAAATAGAAAGCACTGGTGGCCTAGTGGTAGTGGCCCGCCTTCCGATCTTAAAGTCGTGGATTCAAATCCAGTCGTGTACCAATGAGTTTTCTGCTCAAAAATTTATGTACACCATGCCAGTGCTCTCTAACGGTGAAAGAAAACATCTTGAGGAAACCGACATGTCGTAAAACTTAAATAGTTTGAAAATAATGTGTCATGTGTACGAAACGAGCCTCTTTGAGGTGCACTTAAAAAATCCTTTCACCACCTCGTCCCATTTCCTTTTCTTTTTTTTCCTTTTGAAAGAAATCAGTGTCCAACAAGAAGAAGAACTTAAAATAATGCACAAAATGAAAGCTAGAGTCGTGAACAGTGGACAACATCCAGCTCCCTAGTTGTGGGAATGTCCTCCACGTCGTCTTCTCAACTTGTTTTGAATAAGGCACGGTGGTCAGGCCTAGACTAGTTTTTGTAGCCCGCTCAGTTTGGTCTGCCTTTGTACGTACATTTCCTAACTCAGCTTATATGTCACGAGGAATTATTTTTCTTTAGTTCTATAGGTACGATGGTAGAAAAAGTATTGTAATAACTTAATTAGATGCTTGATAAGGTAATGTATTTGAAAGCATATATTTTACTTGGTATTGACGCAGCAAGTGACCTGAGAAACACAGGGAATTTGTAAAATAATAAGTTTTTAGCGGCTGTCCGCGGCTTTACTCGCCTTGTTCCCGTATTTTTTTAGAGATAAAAAAGTATCCTATCACCGTCTCCTAAGCTGTCTCCCCATAAAGTTTCAGCCAAATCGGGGTAGCCGTTCTTGAGTTATAAATAGTGTACCTACCTAAATAACACGACTTTCTTTAAGATCTATATCTTATAATTACACTATACACGCATAACACACGGTAGCAAGATCTCTTTTTTTTATGTATTTTTGTTTTTAATTCTTAATTCCTTTTTTTCTGCATATAACATGTTATATCTTTGTTTTTAAATCCCACTACTTACTTATTTTTTTTCTGGTTCGACTACCACCTACAACGTCGAACATTGGGGTATGCTGAAAACCAGCCCTGTGCATCATCTATGTATGTTGCACAGAATTAGTGCTGAGCCTACTCCTATTGTCAAACTGTAAAATTTATATAATGTGTTTTCTTTTTATGTGTTGTGTCTTATTTGGCAATAAACTTTTTTGTATTTGTATTTATATCTTATGATTTTAAATCATATACACCTCTTTGTAACATCAAAACATGTCTTTTAAGATAAGACAAACAAGTAAACTGTAAACACCAACGATGCCGACAAGATAAGCCTCTGAATTATCGTTTCATTTATAAATTACCCGTTTATAAACGTTAAGGCAATGTTTAATAAATAAACACCGAACTGAGATGGAATCTTTTACAAAAAATGATCATTACAGACGCGATGTACGGATGGTTTAACCGAAAACAATGTGACTTGAAGTAATAAATATCTACGGAGGGGATAATACCCCCATTTCTTCATCTCAGTTGGGTGATAGTGTATAATATTTTGTTGCAATCAAAACCTAGTCGTATCTGTCATTTTAGACATAATTTTGAGATTTGTTTACAATAAAAACAAATTGAAACAAAACTTATTTACAAGGACGATTGCAACAAAATTGAATGCTGTCGTAATAAAAATCAGATAGCAAATAGGAACTTGCTTTGTAAAACTAGTATGGCAACTGATAATGGTCGAAAAATAATGGCAAAAAAGAACTGGCCAGCAATCAATCGATTAGGTTGGTGCTGTTTTTTTTCAAAAGTGACTAAAAAGATGACAACAGAATTGTAGGTTTGAAAGTATTTTAATTTACCTGCTCTCATTATTCGACTGACAATTAAAAACTCTAGGGCCCATATTTATAAACAATGCTTGAGTCTGTATTATACAGACTCAAGCTATGGCTTGTATAAGCTTTTAAGCCTTTAAGCTAATGGCTTTATACTACCTCCAAGCTCCCGTCTCTTAAAAAGTGGGTGGGCATATACCATCTAATTATTATATCTATCATGAGTTCACCATTATTATTATTTGTCTGAGTTGAGCCTCAAGCATAATAGATTTTATGACAGTTCTCCATTGAAAAGTGTCAAAAATCTTTGCTTGAGGCTCGACTCAGACTCAAGCAATGTTTTGGAATAAGAGCCTAAGGTGGTATCATCATTTCTATAGCAATCCATCAGCTGCTCAGCCAACCAAACTTGCGAATGCCTCAAATTTTTTTGTTCAAATCAAAGAAAATAAAATATTCTTCATACGTGATAGATTTCATAAGATTTAGATACGTGTGTTTAATGGTTTCTCTAATGATAGAGCCGACAATGTGGCCATAAGAAACACATTTTTCTATTTGATAACATAATTAAGATATTACTTCTAATATATAAGATTCCTGATAATTTGAATATGCGGTTGAAAGGTGTATATTTTACGAGAGGAATTTGATTATAAAAAGGTCGCTTTGTCTTTGTCATTCAAAGATGGAGTTAATCTACTAACAAATATTGTATTATCGATGAACCGATAACGTTTTAAAGTGAGTGAATAAAAGGGGGCTCAAAACTACCTTCTTGATCTAGAAGTATACTGCTACTGCTTATTTGACGGTGGTATTCAACTTACTAATTTGGTGTGCAAACGAATTTTAACCCTGGAGGTAGGACATTTTAGGGTAAGGGGCCGGTGGAGCGCGAATTTTCATACAAACGTAATACCAAAATGATTACTAATTTAAGCAGATTTTCACTATGTTATTGTAATAATTGTATATTTGTATTGTATTTATCTAGGTTTCTGAACAGTTTTTATTTTGAATTACTTACCTCAAATGAAATTAACGCCAATCACATTTTGCAATGAAAAAAATGTGTAAAATGCGATTGGTGTTTATTTCATTTGAGGTAAGTAATTGAAAATAAAACCTGTTCTGGAACCTAAATAAATACTATACAAATACCGTTATTACAATAATATAGTGAAAATCTGCCTAAACTAGTAATCATTTTGGTATTACGTATGTATGAAAATTTGCCCTCCGCCAGCCTCTTAATGGCCATTTTGCTAAATATAATATACGTTAAAGCAATAACAAAAAATACAACCAAATAAAAACTGCCTTTTTTTATTTGAAGCCGGTTAAAATCTAGTTTTAGCTGTGTGCGTGTCCACTAACTAATCTTCCTAGCATGTTCATATCTAAGTAACGTTGTGCAATCTCAACTTATTTATAAAGCTAGATATTACGTCGCTATTATCCAAGACAGAAGCCGACACTATCCCCGACTTGTTCTAGTCTAAACAATAAATAATACCAGTTACATAACAGGTTTCATTAAGACGGTACTAAATCAGACTACCTGAGATGCTCTGGCGCAATGCAACATTATGATGTACCGATGGAGGAAAAGTACAATTTTTAAATCTATAAAATGTAAAAGAAAAAAATACTCTTTATACCGAAAAATAAAGGGAACGGGGCGAGCGAAGCCGCGAGCGGCCGCTGGTAATTACTAAAACTTGATGAAATTAGTGCGTTTCTTCAAATGAAATAATTAAATGAAAGTTGTTTATTTCAGGCACGATAGACCCATATTTTTTATCATGTCATAGACCCCTTTTTTATCATATCACATAAAAATAACTTACTGTAATTTATATGTGATATGATAAAAAAAAGGTTGTTCCCAATCGTTTGTCATCGCATAACTACGTCATTTATGAACCGATTTTTTTTAATCCGATAGGTAAATAGTTCCAGATTAGTTCCGTAGAAATTTCATCAGTTTCTCATGTTTATTAAACTTCTTCTGTTGATCCTATACCTAGTAATGGTGCTCTAAGTGTGTGGCTCGTCCGGGGAGGTACTACCACCATGCATATTTCTGCCGTGAAGCAGCATTGCTGTTTCGGTTTGAAGGGTGTGGGTGCCGGTGAAGTTACTGGCACATGAGGCTGAATATCTGTATGCCTCAAGTTGATGGACGCAGGGCAGTGCATCGTAGAGCACGTTTGTGACACGTGTGACCAGGCAATGCTTTGTTATAGACGATGGTACCACTCAAAATAAAGTAATTTTGTTAAATAAAAAAATATTTTCAGACTTTGACTTTGACCACGGAAAACTTAGTACTTAACATTTTCAACAAACTTTCCACCTTCTAGTTCGTTTAGCTATTTAAAACAATTATTTACTAATTAGCAACTTATCAAAGTCTTGAGTTTTCGAGCGAATTCTTAACTCTTAGTCTCAGTAAATTGTTTCACGACCCTTTTAAGGGCAAACTTCCGTTACAGCCTCAATTATTGCGCTTTAAATATTCCCTCTGTGGTTTGCGAAGTACTCGAACTCATTATTGTAATTTTGTTAAAACGAACGTTTTCGTGATCTCGATTTTATGTTTAAAACCTCAGTTGGTGTGAACTCTTGGTATTTTTTAAAGTAAGTTATTATAGATTCTCAACCTTATTGGAAATAATTATATGAAATCTGTAAATACAATTTTGAAGTGGTTCTAAAAAATGAATACGTAGCCAAAATAAAAAGATGAGGTCAGTTCAGATTGGGTGGGCTTTCATACCCCGGAGATTCTTTGCAATTCTTCTTTGCGAAATGTAGCTGGCAAGCACTGGAGGAGAAGAGCCGAAGACCTGGCTCAGTGGCGCGTATTAAGAAATACCTACGTCCAGCAGTGTTCTGATATAGGTTAATGATGATGATTAGAAAAAAATGTTTTTATGTTGGCTCAATTTTAACATAAAAAAAACTCACGAAGCTTGTGAAAAACCGAACGAAAATGTCTTCATTTAGCATAATTTTACAAGTTATTCTAAAAATCTAGACGATGGCGATGGCTGAAACGCTGTCAAATATGACAGCGATATGAGACAGCGTGTCATCTGATCGCCATCAACTGGGTGTGTGCAAGCCGTAAGTACCTACCTATAAAAAAAATATATTCATTATTAATTTAATCCATTTTAATTCTTAAAAACGTGCAGTTTTTCTGCAATCGGTACACCAGCTCTAATCATTTTAGCTATTTGTGTAGCACGGGGGAAAATGGTAATTAAAAGAATATATCCTTCTATCCCCAGGCGTTCGCAGGTTCAAGTCCTCTCCATCATGCCTCTTCATTATAGAACGTCTTGTATTAAAATCGCGATGTACTTTGTTTGTACTTATTCTGAGATACTGTGCTATTCTGAGATCTGCGAAAATTTGCTTATTTTGTTTTTTAACCCTTACGACTAGAATTACATTATGATTTGCAACAGTTACATTAAAATAAATATAAATAAATTATATAAAAGAGCCCCTCTGAGGCGCACTCGAAATTCTTTCACCACACTGGTTTAAAAGAACCAATGACACGATGAAAAGTTAATACATTTAGGATATATGTTTTATATGCGGAATAAAGCTATTCGTCGAATAAAAAATAACAGTCCTTGTTTTTGTAAAGACTAAATAAAAGATGGCTAACTATTTCTATCTGACGGATTTTATATGTAGATAGGACATTTTTCTCTTAGTTTCAGGAAGTCTACAGCTGGTATAACTCCCGATTTTCAAAGATACGATTTGTAAGAGCGTGTGACAAGGTTTTCATTCAATAAAAACATATAAAAAAAAAATATATATAGATAGATAGATAACCTTTTATCGATAACCATGACAGACTACAGCTTTTAGCTCAAAAATAAACATATTCAGTCATACAATGAGCGACCTTATCGCTAACAAAACCAGAGCCAAAGACAGAGACAGACAGAGCTTGTGGTAAGTAGGTCTTATTATAATAGTAAATAGAACAAAACCGTGTACTTAACTTGACTATAAAACTATTATACTAATACCGGGAGCAGTAAACATTTGCATACAAATAGTTGATGGGGATAAATCATGCAGGACAGTAATCTGCGGCCATTTTGACGTACGGTGCCATCTGTGTCATTCGGATGAGTTATTATAGCCAGGGTTGTGGCGGAAGGGTTAAATGCGGATTTTTAATTGTGAAAAAAATGACTATAGTAGAATAAACCTTTGGCATACGTATTTATAAAATAAATAATATGGACAATCTACACAGCACTATCAAGCTCCAAATTAGGCAGAGCTCGTACTATGGGAACCAGATAGCTGATATACCTAAAACTTATATATATTTTTTTTATAAATACATAATTAGAATACAATATAACACCCAGACAGAAAACAAACATCTGTATTCATCACACAAATAT
This sequence comes from Thera britannica, assembly GCA_939531255.2. Classification (NCBI taxonomy): domain Eukaryota; kingdom Metazoa; phylum Arthropoda; class Insecta; order Lepidoptera; family Geometridae; genus Thera; species Thera britannica. The sequence continues at coordinate 14,909,547 of OW618043.2, read as the reverse complement.
TTGTTCTCAGTGCGGGGATCGAACCCACGGTCTACGACGCAGAAGGCAGAGCTCAGACTCAGTTATACACAGACAGTTACCCAATAACACGCCTACTACTTAATACCATTTGAGCGGTGCAGATTTAATAAAAATGTTATTATTATTATTTTAAGCTAAACATTAAAAAGATCGTTATAGTTATCTATAGATAGTGATTTTACACTTTAAAAAAGTACTACACTTTTATGACACATTCAAATAACGAGTGTAATAATAGTTAATTCAATGAAATAAAATATATTATATATTTTCATCATAGATAAGAACTTGTTTATTAACAATTTATACCGCACTAAAAATATATTGTCTTATTTTTATGTATTAATTGGACATAAAAAAAAGGTTTTGTATAACTAGCTGATACGGCAAGCTTATGACCGGCCTGATATTAAGCGGTAACCATCGCCTACAAAGTATTGCCTCATAGGTCACGCACGTCAGGAACGTGCCCTGCGATGCACTGTCGTACGTCCATCAATTTGAGGCATACAGTAGGCCTACCACAAGCTCTGTCTGGCTCTGGTTTTGAGTCTGTGTGAGTGCTCACCAGTGTATATACTATGTGTGTGACATTTCAACGTAGGATTTATTTAGCCAACACTCACGCAGACTCAAAACCAGAGCCAGACAGAGCTTGTGGACAGATGTTCAGCCTCACGTGCCAGTATTTTCATCAAAACCAAAAATGTTTAAATGAAAAATTCTAAATCTCTTCACATTTCCGCATCAATCATAATCAAATTCGCCAACCCTAAATTCTCATACGTTTCATGATTTATACGACAACCCCTTAGAAGATTAACCCCCGAGGTCGAACGCGGGAGGTCATAGGCACAGACACTTGTTATTTATTGTTTTTCGTTATGGTTCATCATAATGTCGCGTTAGTTTTATGATTTATGATTTTTATGCATGCACTATAGGGTTAAAAGTAATTTGTCTAATTAGGAAAATCGACAACCGCTATATACCTATGGGGTTAGTAAAAAGTAAACATGTCTTTGCATTGTTTTTTTTGTAGTTTTCAGCGTTCACTTTAATATTTTATTCACCTGTTTAAGTTCAATAATAAAATAAATTTGAAATTGTAGATGCAATATATCCATTATAATAAAAAATCAAACAATAAAAAAAAAGGCATAACAGAATTTTGACTGTGAAGAAAATAAAAACAACGTATTAACACTTTAATGTTTTTTTAATGTTATTTAAAGCAGCAAATATAAATGGTAGGTATTGCTTATAACTCGAACATCAGAACACATTACGTAATTAAATGCAAAGTTTCGCAAATGAAACACGAACATAACACTCTTGCATACCATCATCCATTATGCACCCATCATTGTATATTCCGGGGTCAGGTCGGGGGTATGCAATAATTCAGAAATTGAGCCGATTAATTGATATGAAGGGTTAACCCCCGGGTGTATGTTTTGACGTACGATGATACGAGTAGCTAGGATAGGGTTGTGATGGCATTTTTATTGCTGTTTGACAGGTGCTTTTGACAATATCGTAAAAATCAAACCACTAATCAAAAATCTAATTGTGTGACGATAGACAATAAAAAGAACAATTATTATGAAGAGTATGATTTCAGTAGTAGGTATACGACAATAAAATACTGCGCTGCTCTTTTGTGTCTATTTTTATTTATTTTTCCAATGCTTGCACATTGACTCACACAGCCAAATTTGGAATCAAGTGTTTTTGCACCACACTAATTAAAAAAAAAAGAACTGCTAATTCTTATGAATACCTTTTTGCACCCGACTAGGTATTTCTTTTAAAATAAATAATATATTTTTAAAGGCTAAAACTTACCAGCAATTAATTTACATACACATACAAATGACGCGAAAAAAAACAAATAAAAAGCCTTTTTTTAGTCGCAGGGAAAGGTCGAATTTGTTTAAAGAAGGTTGTCAAAATAATGACCACATTACGAGCATTTTTGTGTAAAGATTAATCTGATTTTGATCAAAATACCAGGGTTAATAGTTGATACGCGACTTTTCAACAAAAACATGTCTCTCTTACCCCCTCGTTAGAGGAGCATTTCATTCAATAATTAATCAGTACACTTTGTTAAATCAAAACTGAATTAAAACAAGCAAATTACACATAATGCCCTTTCAAATGCCTATGAAATAGGGTCACAGAATAGCTATTTAATAATGCATCAAGCAACTTTGGAGAACAACAATCAACAAGCAAAAATAAACCCTAAGCCTTGAAAGATAGAAGATTAATTTCGTTGAAAAGTCTTTATCCTGTGATGTTGGCTCTTCTTTTGAGATATTATGGGAGTTTAACTTGATAGTTCCTAACAATAATTTAAATTAACCAACAAATGTTATGTTCCTGCTAAAATGACTTCTATTCCTGTTACGCATCATGTCAAAATACTGTCACTTATACTGTCACAAAAAGGAAAATAGAATGAATAATTTTGCAAATCCGCAAACTGTGTTTGTTTAATGAAAAGATTCAACCATCTAAGCCGCGCCCCGTTTCTTTATTTAGTGAATCGCGTATCAAACGTCACTATTGAACTAAAAAGTGACTTCTATGAGCACTGACTTCTTGACATTTTATGCATTTTGCCAAATTACTGTCACATCAACTGTCAAAAAAGAAAACAAAATATACATGTTGCAAATTCACAAACTGTATTTTTTTTGAAAAAGATTCAACTCTTTCTAAGTCCAACCCAGTGTCTCTCAGTGTATTTCGTATCTCGTTTATCAAACGTCACTATTGAACTAAAAAGTGACTTTTAACATCACTGACTGCGTATTTACGGGTGTCGCGGGCCTGTCGCGACTTACGTATCAAAAAAGTGTTGCGATGTCGTTTGACCTAAGCGTAAGTTACTTAGAAAATGCTATTCAAAAACACCATACTTGTATCCAAATCAGAGGATCCAACAAAGTTATCCATCACGATGAACTTTAAGTCGCGTTGTTGATTATTGGCTTGCGACTTGAAACGGGTAACTCCTATTATTTTTCCTTAAAAAGCCCGATGCCTACGAAGCTTGAATATAACGATTCAACTGTTTTTGAATTGATGGCAGAGTTACAAACGTATAGAGTTGCTGGGTTAAAAAGTGTTTGTTTGTTTATTGATTGAAATAACAATGTTACAAGGATTACGCAAATACGAGTAAACATGACATAGAGCAAACCAATAGAAGATTTTTTTTATCACAAGCGGTAAAAATATGTACATGTTCTTACTTGAGATCCGATTCCAAGAGGATGTGCCATTTCAAATGCAGGTACATGATACTTAACACCTTTAAGTCTTAGAGTGATGGACGTAGAGCTTGCCACATAAGATACGTTCTCGATAGACGTGCTCTGTAAACTAATGAAATTTATATAGGCAGAAATAATATCAAGTGGGTCATCTGCTAGTTCCTTTACAGCTCATGAAAAGGCAGACTTTAACTTTTCAGTCTTTGTTTTTTTTATTAAACACAGCTGCAGCAACGGATAAAAGCAAGTAAGCCATAAATTCGTTTGAAACTATATTTACTGGCCTATGCAAACCAATTTTGCAAATGACGCGACCATGGCAACTTTGTTTACATAACAAGTTTCAAATTTATCATCGTATATCGTTTCATGTATTTGAATGTAGTGATGTCCTATTCAAATGTGTGGACAGGTATGTGTGGAATTCAAATTTACTGTCTTCTGACTTTGTGAATAACGAGAAAATAGTCTTGAGAAGATTTTCTAGTGGAATTTAAAGTCTATGCCATCTTCTTTGAAATGCAACCAATCAGGAAGCTCTCACATGTCAATCACCAATTACAGCGCACTTTGTCCGGCGTCACTTTGCACTGACCAATCGTCTGTCTGGATTTGAATCTGTGTTCGGAATTTGAATTGTTTCCGTTTGCTATAAAAATAATCGAGTTAATATGTACGTTTTTATGGTTATTATAAAGCTTTACTAACGAAATATTCAATAATTATGCAAATGTTGAATTATAAATGATTTTTCGTTAATTATAATTTTTCTGCAAATGTATAGGGGAGGCCTGTGCCCAACATTAGAGTCCTCTACGTGCACGAAAATGTATGTAGTACGAATAAAAACTCATTTCATTGAAACACTGGCTATTTACAATCATGACTAATTAATTTCCCCAAGAGTTACAAGAAAGTGAATTCCTAGCACACCTGTTTCCATCCAAAATCAGTATTGCCAACCGAACGCGCTCAGTATTGCCAACTCTAAATGCTAATTACCCGTATAAGTGGGCAATGCTTCCTTTCAACGCTCTTTATATGAACCAACTGGTTGTTTTTCTTTGAGAATGGCTATAACAATGTGTAAATCAGTCTTAATTTGAAAATTGCATCTAATATGCTGATTGATGTTTGTCAACGATTGAATATTTGGTTTAATGCTGTGTGTTTTGCGTAAAATTCTGTTTTATAATTTTGATTCGTCCTCATGACACACGTTCTTTTGACCTAACACTAGAATTCTCTATGTTAAATAAATAAAAATTGTGGACGATTCACACCATACTATCAAGTCAAAAATTTAACAGAGCTTTTACTATGGGAACCAGACCAAAAAAAAATTACAAATACTTAGAATACAATATTACATCGGGGCAGAGAACAATCACCTGCGTTCACCACACAAATATTGGTCTCAGTGGGGATTGAACCCACGAACTACGGCCCAGGAGGCAGAGCTGACTGGAGAAATTTGAACTGGTCTCTCAGCTCAGTTGATAGTAGCTCTGCTTAATTTGGAGCTAGATCGACAATATTTATTTATTTTTATTATCTATACCCATCTCTAGAGATACAGTTTTCATATTAGGCATGAAAATTGCACAATCGCAAAATCTTTCAATTCTAGATTTATAAATTGTATTAAATTCCGAGACCTATTAAATAAGTGGGTTCACATTGCAATAGATACTTGCCTATTGCCTTCCTCGTAGGGCTGCCAATAATTACCAACTGTTTCTACTTTTACACCAACCTTACTTTACACACTTGATTGCGTAAACTAGACTTTATTTCAACTGTGTACGGTTGAAAGTAAAAAAGCTGTGTGGAAAAATAAGTTGGCCGTTTTCTAATGAGAAGCGGTTCGTCTCATCCATCAGTCGACGCCAATTACAAGCGATCACGCGTGGCTTCTAGTTGGCAACCCTATTTCGAGTCAGGATTTTTTGCCGGAGAATCGGTTGGTATTATCTAGTTCTAAGTATTATGAATGGTAGAGAAGTTGCTGTTTATTTCAACACCATCTAGAAAGTAAGATGGTACTTATAGTCGGTCTGGTAGGTTTAGGTCTTTCAGACCATAAACCCAATTTACTCATATTTACTCATAGCATATTTCTATGAAGACGTAAAAGACCAAGAATGAGATGGCGGGACGAACTTGACTCCCACCTTAGATCGTGGCCTGTCACTGCGTTAAGTCGCGAAGAGTCGAAAGAAGGAAGGGAGGCCTTTGCCCTGCAGTGGGACAAAAACGGCTGAATAATAATATTTCTATACATATAAAAATGAATCCCTATTTCCCTGGTTTAGCTTCCCTGGCTTAACTTAGAACCAGGAGACGGACATAGGATACTTTTTATCTTAAAAAGTAACGGGAACGAGGCGTAACGGGAACGGAGTGAGCAAAACCGTGGGCACCCGCGAATTCAAAATTTAAGATAATAGAAAGCTAGGATTTATCTTTTTTTAGTAAATTGTATCCATATGCATCAAGGTGATAGACGTAGGGCATGAAAGGCAATGCTTTGTTATAGGCGATGGTCACCACTTAACATCTGGTGATCCATACACTTGTTCTATCAGCTAGTTGCATAAAAAAACTGTAGTCCTTTTCCAAGAAAGATTTTCCATTCTGTTGCGAACTTTAGCATACCTATTGTCGTTGGTCCATCCGAAGAGGATTCCTCTTCAATCTTATTATTCTAAAGTAACCTACCTACAATTTAATAAACCAATAACCAATTAATAAACCACACAATCATAAGCCAGGTCGTGAGAGCTGTTTAATAAATCAAACGCAACGCATAAATTGATATCGATACAGTAATATATCTTTGGAGGCATTAGCTCTGTCACGTGACGAGATAACAATTGAGATAAAATAACGATTTTGACAGTGCATCGGATGGCTTCTGACCCTGACATGATGCAGTGGTGAGCGGAGCGACTAGCGGAAGCGGAAACTGAAGAATTAAAAAGTCATCTAGTGGATTATGTTACTTTTGCTTCTAAACACTTTTCTGTTGGTTACTAGAGGAGATACAAAATATTGTGTTGAAGATACACACAGACATAGTAAGAACTAAACAAAGCAGATGGTAGTAGGAAACCTAGCTAGTGAGTTGCAACTAGTGCTGTTCTATGCCCACTAGAATGCCATATTGGTCTTAGCTTAGCTTTCGGCTGCTGAGCTGGCTCCCATGCCCTGCAGGATTGAAGGTCATACATAGAACCTTGAACATTTTTAACAAATTCAGGTTTGTACAGGTCTTCACGAACCTACCTCAGGCACCAGTCTCTCACGAAATAATCCTACCGTATCCATATTTGTTTGTTTTAATTACTATTAATTTATGTAAGTACTTTGTAAGAGAAAAATAAATCAACTTCATAATTATTATTAATCATTTACCCCATTACTTACAAAAGTTTTTCAAAAGATAATCAGTGTTTAAGCAGCTGTCATCTCTTACCATCAAACAGTGACAGGGCGAACTTTAAGCAGCGCGTCACACCTAAGTAACGCTTGTAAGTTAGGCCAATAAGTTTTTAAGAACGTTCATCCGTAAATTGATGATTTCAGACGGCCAATAAAACAATATGTGTAACTTGCACAGAAGATAATTTGACCTCATATTATTGGGAATGACCAAAACTTAATCATATGGCAAAAACATTTTCAAATGGTTGTATAGTTTTTTCATAAGATTCATCTGTTTTTCCTAAACTTTCGGTTGATGGTCTACGCAGATGCGATTCAATGATAAAACTATAAACGACAAACTTATAAGATTTTCGTATAAAAAAGCTAATAACATTTTATTAGTTCTTAGTGGCAGAATAAACACGATTCCTGTAAGTTTTCATTCATGAAAAAAATAATCAAAGGAGTAATTTTTAGCCACTTTTGGAGATATTAGACGTGTTAGTTTATGATGAAATCCGAGGTATTTTTGTTATTTTTTTTGCCTAGTAAATGAAGAAGTGTTCGTTTTATAACATGTTTGATTTTTTTTTTTATAACATGAATATTTATTTTACTATGAATTATTTCGTATTACTATATAATCGGCGCGGAATCAAGTCAACGCTCAGTGCCGGCCGAGGCCTTTCAGAGGTAGGACGTGCGTCGCTCCCGGTTGCTGCAAGCAAGCAGCAAGCCTCAAAAAAATGTATTGTAGCTACACGAGTTTATAGCGCTACTGGGACGTTTTGATACTTTTTATTGTTTAACAAAACTTTGGTGAGTTTTTTTTTGTATTTTAAAGTAATGGTGTTGCATTAACTTATTAACTTTAATTACCCCCGGTTTCTGGTACGCAAAAAATAGTTATTTATTTTTAATTTGTATTTCTTTTTAATTCAGGTTTCATTCTTTACTTTTATTTCAGATATGGCATAAAAAAGCCGCTTACAGGCTACATCACGTAAAAAAAGTAACAAGTACGTCACCAATTGCGAAAATTTGGTCAAGGCTAATGAAGCTAAAAGGTATGTTACCCAGGGGTTACTTTTTACAACGTATCATGTTATAGTCAATTCCCATTTTTATTAAACGTACACGGAGATAGAAGTAGTAATAATTTGCATTATGAAAATCATTATTGCTAACTTATCATAAAACATAACACGCCGAAAAAAAGGTCGAAATTAGCGGGTACTTTCAAATAGTCATCCAGTCCGCAAGTCCGCACGATACCAAAGCTAGTGTTCGAAGCACGGAGCCACTTGCACCGAGTTGATGAGCTATCTATGATTGTAAAGTAATCAATTAATTTTACATCATACATGCTCAGTAAATAGGATTTTCTTTAGCGCAAAGAGGCTGTGTAAGTAGGCGTGTGCAGCCCAGTACATTGTAAATGCGTTCCATTTTCAAATCACTTTTACCGTCACACTATGCTTGATACGTAATGGTTCATTACAGTTCAAGAGCTATGCAAACCTCCTTGGTGGTGGTTCATTACAGTTCAAGAGCTATGCAAACCTTCTTGGTGAAACAATCTCTTTTCTTAAAAAAGATATGAAAACTTTTTACTGAAAAGATAGAGTAGCTCACAGATGTGTGCATAAGTGCGTCTACGACTGTTTTAGCAGATACTTACCGGTACAAATATTTTACTATTAATTTTAATAAAATTAATAGTGTAATTATAATAATACTTATTATTATTGTAATTTTATTTTTCTCAAATTTAAATTACATTTTGTCATACCCGTATAAATGTTGTGTTATTGTTGTATTGTAAGCCTATTTCTGCCGAAAAGCAGCATTGCTGTGTTTCGAGTTGAAGGGTATGGGTGCCAGTGAAATCATTGACACGTGAGGCTGAACATCCGTATGCCCCAAGTTGATGGTCGTAGGGCAGTGCATTGTAGGGCACGTTCCTGACGTGCTTGACCTACGAGGCAATGCTTTGCTATAGGCAATGGTTACCACTTAACATCAGGTGGGGCATAATATGTTTGTTCCATCAGCTAGTTAAAAATTTACCTCGCATGAATGATGTAAAGTAGAATGCTTACCTCGGTCATAAGTAGCTATTGCACCCTCGAACTATATTTGCCCTCGCTCGCTTTGCTCGCTCAGGCATCTAAATATCTCGGGTACACTCGATCCATTAGCGCCCTTTGCGAGCTGCGCTCGCACGGGCGCCAAAAAGGATCTTGTTCTGCAAAAGCTCACTTACTGCCCTTGTATAACAATCTACTATTATAACACATTTGCTCGTAAAAGGTCTCTAATTTCACCGATTTCAATATCGTAATGTATGTCATTACGCACTAGTGCGGTAATGTAATGTAAAACGCACGGGTTGCTTTTTAATAAGGTATAACGTACGGTTTATCGAGATGCTAAATGTATGAAATGAAACTGAATGAAACCGAATGAAACTGCATGGAACCGAATGAAACTGAATAAAACCGAATGAAATTGCATGAAACCGAATGAAACCGAATTAACTTAATGAAACTGAATGAAACTGCATGAAACCGAATGAAACGGAATGATACCGAATGAAACTGAATGAAAATGAATGAAACTGAATAAAACCGAATGAAGCTGCATGAAACCGAATGAAACCGAATGAAACTGAATGAAGCTGAATGAAACTGAATAAAACCGAATGAAACCGAATGAAACTGAATGAAACCGTATGAAACTGCATGAAACCGAATGAAACTGAATGAAACCGAATGATACTGAATGAAAATGAATGAAACTGAATAAAACCGAATGAAACTGCATGAAACCGAATGAAACTGAATGAAACCGAATGAAAACGAATGAAACCGAATGAAACTGAATGATACCGAATGATACCGAATGAAAATGAATGAAACTGAATAAAACCGAATGAAACTGCAGGAAACCGAATGAAACTGAATGAAGCTGAATGAAACTGAATGAAACTGAATGAAACTGAATTAAAATGAATGAAACCGAATGAAACTGAATGAAACGGGATGAATTGGAATGAAATTAAATGAAATGACATTTACAATCTGCTATGTCATTTCATTTAATTTCAAATTCTCTAACTGCTTTAACAAGTGATAAACAATTTATTCGTTTAATTTTTATTTATTTCCTCGCAAATGTGTTATAAAACGCCTCTGCTTTCTTGTAACCCTCGCCTACGGCTCGGGCTTCAATAACGCCTCGGCTGTAATTTTCAACCTACCGCACTTATTTCATAATGTACTATTGTTCGAAATACGTACATCGGTACCTACCTACTGCATATTTTATTGGGACCTATTGCATGCATTATATTATTTTTTTAATGATTTTATGTAGTTTCTTCTGAGTTCGCATTATGGTTTCGATTTCTGACCTATTCCTTGCTTATCATTGTTTTCTTTCAATTTTTTATGGTTACAGGTGCTTCGCCGGATGGAATAATTGAAGATGATGGTATCACCGAAATAAAATGTCCTAGTCCGGCATTCGGATTAGAGGCAGATATCGCTATTAACCAAAAAAATGTTATTCTGGTAAATAGATGTATCCGTGAATCGACGCCATGACTGGTTTTATCAAACACAAGGGCAGCTGCACGTAACGAATAGAAATTACTGTCTATTTGCTGTGTGGACAGGCAAAAATTTTAAATTAAAGACAGAAAAAATAATTAGGGACGATACATTTTGGAGCGAGAACATGGAGCATCGGCTAGTTAGTTTTTATAATAAATTTCTATTACCCGAAGTTGTTGATCCATGAAACTAAGAGACGATAAATATTAAAATTGTATTTTACACGAAATTATTTTGATTTATTTTAACATACCTGCCCGTTTTTGCGTAAGTAGGTACTCATTCAACAAAATGTTGTACCTACTTACGAAAAATGAATACATTCCCTACTAAGAGCTGGTAAAGTATCAAGGTGATTCATTCAATGATACGCGCTCCAACACAGACGGCTGTGTGCGTGCTAGGTGTAACTGTATAGCTAGGTGAGTATATTTACCCAAACTTGAGTCACGACGCTCGGGATAAACGCTCTTAAAGCGTATGCTTAAAACGCTTGTCACTACACCATGCACATACCCTAACAACCTGTGTGAAAACATAACTAAACAGAGATTTCAGCACCGCCATTGATATTCGATTAATTTGACGTTATTATTCGACCCGTGAGAGAATCGATTTTATTGGTGAATTATTCAAATCACGAGCTAGCGATAACATGGCGGATAGCCGTGTTGGTAGAATGAATGTAGCCGAGGAAGAACATGGCGGTTTGTTTATTAGGTAATTGTTACTTAGAATCTGTGTTTATATATCTAAATGGCTACATATGAATGGTTCTTACGAGTAGTGCAACAGCAGTTTGAACTGTTTAGTCAAACATTAACAAGATTACAATTGTTATACAATACTTAACATTTACAACCCCTACAAAATTAAATGGGAACTATAGTTTCCCTTTCAGCAACAACGGCTATAGCACTAAAAGTCAAAAGTGTGTATATTCAGTTGAATCATGAGGGTCACTTTGAAACGTTTTAAAGCTAGATGAGTCTAGGTGCCAGTTCCACGCAACCAAGCCTAGAAGAACAGGCAACAAACTACGGCTTTCATATAATTATACATAACCTTTCACAAATCAAAAATAATAATAATAGCAGTGAAGTTCCAGTGTGGTGCCACTTCACTTAGTGAGACGTAAGCATTAATACAAGCAAAGCAAAAGTTTCAAAGACAGCAAACGCTATGCTTCAAAGTAATTAGTCTTCAAAGTTATTATTCTGATGCTTATGAATTCTGATCATAAGAAAAACTAAAATAATGTTTACAACTAAGTCCTAACATATTAAAACAAAACCTCCCTCATACGAAACATTAAGCCCACTAATCGTTCCCATACATCCCTATTGTCACATATTCTATTCACCCTCTTACGCGAACAATTCAGAGGCATTACTCTAAGGCGATCTGTCAACGGCTTAATGGCACCGAAACAATTTCTCAACAAAAAAGAAGGAAGCACACGTCCCTACACGCCACTTCCGTTTCCTTGCAACAACAAAAAACCAACAAAACCGAGAAAATCCTGTGTCAACTTTCAGGAGCTTTACCCTACATTTGAATTCCCCAGAACTTTGCACCATAAGTCAAGGGTGTGTGGTTCTAACTCGCTTGCGCTAGAAGTCCCGTTTGAAGGAAAGGAAACCATTATTTTTCGAGGGGTTATTCCGAAGGCATTTGTATTGGGAATTTGAAGAAGTTCGACAGTTTGTTCCGAGTGCATTTCATCATTAATCAATGTTTTGTTCTCGTTTCGCGAGCGATGTTTGTGTTTCACCTGTTTTCCTTGGGGGACTTTTTGGTTTGACAGTTATTCTTTGTAATTGATTGTTTGCTGAAGTGTTTTTCTTTGTTTCCATAAAGAATGAAGATATGATTTAGCAGATCGTCTCTTAGTCGATCTGGTAAAATGAAACAGAGTTTATGCATGCCCGTGGACTAAATCGTATAATCCATTCAGAAGATTGTGGTGTACTGTTTTTGAAACGTTGTGATAACCTTTTACAAGAAAGTATGAAAATTTTTAACGGTTTAATAAAACGTCTTGAAAGTGTGAAAGTTCCAGGTAAAATATTATTTCTCAAATGACTATGATGTGATGTAACTTTTTAATCAGTAATAATAATTGCCTCAGGAAGCTTACGCCAAAGAGGAAAATAGACTACCTTCGTAAAGTATTAATAAAGAAGAGTATATTAACAGATGAAGTTATTGAGAGACTCCTAGTCAGCTGCATTTTCTTAAAGGAGCCAAGAAAATGATGTCCGATCAAGCGTTCTGGTTAATATGGACACGACTTTATATTTTATGAGTAACATCGTTTATAGGGCTGGCTTTATTCTCTTTCATACAAATTAAATCCTTGTCAATTAGTACTGTATTTTTGCTTATACTTAAAAATATTTTTAATTTAAGGTACCTACACATTTAAATTTAATATTTCGACATGAAAAGACACATAACTCATTAGTACTTTTTAAACTTTCGCGATCATAACACATACTAAGGTACACATACATAAGGTAATTAACGCGATAATTACCCGTGTAATAGTTTAACATCATGGTCAATACCAGTGGACATGACTAAGCCGCGTTTTTCCTCACGGTGTCGATGTTTTCCTTCAACACTTTACTTTAGCTTTGTGTACATTAATTTATTAACAGAAAAATCCATAGATACACTACTGGATTCAACTGGCGACCGTAGGAACGAAAAGTAAGTACCCTACCTCACTACCACTAGACCACACCAGTTGCTCCTAACGTTATTTCAATCATTTATTACAATAGGTAGTCTGTTTTTTTTACCAAAAGAAGTCTTATCTACTCTAATATCATCGTCGGAACTTCATAACGGTACCTTCGGATAAAATTGCACGTAGCATAAAGGAAAGCGGGCGGATATAGAAAATCTCTCAATACCAGCCTTTGGATTTGAGCTCAAAGCATGGCTCGAGTCCAGGTTCTAATAACTTCGGATAGAATGAAAGATAGTATTTTGTGAGACTTTAAGATTGAAGAGTTCTACTTTGTGTTTTTTTGAGTTGTGCTTTTTTATTTTTCTCAAAAAATTTTTTTTGTTAATACAGCGTACATAGATTACACTATAACGCTCAGACAGAGAACAAACATTTATGTTCACCACACAAATATTTGTTCACGGTGAGATCGAACCCACGACCTACGGCGCAGAAGGCAGAGCTACTGCCAACTGAGCTGAAAGGCCAGTTTAATTCTGACTTTAAAGTCTAGTACATAATAAGTTTAGTCTTACTCTCGAACTAAGTATTAGTTTATTTCTTACTTAAGCATGAGTGATGAGTTCTAAAAGTCCTTCGGCCCTAATTCAATCTGTAAAAAATATCAAATAAACTAGAAGCAAATCATCAGCCTGAAGAAGTCCACTGCTGGACATATGCCTCCCCTACACATTTCCAGGAAAAATGATTCTGAGCTCTTTCCATCCACCGACTTCCCGCGATCTTTACAATGTCGTCGGTTCATCTGGTGGGTTACCTTACGTTTCGTCTTCCAGTTAGTGGTCGCCATTAGAAGCGAACAGTAATTTCAAAATAATTTTTCACACACAAAACCATCGTAATACATACAAAGGTCCAAAGAGCATAGGTGCGGTCACAGGCCTAAGGCCTCGTTACGCTAGTGGTCTAGTCTGGTCTTCGGAGGAAACCATTAATCCTGGCTTTATGTCTTGATTTCCACACCTTCCTGCGAATTGATTATTTTGTTGTGGATTTTCTATCACGCTTCTATTACGTTTAGCGTATTTTAGATTGTGCAATCAAAAGTATTTTGTATTATTAGAAATTTGACACCAATAATGATGGTGCAATAAACCCTTGCGCTAATCAGAATCTATTGCAAAAAATTAATCACGATAAGAGCCTTTCCGAACCTATTAAGCCTTGCACACAACTCAATCAGGGAAACACTATCAAATATGACAACGATATTTGAGAGCGTTTCACAGATCGCTGCCACAGAACGCTTAGAACGCAAGGCACAAGAGATGGGTATATTTTTATCTGACGGAAAAAAATGTTCTTAGTACCATCTATATAGAAAGTAAAAATGACTCACGTAAATTGCTTGGAATATCACAAAATTGCAACAAATATAACATTAATTTAAGACTGTTGTTACAAAATTATTTTTAGCAAAATTCCAAACCGGGAAATTATAAATTCACACATTTCAAACCATTCAACACATCGTTTTTTAGCAAATCTTATTGTAAACATCCATAGTATCAAGTTTCAGCAGTATTTTTCGCAAACACTAATAAGCTACGTGATCTTATTCAGCGCCAGAGACCAATAAATTGAGAACTAACACCGATGGGGACCTCCAATTGAACATGACACTATACGAGACATTTCTTGAGGATTTCTTGGGATTTAAAGACTAATTGGGAATTTCATGTTTCTTACTCATATTATGTTAAAAAAATTGTTTGGGTAACGGCTTCCGATTGGTATTTTATTTGTTTTTGGGGCTAGGTAGTAACCTATTAGCCCCAAATTAAGCAGAGCTTGAACAATAGAAACTAGATAGCTGTTATAATACTTTACTTATATAATTTTTTTGTAAATTCTTACCTAAAATACAAATAAAACCCAGACAGAGAACAAATATCTACGTTCACCACACAAATATTTGTTATCGATGGGGATCGAACCCACGACCGACGGCACAGAAGGCAGAGCTACTCCAACTGAACTGAGAGGCCAGTCAATTACTAAAAATACAAACATACAAAATGATGTAAAGTTCGATTGACTGATTATTGATGCACTTTGTCGATAACCAAACCTCAAAAATGCGTTAACAGCCCCATTGAAGCAGTAACCAAGTCTAGTGAAATCACCAGTGTTTGGTTACAGCTACAAGAACTACCGATCGATGGTATCTTTCAAATCTATGCCCTGTGTCCACGGCTTGTGGACAACGAAGTAATTTGATATGGTTATGCTTTATTGAACGGACACACAGACAAATAAATTGACGAACTATGATAGTAATTTTATAGTTACGTTGGAAATAAATTGTTAAAATGGGGAAAAATCACCTGAGAGGTACAGAATACTGAAAATCAAACAATATTTAGAAATCTACACTAATATTATAAAGAGGAAAGATTTGTACCTATTTTTGTATGTTTGTAATGAATAGGCTCAAAAAGTACTGGGCTGATTTAAAAAATTATTTCACCAATAGAATACTACATTCTTCCAATTTGACATAGGTTACATTTAATTTTGAAAAAAATTAAGGATCCGTGGTAAAATTTGAACAATGTAACCGAAGGTGTAGAAAAATGAGTCTTAAAATGTCTTTCGTCGAATGCGCTGCCGAAACTATTAGCGATAGAACAAAATAATGTACAACAATATTGTCTACCCCGTGCGAAGCCGGGACGGGCTGCTAGTATAAAATAAAGTCATGATAGTTACACATTTTATAACTGAATGATGGCTGAACCGATTTGGCAGAAAATTGATAGAGACGTAGCTTAGAACTAGGAGATCGACATAGGATGAAAAAACTTTTATCCCGAAAATTTTACGGGAGCTGGGCGATACGGGATTGTGGCGAGGAAAGCCGGGGTTACCACTTAGCAACAGGGAGGCCGCTAGCGGGGAAATAAATTGTTGAAATGGGGAACATTTTACACATTGCCTAGTATACTTAAAATTTTTTTTTTAGTTTTACGTTGGACGTAGATTCTACCAGTTGGCGAGCTTACTCAAAGCTATGCTTGATGGAATAAGCTTCTCTATACCACCTTGTCTTAACAACACGTACCTAACTCCAAGTGCACTACCAATAAATCGAAGCTTATTCCATATTAATTAGTTTGCGTGCACAACACTGCTACTGCACATATGCGCAAGAGTGTATTTAAATTTATTTATGAAAAATGTGTCCATTTATTTTGTAGGTATGATCTACGCTTGTGCTTTGCGTGTGGAACTGGTTTTATGGGAGCTCAATGTAATGCTATTTGTATGATTTATGATCGATGTAGGAAAGTTATTTGTTTTAAATGGCCGTTTTTGTGGGTTTTACATCAAAATGCGTGACTTACGGCCTTTGGACAGGCTTTAAAGAAATGTTAAACTACTCATCTTTAAGTTTCAAGCACTGACCACACCACGAGTTTAATCAATATTTGAGGTAGCGTTCAATGATGGATAATCAAATGTATTCAAGTATTATATCAGCTATCTGGTTCCCATAATTACAAGCTCTGCTTAGTTTTGGGCTAGATAGTGTTGTGTGGATATGGTTGCCCGTGTTATTTATCTATTTAATTGAAAAAATACGAACCCTAGAGTTTCTCAGGAGAGCTCGACCTCCAAGACTAATGTTCGCGCCGGGATTCGTTCGCATTCTGCTTTATTTGTATTGGCTAATGTATACAATCTCTAATTACATGCAACGCCTTCTGATGGCTAGGGATGGCACTAGAAAGTTAAGTATTGTTGGCTTTTATGGCTAGTTTTGTCATCTACGGAATAAGATTAGACTAATAAAAATATTAGTTCTTGTTTTTTATAAGCCTAAGAAAGAGATGTATATAGTTTGACTGTCTTGGATGTTGTATTTTATTTTTAGAATGAATTTACAAAAAAAAAACTTAAGTATTATAATATCTGCTATATGGTTCGCATCTGATTTTGTATGTTCTCCAACCTGTATCCCAAATATTTAACTACCTATGCAAATTTTTGAGTTAGTAATTGACGCCCAGATTCAATGTGGTTTTAATGTAGAAATATATTTTGATTTTAATTTACAAAACACGTTAAAACCTGATTTCACGGATTACTAATCGACCGATCAAATATTTGACAGCTGCTTGTCTCAAATTTGGCAAGCAGATTTGTGAAATAAACTGCTCTCAAAAATTTGATTTATTTTTTATTTATTTAGGGCATCCAACAGAGAAATCACACATAAATAAATGTAGGTATAGTAGTCAGCGAGTTGTGTCTCTCTAATTACAGTGACTCTCTAATTAATCTATTCTTATTGATCGGTGATTATAAATCCGGTGCAAAATGCATAAACTTCTTAAACAAGTCCAAGCAACTCAATTTTCTTAAACTAATCATATCCTGGACTGAAATTTGATAGGCAACCCATATAGAATATATTTATTGGCATGTTTAATTAAATATAAAATACGTTTCATTATATAACCAGCTCGGTGAAGGTCCTTCTATAGCGGGATCTTAGACTATTAGCAAAATTGAAGTAGGCTCAATACTATCCTGCGGAAAGATGGCCGCAGAGCTTATCGCAAAGTTAAATTATAGCAACAATTCCCAAAGGGTAATGTAATCAAAGCTATCTTAGAGCAATAACTAGGCATTACCATCAAGATAACCGTCAAGGAAATAATAAAATTGACTAAAATCCGGACGATCTTTGCAAGCAACTTTCTATTCTCACGATTAACAAGCTAGATGTTATAACCTGCTTATAATTAGTCGTACACACTGTAATAGTTTGTTAGGACAATTCCTTCGTTACAAAGCCGGCTTTATGGTTATATCGTGTATTCGGGAGTGTTATACTGTATTTTAAGTACCCCATCATCATCATCAGCCTGAAGAAGTCCACTGCTGGACATAGGCCTCCCCTACTCATTTCCAGGAAGAACGATTCTGAGCCCTTTCCATCCATCGACTTCCCGCGATCTTAACAATGTCGTCGGTCCATCTGGTGGACGTGGGTGCCCTACGCTTCGTCTTCCGGTTCGTGGTCGCCATTCGAGAACTTTTATTCCCCAACGGTTGTCGGTTCTTCGAGCTATATGGCCTGCCCATTGCCACTTCAACTTACTAACTCTACGCTTGTTTTAAGTACCTATGTAACAAAAAAAAAGTATTATTATCAGCTATCTGGTTCCCATAGTACAAGCTCTGCTTAGTTTGGGGCCAGGTAGTGTTGTGTGGATTGCCCACAATATTTATTTATTTTTATTATTTATATCAGACGATTATTTTTTTGTTTCCTCGGAATTTAAATTCGTGTATTAAAAAATATGTAGTGAACGCAGATGTTTGTTCTCTGCCTGGGTGTTATATTCTTAAGGTTAAGGGCTGTGTGGACAATATTTACTGACCTTGCTCTTGACAGCCCTACGTAGCAAGTCGCCAGCGTCCTAGGTGTTGTCCCGCTCCTAATTAGGAGTCCCTAGGTGTCGGAACCCTTGTTCCTTTCTATTCTGGAACGTGTACTGGAATAACCTTACTGTGGGACCTGAATAATTAACTTTATTGTGGTCTGTAAGAAAGGATACATTTAAATAATGCGAAAAAATACAATACTTTATTTAGTGCTGTTCCATCATTGAATATTATTATTGTATTTTTGACAATGCAGTTTCAGATGTGACCACTCAACATCAGGTGGGCTAGGTGCTTGTTTCGTAAATTACTATCAAGGAATGGATACCTATGAATAAGCATCTGCAACGAGGAACAATGTAAATAATGGTTCTAAGTTTAGGTAACCATTCTACATCAGGTAGGATTGTTCTGAAATTTATTATGCCTAATAAAATAAATTTCTGCAGTAGAACACTTTATCTTGACGATTTGTTTATGTAATGTAGTCTATGTTATGTATAGACCACGTTAAGTAAGTTGAACGTGATGGTGTATGTATATTTAGCCTACATAATTACGTCATGCGTGTGAGCTCAACCATGTAACTAAAAAAAAAACAATAAACTTCCTTGAAACAATGACAAATAACGTTAAATTAACACGATTTTATAACCACTTACGTAGACTCGTGCGCAGAATGCGTGACGATTTTTTTTATGTTCTATTGTTTTTCAAATAGTCGACTCTCATTGGCCGAAATTTGTATGGGAGGTGGGTGTGAGTTGTGATTGGCTGACGCGGAATGAATGCAAAATAATGGCTGGTCTATTTGGCGTGACAAGATCTATTGTAGAATAAATTATACATAGATTTATACATAAACCGGTTATTTAATTGTTACGTTCCAATAATTTGAGTTCAATAAACCATTTTTAATGATTGGTCTATGATTTTTGGGTTAATTATTAACTTATTGCCTTGTTACTTTTTAATTATAAAGTAGGCAGTATTAACTTATGAGCTATCAAATATAATAAATAGCAGAAGAATTTGAATAAAGAATAACTTAAAATATGTAGGACTGGTATTTTAAGCTTTTACTCATTTCATGCTCAACTAGTTTTTTAGAACGTTTTTTCCAAACAAACAAGATACCATGACAGTTATTTGTACTCCATGGAATATAGTAAAATCTATGTGAGATTATTTTATTCTTGAAAAGGATAAGTTATGAATTTATAGAATATACTTTTCTGAGTGCTATAAAAATTGTGGACAATTCACACAACACTAACAAACCCCAAACTAAGCAGAGCTTGTAATAGGGAAACCAGATAGCTGACATTATAATATTTACATATATTTTTTTGTAAATACTTACTTAAAATACAATAAATAACACCCAGGCAGAAATCAAACATCTGCGTTCACCACAAAAATATTATTCTCAATGGGAATCAAACCCACGACCTACGGATGCAGAAAGCAGAGCTACTACCAACTGAGCTAAGGGTCAGTTAGCCTGCAGTCATCACACGTGACTGGAAAATCTTGATGACCACCAACCCCATAATTATATCAACTTAAACCACAGTTTCCATAAAAAAGCCTCCAGCTAAAACCTCATACTTTGTATCTAATTGTTGCTCATTTCCACTGCTCCCGCTTAAACGTCATTAATTTATCTACAGTTGCGACAAGACCATTCAATCACGCATGCGTATAATCTCTCGTGTGTTCCCACGTGGTACTGCGCAGGTGGTAAAGGCTTTGATCCAGTGGAAGTTATAAAATTATAATTCAATAAGTTGCTTTGGAAAATGTAAGTGATAGAAAGTACAGTAAGTTAGTCTAAAAACTCAATACTCACTATATTTATTGCATAAACATGTTTTAGTTTAGGTACATGCATAGTTTTTAGATGTAAGTCAGTATGACATGGACCTTGTATAGGGTGTAGCAATATGGAGGTAGGCTGAGGTTTTTAAATGATAATATATAGGTATATTACTATGTAAATAGCATAATCGCGTTGTTATAGTAATGCATAATAATAAAGTTGTTTTAATAATAAAATAATAAATAAATATATATTATATTATTATAATTCGTCATCTCAGTTCTCATACCATGCTAACCTTTTACTCATAATAAACTACATAGTATTAGTAGTACCTACCTAGTGTAAGTTTATATTAGTTCATATTAAACCATGCTAATCAATCTTCTGACGCATCGTACCTATAGCATTCTCTGGTAAACAAACTTTAAATCAAAGATGGCGGTCGTGAGTCCGCGAAGCTAATGCTAATTTTTGTATGATATATTGGCGGCAATGGACAGCAAGCGACGATTCCTACACGGCTTGGTGTGATCTAGGGATGTTCTAACTTGCAGCGCAAAAAGGCCGGTCTTTGGTCGGTCGCTGGATTGACGGCGGTCAAACGAGCCATTGTCATGAGTACTTAAGAGGGCATCACACAGGCGACTCTCCATACAAACGTAGTCCCCTATTTCCTCCCTGGATAATGCCTCTAGAGTAACCATTTTTTCTCATAAAATCCAGATCTGCTATATACGTGCTCGTATGTTTTCCTTTTTTTCAGAAACTTTGATGGTAACTTTGATGATGGGGTGATCTGTCAAATGAATCAATGCCTAGTAGAACTTTCTTTTGTTGTTTTTTTGGTGTGTCAATATTTTTTTTCATTACTCATACTCTGAAAGTAGGTCTGAAGTTGCCTGAGGGGCCTAATTGAAAGTAAAACTTTCAGCCCTAGGGAGAATCTTCTAAATTACTTGATTAATATATATAGCTTCAACTATTTATTTAAAATAACGTAGATTTGACATTTACCATTTTTTAAATTATGAGAATGAAAATAATGGCTGAATAATGCTGGCGAGCCGAAGCCAAAGGCCCGCCAGAGAAAAAGAAAAAAAAACCGGGAAGGCGGCAATTCAATCTTCATGTTCACAAATTTTTCTTTCATGTTTTTATTTTTACTTTCCTTGTATTCGTAATGAAAAGCACAGTGTTTACCTCGGGTGAAAGTCTTTTAAGTCCCTCAAGCTCCATTGGCGTGGCCAAACCCGTCTCGGGACTCAAAAAACGTGACTTTCAACACTCAGGTAACAATGTACTATTATGGTGGCATGTGTGTACGCACATGTTTTATTTAATCGCAATCTAAAAAAAAGTACACTGCTTTGCTTCAGTTTTGAGTACTAAGCATTTAGAGCTGGGCTTGGGTATTTAGAGCTTGTTCGTTTTTATTCGTATTTCTTACAATTATTAAACACGCGACAGCGTTTACTCCGACTTTTCCGTAATAAGTGAAGGCACATCCCTAGTTCACATCACCTTCAGTTGATGAGTAACAAGCGTAATGTCTACCAACTCGTAGCTGGTCGGTGGTAGCTGTAGCCATCTTTAAGTCAGTATTTTGAGCTTACATTGAAGACGCTCCTTGTCCGTGGTGAGTTTACAAGAAGGCCTTTCTTGTCGATGGTCAAAGGTATTGATTTAGGATGTCTGTGCAACACTGGGAGTTTCCTGGTGGTAGTACACGTATCCAATTAAATAAGCTATGACTGATTATGTTTAGTAATACCTTAGCTGTTATTTTGAATTCATTCCTACAATGCAAACGCATGACTGTGTGTGTGAAAACAAATTCTATTTTTGAATATCACTTCGAGACGGAAATAATCAATTTTGATGAGTCCAAGAAGGATACATGATTTCAAACTTCTTGGTTAAGAAGATTTCAGTTTAAGAAATTTGACATCGTGTATTGAATACATGTGGTTTCATCAGCCGCTTCTAAGCTGACCAAGAATACCAGTAACGAAGAGAGAGCTGGACAATTATATAAAAAGTCTAATCACTTCATAACTGTTCTAGATTTTCTCCTTAATATGTTTAACCAGACCTTTAATATCTTACCTCATGTGATATGTCCTTCCACAACATGCAGCAATCATACCTCCATCAGGGCTCTTAGCACAAGTTTACAACCTCATCATTAGTCATGAAACACATCAGTGGGGTGATCACATATCTTTGTTGCAATCAAATGCTTGTTGCAATCCTCAGTTTTTACATGATTGTGAGCTTCGATTGCAATAAAAACGTATACAAACAAAGCCTTGTGTCTGACAAGCAAGGGTTGCAATTCATATTCGTTTTCTAATGCAATCGAAGCTCAAAAACATGTAAAAACTGACGATTGAAACAAGGATTTCATTGCAACAGAAGATACGTGATCACCCCGCAGGAAACATTGATAAACAAATAATTTTGGTGTTCAAACTTCTTTAGCATTTTTTGGAGTCTGTGGAGGTGCGGAGGTGACGTGACAGTTCACGTCACTTTTACATCTAATCGGCAAAGATCGACAATCTTTGACAATTCTCTAGTAAAAACAACGCAACAAACACAGATTTAGTAGGTAGGTAGCAGGCCTTAAACTGCGTGGAAACTACATACCTACCGGTATGTAGTTTCCACGCAGTTTAAGGCCTGCGCAAACCTAAGTCGCTGGCGATAGCGATCAGTGAAACACTGTCAAATATCGTTGTCAAATTTGACAGTGTTTCACTGATCGCCGACGCTAGCAATCTAGATGTGCACAGGCCTTTACTCAAAATGATAATATGAATCTTCGCTGCTAAAATTTTCATGCAAAGAAAATACATTATAAACTAGTGCTAAAAACTCAGCTTTCTACAATGTCACGGTGTAAAAGGAAACTATTTGTAATATAAATAAAATAATTATAGGCGTGTCGGATGTGTGGAACAGCCGTGATCGCTCATGTGGAGTGATTAGCGAACCCTCGATGTCGACTTAAGACTCGTTTGCAGAACACTTTTGCAAAAAAATACATGTTTCGAGAAATTGTTATCATCATCAGTCTGGAAGTCCACTGCTAGATATTAGGTATCCCTGTACATTTCCAGAGAGAACGGCCAGGTGATCTAGACTAAGGTTGAATAAAAAATGCTTCTTCAGGTAAAAAAAACATCAAAAATCAAAATCTAGACTAGGTTTGAATTTCGGTGGTGGTGGCGTTGCTTATGTCAGATAGCTAAACAATACGAAAGTGACAGGTGAAACCTACGACTTTTCGACTTATCGCGATAAATACTTTTGTTTTAAATAAAAGGCAGTTTTACTGTCTTAAATTATATTAAATATTACTTTTTTTCAGATAACTGCATAAGTAAACATACAATTCAATAAATGTTTATAAAATCTACAAAATACACAAGAAACAGTTGAGCTACCTGTAGATCGTTACAAACGATCAGTAAAGTAACAATTTCAACAAAACTAAATTAAAAAATAAAATTATTTTATTTCGCGGAAAAGCATGCTAACTCTACGATGGTAAAGCCTACCCTTTATACCTACGCTTATATAGGTAAGTTTGCGATAAGTACTTATTTTAGAGGTGGCATCTATAACCTCTTTCATAATTAATAACATGGAATTACGTGCTACAACTACATAAGCACGTATTATCAGATAATTCTGAAAATTGAATCGTTAGTAATTGTAGTGTACCCTTAGCACTAGTTTTAGAAAATTTGGCACCGTCAGCGAGCACTAAAAGCTTCCACTAAAAACTCAAATATTCTAGAGAAGAAAGATTGTAAAAGAGAAGAAGATACGAGGGAGAAAAGGACACTAAAGAGCTTGTAAAATGACATTTGACTTGACAACGCTACGTATTTCTATGTTGTACTATAACATTATGATATTTTTTTTTAACAAAATAATTATGATATTTCGGTAGCATAATAGTCATAACTATACATTTTGGACTTTTCCAGTTGATAAAATAATAAATATAGTGCACATTCTACACACCACTATCTAGCACCAAATTAAGCAGAGCTTGTACTATGGGCACCAGATGGCTGATATATTTATTTATTTATTCATTCACTTCTAATAACATTACAGATTGAATCCAATGCGTTATATAATACTTGAATAGGTACTTGTTTTTTGTAGATTCATAATAAGAAATAATACAATACGACACAGAGAGATCTGCATTCACCACACAAATATTTGTTCTCTCAGGGGATCGAACCCACGACCTTCGTTGCAGAGAGCAAAGCTACTACCAACTGAGCTGAGAGGCCAGTCATAGAATGTAGCAAATAACTTTGTAAAGGTGTATAATAACAGCGAACGGCCATCGTACAAAATGTTGTAACATTTTTGACAACTTGGTCATGATAACGATAACGTTAGAAACTAGTGCTAAGGGCACTTAATCCTGATAAAAAGGTCAGGTACCGAGCCTTATGCCTTTTGATTTATCGTCTAGAGAAAATAATCGACTGTAGAAAACTAAAAGGTATTGGTATATCACCATTAATGGAGAAAAAAAAATATTGCAAACTATGGAATACCAAAACTTTTTTTTTTCAAATCAAACCCTACGATTTTCTACAGGGTTATTCATTATTAGCTGAAAATACTCAGGAATTAGGTTCAACAAATAAAATAAAAAATATTTATGAAATGATTTTTTTTAAGTTTTGTTATGAAAATCCCGAGTAAATCGATAAAGGAATCATTGGCGCCTGACCTATTTTGACCTTTGATCCGCGCCCGTGCGCCGTGAGTGACACTCTGCGTTCATTCACCGCCTGGGTGGGTTATCGTCCTGTTCTCCATGGCAATAATTATGCAATAGCCGTAAAGAAATTAATAAAAATAAAATTTTGATCCAAAAACTTGAAAAATTTTTTGATCAAATTTTAAAAAAATAATTTCATAAATATTTTTTATTCTATTTGTTGAACCTAATTCCTGAGTATTTGCAGCTAATAATGAATAACCCTGTATAATACAACTATGATGGAATAAGTATATACGCATGTAGTGGTGTTCCTTGTATCAGATAGTTATACAATACAAAAGTGACAGTTCTTCTTCTTCTTAATGAATGACATCTGTCCATTTTGGATCAATTTTGCCAGTGTCGAGTAATGAGGATATATTACATAGATAAAATACTTTTTCGTCAAGTCAAGTCAGTCATAGACAAGTCGGGCCTACCCTAATTGGCTTTGGAAATACAAGATGGCCGTTTTTTCCAAAACCATCTGAAACTTTTTCGATCAAATCAGAATATCACCTAATACACTTTCATTCCAACTGCTAACACTTTGAGCTAAGACCTCAAGTAATTTTGGTTAAAATACCACCGAAATTACACAACAAAACTCAAAATTACACCAGAAAAACAATTAAAATCAAAAAGCTATGTGACTTCCCAAAATGGCAGAAAACGAATCCAGGTAAAGTCTAGGCTATAGGTTTCAACTGTCACTTTCGTATTGTTTAGCTATCTGACATAAGCAACGCCATCACCACCGAAATTAAAACCTAGTGAATGAATGGAACTTGATGGTAATTCGTATTTTGGAATTGCGTAACGCCGAAATGAACTTCAGTTGGATACAGAAGAACGAGTTCTTCAGTTTTTCCTGACAACTACAATCTGGGCCTCTTCATGGCAAGAGTGAATAGGTGCCTTCTAGACCATCCTGCTTCTTCGTCGGCTACATCGTCGCTCACCATCAGGTGAGATTGTAGCTAAAGAGTGGTCTATATAATGTAAAAAAAAAAAAAAAACCTTAGACAATACCAACAAAATTCTGAATGGGTCGACCAGTGACAAAATAATAATAATAATAAAAGTTTATTTTCAAAAAATAGGACATACTGAGCAACAGACAGAATAACACAAATGGAAAAAGACAATAACATTTTTTTTGTACATAAAGTGATATGCAGAGCCTGCAGTAAGATGAATAATCTTGTGTCGTAGGTCCTGCGTTTCCTTCGGTTTTACAAGTTTGTAGTCGAGCAGTCAAATGGTTTTTTCATGGCAAAGTAGCTTAAAGTTCACTGGTAATGGATTTCAAGTTAGACAATAAGGCTGCAGCGCTATAACAGCACACGTTACTAGAGCATTAAAAGCCGCACACCTAGGTGTCGCTAGCGATGGCGATGAGTGAAAGCTTTCAAATTTGACAACGTTTCATTGATTGCCATCGCCAGCGACCTAGGTGTGGACAGGTCTTTATGCTGAGTGACAGCCAGTTTTAATGTCATTGTTCCTTTTATTGTTAAAATTTGTTTAAACTATTGCTATGTGACTTTTGTTTAAAAGTTTTAATTGGGGAATAAAGGTTGTCGAATAGCGACCACGAACCGGAAGACGAAGCGTAGGGCATCCACCCACCAGATGGACCGACGACATTGTTAAGATTGCGGGAAGTCGATGGATGGAAAAAGCTCAGAATCGTTCTTCCTGGAAATGTGTAGGGGAGGCCTATGTCCAGCAGTTGACTTCTTCAGGCTGATGATGATGATGATGATGATGTGACTTTAGATAAATATCTTTTGATTTAGATTTAATGCCAATAACTCAATGCCCGGGCAGTAGCTAGTTGGATATACATACCTAGATATACGAGTAACACAGAAATGTATGCGTTCATGTAACAATGAATGAAGTCTCGTCGCTTGAGGGCACGCACCTGTATCGCGGTGCACGCGATCTTAAGCCTCGTTCGGACTGAACCTTTTTATTTTATTGGTCCGTGATAAATTACAACTGAACTATCGTGAATAATGTTATTCATTTAGTGCTTGCGGTGATTTAAGTGCTTTCGTCACACTTTTGATGTTTTTACTCGTAGTTAAATTGATTTATAAAGTAAATTATCCAGTAGTTTTGCTTACAAAATGGTCACCTGATGGGTTTTTTCCTAACAAAACAGAAGCGAAAAGATAATTGGCCATCTTGACAGCTTTATCAGAAATATCATCGAAAGAAAGGTAGAGGAAAGAGAGGAAGGGGAAGACCAAGGATAAGGCTACATGAGCCAAATAAAAGTGAAGATCGCTGTCATGCCATATGAGGAGGTCAGGGAGGTTGCCCTCAGAAGAAATACCTACTTGGAGAAAAATGCATAGATTAAAGCTATAAGTTCTTCTTATTTCACGTTCAAACAACTAATTTATTACTTTTTTTTCAGATTCCTGCAAGATCTGAACGCAGCCTAAGCTTCGGTGCTCGTCGTCTGTGATTACGCGCGAACGGCCCCCGTTTAACCGATTCCTTTTTCAAACTCGACGTTCCTGTTTCAAGAACCTGCACCATTATTCCCGCGTCTTCCTCATTTAAATTTGGAATGGACAATGCCAGTACCCTTTCGCGGGCGTTGTTTTTTTCTTCTTTTTTTCCAACCAGGGACCAAATTAGGCCAGTTAAGTCATGCAAGCGGTTTGTCACTGAAGTGAAGACCAGTAGTCAGGAATCTTTTGTTCAAATCTTCAAACTGCCGTATACGGACCGCGGAGAACAATTCGATCCCAGCTCTTTTATTTTCGTTTTCTTTTGGCAAATTGTGAAAATTGTCCCGAGACTTGCTAATTTCTTCGGCCACTTTGTACGGTAAAGGGACCTCGTCAAATTGATAAGCACTTATCTCATTTAGTTGGACCGTACCGCGGGAGGCTGTAAATTAAATAGATTATACGCTTGGCGCAAGAAAGGCAGCGACCGGTTCTTTTATTGTCATGCGTTGTTTTTAATACAGGTTGCATTTTTGTCATGTTTTGCCACCCGCGGCCACAATAATCAAATGCGCTCGTCATTAAAAATTCATTTTATGTCTCGAGCATTAAAAATATCAAAAAAAAAAAGCCTAAAAGTGAGCAATTCAAGGAGCGTGTTCCAACAACATAATTCAAACAGACCCGTCATCCTGAAGCCCGTCGATAGCGATCTTCTCGGCGATTTTTCATAAACAATAGCCATTTTAATAACTGAAAAAGGTAGAAGACTTGATGCTATTGATAATACAAAAAATGCAACAATAAATTGCAGTGGTGGGTAATAAACAGCGATTTGCTCCGGGCGACTGGGCGAGCTACCAGTGCCGTGATATGGAGGAAAGGAACAAAATAAAACTTGAAAAATAATACGTTTAATATCAAAGAAGGTGTACTTCGTTAATACACTCGCCGGAGGCCGCGCGTCAGTTCAGACATTGTTTTCTGGAATGCGTTTTTAAAAAGCGAATGCTTTTTTGCGGTGAACTTTTTGGAGATTGGCAAATTTGCTTGCATTGTTGTTAGGTATGTTGTTTTTGATTGATAATGTTCGATATAGCTGTGCATGTATAGTCTGCAGTGGATAGTAACCTTGAAGAATCTAATTTATGTACCGTGGTCACACTATGGGTACTTACTGATTTATGACTATACTATGCTGACGTAAAAATTACTTTACTTTCTGTGAGTTTTAAGAGGTGGACCAAGTAGTAGTAATTTCTTACATGTTTTTTTGTATACAACTAGCTGATAGAACAAGCATTTGCCGCACCTGATGTTAAGCGGTAACCATCGCTTATCACAAAGCATTGCCTCGTAGGTCATGCACGTCAGGAACGTGCCTTGTGTCCATCAAATTGAGGCATACAGATACTCAGCCTCACGTGCCAGTAGTATCATCGGCACCCAAACTCTTCAAACCCAAACACAGCAATGCGGTTTCACGGTAGAAATAGGCATGGTGGTAGTACTTCACCGGACGAGCCACACACAAAGAGCTCTACCACTACTTGATATAGTGTAACCCGAACCAAATAAAACAATAATACCTACAACAATAACTTACGAATCTCGAACACCTCTATATTAACGAGGGAATGCCCGAGGCATTTGTCAAAAGAAAACACAATAACAGCAATAGATAACCCTAGTTAGGTGCTTAGTTAGGCGTAACGATACAACTTTGTAAGGATTGTGGCACACTGAGTGCAGCTTTAATCCTTACAAGGCTAGTTGAACTTCTACCCAATGACGATGATGCATTCAATATTGTAGCATTGTGAATTGGCTAAATACTCAATGTGATAATTAAATAGGTAAACCCGTGTTTTAACCTATACGTTCATTTACTTGGATTTACGCCTTGCGCATGCCTAGGAGATCAGCTACAATCTGCGATGGCGATCAGTTTCAATATTTTGCATACATCCGCACATACTGTTGCAAATTCTAACAGCGATACATTGATCGCCATCGCAGGCTATCTAAATGTGCGCAAGGTCTTACAAATAGAGGTCAAAAAATATTATTTTTAAATAACACTGGTGTTTTTCGTTTTATTTTTTACTTTGACGACTCAGCTTTTTGTTACAAAAACATGAAACTTTTATTAGAAATAGTTTGCATATAAACTATCTCACAGAGTTCAAATAAATAAATAATAAACTGATCAAACAATATTACCACAATATATCACCAACGTTCACCCATGAATAAATAAACAATACTTATCAAATTCCGACATAAGCACTCACATCAAACGGCATTATTCAATTTCTCAAACATAAATCAAACACCCAGTGTGAACACCGGCTCACCTCACCATTTACAAATGCGGACCAGCGGGGGTCCCGCGACCGAAACGCGCGCATTGTCGCTCGTTACTGCGACAAATCGCAGTCGCGACCCCGGTGTGTTCCGAGCCTTACTGGCTTTTGCTAATTGGTCGGAGTAGGTGTGGGAATGGATGTAATTACCTACATATTTTTAGGTTTATGTTGTTTAAGTATTGCACCTAATTTATACTTTCGTGTTATTTGGATTGGAATCCTACTAGGTGACTAATATTGTGATTGATTGAAATAAATTATATTGGTATACATTTTCACACACTGCTTATTAGCACCGTATTTATTAAAACTTGTACGTGTACTATGGGAACCCGATAGCTAGTAAAATATTATTTTCCCGTTATTTTTTATTTTAGATTTTTTAAGTGTTGGCTACACCAATGCTTAAACTGTGTCTGAAGCAAAGAGTTTCGAAACCAGAGGCAAGGAGTTTAGAAACCCACAGCAAAGAGATTCCTAAGTCTATGGTCTAAAGTCATCAGTTCTGTAAAAAGCAGTTTTTTATGAAAACTTACAAGCTAGACAAGAAACGATTGAAATATCCGCAGGCTATTGTAAAACTATCTAGAGATAGCTCAACTGATCCAAATCAACTCCTTATTTAGATCAGATCTCAATCAGAGCCCTTGAGACCTGTCATAGAATTTTTTAGGTTCCACGACATGCCAGTTTCCCCACGATGTTTTCTTTCACCGTTTGAGAGTACTGGCATAGCGCATATACGTTTTCGGACCAAAAAACTCAGTGGTACACGACTGGATTTGAACCCACAACCTTAGGATCAGACGGCAGGGCCACTACCACTGGTCTACCAGTGCTCTAAGGTATCCCAGCTTCCTATACCCCATGACAAGTGAAACAGTCAAGTGGAGATTTAAATTACATGAAATAGAATGATCGGGGGATTACCATACGATTCCCATTGGCATCACGTGCGATCGGCGATCCGATCGTATTGCGGCGCCAATGAATAGACCGTCCACCTCTATTGTAAGTTAATGTAAGGGACAAGACGTCTCACTTATACGAGCAGAGCGGCTGACCAACAGACATCAAGCAAATTCCTTTGGGCGCTTGTGTACCTATTACTATTACTGTTAGCCCGAATCAGCCCATTGTTGGGCAAAGCCCTCCCCCCAATCCCGCCACATTCTGTCGAAAACAAAAGTTTCTCTTCTCTTCTTCCTGCCCTTATCCCACTTCATGTTGGGTTGGCATAACCCTCTCTTCCACTCTCCTAAATATGATAAGCACTAGATATGTCTTAGTCATCATCATCGTCAGCCTGAGAAATCCTATATATTTTCAGGAAGAGCAATTCTGAGCCCTCTCTATCCACTGATTTTATGTGTATTAATGTCGTCAGTCCATTGGGTGGGTCTTAGTAAGTGGTCACAAAAGCAAGAATCGTCTATCTCATTTTTGCTATAGCATCCTCTTTTGCTTGCAAATCTAAAAGGTTTCCAATTGATAGCGCAGCATTATTGTGGTCGTATTGCTTTTTATCACATCTGCTGCATGAACAAATCATTAAAAAAAATAGTTCCTTAGCAATTTAGTCTTGACAGAATCGTGCAGAAGCCTTCAGAGTTTGCAAAACTGCTTACCCGTGAGTCCCATCAACTCGCTTCACAAGAATGGTGATGCAGCCTCAACAGGAAGCCTTCACCCTTTGTTCTCCGCTTGAAATGATAAAAACGTCAAGCAACGCACCGCGAGCAGACCATTGTCTGAAACCGGCTTTAGTTTTTGCCACATTTATTTTTATATTGTTTACTTATTGCGGATCTGCTGGCTATGCCTTCAGAGGCAGAAAATTACATTTAAATATAATTAAGATCAAAGGGATCAATAAAACTCAGGGGATGTCTACCGTGCCTTGGCATGAAAGTCGTACCTCTACACATAACAAAATTATAGTAGGTATACTATACGCACACCAAACTACCACTAATATCTATAAACTCGTAAAAGAGAAAGATTTCAAAAATAATAATTAAAAAGATCTCTTGCCTAATTCACAATTGCCATTAAAAAACAAATGATCTCAATTTTCCAAAAGATTTTTAAGTTTGTTTTCAACGTCATATTTGTAAAACATCTTTCTTATTGCTTGAATACTACCAACCAGTGCGCAGTTATTATCCAAACATTTTTTTGCAATTAAAAACAATGTTTCCAATATGAGTTTTGTTCAAAATTACTTTGTGCTGACAGTAAAATATCGAGGCTGTATCGTTGGGTTATTTATGTATCATTATTGGGTTCTTAAATTAAGTTGTAGGTGATGGTGTTTTCAGACTTTATTGTTTAAGGACGGGAATAAAAAGAGTGTAAATAAAGTTTTATGGTGTCGTGTTGGTATTGACGTTTAATTTGTTTTTTTGATGTATGGCCTTGATTTTTTACAGTCCAATTGATGATGCTGTCATACTGCAGTTGCTGCCATTGTCTCTAATGTCACTAGAGACTAGTTGGGACGTTACTGGCCAAGTGGGATTCAAATCGATAAGTGCCCCGATACATTAAACTACTTTTTATTTTTCACGTGCCTGTGACTGTGGTTTCAATTTCATCCCAGCAGTGTGGTGAAAGGATTATAAGTGCACCTGAATGCAACATTTTCAATTTTATAGGTTCTACATGCTGGTTTTTTCACGATGTTTTCCTTTACCGCTTGAGAGTACTAGTATAGTGCACACAAACATAATGGATAGAAAACTTTTTGATAAGATTTGAACCCACGACCACGATCGGAAGACAAGGCTGCTACCAAAACCACCAATGCTGTTTGAAGTACGCTTAGGACGCGTAGACAAGCCATGGAGTCTACGATGTCCGCGTTGGCGCAACAAGCTTTTTACTTGTGGTAAAGTATACTTACGTGCCATTCTGTTCTGTGAAGTGCAAAACACATCAAAGTTTCTGAAGTATAAAGTCTGGCATAGATACTCAGCACCTGCGGAGTGGCCGCATCGCCTGCATCGCTGATTGCCGCATTGTGCCGCTCACAATAACTCGATTAGAGTCGGACGGTGGCCGGACATGGTACCGATGACCATTATGTGGATAAGGCTTTATATATTTCTTTTGACCCACCTAATTTTAATCACCATCATCATTATCTCAGCCTGTTTGCAACTCACTGCTGAGTATAGGCCTTCTCTTTGTTGCGCTACTCTTTCGAATCCCTCGCGAGGCTCATCCACTCATTCCCCGCATTAGCGATAATATCGTTCAACCGACGGGCACGGTAAAAATTGTTATGAAAATACCCTACTCTACCCCCCCCCCCCCCCCTTACCTATGATACACTGCTTTGCATTTTCCATCATGCGTTGCTGTTGGTGAAAGCTTATTATGCATTAAGTGGGCACCATAGTGTTCCAACAACAAGTTGTACAAACAAACAGGGTGTCATGATGAGGAGGTCTTGTGTGGTCTTTAAGATCATTTGATGCATAGTAAAGATCTCCAGCGGTTGTCAAAAGCAAATGAGGAGTATCCACACTATTCCAACATCCCCCAACCCCCAATTAGGCGAGTACGGTGCTACCACAGCACAAAGGCAAAGATAATGGTCAGTTAACTTAGTTGCGAAGATAGTTCACTTAGGAGCAACTTAACTTTATCAAGTTGCAATTAAGTTCGCCCGCTTAATTGAATATTCTCACGGTCTGTTTCACAGAGGCAGTTCTGGTTGGTTGCGGTGCGACACATACCTTCTTCTTCTTCTTGATGAATGGCATCTGTCCATTTCGAATCAATTTTGCCAGTGTCGAGTAATGAGGATATATTACATAGATAAAATACTTTTTCATCAAGTCAATTCAGTCAAAGACAAATCGGCCCACCCTAATTGGCTTTGGAAACAAAAGATGGCCGTTTTTTTCAAAGCCATCTGAAACATTTTCGATCAAATCAGAATATCACATAATACACTTTAATTCCAACTGCTAACACTTTGATCTAAGACATCAAGTAATGTTGGTTAAAATACCACCGAAATTACACAACAGAACTCAAAATAACACCAGAAAAACAATTAAAATCAAAAAGCTATGTGACTACCCAAAATGACAGAAAATGAATCCCACAAATACCTACTTGATAAAGTATTTTAGTCTACTTATTCTTCGCAGTCTATTCACTTTAATCAGAGCAATCGTGGTCGACATGAAAATCCTATGATTTCTCTTTATCAGAGGCATTGGCACGCATCACGATATCTCGCCACTTCTCTCTTGCATCCGGGAGCATATAAATAAATAAGCTCGAAGAACCGACAACCGTTGGGGAATAAAGATTTTCGAATGGCGACCACGAACCGGAAGACGAAGACAAGAAGAACCACCCACCAGATGGATTAACGCCATTGTTAAGATCGCAGAAAGTCGATGAATGGAAAGGGCTCAGAATCGTTCTTCCTGGAAATGTGTAGGGGAGGCCTATGTCCAGCAGTGGACTTCTTTAGTCTGTTAATGATAATGATGATGACTGTTTTGTAATCTGATATTGTTATGAAGACATATGACGATTGTGCCACACCGTACCGCAATCGGTGTAACTGTGCTTTTACGACCTCCTGACTGGACGGTATCGATTCAAAGAGCTAAGTGTGTTATGAATGTGGGCTATTGGCTACGTTAGACGCTGCTGTAATTTTCTTTGGCATATTGTAAGGGCGTTTAACTATCAGACGTTTTTAGATGATTTCTTGGCTTTGATAGCCACTGGATCCTTGTTTTTTTCAACCTACTGGGCCACTGCTGGGCAAAGGTCTTCCCCTATTTTACCCCACTCCCCATGATCCTCGACCTATTGTATCCAGTCGTTTGGAAAGGAGTCAAGGTCATCGCGTTTCTGCTGGCAGTCGCACCTTCAACCCTCTGCGGGTATCCATCCTGTGATTTCATTAGCCTACTTTTTAGGGTTCATGCGGATTTCGAGATTTACCCACTTCCAATTCAGATTTGTCACCTTTCGTCCTACATCAGTGATGCCCGATTTGGAGCGCACTGTGGTGTTTTGGACGTGATCTGTTCTCATCACACTCGGAATGCTTCGCTTCAATGCTTTGGCAAACACCCAGCGCAGTCTTCTAGATTCAGTCAGCAACTACATTTGGGCACCGTAATAGGTCAGTACAGGCAGGGTTCTGGTATATCCTGGATCCTTGTATATTTTAGGTAAGCGTAATGGTAGGATACCCTTCGGTGATGTGAGGTGAAGATGCGCAAAATGACTTACGCCAATAATGTTTTCCTTCACCGTTTGAAAGAACTAGTAAATAAGTATTAAAATAAGTTTTCGAACAGAAAAATCCATGAGTGTACGACAACATTCAAACCGTGACCGTAGGATCGGAAGGCGGAAGTTACTTACCACCACTTGACCACCAGTGGTCTACCACTGCTAAAGGAACAAATAGGACAATCAATTCAACATCAAAACACATTGATGGTATTACATAGGTTTATTATAAAGGTTCTTACGAACTTACCTCAGGCACCAGTCTTTCACAATGTTGGTATACCTAGTTTGCTAAAGACATTACGCATTATTATGTGAAAGAAAATAAATCCTTATTACTTTTTTTTTAAATCAAAAATGATGTACATACCTACTACATCACCTAGTCCGTATCATCCCGAATGGCTAACCATTAGTACTAAAAAGCATTTTTCCCAGCCTCCCACATACGCTAAAGTACATGCCGATCTGTCAGTGTGTCTGTCTTTCTACTGTAGATAACGTGCAACAAATTGGCACTATTGGTCAAGCAGGCATTAAACTGAAACGCCGCATTGATAATAGTTCAGCCCAAGTTGTAAGCGCTAGTAGGTTGGAATATTATTTTAAATAAAGTATTTTTGCTTGGTTTTGTATTTTTCGACTATTTATATGGATGCGTATATTTTTATGTTACTGGGTAAAGAAAAATGATACATGAAAGTATGTACTTGTTGAAAAAAAATAACGAGTTTATGGTCGCATAGACGCATATAAACTGATCTAGCTTTAAAGTGTTTCAAAGTAGGTAATTCTTGCAATATAAATGCATATTTTAATGATAACTCCATGACTGTGTATTAAAATGTTTTATTGTATTTTGTAGCATGTTTGGTTAACATTCAAACACTATTTGTAAGAGGATTGCTAATGAATAAATAAAATGAAATGAATAAATTATTTTTGACGTTAACATTATTTTGTACAAAACTGTATGAACCTTTGTATATTGGTAAGACACGCGGCTGAATCTTAAATGTATTATTTTGACTGACACCAGCAAATTTGACAAGAGATGTCAATAAAAAATGGAAAAATACACAGTACACAGGCTACACAGTAGCCGCTCTCTCACCACTTGTACCACAGCCAAAAGCGGCGGGCGGCGCGGAGGCAGAAAGAGCCTACCCTATCGAAGGGCGCGACAACACCTGTTCATCAGCCCTTTGCGCTCGCCGACCGATTGTCAAACCTTGTCGATGGTTAAAGGTATGGAATTGCCTTAGAATATTGATACAGTTATTTAAATTTAATGTTTTTTAAAATTGTAGGTACAGTTGTAATAATTTACTGCGCACTCTTCGCATTATTTAGTTGGTATTTCAGACATGACAAAAATTCCAAGACAATCAATATAGTGATTGTCTTGGACGCTGAAGGAAAACATTGCGAGTAACACACATTGCTTTCTCGCAATGTTTTCCTTAAGCGTCTTAAAATCTGGTTTACGCACTTAGTTACGTTTTTTAGACTGACTAAGCGGTAATTTACATGACTATGACTACCTCGTTTAGACATTTTTAAGATACGATCAATAACAAGATACCTAAAAGAATGTCAAATTTCTACCGCCTGAAGATTAATCGTTGATATTTTTAAATTCGTTTTATTAAATTATAAATAGTATTATAAATATAGTTTTTTTTTTAATAGTCTCAATCACCACACAATTTTTTTTCTCTTTGGGGATCGAACCCACGAAGTCCTAAGGTGCAGAAGGCAGAGCTACTACCAACTGAGCTGAGAGGCCAGTCAACTAATTAATAATACTAAATTCTCTATAGCTTTATTGTTCACTTTGTCAATTGACAAGTAAATGCATTAAATAAATAACATTACTTATTATCTGACCTTTGACGGATGGCCTTTCAAACCTAATGACAAAAGCGATCCCTTACGGAACCATTCAGTTAATTTAGTGTTCACTCATTGAAATAAGAGGATAACCATCAGCCTTAAGAAGTCCACTGTTGGGTATACGCAATACATTTTTTTATAGGAAAAGTCATTGAAGAATGGAATAAAATAGAAAATAATGGATTTTGTGCTTAGAAATCTAGCAAAAATAATGATCTGATGATGGGATGGTTAGAGGCAGACACACGATTAGAAAAATAAGAACTTGTATAAATAAATATAAATATTATAGACAATCCCACAACACTATCTAGCCCCAAACTAAGCAGAGCTCGTACTATGGGAACCAGATAGCTGATATAATACATAGACTTATTACTTTATTTTGGAAATACATACTAAGAGTACAGTATAATACCCAGACAGAGAACAAACATCTGTGTTCACCACACAAATATTTGTTCTCGGTGGGGTTCAAACCCACGACCTACGGCACAGAAGGCAGACCAGTTATGCCATCTTATAGATACTCGAGATTTCAATATCAGATTTTCTTTTTTTTTTCAATTAAGGTTTTTCCCAACTTTTCGCATTTTTCTCAACGTCATCGGTCCATGCATCGGTCAAGATCCATTATAAAAACATTAATAAAAAAAGATTTTGGTTCCCAATTCAGTTTAAACGCTAATAAATTACTCATTTAAACAAATTCGCGGAGTATAATCGTAAAGAGTTAACGACTCTCACATTTCAACAATAAAATTGAATCTTTACTGCCCTCTGTTATCCACATTGTCAGCAGTAAAATAACAATTAACTGACCAGCTAAAAATATTATAAAAATAAATATATATTTAAAAACATTTAATTAAGTAATGGCTTAATTACTTCTTCAACATGACATTATCAGTATATGACTTTCTAGATATTTTTTTCAGAATGTCAAAAACGTATTTTTGTAAAAATAAAACAATATGTTATGTGTATTATGCTATAGAACGAGCACAAAGATTTGAAATAATGTTCTGTTACACATTAAAAAACACGCAATAACAATCAACAACAAAACTGGCCACAACGAAACCCTATCCAAAAAGGTTTAATGCGCGTAAAAGAAGAAAAAAACGTAAATTCAAAAAAGGAATCTAATCGTGAACTGTCATCGGCGGCAACAGAAATAACTTTAGATATGAAGGCATCTAATGAGACAAAGGTTAATGAGAGTAACAATGGAGGGGCAGTAAAATATTGGATTTATTTACACTGGACAGCGAGCGCTGGCGATGATCTGATAACGCGGCAAATGTCCACTTAAGGCGCAGCAATCCTTTTTCAATAACAACGAAATTATAGATTTTTTTATCATAGGTTTTTTTTACTTGTCAATACGAATTCAATTCTCAAATATCTAAATAACTGTAGACTTTGTACATAGAATACTCTAAAGATTGGTTTTGTTACCACAAAGTAACGATATCCGTCAGTTAAAAAAAAATATATACTGTTTTTTGTTGGTTATTTTAGTAGATAAAATCAGATATGTTAACTCAAAGATGGTAAAATTGGCACTAAGTAGATATAATTACACAAATGTTGGGTAAACGAAGGTGTTTTTTTCATCATCATTTAATTAAAAACATAGTTCAAATCATGCACGTCATGTGATCGTTTCTCTGGTTTTTTATTATTATCAATAAATCATCAACCTAGTTTTAATTAATTATGTTATCGGACTCATTTTATATTCACACACTAAAAGTGTTCAACTTAAAAATATTTTAAGCAAAGTTTTACTTTATTGAATTTTATTATTTGATTAAGCTACTAGTTTGCATAAATTTATAATTAATTTCATGACATTTTACTAATTAGCAACAGAGCTCGCCAATTAATGGCTGTTAGGAAATAAAATTATAATTAGATACAGTTAGAATACTACTTAAAACCAGCACAAAAAGTAGCGCTTTACTGTAAAATAATGTAAGATTGTAAGCAATAAAATAAAAAAATGGGTTTTTCATGTTTCCCGACAGTTATGGTTCAAGTTAAATATTTGTATTTTTGAATGTACAGGTTAATACTGTAAAGCTAATTAAAAAGATCTTGTTTTTATCTTCCAACTTTTCCAAGAAACATAATTGTGTCAAATTATTTATTTTTAAATTATATTCCCCTTAACAAAAACCCATCGCAGCCACAATGATCAAATTTCGTTTTTATTGTTAATCCGGACCACTAAATGAACAGCCGCATATTGGGTTCACTAAACAACACCAGCTTTAAAAAAAAACATCGGATTCCAGGATCTGAGGACGATTCACATCAGTACACTGTTTTATTAAAAATGTTCAAAAATAATGTTACTTGAAATGGTTATGGTTGAACGATTCGGCTGGTTAATGTCATGGTGGAGTTGGGATCGGTTGAAAGTAGCGCAATTTGTATGATAAGAGGATTTTGGCAATTGTGTTAGCTTTTGAAAATGGGTCCGAGAATATAGCCCAAGTTTTATTGTGAGTCGTTTTTAAAAGAATAACAAAGTCAACATTTTATAATTGTAAAACCAAGGTTTTCTGGGTTGATAGAAGTCAATTTTGACATATCAGCAATATAAAGTACTTTTTGTTTGGATGTCTTGCAAGTAAAATACATTTTTTGCATGCTGTGTTCTCATCTAGAAGGCCGTACACTCGCCTATGTATTTTCTACCCACGTATCATAAAATTACTGGACCCATAGTGTAACGTCCAGTTTTGAGAACCTAAATAAAAAAAATCTAATGAAGCATCTATAATGCGTAGGTACTCAAGCTCCATCGCACAGATGGTTAGAGCTTAATCAAAAAATCTAATTCAAAATTTCTTTATTGAGTTTTATCACAATAATCACTATGAAACGTCATAGAGCTAAGTATATAGGCAAGTACTACTAGTATAAGTGCCAGTTCCACGCGACCAGAACACGCAGCAAACTACAGTTTTGGCTCCTACCGTTTTTTGTATGAGACTTGACGAGAAGATGACTTCAAAAACCAGTCCTACCCCTATCAAAGTTCACAGTCCTACAATCTATGATACTTAACATGCAAATAGCTACTTCGTTCCTGCACTTACCTTTTGTTATAGAGATTGTCGTGTAACAGACGACCAAGATACGTGGTTATTAGTGCTATCTTTATTTCTCCTCGATTGTACTTAGGCACTGTTTGAAATGTCTTGGATTGCTTTGAATAAACCAGTAGCTGATATGGATTGTGAAATAATTTAAGTGTCACAGAAGCTATTCCTTGAAACCAGACCAAACGCACGATTCCAAACAAGTTTACTAGGTTTTTCTAGAAGTAAACCTTACCTGTGGTGTGGTGTAGTGGTTGCCTGGAAAAATTGTAGTAGTAGAGCTCTTTGTGAAGGACTGATCTGGGGAAGTTCTACTACTATGCCTGTTTCCACCTTGAAGCAGCATTGCTGTGTTTCAGTTTGAAGGGTGTGGGTGCCGGTGAAATTAC
Organism: Thera britannica; assembly: GCA_939531255.2. NCBI lineage: Eukaryota > Metazoa > Arthropoda > Insecta > Lepidoptera > Geometridae > Thera > Thera britannica. The sequence continues at coordinate 14,868,897 of OW618043.2, read as the reverse complement.
TGGCACGTGAGGCTTAATATCTGTACGCGTCAAGTTGAAGAACGCAGGGCAGTGCATCGTAGGGTACTGACGTGCGTGACCTACGAGGCAATGCTTTGATATAAGCGATGGTTACCACTTAACATCAGGTGGGCCATATATTTATTCCATCAGCTAGTGGTATACAAAAAAGCCGCTTATTGTGACTGTTTATTATTAAGCTAAAAACTGTTTCTTACTTACCGAAAGGAGCCTCTTTGAGGCGCACTTAAAATCCTTTCACCACACTTGGTTCGAAAGAATCAGTGACACGATATGAAGAAGATGAAGACTTACCTAGTATGTCATGGTAATCATTAAAGAGTTATCTATCTATGGCAAGTGATCTCCAAATCATTCATTCTAAGAACATTAGATCTAGAAACATTAGTCATCAGTATCTAGAAATATTATAGGTAAGGAAGAAAAAGGGCTCCTGGAGTTAGACTCAACCCTAGATTTTTCTCAACACCACGTGTCTGAAGATCGCGAGAAGGTAGATGAAGAAGGTACAATCGAACGATAGTATCCAACAGTGGACCTTTTCAGACTAATTATAATTGTGTAACTAGATTATAAAATTCCTTCACGATTACTGCCTCATCAGCCATTAATATTTCAAAACTTTTTACCCACCGCTTCTCTGTCTTAAGCATCCTATAGTGATGCCGATTGTCCATCTAAGTTAATACTTGATTCGACAAAAAGTAACTCCTGCGCATTGACAGAAAAAACAACTTTAATGAGTTGTGTGAAGATAAAAATGCCGGGGCGGCGAAACACAAAGGCGCAAATAAAAGTGCTTTGGATCTGGGTTTGCGTACTATTGTTTTATATTAACTTGAAACAACAATAGGTAGCGCTTTCAATGGATAATGCCGCCACAATGAGCGCTGCGGTTTGGGTTACATGGTGCTAGGAAAATATATCATAGAAAAAGAAGCATTGAATACAAATCGATGCTGGCAATTTCAATTCTGTAGGCCTACCACAAGCTCTATCTGGCTTTGTCTCTGACTCTTGTTTTGAGTCTGTGTGAGTGATCACCAATGTGTTATACTGTGAGTGTGACGTTTCGACGTAGGATTTAGTCAACACTCACACAGACTCAAAACCAGAGGCAGAGCCAGACAGAGCTTGTAGCCAGATAGGCTTACTTGTCTTGATTTTGTTGGAATTTGATAGCAGTTTCATCCGTTGTCTGCCTAAATTCTGTTGACATAGCAACCTCAGCGAGGTTGGGATTAGAATCGACTGTTGGTCCATTTTACTTCTTGCCTGTGGGGTGAATGCGTATCTCTTTTTGCAGTCACACCCTAGTCACAACTGTAACAGCCACACTCAGAAAGCTTCATTAACTTAGTCCTAATGAGCGATTAACTAATTAGCATTAAATCTGTTAATTATAGGTACATCCCAGAGACATAATTTAATGGTTCATTAGTTAATGACACTTTAAGGTATCCTTAGGGCGGAGCATCATCGATTCTCGGTCGATTCACTCGATCGATTGCAAATTGTACAGCAAACTTACTTCTAACTGTCAATGTCAAGTCAAATATTTTCATAATGTCAATGTCAAATAACATTCAGAAGGAATATTGTATGTAATTCAAAAGTTCATTGAGGTTGTTGTTTTGTTTATTTTTTGGTTGGAGTCTATGTTCGCTGGGAAAATAATAAAGTTTTAAGTGGTTCGCCGGGAAAAAATAGTTAATTGTTTCCGGGCTGGATTGTCCCATCCAAGATAGGTGGATGCAGATCACAATGGGATTGGATAATATAATTTAATTTAATTTTTTAGTTTTATTTATGTATCATCTTTGACATTTTAATTTGATTTTATTTGTGTGTTATTTTATTGTGTACCTACATTATGGATTTGTATAAACTGAAATAAATAAATTAATAATAAAAAATAACTAGAAAAGGCTAAAATACAATTAGGTAGAGGAAGTTAAGAAATCTAATCCTCAAAATATTTTTTTGTTAATATGTATGGTAAAATAGGTAGTACCTAATTTAAGATAGGTATTATATAAAACACCTTCCCACACTATTTCTGGTTTAAATTTGATTTTTTTCTGTAGTCTTTTTTACACATTGAATAATAAACATAACACACAATACAAAGCGAATCACAAAAATAAAGATATAACCTCAAACGAAATGACAAAATCAGTCATTAAATAGTTAAGTGATGGTTTTGCTATACTTAACTTTAATTGCCATTAGAGGGCGCTAATGAACCGTTAACTGACTCTGAGAGTGACTTTTTTCAAATCTACACTAAGGAACGACTTAAGTAGCCATTAACCAACTCTGAGTGTGGCTGTCAGTTTTGAAATTATTTTGAGCTTTATTATTAAAAACGATTAAATTGATACAAAACAGTGTATCAAACTTTAAATTGCAACAAAATTACATAATGGCGTAGCAGGTCACAGCGTACAAAGTCGGGCTCATGCCCAGTCCAGATCCCCAAGGTCATACTGAAGCTGAGTCCAGATCCCAGCACCATGTAACCCTTACACGGTCCAATCCCGAACATAAGTGGACAATAGCGACAACGTTCACCTTGTGAACATAATGTTAATGTGAAATACAACATCACATTGTGCAGTCACACGCACGGCTTTGCGCCGCCCGCGCTGTCATTACTGTCAATTGTACGTGACAATTGCCTGACATCTTTAGTTTTGACTGTTCTTTTGTTTTGGACTGCAATTGTTTTCTAGACGAGAGTTCACTGACCTAAGAACTGAGTGGCTACTAACACCCGATTCCAATCCTAATATTTATTTGACAAAACGTGAAAATGCTCTCCGTGCTGTCATTACTGTCAATTGTACGTGACAATTGCCTGACATCTTTAGTTTTGACTGTTCTTTTGTTTTGGACTGCAATTGTTTTCTAGTCGAGAGTTCACTGACCTAAGAGCTGAGTGGCTACTAACACCCGATTCCAATCCTAATATTTATTTGACAACACGTGAAAATGCTCTCCGTGCTGTCATTACTGTCAATTGCGATATAAAGTAGCTTCTATAAATACTGCTCGGTCCCAGTTTGCATCGCGGCAGTATGCCACTCGATCTTCCTACCTTTACAACAATATAAATAAAATTTTGAATATCTACCCGTTGAATCAATATAAATGCAAAAAATGTCTTAGTGAATGGCTATTGACACTAAGCTACGAGGAATCAGAAAAACTACTAGAAATTGTTTCGTGACGCACACACATACACACACACACTCACACACACCCATGCACACCCCGGGGTAGGCTTCCCTCTGTGCTAACCAGACTCTCAAGAGACTGGGAGAATCATGGAGGCCTACCCCCAACGCGCTCACACACACACACATACTCAACACACCCTTACACGCACAACACACCCTCACACACACTCACGCACCCCGCACCTAATGTAAGCTCCGTATATAAATTAAAAAAAAAATGTTTTTTATAATTTACATAGCTTTAAGTCAAAACAATTATATTACAGAAGAGCGGGACCCTCTAACACAGGTATTTCTATACTTAAAAGAGGGTCCCAAACCCATGATAATGTATTATAAATTAAGTTTACAGAAAATAAATATTTGTATTTGTATTTGTATTTAATTGCCCGACATCTTTAGTTTTGACTGTTTTTTTGTTTTGGACTGAATTGTTTTCTAGTCGAGAGGTCACTGTCTTATGATCACAGTGGCTACTAACACCCGATTCAAATCCTAATCTTGATTTGGTTGGAAGTTTGAGCACATCTAAGCGATAGGCTGCAATATTTGATAGGGATATTGATGTCAAATACCGCAGCTTATCCGTACCTTTAGGTTAATTTATTACAAGGTAAGTTTTTAATTGGCTACTTCCGACCCTGATTCCAATCCCCAACTTCATTTGCTTGATATTTTGACAGCATATACCAAAACCAGAAGTTGTTTACGATGAGTAAAAATATGAAGTATAGGCTAGTGTGCATTCAAAAAAATACATCCAGCTCCATCTGTTTGGCTTCATCCAGATTTATGGGTCTTTCACAAACAGTCTTCTACAAACTCTGGTTGACTAAAATAGAACCAAAGTCACAAAGAATAATGGTATTCATTTAATTTTAACTAGTTCCATACATCCAAAGCTGGAAACCGACTACAGAACCGATCGATTTCGTCCGGTGCTAAAGTGGTAGCAACAATTTAAAGATTCGCTTCAGCACATAAGTTATTCTTAGCGTACGTAAAGCTGGTGCTACACGCTTGCGAAGCGGTTATAAAATACCGGCAGATTTCGTCATAACTAGTAAACTAATCTCGGCTTTTCACTTTCAGTATTCTTCTTCATCCTGCCCTTAGCTTACGAGCTGGGGTCAGCACAACATGTCTTTTTCTTCCATTCTATCACTCGTCACCTCAGTACTCACTCCTTTCTTGGACATATCTCACACAAACCATCCATCTTTCGTTAAGCCTACCTCGTCTTTTATATCCATCTACATTGATGCCTAGCACTCTTGTGAGCTGTGGGCCACCGATTGGCATCCTGACGCAGCAAGAAGGCAACGCGGCAGACCAAAACGGAGATGGCGAGACGAGTTTGATGGTTTCCTGACTCACTGGACAAGCATAGACAAGGATCACAATGTCTGGAAGGCCTTTTCCCAGCAGTAGGACCCGGATTGTAAAAAGATTGTGAATTAAGAACATGTAAGCTTACTAACACAAAATTATCTAAGATGATGAATACAAAAATCAAAAACAGTAAGCATATAAGAACACTTTTACCAATAATGAAATTTCTTTATAACAGCTTACAAAAAGTTTACGACTGCACTTACAAACAATTACTATTTGAATTTTCATGAATAATACCAAGTGTGCGAATTAAATAAATATCACCGCTCCGCGCAACGCTACGCTTATGCGTTACACAAACCTTACTCAGTTTACACGGCCCGATAAGTGACCGTGGATGGTAATTACCGCTAATGGGAGAGATTGCCAATGACAAATGAATAAAATGATGCCACCGGTTAACTTGGGTCACACCAACTTGAAATTCAGCGTAAAATTGGCTTTATTCCAATGAATTATAGATTGAGTATGCATCGAAAACTCTTATTAGGGTTAAGCTCGCTTATGTACATGTCCTGTGTTATCACTTATTTGTAAATGTCTCTGTGTGCAATAAAGAATTATGAATTATAAATTCGAAAGTGCACTGGTGGTACTTTCTGATCTAAGGGTTCGAATTAAGTCATGTATCTATGGATTTTTCTGTTTCAAAAATGTATGTACGCAATGCTAGTGCTCTCAAATGGTGAAGAAAGTATCGTGAGGAAACCCATGACTTAGTCAGCTCTGTACGTATTGACCATGTCTTCCTGTGGATTAGGCCAACTAAGCTTTCAAGATGGTATATAGGTACTGGGATAGCATCCATCTAAAATACTGTCCCAGACAAATTATAATTGAAATTTTATCAAAATCTAGTAATAAAATTTTTATGGCACCAATAGATAGATATGTACACTAGGATACGTCACAAGTAACAGCGTAATAAAAAAAAAAGTAAAAGTTAAAGTACAATGGGCGGCCTTATCGCTGAAAGCGATTTCTTCCAGGCAACCTTAGGATGGTAAGTAGTGAAGAAGCAGAAACCAATCCTTTCAAATAAATAAAAAAAGTGGTTCATAAATGACGAAGTACTCACAAACATTAAAAAAACCAGCCGAATTGAGAGCCTTCTTTTTATTTGAAGTCGATAAAAACAATGCGTATCTCAATTGACTTTTTAGATACGCAACGAAATAAAAAGTAAGCAAAATAAATAGTGACTATTTTTTATACTGTGCTCCTGGATTTTTTAAAATAAGTGATGAGCACACGAAAGATGTATGGAGAAACATTATTCTCTTGATTGGATTTTGAGATTCAGATGTTGGTGATGATTATTCTGTTGGTTTGATTGAGTTGCAGTTATTAATAAAATTCTTGCTGCTAATAAGCATACTGTTAAATAAGGCTGTCATATTTGATAGCGCTTCACTGATCGCCACCGCAGAACGCTAAAATGTGTGCAAGTCATTACAAGTTGGTAGCTCTGCCTTCTGCTTATTTTGTGGGTTTGACTATTTTAGGACATTTTGTGTGTGTAAATTATGTATTTTTGCTTTTTGATGAGCATAATGAAACAAACATAATATGCTTTAGTGTGTTATGAGATGTAAAAAAAAAACAAAAATACATTAATTAATTTCCAAACATTAGCATGCGATTTTTGTATAACTTACTTATTTGATAACAGTTAAACACAAGACACATAACTACCTAAGAGTACCCATTAAAACATTATTTTAGCTTAAAAAAACTAAAACTTATCCATCGATGTTTTTTTCTACAATCTGTTTTTCTTCTTTTCTTTACGTCACTGCTTATATCAAAACCAGTGTGATGAAAGGTTTTATTAAATGCACCTCAAAGTAGCTCCTACAAAACGGTAAAACGGCTATACTTATAATCTAACAAGAAAAACGCATTCCCCATTCATTAATATGAACAGCCGGTTGAAATATAGTCCAGATAGGGTGTATAAGAGCTACAAAGGTTTTATCTTTTTAACAAACGCGACTCAATAAAAAGTGCGATGAACCGCCTCGGTAGTTACCTATATGAGAAATGTCCACGATCGAATCAGACTGCTATGGAGATGGTAATACCACTTTTTATCCTTCTTATTTAAAAACAATGCTCTTGTAGGCTTAATGTATGCATTTTTCTCCAGGCATTTCTTCAGGCAACTTCCTTGACCTCTTGAAATACGACATGACGGCGATCTTCAATTTTATTTGGCTCATGTAGCTTGCCCTTGGTCTTACTCTTCCTATCTTTGATGACATTTCTGATAAAGCTGTCATGTCGTACAAGAAGGCCATTCATCTTTCCTCTTCGGTTCTCAACAACTACTATGAAGGTTCTTTCTTCGTCGACTCTACTTAACACTTCTACGTTCGTTATTCTTTTTTTGTCTAGCTAATCCGTTCCATTCTTCTCCAAAATTGATAGCTGAACGTTTGACTGCCATCACACGATAGAAAGAGAAAATGAGCCTAAGGTGGAACACACTTAGCTGTTATCCACTTGTTTACTCTTGACTTAAAAATTGAAGGTTGCAACTTTAATTTAATCGTCAATGTAGTTGCAATAATGCTTATCTTGAACTTTTTTTCAATTTAGACTGTATGTTGCTGTAGCGTAGAGCCCAGTTTGGAAGAGCAACAACATCCTACCGTCATACAGTGCAAACTAGTACGGAGGATATAGTTCATACATACATAGTTTTATGTGTTTTATTGCATAACATTTATGAGGCAAGTTCATAAAAATCGGTTCAGCAGTTGGCTTTAGAATCGGTTTCTCAAGTTTTAGAAATTTATATTATTATGAGTATTATATTTTTTATACATTTAGTGAAATCATAGTTATTTGGATTTTTAGATTGAAAATCTAAATAATAATTTATTATTCAAATTTAATTTTTAATTATACAAAGAAACTTACAAGTAAACAAATATTTACAAAATGTACAAGAAACAGTTGAGCTATACGATAAAGAGATAGCTCAACTGATCCAAATCAGTACCAGACAGAAGTGTCCCCAAGACGCTGGTGGCATTGCAAAATATACAAATGATACAGAGTAAAAGATGACATGGATAAGAAAAAAGTGAATATAGAGATGACGGCTGATAGAGGGGAATGGAAGAGAATAACATACTGTGCCGCCCCCACAAAAAGTGGGATAAGGGCAGGAAGAAGAAGAAGACAAACTGATTATGCAAAGTATTTACTACCTCATTTTGTATCATCTCTATATAGTTCTGAAATCAATCCTCTGAAGTTCGCCGTCCCGCTTGTAGCCGATAATATGAGGACAAATACAAATTGATAAACAAAAAGAAATACATTACATACTTTTTGTACAACCTGTAATGGAGGGGCAAGAAACTATGTGGATGATTATTATTCATGGAGGCTGTGGGCTTGATGAGAAGAATGTGCAACAATGTGTTGCAGAATGTATTGTTTTAAATCTTAAGTACTTGAGTACTGATATTTTTTTTATTTCTTTAGCATGCACGGAAACTTGATCATTATTTTGACAACCTCTTCCGAGATAACTCGAAATTGCAAACAAATGCGAGCTGGCTAGAGCTGTATGAAAATGAATATTTGTGTTTTTTTTGTAAACGTAGCTTGAAGACAAAAAATGCTTTTTAAGTTATACCTAAAAAAAACAAAGAACGCAGTTAGTTAATATAAACAATCCAAAATTATTATTTTATGAGCCCGTGGTGTCCGACTGCTGGGCAAAAGCCTCCCGTTTTCCCGATTCTCTCTCTATTCGTTTATTATTATAAAACCACCACAAAAAAATACGCGTGCGGAACATCAACACATAATTACCACTAATAACTTACAAATCGCCGTAAACGCTTACAAGGGGAGTCACACTCAGTTGACCACCATAAACAATAAAATTAGGTGCAAACT